>CM039672.1:385397953-385997953 GCA_022496015.1 Hordeum marinum
GTTGGTGTTAGGGAATGTTGCATGGGAAACAAAAAAATTCCTACGCACACACAAGATCTATCCATGGTGATGAGCATCTATGAGAGGGAGAGTGGATCCACATACCCTTGTAGATCGCTAAGCTGGAAGCGTTAAGAAACGTGGTTGATGTAGTCAAACGTCTTCGCGATCCAAATCGCCGAGCGTCCCGCGATCCCATCATGATCCATCAAGTGATCCAATCACGATCCATCCCGCGATCTCATCATGATCTGTCCCACGATCCAATCACGAATCATCTCACGATCTTGATCATGATCCTTTTGATCTAGCGCCGAATGGACGACACCTCCGCGTTCAGCACACGTACAGCTCGATGACGATCTCTGGCTTCTTGATCCAGCAAGAGGGAGCGAGAGGTAGATGAGCTCTCCGGTAGCACAACGGCGTGGTGGCAGCGGTGGTGAACTAATCCTACAGGACTTCGCCTAAGCACCGTAGAACTACAGATCTAGATGAAGAAGAGGGCAGCACGTGGCAATTAGGGTTATCTTTCCCCTCTAAATCCTCTAGTATATATAGGATGGAGGGAGGGGAGGAGGCAGCCCCAAACTCAAGGTTTGGTCGAAATTGGAGGTGGATGACTCCTACTCCAATCCTATTAGGAGTAGGATTCCTCCTTTCCACTTGGAAACTTTTTCCACCTCTCCACCTTTTGGGTTTTAGCACCCATAGCTTCATGGGACTTAGTGGGGGCTTAGTCTATCCCACAAGGGGCTGGTTTGACTCCTCCCATAGCCCATGAGGTCCTTTGGGTCGAGACACCCCTCCCGATGGTCTCCCGGCACCCTCCCGACACTCCCGATACACTACCAATGAGCCAAAAACTTTTCCGGTGACCAAAACAGGACTTCCTATATATCAACATTTACCTCCGGACCATTCGGGAGATCCTCGTGGCGTCCGAGATCTCATCCAGGACTCCGAACAACATTCGGTCACCACCATACATAACTCTATACTACCAAAACGGCACCGAACCTTAAGTGTGTAGACCCTGCGGATTCGAGAACTATGTAGACATGACCGAGACACCTCTATGGTCAATAAACAATAGCGGGACCTGGATGCCCATATTGTTTCCTTCATATTCTACGAAGATCTTTATCAGTTGAACCTCTATGTCAAGTATTCAGTTAATCATGTGTGTTGTTCCCTTTGTTCTTCAGTATGTTATTTGCCCGAGATTCGATCGTCGGTATCTCCATACCTAGTTCAATCTCATTACCGGCAAGTCTCTTTACTCTTTATTTAACACAAGATCCCGTGGCTAACACTTTAGTCACATTGTTTGCAAGGCTTGTTGTGATGTTGTATTACCGAGTGGGCCCTGAGATACCTCTTCGTCACACGAAGTAACAAATCCCAGTCTTGATCCATGCCAACCCAACAGACACCCTCCGAGATACTTGTAGACCACCTTTATAGTCACCTAGTTACGTTGCGACATTTGATACACACAAGGTACTCCTCCGGTGTCAGTGAGTTGCATGATCTCATGGTCATAGGAATAGATACTTGACATGCAGAAGACGGTTGCAATAAACTGACATGATCATATGCTACTTTTATAGTTTGGGTCTTGTCCATCACATCATTCTCCTAATTACATGATCCCGTTATCAAATGACATCTCATGTCCATGGCTAGGAAACCTTAACCATCTTTGATCAATGAGCTAGTCTATTAGAGGCATACTAGGGACATGGTATTATCTATGTATCCACACATGTATCTGAGTTTTCGATCAATACAATTATAGCACAGATAATAAACGCTTTTCATGAACAAGGAAATATGATAATAACTAATTTATTATTGCCTCTAGGGCATATTTCCAACAGTTTCCCACTTGCACTAGAGTCAATAATCTAGCTCACATCGCTATGTGATTTGTTATGAATCTCACACCCAATGAGTTCGCGGGTTTGATCATGTTTTGCATGTGAAATAGGTTTTAGTCAACGGGTTTGCGACATTCAGATCCGTGTGTACTTTGCAAATCTCTATGTCATACTGTAGACAGTGCTTCCAAACTCCACTTGGAGCTATTCCAAATGGCTGCTCCACTATACATATCCAGATTGCTACTCAGAGTCATCTGGATTGGTGTTAAAGCTTGCATGAGCGTAACCCTTTACGATGAACTCTTTATCACCTATATAATCGAGAAATATTTCCTTAGTCCTCTAGTTACTAAGGATAATCCTGACTGCTATCTAGTGATCCAGTCCTGGATCACTTTTGTACCCCTTGACGGACTCATGGCAAGGCAGACACAGGTGCGGTACACAACATGGCATACTACACAGAGCCTATGGCTAAGGCATAGGGGACGACGTTCGTCCTTTCTCTTTCTTCTGCTGTGTTCGAGCTTTGAGTCTCACTCAACTTCACACCTTACAAATCAGGCAGGAACTCATTCTTTCACTGATCCGTTTTGAACTCTTTCAAAATCTTGTCAAGGTATGTACTCATTGAAAGTCTCATCAAGCATCTTGATCTATCTCTATAGATCTCGATGCCCAACAATTAAGTAGCTTTATCCAGGTCTTCCTTTGAAAAACTCTTTTCAAACAACCCTTTATGCTTTCCAGAAATTCTACATCATTTCCGATTAACAATATGCCATCCACATATGCTTATCAGAAACTCTATAGTGCTCCCACTCACTTTATTTTAAATACAAGTCTCTCATAAACTTTGTATAGACTCAAAAACTTTGATCACCTCATCAAAGTGTATATTCCAACTCTGAGATGCTTGCTCCAGCCCATAGAAGGATTGCAGGAGCTCGCACACCTTTTAGCATCCTTAGGACTGACAAAACCTTCTGGTTGTATCACATACAACCTTTGCTCAAGTAAACCGTTAAGGAAACAATGTTTTGACATGCATCTGCCAGATTTCAACATTGAAAAATGCAGCAACTGCTAACATAATTCCAACAGACTTTAGCATCGCTACGAGTGAGAAAGTCTCATCACAGTCAACTCCTTCAACTTGTCAGAAACTTCTTTGCGACAAGTCAAGCTTTATAAATGGTGACATTTACCATTAGTGACTGTCTTCATCTTAAAGGTCCATTTATACTCGACAACCTGCCGTCCAATGAGCAAGTCTACCAAAGTCTATACTTGGTTTTCATACATGGATCCTTTCTTGGATTTCATGGCCTCTAACCATTTTGTCAGAATCCGGGCCCATCATCGCTTCTCCATAGCTCGTAGGTTCATCGTTGTCCAACAACATGACCTCCAAGACATGGTTGTCGTACCACTCAGGAGCAGTATGCGTCCTTGTCAACCTACGAGGTTTGATAGTAACTTGATCCGAAGCTTCACGATCATCATCATTAACTTCCTCTTCAACTGACGTCGACTCCACAGAAACATCTTTCTGCGCTGCGCTACTCTCTGGTTGAACAAAGGTTCAACAACCTCATGAAGTTATATCTTCCTCCCACTCAATTATTTCGAGAGAGACTCTTTCTCGAGAAAGGACCTGTTTTAGCAATAAACACTTTGTGCTCGGATCTGAGATAGAACGTATACCCAACTATTCTTAGGGTATTCCATGAAGATGCACTTGTCCGCTTTGGGTTCGAGCTCATTAGGTGAAAACCTTTTTTCACATAAGCATCGCAGCCCCAAACATTAAGAAATGACAGCTTAGGTTTCTATCAAACCATAATTCATATGGTGTCATCTCAAAGGATTTAGATGGTGCCCTATTTAAAGTGAATATAGTTATCTCCAATGCATAACCCCAAAACGATAGTGGCAAAACTATAAGAGACATCATAGTACGCACCATATCCAATAGAGCACGACTATGACGTTCGAACACACCATCACACTATGGTGTTCTAGGTGGTGTGAGTTGTGAAATAACTTTCACATTGTCTAAAGTTGTATGCCAAACTCGTAACTCGGATATTCACCTCCATGATCATATCATAGACATTTTTATCTTCTTCTCACGATGATCTTAAACTTCACTCTGAATTTTTTTGAACTTTTCAAACATTTCATTCTTGTGTTTCATTATGCAAATATACTCATATATATACTCAAATCATCAGTGAAGGTAAGAAAAATAATTATAGCCACTCCACGCTACAACACTCATTGGATCGCATACATCAACATGTATTATTTCCAATAAGTTACTAGCCCGCTCCATCATACTGAAAACGGGGTCTTTAGTCATCTTGCCCAAGAGGCATGTTCCGCATGTCTCAACCGATTCGAAACCGAATGAATCTAAAGATCCATCAACATGGAGTTTCTTCATGCGATTTATACCAATATGACATTTAGCGGTAGTGCCATAGGTATGTGGTATTATCATTATTAACTTTGCATAGTTTGGCATCAATTTTATGAACATGTGTATTAATACGACCAAGATTCAACAAACCATTCTCATTGGGTGCATGACCATTGAAGGTATTATTCATGTAAACAGAATAACCACTATTCTCTCACTTAAATGAATAACCATATTGCAATAAACGTGATCTAATCATGTTCATGCTTAAAGAAAACACCAAATAACATTTATTTAGGTTTGTCACTAATCCCGAAGGTAGAGAGAGCATGCGATGTTGATCACATCAACCTTGGATACATTTCCAACACACATCGTCACCTCACACTTAGCTAGTCTCTGTTTATTCCGTAGCTTTTATTTCGAGTTACAAACATTTAGCAACCGAACTGGTATCCAATACCCAGGTGCTACTAGGAATACTAGCAAGCTACACATCAATAACACATATATCAAATATACTTCTGTCGATGTTGCCATACTTCTGATCTACCAAGTATCTAGGGTTGTTCCGCTTCAGTGACCACTCTCCTCATAATAGAAGCACTTAGTCTCGGGTTTGGTTTCAAATTTGGGTTGCTTCACTGGAGCAGCAACTGACTTGCCATTCATGAAGTTTCCCTCCTTGCCCTTGCCCTTCGCGAAACTAGTGGTTTTACAAACCATCAACACTTGATCCTCCTTCTTGATTTCTACCTTCGTGGTGTCAAACATCGTGAACAGATCAGAGATCATCATTTCCATACCTGGCATTTTATAGTTCATCACGAAGCTCTAGTAGCTTAGTGACAATGACTTCGAAAACTATATCAATCACTTTCTTATCTGGAAGATCAACTCCCACTCGATTCAAGCCATTGTAGCACCCAGACAATCTGACCACATGCTCAACGATTGAGCTATTCTCCTTCATCTTGTAGGCAAAAAATCTTGTTGGAGATGTCATATCTCACAACATGGGCATGAGCCTGAGATCCCAATTTCAGCTCTTAGAACATATCGTATGTTCCGTGATGTTCAAAAAATTTTGGAGCCTCAATTTTAAGTCGTAATGCATGACACACTAAACTATCAAGTAGTCATCAAAACATGCCTATCAGATGTTCACAACATCTATAGACGACGCTAGAGGGGGTGGCGCACCGAGAGATGCATTAAGCACATAAGCCTTCTGTGCAGCAATGAGGACAATCCTCAGAGCACGGACCCAGTCCGCAATATTGCTACCATCATCTTTCAACTCTATTTCTTTAGGAACATATAAAAATTCAAGGGATCTACAACGTGAGCTAGTAATCTACAACATAATGTGCAAAGACACTACTGACTATGTTCATGATAATGAGTTCAACTAATCATACTATTTAAGAACTCCCACTCAAATTGACATCCCTCCGGTCATTCGAGTGATACATGATCCAAATTCACCAACTCAAGTCCGATAATCACGTGAGTTAAGGTGGTTTCAATGGTGAACATCATCATGTTGATCATATCTACTATATGACTCATGTTCGACCTTTCGGTCTCTTGTGTTTCGAGGTCATGTCTGTACATGCTAGGCTCGTCAAGTTTAACCCGAGTGTTCTACATGTGCAACACTTGCTTGCACCCCTGGTATGTGAACGTAGAGTCTATCACACCCGATCATCATGTGGTGTCTCGACACGACGAACTTTCGCAATGGTGCACACTCGGGGAGAACACAAATTTACCTTGAAATGTAAGTGAGGATCACCTTATAATGTTACAGTCGTCCTAAGCAAAACAAGGTGCATAAAAGGATTAACATCACATGCAAATCATAAGTGACATGATATGGCCATGAACTTGTGCTTTTGATCTCCATATTGAAAGCACTGGCATGATCTCCATCGTCACCGGCATGACACCATGATCTCCATCATCTTGATCTCCATCAACGTGTCGCCATCGGGGTCACCGCGCTCACCATGCTTCTACTACTATTGCTACCATTTAGCGAAAAAGTAAAGCATTACATAACGTTTAATGATTGACTCGCAGGTCATGCAGTAATTAAAGACAACCCCATGGCTCCTGCCGGTTGTCGTACTCATCAACATGCAAGTGTTGATATTCTATTCAAAACATGATCATCTCATACATCACATATATCTCATATGTAATTGGCCATATCACATCACAACATACCATGCAAAAACAAGTTAGACATCCTCTAATTGCTGTTGCATGTTTTACGTGGCTGCTATGGGTATCTAGCAAGAACAATTCTCACCTATGCAATGACCACAACGGTGATACATAAATTGCTTTTCAACCTTCTCAAGGACTGCCTTTGTCGAATCCGATCCAACTAAAGTAGGAGAAACAAACATCCGCCAGCCATCTTTGTGCAACAAAGTTACACGTCAGTCGATGGAACCAGTCTCTCGTAAGCGTACGAGTAAGGTAGGTCCGGGCCACTTCATCCCACAATACCGCTGAACCAAAACACGACCAAGGGAGGAAGCAATCTAAGCATAAACGCCCACAAAATCCTTTGTGTTCTACTCGAAATCTCATCTACACATAGACCTAGATCTGATGCCACTGTTGGGGAACATTGCATGGGAGACAAAAAAATTCCTACGCACACGCAAGATCTATCCATAGTGATGAGCATCTACGACCGGGAGAGTGGATCTACATACCCTTGTAGATCGCTAAGCTAGAAGCGTTAACAAACGCGGTTGATGTAGTCGAACATCTTCACGATCCAAATCGCCGAGCATCCCACAATCCCATCATGACCCATCCCGCGATCAAGTAACGATTCGTCCCGCGATCTCATCACGATCCTTCCCATGATCCTATCACGAATCGTCTCGCGATCTTTATCACGGTCCTTCCGATCTAGCGCCGAACAAACGGCACCTCCGCGGTCAGCACACGTACAACTCGATGATGATCTCCAACTTCTGGATCCAGCAAGAGGGAGCGGAGAGGTAGATGAGTTCTCCGGCAGCACAACGGCGTGGTTGCGGTGGTGGTGAACTAATCCTGCAGGGCGTCGCCTAAGCACCGCAGAACTAATCTAGAGGAGAAACAGATCTAGAGGAAGAAGAGGGCAACACGTGGCAATTAGGGTTAGCTTTCCCCTGTAAATCCTCTAGTATATATAGGAGGGAGGGAGGGGAGGAGATAGCCTCAAACTCTCAAGGTTTGATCAAAAATGGAGGTGGAGGAGTCCTACTCCAATCCTATTAGGAGTAGGATTCCTCCTTTCCACTTGGAATCTGTTTCCACCTCTCCACCTTTTGGGTTATTTCCACCCCTAGCCGCATGAGACTTAGTGGGGTCTTAGTCCAGCCCACCAGGGGCTGGTTTGACTCTTCCCATAGCCCATGAGGTCCTTTGGGTCGACACACCCCTCCCGATGGTCTCCCGACACTCCCGGTACACTACCGATGAGCCCAAAACTTTTCCGATGACCAAAGCAGGACTTACTATATATCAATTTTTACCTCCGGACCATTTCGGAGCTCCTCGTGACATTCGGGATCTCATCTGGGACTTTGAAAAACATTCGGTCACCACCATACATAACTCTATACTACCGAAACGTCATCGAACCTTAAGTGTGCAGACCCTGCGGGTTCAAGAACTATGTAGACATGACCGAGACACCTCTACGGTCAATAACCAATAGCGGAACCTGGATGCCCATAGTGTTTCCTACATATTCTACGAAGATCTTTATCGGTCGAACCTCTATGTCAAGTATTCAGTTAATCTCGTATGTTGTTCCCTTTGTTCCTCGGTATGTTACTTGCCCGAGATTCGATCGTCGGAATCTCCATACCTAGTTCAATCTCGTTACTGGCAAGTCTCTTTACTCGTTACATAATACAAGATCACATGGCTAACACTTTAGTCACATTTCTTGCAAGGCTTGTTGTGATGTTGTATTACCGAGTGGGCCCTGAGATTTCTCTCCGTCACACGAAGTAACAAATCCCAGTCTTGATCCATGCCAACCCAACAGACACCCTCGGAGATACCTATAGAGCACCATTATAGTCACCCAGTTACGTTGCGATGTTTGATACACACAAGGTACTCCTCCAGTGTCAGTGAGTTGCATGATCTCATGGTCATAGGAACAGATACTTGACATACAGAAAACCGTAGCAATAAACTGACATGATCATATGCTACTTTTAGAGTTTGGGTCTTGTCCATCACATCATTCTCCTAATTGCGTGATCCCGTTATCAAATGACATCTCATGTCCATGGCTAGGAAACCTTAACCATCTTTGATCAACGAGCTAGTCTATTAGAGGCATACTGGGGACATGGTGTTGTCTATGCATCCACACATGTATCCGAGTTTCTGATCAATACAATTATAGCATAGATAATAAACGATTATCATGAATAAGGAAATATGATAATAACAAATTTATTATTGCCTCTAGGGAATATCTCCAAAATTAGGTGTATTATATTAGAGTTTACTTCAAGTTTGCTATGACCGGATGTTAAACAATTTTTCCAAGTAGCCACATAACCGCGGGCATGGCTTTCCGAAAGATTCTGCAGGGGTGCTCCAACTCATCCATCACAAATTAACCACACACCACATTGGAATTCCTCAACCGTGGAATCACCCATAGTATTTGCGGAATCCCGATGGAAAATCTCAACTTCGAGATAGCCCTAAGTGTCATCAAAATCCCACGCGCAAGACATTCGAGAAAGGTAAAAACAAGTCCACCAAGGCCTCCGGATGTGTCGACGATCCAGATAGGAGTCTCGTATCTCGTTCTCAGGACATGGTGGATAAGCGACGCGTATAGTGGCCTTATAGAAATCCCCCAAGTTGCCCTGGGGTGGCCCCACATAGTGCTCTAGTTTGGACCAACACTCATGAGGAGCACTGGTCCGGGTTGTTGATTAGGATCCTCGGGTTAATTACTCCCTATGCAGGTTTATTAGTTATTAGGAAAATGTAGTACCAATATTGGGCATTTCCAAACAAGCTTTATTCTAAAACAAAAATCAAGGCGGTCCCCATAACAACCCCGAGCATGTTAGGAGTGCTCAATATGGAACATAAGACCCGTATACAAGTAACTAGGGGCGGCAAAAGTGGAACAAAACAACGAGCAAAAGGCCAAGCCTTCCACATTTTACCAAGTATATATGTCCATTAAATTAAATAGAAATAATATTGTGATATAACAAAAGAATGTCCATGTTGGCACATGGAAACAATTGCACCTGCAGCTAGAAATGCTATAAGAAGGGCTAAGCAAGCGGTAACATAGCCAATCAAATGTTTCCTGGGATGTTGAGGGGTTAGAGGCTTATCATGGCAATGTGGGAGGCATGAAAAACAAGTGGTAGGTAGCGAGACATAACAATGGAACCGAGACAACTAGCATAGCAATGATAGTAGTGGTATCTAGGGAAATGTGTCATCTTGCCTGAGATCCCGCTTGGAAGAAGAACGAGTCCATGAAGAAGACGATCCAACATAGTCGAATGAATCCTCACACTCCGAACGCTTTTGGAACTCTATCGAGAAGGAACAATCCGAAAACAACAATCAACACATGAAAAACACCAAAACATATGCATGACATGAGGCACAATCAAATATGATGCATGTTATGCATGACAAGACAAAGCACAACAATCAACTTATACACATTAAGTGAAGCTCAATATGCAACGAGTCGCATATTGACGAAACTCCATATTTGAATTACTTAGTTCACTCCCGTTTAGGTAAACAACAACGTTAAATGTTGGTAAACATGGCAAGAGGTGGAACATAAGTAAACTACACTATCTAGGCATCTTAAATGAAGTTGGAAACGACTTGTAGTATTTCCGAAACGACCCCATATGTTAATTTTGAAATTGGTCCAGATCTGAACTAACCATATTTTATATTTGTTAAACAATAGAATAAAATATACCATGCCATTCTACACGTCATTCTAGTCGATTTACATATATGAACATCTCAAACGGAGCTACGGTCTAAAAGATATGACAATCACAAGATTGTATGCCATGAATGCAAAATGCATGAAAATGACAACCATGAACGTTTCAAATCATGAATGCAGCAAGATATTATGATGCTACACGAAATTCCACGCAAGTTTCATATGTGACATGTCCAAAATGGAGCTACGGTTCAACCACAACAACCCATACATGGTTCAGTGCAAATCTGTCCAAAACGGCAACATGGCATATTGCAACCCACAAATCAACAAGCTACAGTCAGCTAAAATTCACAACAAGGGCATGATGGTGAAGCCTACATGGTGCTCAACAATTGACCTATTCACATGAAGTTGATTAGAAGCATGGATCAATAGGAAATGATCTCACAAGATGGCTACTTGGTAACAATTTCAGACTTAGTGAAAATAGCAGTTTTTGACAGTACAATTTTTATCACAAAGGCATATTGACAGCAGTAAAACTACATGCTACAGTGCATATTATGGCATGAAACATAACAGCATGCTACAGGACATTATCAACTACAAATAACTCCATTATACCTACCCCAAAGGGGTTGTAGATCACTAGCAAAACACATGGCAAGACAGCAACAAAATATTACAAATTCCAGACTTCGAAATATTTTGGACCCTTACAACAGCAGTATTTTATAGCATGTTGGCAACAAGAGAATAACACCTAAACAGGCATTATCATGGCAACCAAAATGATGAGGAGCTAGTGCACATGTCAATGAGGATATCTCATGTTCAAAATTATTTCATATGATGCATGGTTTAAATCACACCAAAATAACAAAAGGACATCATAGCTAAAATGGCATGCACACAACTTACTCAAATGACAAAACTGAATGCATAGATAAATCCTATGGATTTTTCTACCCCGAAAACATATATAATATGTATAGGTTCATGTAGGAAAAGATTTCACAATTAATTATGCAAGGTTATGGCCTAATCCCCTTTTAGCAATTATAAATACAAGTTAAATGCAAATGTTACAATGGACAAGTTTGTCATGCATGAAAATAAGATGTCTATAATACGTACATTTTTAATATATTGTTGGATTAAATTTCGATACATGTTAAATAATTATGCGTGATGCAAAACATGGCATTTGTGTAACAATGATGCAAACAGCAATCTTAGCTATTTTAAACATGGATGAAAACGTCATATTATTAATCTACATGTTCTTCTGAGCATCTTACATATATAAAACGTTTTATTCTGCCGTACGGTTCATTAGATATAGCAATTTATAAAAATCATGGGTATTTTAAAAAACAAAGAATTCACCGATTAGATAGGAAATTCACAGCAGGGAAAAATACTGGGCGGGCCGAAACTACACATGGGCCTAAACGGAGACATATGGTGCCAGATAGAAAATCGCGCACTAGGCGAGGGCTAGATGGGGCGCTCACCCTGGGTCTTGGGCCTGGCTCAGAGGCGAGGTGGGTCACGGGCGAGGTGGCAGCTAGGCCGCGGGGCATCGTGCTCCCCAGCCCCGAGCCGAACGAGACCAGCGGCGGCTGGCCAACGGCAGGAGTGGCTCCAGCAAGCGCAGGAGGCGCGGATCCGACGGGGGCCAGCCTGATCCGGTCGCCGGGGAGGAGGTCCGGCGGCGGCAGGGTCTGGGGCGACCGGCGCAGACCTGGCGGCGGAGACGAGTTGCCAGCGGGGCTGGCAAGGTCGGGGCCTGTAGGGAGGGGCTGGATCTGGCAAGGAGGAGGCCGAGGCGCGCGGTCCGGCGGCGGGCGGCTCGGTTGCCGACGACCCGTGGCTCCGGCGAGGCGCGCGCGAGAAGGCCGGCGGGAGGCGCGCTAGGTGCTGCGGGAGCCCCTTGTTCAGGCAGCTGGCTCTGTGGTCGCCAGAGATGTCCGATTTGACCACGGACATGTCCGATAGGTGGGGTTTTTGGGTGATCTGAGCCCCAGATTTTAGATCTGAGGGCTAGATTTGGCTGGGTGGCTAGGGCTTCGGGAATAGAGGGAGGTGGAGCTAGATGGTGGGGTTTTTAAAGGGGGGCTGCAATTTTACATCGGGGAAACCCTAAAGAGTGAGAGGCTCTCTCCACAAGGTGGTTTATATATAGGGGATGAAACTAGGGTGGGTTGGACCTCGTTCGTTCGATCGCGATCCGATGACCACGAATGGAGGGGCAAGCTAGGTTAGGCTACTAGATGTGTAGTTGGGCTAGGTGGGAATGAGAGAAAGAATTGTGGCCCGTGACACAAGTCTTAAACCACGAAAACATCCACTAATAAACCAATGACCGCACTGCTATGGTTGACCGCTCGGGTATCAAACAAACTCTGATTGCGACGAAATTTGGCAGGCGGCCTACCTACAACATAACAAGACCTCATGCCAACTTCCGACCCAATCCGAGAAAGTTTTATGCATGCTATTAAAAACAATATTTTATCGATGCCTCAGGGGCGTGCATGTGTGTGGTTGGTCTCGAAACGGTTGATGACACGAACAGAGAGAACTGGTAACTACGAACGAATACAAGTTTTCAAAAACGAATGATGATCTTATGCAGATGATGTGAATGATGCGATGATGAATGCGACAACCAACGAATCGCACGACAACAATGGAATAAAAAGGGGAATCTTTTGGAGCGTCGGTCCCGAGCTATTACACATGACCACCACCTCGAGCAGCGTCAGGTGTTTCAGGCTTTTAGAAGCCACCGCCGCCGCTCACATCAATGCTTATGGAATGGAGGCTTGCAATGTGATGTCTTCTCCCTTGCAAGCACCAGTCGCCCACAAGATAGGGAGCACGACCACTTTCATCGGCCCTGAGCAAAATCGGGTGAGAAGGTGGCAACATAGGAGTAGTGCGCAACCTTGGCGCGAGGGGGCACGCAACACATGAGCAAGGGAGAGGGAAGGGGGGAGGTGGATTCATGGAGTTTGTTGTGCGAGTGGAGTCCCGATCCATTTGTGGAGAAAGAAGAATATGGGGAGGAGAGCTTTGTTCCAGGGTCAAAAAAGGGGACAACAGTGTGTGTCGTGTGCGGTGTATGCGAGGGCACGTGGGGTGTTTGGTTTTCTGGGTTGCATGTGGCTCGCACCCGCGATGCAAAAGTAGGGTCATTTGGTAAGCTGTATGGGCTCTTCAGCTTGGCCAATGGATGCAAAGGAGTCCTCCCAGCCAGGCTGAGAGGAACACAAGTTTCTCACATACGGAGTATATCGCATGCATGCTCTCGCTCCTTCGCTTTCTTATTCCATATATTTCCTCTCTTCGCTTCATAGACCAAACACCGTTGTCGCTGTCCTCGACCAATGACCACAGCCGCCCTCGTCAGGCCTTGGTATCCTCGTTCAACCTCCACCAAGTATCGCCACTGTCCTCTCCCAAGTGTCGTTGTCGCCTTCGTTAAGACGTCGTGCGCCAAATTATACTGCCTTGTGCCACCGCATGCCGAATCCCTTAGTCTGGAGCCGCCGAGCACCACATCTCGCCGGCCCGTGTTGGTGCGCCATAACATTCCACAAAGAGAAAATGATCGATTCATTTGCACGTTGACTCGTAGCAACATTGGTCAGATCTGCTCCACTCGATAGAATCAACTCCTCCGTTTCCATTCAAGTATGCGAGATAGTAATGGAGCAGTGCAATCTTGGCCATGACTGGCGTTTGAATGCTAGTTTAAGTGCTAGCCATCTCTTAGGTCGTTGTAGCAGCAAACGATGATCAAACAAGTTCAACAAAATTCAGGAAAACATGTATGAGGTGCAGCCATATCATGCAAGTTTATCAAACATCCATAGGTGCTCATCCTTGCATTAGCCCATACAGGCCATGCTCACATAGGATCCCCATGCAACACCGCCTCTAGCTACCCACAAAAACAAACATGACCGTAACCGCTCCCAAACTGACACGAGCGATGACTACACACTGGTTACAGAGTGTGTGGCAACTGACATGATGACACAATCGGTCGGCCGATAGTAATTGTTTCACATGGTTTATGTCCACATTTAACCCATCGACATCGTACTAACAGCTCCATTTGCATCGACAAAAAACCGAGTCACTTTGCATACTCAATGTTTTTTTGAGTGACTCTATTACTCGAGAAACAAAGCGTCGGGGAGAAACAGAAAGTCTGGCTTAGATAATAGCCATACATGATGACCGAAATTTGAATTTATAGCAGCTTTTGCAAGATTGTGATCTTCATAATTGTGATCCATCTTCTCATGTGTAATTTGGGCTTCAGCAAACTCTCGCTGGAATTTTTTTCCAAACTAGTACGGAATTTCTACCAAATTTGAAAACAGTTAGTGCAGTTGAAACAATTTCAAAAATAGTACCCCGTCGGCCAGCACCAGGCCGAACAGGGGCCCGTCGGCCAGCACCCGGCCGAAGAG
Source organism: Hordeum marinum (assembly GCA_022496015.1). NCBI lineage: Eukaryota > Viridiplantae > Streptophyta > Magnoliopsida > Poales > Poaceae > Hordeum > Hordeum marinum. Next base: position 385,412,741 of record CM039672.1, read on the forward strand.
CCCCCTGTCGGCCAATCAGAGGCCGGGAGAGGCCTGTCGGCCAGAGGGGGGCGAAGAGCCACCTGTCGGCCTGTGGGAGGACGATGGGCCCCTGGATAAGGCACAGGGCTTCTTTCTTCCTCCTCTGACCACTCGTTTCACCCTCCCCCGTCTAGTAGCCTGCCCCTCTCCACCTCTCACTCCCGTTTCTCTTTGGTGCTTCCACCACCTCGCCGATCTCTTCGCTCGACCACCCATTTTGTTATCCTACCCGCGTAAACATAGATCAGGGCGCTCTCCACCAGCCTACGGTATTTTTTTGGCTTCCAACTCAATCGAATGAGAACTCTCAAGTCGGTAGTGGATTTAGTTCTTATTGGTCACTGTCCGTCTGCAGCTAAATGGCTTGCCCATTTTGCCGAGCTCTAGGTGGCCCTTATGCTGCCGTTGATTCTGGTGCGTCTGTATTTACTGTGGTGTTGGATCATCGATGTTCAAGACGTGTTGTAAGATTCTATGTCTTGATTATCTGGCCGTGGCATATTCGAATGCCTTTGTTTATATGATTATGATGTTTGCTTCCATTCTTGTTGTAGTATGTTCCGTGTAGTGTTAGATCACATATTGCTCGGTACATTGAGGAGTGCAGAGCTTTAGCTATTTGGAGAGGTGACACAGATATTGATCTTGCTCTACACAACAGTGAGGGTAACTTATACCATGTTATATTTACACATGGTAGGATGAGCAGTAAATTCCATGGTCCTTCGTGGGAGGAACTTGTGAATGATTATGGTCTCCGCCATAGTACCATGATGACTGTTATGCTTGAGCACTATGGAACTTACATTAGTGTCGAATTTCATTGGGATGGTGTTATGTTGTTTCCTTTACCCCATGTTGGTAAGATATTTGTTTAACTAATTTTCAGATTTGTTTCATCTTATATGTTTTGCTGTTCATCTCAGTTAGTGAAATCATTTTTTTGTAGATCTTGAGGATCTGAGTGAAACTCAGAGGGAACTTGTTGACAGCTATTTTTATAGTTGTGGTGTCACTCTGAATTATCATCAAATGTATGTTATGTCGCGGCAGCTCTTTGATGACAACTACACATTGTGTACTCCTTTTGTTCATAGGATGGATCACATGAATGTTATTTCTCAACATATGGTAAGTTTTGGTTTTGGTTTTTATTATTTGTTTGTTCTTTGCTGGTTCATCAGATGGATCATATAACTTCCTTGTTTTTGTCAGGTTATCCCTACCATGGTTGTCAGGAGTTTGATGGAATTTGTGGCTATTCCTAGGACTGGTTCTTTAACTCTTGAAATTACTTTGGATTCAGAAGATGATGATATATTTGTGAGCATTCCTTGTTCCTAATTCATTGGCTTGGGTGATCGAATGGTGTTGAAGAAGGAAGGTTTCGGTAATTTTCTGTTGGCAGCGTCTATTGAAGTCAACAATTCTATGCCTCTGACAACTGAACAGTGGGATATCCTAAGGCGACAACCTGAAACTGGCTCAACCACCTGAAAAGAGGCCCGTGCTGATCGTTGTCTAGCATCGTGGTAGTTGTCACCGTAGCCAGAAAACGGGAATGCATAGATGCTAGCCAACCAGTTTCTACCTCTAAAGGTCCTATGGCAACACCAGCCAGAGGTAATCCCAACAAGTAAGACACATCCTGTAAAGTAGGAGCCATCTCTCCCCAGGGAAAGTGAAACGTATATGTCTCTGGTCTCTATCTATCTACTAAGCAGCTAAGGAGTGACATGTCGTAAGAGAAGCGTGATACTTGCCTCTTGTGTAACTGCATTGGTTCACCTACGTCATCCAAGTCCGAGTGATCAACCCACTCATCCAATGTACCCTCAACCAGTCATGCCAAGGGTAGAAGTCCAGCCCAATTCAACCTACAAAATAAACAGAATGTAGATTACAATTAGCTTCTATCAAAGCGATGTCAAACATAGTAAGTGATTATACTGATTATACTTTGGGTGCGAGTGATCAACACGTCTAGGTTCGTGCCCGATTCCGTAAGTGCGCCTCGGTGCCCTCTATCAATATTACCATTAAGCAACGGATACGTAGCCATATATGCAATTAGAACATAGTCCACACATATTAGAAAATAAAACATACATGATTGCATATTACAAATAAAAACATAGTCTCACATATAACAAATAAAAACTTAGTCTCACATATTACACATTACAACATAGTCTCACATATTACACATAAAAACATAGTTCACGCATATTAAAAATAAAAACATAGTCCGACATATTACAAATTAAAACATAGTCCCACAGATTATGTAGCTTGTGAGTTATTCATTCCTCGTCCACCCCTTCGGCCTCGAGAGCCTCGTCCACCATGACTGCCAGGACCTCCTCTTGCAACTGTTGCTGAAGTCATCGATGTGGAAGCACTCGTCGATGTGGAAGCACCGTATTTCTTCGGGTCGGGGCAATATTTCATCCTATGCCAGTAAGCAGCGCAGAGCAAACATTGTCCGCTTGCTCCACCAGCTTCAGATTGGTCCATATCGTTTCGGATGCGCTTTACCTTACGCCTACCCCTGCTAGTTTGCCATAGTGCAGGATCCGCGATGTATACTCTATCACCATCGTTTACCTTGTTGTAATTCCCGATGACTCTCAACCCTGTCATCTCACCAGTCTAGACATTGAGTACTGCCTCCTTTGAATAGTACGAAGACACGAAGGAGATAGCATCCAACTGAATCTGGCCACAGGCAGCCAACACATGTGAGCAAGGCAGGTGCAATAACTACGGTTTGTTGCATGTACACTCACAAGTTGGATAAAATTCTGCTCCAATTTTAACCTCATGCGTCTTCACCTGATTTGCAAAACCAAAACCATTAGTAGGAAGCTGAATCTCATACCTCCTTTCCTGATTACCTATGAGTGTGACAAGGTGCTTTTTTGCTTTCTTTATCTTCTCAGCCATGTACTCCATGACACGGCTACAATAAGGAGTGTTCTAATTATCTGCAATATACTTCTTTGCTAACTCGTGCCTTTCTCTGAAATATCTCACAGTGCCATTGAATACACCCTCCACAATAGCTGTCAATGGCAATGCTCTATTCCCTCTGAGTACAAAGTTATAGATCTCTGCTAGATTGGTTGTCATGTGGCCATACCTAGCTCCGTGGGTGTCATGCAGCAAAGATCAATTCACTGGAGGCTCTTTCTCTATCCACTCAGAAAAATTCTTTGTTGCCATGCCCTTGTTTCTCTTCGTATTAGGAGGGTCAATTGCTAGCAAGTCACAAAGACCAACTGGCTCCTCAAGCTCCGCAATGAGTGCTGTTAATTTTACCTGGTCTTTTTCCATTTTCTTCCTAGCAAGGACCTGCTTCTTAGTGAACTCATCTAGTTTTGACCAAATAAAATCATATTTGTGCCGCTGGTTCTGCTTGCATAACTTCTTGAAAAAGTTCATCAACTGTTTGTTCTTAAACTGTGAGAAAAAATTAGCACCCAGATGGCGCATGCACCACCGACTTTGCAAGTCCTTCCAAGGTGTTGGCTCGTCAGCAGTTGGATTACTTAGTGTCTTCATGGCCTTCAACATACCGGGATGTCTGTCATGAATGAGACACACATTTGATCGGTACTTCATGATCGCAATTTTAACTTGCCGGAAGAACCATACCCAGCTCGGAAAGTTCTCACCCTCCACAAATGCCATGGCTAGTGGGATGATTTGGTTGTTCCCATCCACACCAATAGCAGTCAGGATTTTCCCTTTGTACTGACCAGTCAGGAATGTACCATCCACAAACATCACAAGAGGACAATGCCTAGAAGCTTTGATGCACATACCGAAAGAGAAGAATACTCGTTTCAACACCTTGTAATCTGGTATGCTATCCAACCTCGTGTGCTGAATGTTAACATAAGTGTCGGGATTCCTCTCCTTCAGTATGTCAAGGAGACGGACAACATTATCATACGAGTCGAAGAACATCCCAAACCTTTCCTCCATAGCCTTCTGCTTAGCCCTCCAAGCCTTCCCATAAGGAATGTCATAATTCCATCTGACCTTCACTGTTGTCTGGATGTGTTTTGCTTCCATATCTTTCTTCGTCACTATCTCAGTATACATGAGTTGAGCTATGAGAGTTGAAGTAAGGTTTGGATGACGAGCCAACATGTTTTTCCTAACACAATTATGCGGGACAACATTTATCACAACCCAGTGGATGTTATACTATGACGAACCAACATGTTTTTCCTAACACAATTACGCGGGACAACATTTATCAAAACCCAGTGGATGTTATACTTTGGCACGTGGCAGTGCACCTTCGCAGGACAACCTAATTCAACACACTTCACGGTATATTTCGTTGGACTAGATATGTGTGTTCGGAAAACCCTCTGCGTAGACATAGCCCACTTTATCACCGGATACTTCATTTTCTTCTTTGTGTCAAACATAGCCCCTATCTGGACTTGGTTCAGATTATTTTGCCATGGAGTCTCATGGCCATCATTGACAGTAAAGCTAGCGGATATGTCCTGCTCCCATGCAGCAGGAATTGGTACCTCCTCCTCATCCTCGGAATTTTCAGAATCAAGTTCTGTTGCAATCCCATCCTGGTCCTCTTCCTCCATCACCCTCTACATTTCATCGCCTTCCTCATCCCCATCAGCCACACTAGAGGCAGTTAATACTATCGACTGAATACACTGGCCAGCAGCATGACCACTAACATTGTGTGGCACATAATCTGACTCTTTCTCGGCTTGGGTAGCATTCACACCTGGTGGCTATGACCTGGATACATAAATCTCGTTAGCCACTTGACTACTCTGGCCTGGTTCATACCCCATGGTGGGTGGTACGATATTCTCCTCCTTCGCCACTGGTTGCACTAGGGCATACAGATGGATTCTTTGGTCTCTACAACGACTTAACAGAGACAACCAATGCTGGCTCCTATCTATTGGAATCAAATCCCAATTGACATTTTTACAGGATTTGGTCCACAAGGCATGAATACTGACGGAACAAACTTTAGGATCCAGGCCAACACTAGTTGTCAACTAGTGCTTCAACTGCCTAATGTCCAGTCTGTCCGGGTCTGAAAGTGTCATCTTGCCTTTTTTAAACTCGCTAAGATCAACCCCCAACTCATTATATAGAACATCACTAGGGCCGTAATACACAGTGAAATTTACGGATTCAGACATTTTAACCTGTCAGACATTGCCAGCTTCTCATTATTTGCAATGAAAAAATCGACACTAAAATAAAACGTACACTAAAATATACCTACGTATTCTAAATAAACCTACACTAAAATGAACTTCACAAAAATAAACCGACACTAATATGACTACACTAACTAAACCTACACTCGGAAAACATACACTAAAATCACTACACTAATAAAAGTAACCTAAAATCACTACACTAACAAAAATAACGTACATTAAAAAAACTAACAAAAATCTAACCTAAACTAAATTAAAAAAAGTATACCTTTGACGCGTGAGTGCCCTTCTTCTTCCTCTCCACCACTCCACCTTCTCACCATTCACACCTCCACCACACCATGTCTCCTCCACACGAACAACACACTACCACGTTGCAACAAATGAAACCATAGGGAGGGGGAGACGAAGACGATCTATTGTTCATCGGATTGAAACAGAAAATGGGTGGAGGGAAAGGGAGATCAAGGGGGGATTTTCGGCCGAAACTGAGAGAAGAAGAGGGAGCTGGAGGAAGAAGAAGGAGCTGGCCGCGTCGGCCTTATCCAGGGGCTCTTCGGCCTCCTGGCGGCCGACGGGCGCTCTTCGGCCTGGCGTCGGCCGATGGGCCCATTTCGGCCTGCACTAAGCCGACGGGTGCCCAGTCGGCCCAACTAAGGTCGACGGGGTGCTAGTTTCGTCATTTTTCAACTGCTATAACTGTTTTCAAATTTGGTACAAATTTCATACCACTTTTGAAAAAAATTCCTCCGCTGCTTCTGATTTATGTCATCAATGATCGTACTATTCAAGCCTAAAGTACACTCCCTGAAGATTCTCGACAGTTGCTAAGCAATCAGTAGCAAGCTGAACTTTTTGCAAATACAGGTCACTAGCCAAGGCCAGACCTTCCGCACATGCCATGGCCTGAAGAGCTTTAGGGTCAATTTGATCCCTAATAATCACAGTCGATGAACCCATATAAATGCCAACATCATTCCGACATATAGGAGCAAGTGCTCCTCTATCTCCATGCCTTGATACAACCACGTCCACATTGATCTTGAAGAAGCCTTGCTTCGAAGCAACCCATTTTGCTTTGTTGTATCAGACAACAGATCCTACCTTCTTGTTTTTGTTGGCAACAGAGACAACTCTCCGAGAAATTTATTTATGAACACTAGGGTAGACAGAGGAGACTGAAATTCCCTTCAAATACAGCTTTCCTTCTTGCCCACCAGATAGCCCACAGGGTGGTCAGTACCTTAGCAAATTCTTTGTGTCCCATAGATTCCTGCACATCCAGCAACTAGAGTTTTGCATTGGGGTTCTTTGATGCAATCAAATGATCAACCAGGTCATCATCAACAAGAGACAAAACACATTTGGCCAAGTTGCACTCAATTAGAGTGTGCCTCCACGTATCCTCAGTTGCACTACATATAGAAAAAATGCTAGAATCTGTCATCTTCCTCTCACATCTGACAGACTCAGTTGGAATTGAATTCGTAGCAAGTCTCCAAGCAAAATTTCTAAGCTTGGCTGGTACGCTTGCCTTCCATAATCGACATCATTGTTTCTTTGATTCAGCTAAATTTGATGTCGCTGCTCATCCCTCCAACCAATCATTCCTTCTCGTCTTTGTGTTTACTAATAGACAATAGGCTCAATTAATAGAGAAGTTTCCTGATCGTTCATAGTGCCAAAACCATGTGTCCTCAACATTATGATAACTCGGCGGGATTCTTAAGATCGCATGTGCATCAGGGTTTTGAACATGCTCAAAAATTTGCTCACGATTCCAACTCCTGTCAGCTTCATTAATAAGTTCTGAAATGAAACCTGGAGGGTTCACTGATTTTGGGTGAAGAGCTCTCAACATATGGTCTCGTGGAATCAAATTTTACTCCCAAATACGAGTATACTTTTTGTTTCAAATACGTCAAATAAGGCCCTGGTTCAACACCGTTGTATCTTCGCAGACCGCCCTCCAAATCTTAGACAGGTGGTTTCCCAATTCGGCATCAAGGATATCACAGTCTAGGAAATACACAGCTTTGAGGAGTCTGGCACTAAGAGAATTCGGGTCCTACATGATTCTCCATGATTGCTTTGCTAGCATCACGAGTTTAAAAAGCTGAGTGTCGCGGAAACCCAACCCCCCTATACTTCGGCATCGTCATCGCCTCCCAAGAAACCCAAGCAGTTTTCCGTTCTCCATTCTTGCTTCCCCACCAGAACTTACGGAGCATTGCTTTGATTTGTTGACATAAACCGCGAGGCAATAGGAAACAAGACATTGAAAAGGTTGGAATTGCTTGAGCAATGGACTTAATCAGGACCTCCTTATCTATAGCAGCTAGGCATTTTTTAACCCAGCACTACAAACGGCTCTAGATTCTATCCTTGATGTACTTAAAGGAGTTCTTTTTGACCTTCCTACTTCTGATGGCAACCCCAAGTACTTTTTCAAAGAGGGACTCATTTTGCACATCAAGTAAGGACTTTATCATATTTCACATGCCTTCTGAACAGCCTTTACCGAAAAAAATACTTGACTTACTCAAATTTACTCATTGTCCCGAGGTTGCACAGTACTGTTGAATTGTTTCTTTCATCATAGTAACTCCCTCCTCATTTGCCCAAAACATAAGGAGGCAATCGTCAGCAAACAATAGATGATTTACAACCGATGTTGATGGAGTAATAACCACCCCTTTTACATTTTTGTTGGAGGACCTTGCCTTCAACAAACAAGACAATCCCTCTACTGCCAGTAAAAATATGTAGGGTGATATAGGATCACCCTGCCTAATCCCTCTTGAAGGGTTGATATCACACCCAAGATGTGATCCTATCCTTATTATGGCACGAGGGCCTTGATAGGGATAGAAGTGCATCTCGTCGTCTTGCAAGAATGGATATCATTACAAGTACATGTACGGAAGAGATGAGTATATGGAATTGGCTTACACTCGTCACAAGCTACATCAATATCACATCAATACACCAACATATTTAAACATCATACAGAAGAGCTAGGTCTGGCTGCGGATGAAATCAAATGATAAAATGACATCCATCCTCGCTATCCCAGGCTGTCGCCTGGAACCCATCCTAGATTGATGAAGAATAAGAAGAACTCCAAATCAAACAAACATCGCGCTCACGTCAAACCATCGCATTACCTGTACCTGCAACTGTTTTTGTAGTAATCTGTGAGCCACAGGGACTTAGCAATCACATTTCCAAGGGTATCAAGACTATTAAATCTTAATGGGTGAGGAATGCTTAAGTGGTGAGGCTGTAGCAAGCAACTAAGCATTTATTTGAGTGGCTAACTTACGAATACAGAAAGTAAATTGGGTGGTCTACGCATAACGAACGTGAATTAGAAATGATCACTAAGTGATCCTGAACACCTACTTACGTCAATCATAACCCCACCATGTTCTCTCTCGGATAAGGACTCACGAGAAGAGACAGTCATGAATATGCACACGGTTGGTGTATTTGTTGGGAGACGTAGTAGTAAATCAACCTACATATCACCAAGATATATCTATGGAGAAACCAGCAACGAGCGGGGAGAGATTAGATCTTCATACCTTTGAAGATCGCTAAGTGGAAGGGTTACAAGAACGCGGTTGGTGGAGTCGTACTCATAGCGATTCAGATCGCGGTGGACTCCGATCTCGGCGCCGAACAACGGTGCCTCCGCGTTCAACACATGTGCAGCCCGGTGACGTCTCCTACGCCTTGATCTAGCAAGGAGGAAGGAGATATTGGGGAAGAGCTCCGACAGCACGACGGCGTGGTGATGGTGGAGCTGCATGGTACTCCGGCAGAGCTTCGCTAAGCACTAGGGAGAACAAGGAGGTGGAGAGGTAGGGTTGCGTCGAGAGGAAGAGAGAACCGTGTGTTGGGCAGCCCTGAAACCTCACATATATATAGGGGAAGGAGGAGGGAGGGATGCGCCCCAGGGTTTCCACCCTAGGGTGGTGCGGCAGACACCAGATCAATCTGGCCGGTAGCCAGAGGGAGGGAGTGGTGCGGCTACCCTAGGGTGGGCCTTAGGGCCCATCTGCCCTAGGGTTTGCCCCTCCTCCACTTCAGCTGCGCCTTGGGCCTGGTGGAGGGGCGCACCAGCCCACCTAGGGGCTGGTTCCCTCCACCCTCGGCCCATGCAGCCCTCTGGAGATGGTGGGCCCACTTGGTGGACCCCCGTAACCCTTCCGATGGTCCCGGTACGTTACCGGTGATCCCCAAAACATTTCCGGTAACCAAAACCTCACTTCCTATATATCAATCTTAGTCTCCGAACCATTCCAGGACTCCTCGTGACGTCCGGGATCTCATCCGGGACTACGAATAACCTTCGGTAACCACGTACACTTGTTCCCTATAACCCTAGCGTCATCGAACCTGAAGTGTGTAGACCCTACGGGTTCGGGAGACACGTAGACATGACCGAGACACCTCTCCGGTCAATAACCAACAGCGGGATCTAGACACCCATGTTGGCTCCCACGTGCTCCACGATGATCTCATCGGATGAACCACGATGTCGGGGATTCGATCAATCCCGTATACAATTCCCTTTGTCTATCGGTATGATACTTGCCCGAGATTCGATCATCGATATCCCTATCCCTTGTTCAATCTTGTTGCCGGCAAGTCTCTTTACTCGTTCCATAATACATCATCCCGTGGCTAACTCCTTAGTAACATTGAGCTCATTATGATGATGTCTTACCGAGTGGGCCCAGAGATACCTCTCCATCACACGGAGTGACAAATCCCAGTCTCGATTCGTGCCAATCCAACAGACACTTTTGGAGATACCCGTAGTGCACCTTTATAGCCACCCAGTTACGTTGTGACATTTGGCACACCCAAAGCATTCCTATGGTATCCGGGAGTTGCACAATCTCATGGTCTAAGGAAACGATACTTGACATTGAAAAGCTTTAGCAAACGAACTACACGATCTTGTGCTAGGCTTAGGATTGGGTCTTGTCCATCACATCATTCTCCTAATGATGTGATCCCGTTATCAACGACATCCAATGTCCAATGTCATGAAACCGTGACCATCCATTGATCAACGAGCTATCTAACTAGAGGCTTACTAGGGACATGTTGTGGTCTATGTATTCACACATGCATTACGGTTTCTGGTTAACACAATTATAGCATGAACAACAGGCAATTATCATGAACAAGTAAATACAATAATAACAATTTTAATATTGCCTCTAGGGCATATTTCCAAAAGTCTCCCACTTGCACTAGAGTCAATAATCAAGTTACATTGTGATGAATCGAACACCCATAGCATTCTGGTGTTGATCTTGTTTCGCTCGTGAGAGAGGTTTAGTCAACGGGTCTGCAACATTCAGATCTGTGTGCACTTTATAAATATCTATATCTCCCTCCTGAATGTAATCACGGATGGAGTTGAAGCGGCACTTGATGTGTCTTGTCTTCTTGTGAAACCTGGGCTCCTTCGCAAGGGCAATAGCTCCAGTGTTGTCACAGAATAGAGTCATTGGGCCCGATGCATTAGAAATCACTCCTAGGTCGGTGATGAACTCCTTCATCCAGACTCCTTCCTTTGCTGCTTCCGAAGCAGCTATGTACTCCACTTCACATGTAGATGCCGCCACGACGCTTTGCTTGCTGCTGCACGAACTGACTGCCCCTCCATTCAAAACATACACGTATCTGGTTGGCGACTTGGAGTCGTCCGGATCTGTGTCGAAGCTAGCATCGATGTAACCCTTTACGACGAGCTCTTCGGCACCTCCATATACGAGAAACATGTCCTTTGTCCTTTTCAGTTACTTCAGGATATTCTTGACTGCTGTCCAGTGTTCCGCTCCGGGATCACTTTGGTACCTCCCTACCAAACTTATGGCAAGGTTCACATCAGGTCTGGTACACAACATGGCCTACATAATAGAGCCTATGGATGAATCATAGGGGATGACACTCATCTCTTCTCTATCTTTCGCCATGGTCGGGCATTGAGTCGTACTCAATCTCACACCCTGTAATACAGGCAAGAACCCCTTCTTGGACTGATCCATATTGAACTTCTCCAATATCTTTTCAAGGTATGTGCTTTGTGAAAGACCTATGAGGCGTCTCGATCTATCTCTATAGATCTTAATACCTAATATGTAAGCAGCTTCTCCAAGGTCCTTCATTGAAAAACACTTATTAAAGTAGGCCTTTACACTTTCCAAGAGTTCCATATCATTTCACATTATCAGTATGTCATCCACATATAATACGAGAAATGCTACAGAGCTCCCACTAACTTTCTTGTAAATACAGGGTTCTCCATAAACTTGTACAAACCCAAACGCTTTAATCACCTCATTAAAGCGAATGTTCCAACTCCGAGATGCTTGCACCAGCCCCTAGATGGAGCGATGGAGCTTGCATACTTTGTTAGCATCTTTAGGATCGACAAAACCTTCCGGCTGCATCATATACAGTTCTGCCATGAGGAAGCCATTAAGGAATGCCGTTTTGACATCCATCTGCCAGATCTCATAATCATAAAATGCGGCAATTGCTAACATGATTCGGACAGACTTCAGCATCGCTACGGGTGAGAAAGTCTCATCATAGTCAACTCCTTGAACTTGTCGATAACCCTTAGCAACAAGCCGAGCCTTATAGACGGTCACATTACCATCTGCGTTAGTCTTCTTCTTAAAGATCCATTTATTTTCAATGGCTCGCTTATCATCAGGAAAGTCCACCAAAGTCCATACTTTGTTCTCATACATGGATCCTATCTCGGATTTCATGGCCTCAGGCCATTTGTTGGAATCCGGGCCCGCCATCGCTTCTTCATAGTTCGAAGGTTCACCGTTGTCCAACAACATGATCTCCGGGATAGGGTTGTTGTACCACTCTGGTACGGAACGTCTCCTAGTGGACCTTTGACATTCAACAGTAACTTGATCTGAAGTTACATGATCATCGTCGTTCACTTCCTCTTCAGCCGGTGTAGGCTCCACAGAAACAACTTCCTGTGTTGCACTACTCTCCGGTTCAAGTGGAGGTACAATTACCTCATCAAGTTCTATTTTCCTCCCACTTACTTCTTTCAAGAGAAACTCTTTCTCGAGAAAGGATCCATTCTTGGCAACAAAGACTATGCCTTCGGATCTGAGGTAGAAGGTATACCCAATAGTTTCTTTGGGATATCCTATGAAGACGCACTTTTCCGCTTTGGGTTCGAGCTTCTCAGGTTGAAGTTTCTTCACATAAGCATCGCATCCCCAAACTTTTAGAAATGACGTCTTAGGTTTCTTTCCAAACCATAATTCATACGGTGGCATCTCAACGGATTTTGACAGTGCCCTATTTAAAGTGAATGCGGCAGTCTCTAATGCATATCCCCAAAATGATAGCGGTAAGTCGGTAAGAGACATCATAGATCGCACCATATCTAATAGAGTGCAATTACGGCGTTCAGACACACCATTTCGCTGAGGTGTGCTAGGCGGCATGAGTTGTGAAACAATTCCACATTTCCTTAGGTGCATGCCAAATTTGTGATTTAAATATTCTCCGCGACGATCAGATCGTAGGCACTTTATTTTCCTGTCACATTGATTCTCTACCTCACTCTAAAATTCCTTGAACCTTTCAAAAGTTTCAGACTTATGTTTCATTAAGTAGACATACCCATATCTACTCAAGTCATCAGTGAGGGTGAGAACATAACGGTAGCCCCCACGATCCTCGACACTCATTGGACCGCATACATCAGTATGTATTATTTCCAACAAGTCAGTTGCTCGCTCCATTGTTCCGGAGAATGGAGTCTTGGTCATCTTTCCCATGAGGCACGGTTCGCACGTGTCAAATGATTCGAAATCAAGAGACTCCAAAAGTCCATCAGTATGGAGCTTCCTCATGCGTTTGACACCAATATGACCAAGGTGGCAGTGCTACATGTAAGTGGGACTATCGTTATCAACCTTACACTTATTGGTAGTACACTATGGACATGTGTAACATCACGTTCGAGATTCATCAAAAATAAACCATTGACCAGCGGGGCATGACCATAAAACATTTCTCTCATATAAATAGTACAACCATTATTCTCAGATTTAAATGAGTAGCCATCTCGCATCAAGCGAGATCCAGATATAATTTTCATGCTCAAAGATGGTACTAAATAACAATTATTAAGGTTTAACACTAACCCCAAAGGTAGATGTAGAGGTAGCGTGCCGACGGTGATCACATCGACCTTGGAACCATTCCCGACATGCATCGTCACCTCGTCCTTTGCCAGCCTCCGCTTATTCTGCAGCTCCTGCTTGGAGGTACAAATGTGAGCAACTGCACCAGTATCAAATACCCAAGAGCTACTACGAGCGCTGGTTAGGTACAAATCAATAACAAGTATATCACATATACCTTTAACGTTGTCGTCCGTCTTTTTTGCTAAGTACTTGGGGCAGTTCCACTTCCAGTGACCGGTACCCTTGCAATAAAAACACTCAGTCTCAGGCTTGGGTCCATTCTTGTTCTTCTTCTTCCCGGCAACTTGCTTACCGGGCGCGGCAACAGCTTTGCCGTCCTTCTTGAAGTTCTTCTTACCCTTGCCTTTCTTTGAACTAGTGGTCTTATTCACCATCAACACTTGATGCTCCTTTTTGATCTCGATCTCTGCTGATTTCAGCATCGAGTACAACTCAGGAATGGACTTCTCCATACCCTGCATGTTGTAGTTCATCACAAAGCTCTTGTAGCTAGGTGGGGGCGACTGGAGGATTCTGTCAATGACCGAGTCATCCGGATGATTAACTCCCAGCTGAGTCAGGCGGTTGTGCAACCCAGACATCTTGAGTATGTGCTCACTGACAGAACTATTTTCCTCCATTTTACAGCTGAAGAACTTGTCGGAGATGTCATATCTCTCGACCCGGGCATGAGCTTGGAAAACCAGTTTTAGCTCTTGGAACATCTCATATGCTCCGTACTGCTCAAAACGCTTTTGGAGCCCCGTTTCTAAACTGTAAAGCATGCCACACTGAATAAGGGAGTAATCATCGCAGCGAGAATGCCAAGCGTTCGCAACATCTTGCTCTGCTGGGAGAATGGGTGGGTCACCTAGCGGTGCATCAAGGACATACGATCTCTTGGAAGCTATGAGGATGATCCTCAAGCTACGGACCCAGTCTGCATAGTTGCTTCCATCATCTTTTAGCTTGGTTTTCTCTAGGAACGCGTTGAAGTTGAGGTTGGCATTAGCGTTGGCCATTGGATCTACAATATAGATTGTAAAGACAATTTTAGACTAAGTTCATGATAATTAAGTTCACATAATTAAATTATTTAATGAACTCCCACTTAGATAGACATCTCTCTAGTCATCTAAGTGACACATGATCCATGTCAACTAGCCTGTGTCTGATCATCACGTGAGACGGACTAGTCATCCATGGTGAACATCTCCATGTTGATCGTATCTTCTATACGATTCATGTTCGACCTTTGGGTCTTCCGTGTTCCGAGGCCATGTCTGTACATGCTAGGCTCGTCAAGTTAACCTAAGTGTTTCGCGTGTGTAAATGTGGTTTACACCCGTTGTATGCAAACGTTAGAACCTATCACACCCGATCATCACGTGGTGCTTTGGAACAACGATCCTTAGCAACGACGCACAGTTAGGGTGAAAACTTCTCTTGAAATTTTATTTAGAGATCATCTTATTTACTACCGTTGTTCTAAGCAAATAAGATGTAAACATGATAAACATCACATGCAATCAATATAGTGACATGATATGGCCAATATCATCTTGCTCCTTTGATCTCCATCTTCGGGGCACCATGATCATCACTGTCACCGGCACGACACCATGATCTCCATCATCATGATCTCCATCATTGTGTCTTCATGAAGTTGTCTCGCCAACTATTACTTCTACTACTATGGCTAACATTTAGCAATAAAGTAAAGTAATTGCATGGCATTTATGATTGACACGCAGGTCATATAATAAAATAAGACAACTCCTATGGCTCCTGCCGGTTGTCATACCCATCGACATGCAAGTCGTGAAACCTATTACAAGAACATGATCAATCTCATACATCACAATGCATCACATCACATCCTTTGGCCATATCACATCACAAGGCATATGCTGCAAAAACAAGTTAGACGTCCTCTAATTTGTAGTTGCAAGTTTTTACGTGGCTGCTATAGGTTTCTAGAAAGAACCTTTCTTACCTATGCCAAAACCACAATGTGATATGCCAATTGCTATTTACCCTTCATAAGGACCCTTTTCATCAAATCCAATCCGACTAAGGTGGGAGAGACAGACACTCGCTAGCCACCTTATGCAACTAGTGCATGTCAGCGGTGGAACCGGTCTCACGTAAGCGTACGTGTAAAGTTGGTCTGGGCCGCTTCATAACACAATACAACCAAATCAAGATAAGACTAGCAGTGGTAAGCAAATTAACAAGATCGACGCCCAAAACAAGTTTGTGTTCTACTCATGCATAGATTCTACGCATAAACCTGGCTCTGATACCACTGTTAGGAGACGTAGTAGTAAATCAAAAAAATTCCTACGTATCACCAAGATCTATCTATGGAGTAACGAGTGGGGAGATATTATATCTTCAAACCTTCGAATATTGCTAAGCAGAAGCATTACAAGAATGCGGTTGGTGGAGTCGTACTCGTAGCGATTCAGATCTCGGTGGACTCCGATCTCAGCGCCGAACAACAGCGCCTCCGCGTTCAACAGACGTGCAGCCTGGTGACGTTTCCTACGCCTTGATCCAGCAAGGAGGAAGGAGAGATTGGGAAAGAGCTCCGACAGCACGACGGCATGGTGACGGTGGAGCTGCGTGATACTCCGGCACAGCTTCGCTAAGCACTACGGAGAACGCGGAGGTGGCGAGGTAGGGCTACGTCGACAGGAAGAGAGAACCGTGTGTTGGGCAGCCCTGAAACCTCAGATATATATATAAGGGGAAGGAGGAGGGAGGTATGCGCCCTAGGGTTTCCACCCTACGGTGGTGCGGGAGCCACCAGATCAATCTGGCTGGTGGCCAGAGGGAGGGAGTGGTGCGGCTGCCCTAGGGTGGGCCTTAGGGCCCATCTGCCCTAGGGTTTGCCCCTCCTCCCACTTCAGCTGCGCCTTGGGCCTGTTGGAGGGGCGCACCAGCCCACCTAGGGGCTGGTTACCTCCACCCTCGGCCCATTCAGCCCTCTGGAGCCGGTGGGCCCACTTGATGGACCCCCGAAACCCTTCCGATGGTCCCAGTACGTTACCGGTGACCCCCGAAACATTTCCGGTAACCAAAACCCCACTTCCTATATATCAATCTTCGTCTCCGGACCATTACGGGACTCCTCGGGATGTCCGGGATCTCATTCGGGACTCCGAACAACCTTCGGTAACCACGTACACTTTTTCCCTATAACCCTAGCGTCATCGAACCTTAAGTGTGTAGACCCTATGCGTTCGGGAGACATGTAGACATGACTGAGACATCTCTCCGGTCAATAACCAACAGCGGGATCTGGATACCCACGTTGGCTCCCACATGCTCCACTATGATCTCATCGGCTGAACCACGATGTCGGGGATTCGATCAATCCCGTATACAATTCCCTTTGTCTATCGGTATGATACTTGCCCGAGATTCGATCATCGGTATCCCTATACCTTGTTCAATCTCGTTGCAGGCAAGTCCCTTTACTCTTTCCGTAATACATCATCCCATGGCTAACTCCTTAGTCACATTGAGCTCATTATGATAATGTCTTACCGAGTGGGCCCAGAGATACCTCTTCGTCACACGGAGTGACAAATCCTAGTCTCGATTCGTGCCAACCCAACAGACACTTTCGGACAGACCCGTAGTCCATCTTTATAGCCACCCAGTTACGTTGTGACGTTTGGCACACCCAAAGAATTCCTACGGTATCCAGGAGTTCCAAAATCTCATGGTCTAAGGAAACGATTCTTGACATTGAAAAGCTTTAGTAAACGAACTACACGATCTTGTGCTAGGCTTAGGATTGGGTCTTGTCCATCACATCATTCTCCTAATGATGTGATCCCGTTATCAATGACATCCAATGTCCATGGTCAAGAAACCGTGACCATCCATTGATCAACAAGCTAGCTAACTAGAGGCTTACTAGGGACATGTTGCGGTCTATGTATTCACACATGCATTACAATTTCCGGTTAACACAATTATAGCATGAACAATAGACAATTATCATGAACAAGGAAATACAATAATAACCATTTTATTATTGCCTCTAGGGCATATTTCCAATAGTATTTTATTAGAGTTTACTTCGAGTTTGCTATTACTGGGTGTTAAACAAAGTTTTCAAGTTGCCACATAACTGTGGGCACGACTTTCCAAAAGATTTAACCCTGCAGGGCTGCTCCAACTCATCGATCACAAATTAACCACACGCCGCGGGAATACCCTCGACCACGAATCTCGTGATCTTCATAAGCAATTCCACTGGAAAACCGCCACCTCGAGATAGCCCAAAGAAAAATCGGAATACCTCGCGCAAGACGTTCAAAAAAGATAAAACAAATCTAGCAAGGCCGCCCGACGTATCGACAAACCCGATAAGAACCTGATATCTCGTTCTCAGGACACGACCGGATGGGACTATCTACAAGGAAAAAACCAATCCCCGAGTTTCCTGGAGGTGGCCTTGTAGGCAGCCCATTTTGGACCAACACTGATGAGGAGCACTGGCCCGGATTGTTGAGTAAAGATCCTCGGGTTAATTACTCCCTATGCAGGTTTATTAGTTATTAGGCAAATGTAGTACCAATGTTGGGCCTTGCCAGACAATCTATATCCTAAAATGAAAATCAAGGGGGTCCCCATAACAACCCCGAGCATGTTAGGAGCGCTCAATTATGGAACATAACACCGGTACACAAGTAACTAGGGGCGGCAAAAGTGGAACTAAACACCGAGCAAAAGGCCAAGCCTTCCACCTTTTACCAAGTATATACGTGCATTAATGTAAATAGCAATAATATTGTGATAACACAAGAATGTCCATGTTGACACATGGAAGTAATTGCACCTCTAGCTAGAAATGCTATAAGAAGGGTTGAGCACGCGGTAACATAGCCAAACAATGGTTTGTTGGGATGTGAGGGGGTTAGAGGCTTATCATGGAAATATTGGGAGGCTTGACAAACAAATGGTAGGTAGCGAGACATAACGATGGGAGCAAGACAACTAGCATAGCAATGATAGTAGTGGTATCCAGGGAAATGTGTCATCTTGCCTAAGATCCCGCTTGGAAGAAGAACCAATCCATGAAGAAGACGAGCCAACGTAGTCGAACGAGTCCTCAAACTCTGAACGCTTTCGGAACTCTATCGAGAGAAACAATCCAAAAACAACAATCAACACATGATTAACACCACAACATATGCATGACATGATGCGCAAACAAACATGATGTATGTTCGGTTTAATATGCAAGACAGGGCAAATCACAACAATCGATTACTACACATTAAGTGAAGCTCAATATGCAACGAGTTGCATATTGACGAAACACCACATTCAAACATTTAGTTCGCTCTCGTTTAGGTACTCGACAATATTAAATGTTTTTAAGCATGGCAAAAGGTGAAGCATAAATAAACTACACTATCTAGGCATCTTAAATGAGGCCAGAAACAACTTATAGCATTTCCGAAATGACCTCATATGTTAGTTTACAAATTGGTCCAGATCTGAACTAACCATATTTTATATTTATTAAGCATAAAAATAAAGTGTGGCATGAGATTTACACATCATTCTAGTCGATTTACATATATAGAACATCTCAAACGAAGCTACGGTCTAAAAGATATGACAATCACAAGATTATATGCCATGAATGCAAAATGCATGAAAATGACAACCACAAACGTTTAAAATCATGGATTAAACATGATATTATGATACTACATGAAATTATAAGTAAGTATCATATATGGCATGTCCAAAACGGAGCTACGGTTCAACCACGACAACCAACACAAGTTTTATTTCAAATCTGCCCAAGACAGTAAGATGGAATATTGCACACATGAAAACAACAAGCTACAAGATCCTAAAATGCACAAACTAAGCATGGGGTAGTAGAAAATAATACACACTTCATTTCATCTTCACATATCATACTCAAAGGAGGCATGGATCACATGGTAGGAAGCTCATAACATGGCTAATTGAAAACAGTTTTAGACTTAATGAAAATAGCAGTTTTTGACAGTGCAGTTTTTATCACAAAGGCATATTGACAGCAGTAAATCTATATGCTACGGTGCATATTATGGCATGAAAATTAACAGCATGGTAGTAGACGTTATAAGCTTGTAACACCCCGTTACGCCTGGCGGGATCTAGACTGGCCCCACAAACCAACACTAGTCTTTCCTGCGCACTTTGTCCTCGCTCATGCTCCTGCGAGTTCTTCTCGAGTGGGCTTCCGGAAAAGAAGGAAATCCTTGTTGGTATGAGTAGTCTATCATTCCTATTAAGTCAATCTCTCACAAAGCTACAAATAACTCCACTACACCAACCCCAAAGGGGTTCTAGATCACTAGCAAAACACATGGCAAGATAGCAACAAAATGTTAAGAATTCCAGACTTAGAAATATTTAGACCCCTCAAAACAGCACTATTTTTATAGCATGTTGGCAACAAGAAAACAACACCTAAACATGCATTTCTATGGCAAAGCACTATTTTTATAGCATGTTGGCAACAAGAAAACAACACCTAAACATGCATTTCTATGACAAGCAAAATGACCAGGTGCTATTGCACATGTCAAAGGGCATATCTCATGAACAAAATTATTTCATATCATGCATGGATTAAATCACACGAAGTAGACAAAAGGGCATCACAACAAAAATGACATGCACACGAAAATGCTCAAACGACAAAACTAAATATGCAGATAAGTTCTATGGATTTTTCTACCCTGAAAACATATATAATAAGATAGGTTCATGTAGGAAAATATGTCATAATCAATTATGCAAGGTTATGGCCTAATCCCCTTTTAGCAATTATAAATACAAGTTAAATGCAAATGTTATAATGGACAAGTTTGTCATGCATGAAAATGCGATGCCGATAAAATGTACATTTTAATATATTGTGGGGTTAATTCCAATGAACGGGTAAATAAATATGACAATGCAAAATAATGGCAATTATGCAAAATGGTGCAAAACAGCGAGTGTAAGTACTTCAAACATGGATGGAAAAGACGTATTAATAATCTACGCATTTTTTGAGCATCTTACATATATAAAACATTTCGATCCGGTGCAGAGTTATTTACTTATTAGCAATTTTAAAACAAGCCTATCCCTGAATTATTATTAATGCAACTGGGCCTAACAGTGGGCACAATGTAGCTATACTGCGCACGGGCAGGGAATAGGGGAGACTCATCCTGGGCCTTGGCCCACTGGTGCGGCTGGGTGAGGGCAGAGCTGGGCCTTGGCAGAGGGAGGCTCAGGCGGCCCACCTACTGTCAACGCAGCAAGCGGTTCGAGCGCCTGACACTCTCGATCCCGCCTGGATCGAGCCGTCGGAGGGCAACGATGGCTGCCGGCGGCTCGAAGGGCTCCGGCGAGGGGGCAGGCACGGGATCGGCCAGATCCGATGGCGGCGCGGCCGGGAAGGCCATCGGCGGCGGCGGAGGGACGGGCATGGCCGGCGTGAGCACGGAGAATTGGTGGAACAGGGCGGTGCGGAGGATGCGGCACAACTTGGGGAGGTAGCGGGATGCGGGGAAGCGCGGCACGACAATGATGGGGAGCTGCGGGCGCTCGGGCTCCGGCGAGCTGGCGCGGAAGCCACATGGCTCGGGGACGGACGTTGGGCGCCCTCACGGAGGAGCTCGGGCAGAGAGGAGCTCGCGGGCGGCAGCGCTTCGGGCTTTGGGGTGAGCGGCAGCAGGGATCCGGGCCCGGGTGGGCCACCAGATGGGCTTCGCAGGCGGCGGCGTTGGAGGTGGGAGGCTGGCTATGCCAAGTGGCAGCTAGGGTTTGGGGTGGCGCGGATTTTGAGGTAGGGTAGCCTACAGGTGTTCAAATAGGAAACAGGGGATAGGTTAGGGGGGTTTTGCCCCTTTTTCGATCGTCGAATCTTTATCGGATGTTCAAAATAGGAGGGGTTAGCTAGGTGGGCTTTGGGCTGTGTAGAGGGGCTTGGTGGGGATGAGAGGGAATGTTTGTGGCCCGTGACAAGGAGTTTTAAAACACGAAAATTGTCTGACAAAATAAACCGATGACGGTGACGCTACGGTCGACCGTTGGGTATCAAACGACCTTTGATTGCGACGAAATTTGACAGGAGGTCCACCTACAAAATAGCAAGACCGCATGCCAACTTTCAACCCAATCTGAGGAAGTTTTATACACACTTTAAAAACAAAATTTTGCAATGTCGCGGGCGCGTGCATGTGTGGTTGGTCTCAAAACGGTCAATGACACGAACGGAGAGAACTGACGGCTACGAACGGATGCAAGTTTTCGAAAATGAGCGATGATGCTATGCAGATAATGCGAATGATACGATGATGAATGCGACAAACAAATGAATAACATGACGAGAATGGAAATAAAAGGGGAATCTTCTGGAGCGTCGGTCCCGGGCTGTTACAACTCTCCTCCACTACACGAGGATCTCGTCCCGAGATCTAAGAATGACAAGGGGAAGATAAAGAGAAAGAGGTAAACTTAGTTGCTTCTATGACAAACGAGTGAAACCAATGATCATTGAAGGTTTCAACGAGATGAAGAATGACATGCAGAACAAGCAAGAATTTACAAGAAATTTCGGCAGCACTTCGGTAGGAAAGAGAGGCAAAACTTAATAAGATGGGAGAACTTGAAAAGAAAACACAACACCCTGGTTATATGGATAAGCAAAAAGCACATGATCTTAATCAAACTAAATCTAAGTTCAAAAGAGCAACACCACAATGCCTCCAGAACAAAAGAATAGAAGCTAGATCTTTGGAGAGAAGAGAACGGTGAAGAAAATGACAACTTCTACCACCAATGAATTTGAAAGCATGGTTGAATGGAGTTGATGGAGAATCAACAACGAAAAGAATAGCTTGTTGTGGGCTTATGGAAAACATCCCAAAATTATGAGGTGACAACCTGCCACAACAGAAACAATTGATTGTTGTAGAGCAACAACATATGCAAAACTTCTTTCACCAAAAGGAGGAGGAGAAAACTTGGATCATTTATGACACCATGATAGCAACAATCCTTAGCAAATGCTTTAGGTGAAATCCAACCCAAGATCTCCGAGAAGACATGATGGGTTTACTTCTCTCATTCTTGACAATTCTCCTTTGAGACCCCTCATAATCAAGAATTTAATAAAACCATCTCAAAAGACAATGGAGAAGGAATTGAACTTAGAAATTGAAGATAAAGAACACTTGATCACCTCCAACAAGAATCTTGAAGAACACTTCGAGAAAAATTACATCCTTAACAAACCACCATGAAGGACCTCTTGAAGAACACCAGAATGAAAGGATGATAGAAAAGAAGTGAAGGTTGCAAAAGAACAATATTGATGCCTTCTAAGATTTAGATGAAGCTTCCCGACGAGACACTTGAGGAAAACTTGGAGCTCCGAGAAAGAAAAGATGGAACCTTAAAATCGAGAATTGATATCATGAACAACTCTGAAAGAAGGATTGAAATCACCTTGATGAAAAGAAAAAGAATTATGTTATCCTTATCCTTCATCAAGTTAAATTGATGACAAGCAACGGATTTGGCATACCACTTATTCTTTTGGAAAAGATAGGAAAGATAGATAGGGCACAAACTTGAAGAGGTCTTGAACGATACACCGGTGAGAATTCACAAATGAATGAGGATCCCATGAATGAATGGAGATACATGAGAATGAAGAGATCATGATCCACTTGGCATAAAGCTTCAACAAGGCACCGGAATAATAGAGACATGAGCGAATGGGACAACAATTTTGGGAAGAATTTGAGAACGAAAGCTGAAAGATGAGAACGAAGAAATCTTCTGAAATGATGGCCTTTGGAGGATCGAGAAATGAAAACAACTCTGAAATGATAGATAACATCAAGCTGAGATGACGAATCTTCAAGAGAATGGAGCAAGATTTAAGAGAAACTCTTCTTTGGTCTTCTATGGTGAGAATGATGACGAGAAACAACACCATGAATTACTGAGGTACTCTGGAATAATGAGTAAAGAGAGGTTGGGTCAATGATGAAAATATTTAGAAGCGATCCTGGAGAAGAAATATGACTGATGAAAATCATTCGTACATCATATTGGAAAGAACTTGAGGACATCTCCGGAAATATTAGAAGAGCCATGTAAGATACTGGGGAAAAACCATGTGGGTTATGGGACCACTGAAGAGAAACCACCAATGAGGGGGATTTCACCGGTATGAATGAAAACTTGATGAGGTGAGAACCTCGAAATAATTCGAAAGGATTGAATGAGACCATGAATCTTCTATGATATCTTCAGCACTCCGGATAGAACAGGGAGATGTCATGGGGAACGAACATCTATGGGATCAGAGGGACCCCTTTCGGTTCGGCAGGTGATGTCTCGTGCAAAGAGCCGGTCTGATGAACAGCATGCGGGGATCTTTACCTAGGTTCGGGCCACATGGATGCGTAAAACCCTACTCCTGCTTGGTTGTATTGAGAGTGTTCTTAGGGTTCTAGCTACAGGAGCGCTTTGAGCAGCTGCCACGCATGTGAGCTAGAAAGTCCCAACAGTCGAAAAGTCCAAAAAAGTTCCTTGCCGTATCGCCCTGGGCCTCCTTCTATACTCTGAAGGTGATCACAACAGTGGCGTACAGAGCGTACACGGGGTGTATAGAGCTAGAGTGCTATCATACCTAACACTGACGGAGTAGGACAGGCGCATTTAATGCACCGCCAGGCATCTCTTAGGACGGGACAGGAGCTCGTCCCATCGGCACCACTTAGCCCCCTCCAATGTCGACACCACGACACGCATCCAGGTGGATTGACACCTGCCCTGTGCGCTGGCGGGGCCTTGCCGAGGCTTTGCCTTGCCGGGGCCTTGTCTATTCTGTATTTGTATCAGGCAAGTCCCTGTTGGGCCTCGTTGCCAGGGTGGCTACTACCGTCCTGCATGACTAAGGGGCACTGGAGAGCCCAAAACTCTAGTGCACTGACAAGAGCCCCCGGGCCTGGGTTACACACGTCGCAAGGCGTTGTTGGGCCGGGCCCAAACAGTGCACGAGCACGCGTGGCAGGGCCCTACAGTCATGATCATGGCGCTTGTTGCGCTTCCCCGTGACGTCCATTGAATGCGAGACGTGGGATACGTGTGTGGCGCAGTCGTTTAAAATTTTTAATTACTGCGTCAGGTCGTTTCCTCCACGCGCGCCGCATGCATAGCGGGGAGCCAGCAACGGGCGCCCGTGATTTAAAGTCCCAGGGAAAAGCAGTAATAGTGGCGCCATGGATTGGGGCAACAGGGCGGTTGCTGTTCACCCTGTGATCGAGGGCGCCGCTATTGGAGGAGGTGGGCGGCGTCCTTTGGAGTGGGGGAGAGACAGCCCCCGCTCTTCCCCCTATAAATTGGGGGTTAGCGAGGGCGATACTCATCCATCATCCTTCCACCTTCCGAGTGCAAACCTCCATAGTTTGCCCTTCCGCGTCTTCCCACCCTTCAGGTAGCGCTTGCCCTTCGCCATGAACAGGGGGCGAGGGCGTCCACCATGCTTCGCTTTGAGGAGGATCTCTCATCGGGATCATGCCGCCGCTTCAACCACAGAGGCATAGGGTGGTTCGAGCTCGCATGGTGGAAGAGGCGCGAGGGGTGGCGGCTGCCACAGAGACCGAGGTCGGGGGAGGCGGAGCGCTGCTCCACCCCCTCCTCTGACATCAGGCCTCTCCATTGAGGAGACCCACGCCGAGAGGATGGCGCTGGATTTCATCCTCGATCTGGCCGGTCCCTTCCGAAATCATCTGCGCCTCCCTCGCTTCTTCGCCAGGGGCAATGGAGGCCGACGAGCTGCCCGTCCTGTGGCTACGGGTGGCTGGTTATTGTAACGGCATGATGCGGGTGAACCCCGAGTACCCAGCGAACCGTGTCATGTTTCTTAGGCCTTCGCCCACGCCCACAACCTCCACGTGGGGCATGTCATTCATTTTAAAATGACGGAGGCCAACACGCTCTCCATCAAGATTTATGGGCGCTCCGGCATCCGTCTCAGCTGCTGTGAAGAGAGCTCGAGCAGCGCCCAAAGCCTGTCCTCAGGCGAGAGTGATGATGAGGACATCGGCGAAGACAGCAACGATGAGCCCGGTCTTTGGGCGGTCAAGTAGGAGCCCGACGACTCGAGCTCGGACTGAACGTCGGCCGCACCATCACCACCAGCCTCACGCCTCTCCCCCTTCCGGCAGGATTATTGTTGCCGACGGCCTTAGTCCCGGGCGCTGCCTCATCTTCCAGCTGGATCTTCCGACAGGCCCGTGGATTTCGGCTTTTGGCGTCCATCCCCCTTTTTGCCCGCGCTGGCCCTCTCCTCTGTGCAATGCTGGTCCAGGAGGGCACAGGTTCTTGCCTGCCCATCTGGCAGCCCTGCTCCTCCGTGTAGTGCTAGTCCAGAGGGGTCAGGTCGGGCTTCTGCCGGGGCCTCTCGCCATCTTTTTCTTCTTGTAGCCCGCCTCCCCTTTCCATCTTTTTCTTGTTGTAATCTCCCCTAGGGGGGAAAGTCAAATAAAGATGTACGTAGGAAAAAAGATATCTCATGTAAATTTCATCCTATTTTGAATGACTATTTCTGTGCATGGAAATTTCCCTTCGCCTTTTCGGAAGAAACTTGTCGGTGTGCGTAGCCCTACCGCGGGCGCTTTGAGGAACGGCTCCTTAGCAACCAGCTGGCGGTGCCAATGTTGGCAAGATGCCTTGGCGTCCTCGGTGCCACTCAAGGTGTTGGTCGTGCTCGAAACAGAACAAGGGTGCGAGCGTTGTCACTTGAGTCATTGAGCGGACTCGAAACGAAACAATGAGCGCGGGCACGACCACATAAGCCATTGAGCGGTCCCGAACACAGTGAGGGCACAGCCAATCGTGGCAAGGTTCCTGTGCATGCAGGTTTTCCGTACAGAGATCTAAACCGCCCGAGGAAAATAACTTCACGGCAAGATTTTTCTTGGGGTTTTTGCAACTTATCTTTTTGTTGTCGTACTCCCTTCGGCAAGTTTTTTTGGGACGTCGCTCATAGGTATCCGTGTCACCATCCCCCCTAGCAAAGTTGCACGCGAGGTGACCTTCTATCCTTTGAGAACAAGAAAGAAGAGAAAATATGGATATGTAACCTTGGCGGTTCGTTACCCCTTGCCGGGATTAAGTGTAATGCAACACCTCAAACAAACATGCACATAAGTAAACATGAAAATTGATCAAGATTGCAGAACACTTATCTTTGTTCAACTATGCACAGGGTCTGAGCCTGGCTTTGTACCAAGGATTACATGCTTCAGCGGCACGACTTGTACAAAAGGTGGTTGCCGGGAGACCCGGCAACTACGCCTTATGGGTAGAACTTGTGAAGATGTTCGATATTCCAGGAGTTGATCATTGGGATGCCATCTTAAATCTCCAGGCGGACTGCGCCAGGCGTAGTGACTCATACTACCCGATAAGGGCCTTCCCACTTTGGTGTCGACTTGTTGGAATTCTTGGCGGACTGAACTCGCCGAACAACAAGGTAGCCTTCCTCAAGACTTCTGGCATTAACTTTGCGGCTATGGTAGCGGCGCAAAGCTTGCTAGTAGCGTGCGGCTCTCACAGCAGCCTGAAGACGGTCTTCCTCAAGTAGCGTCGCGTCATCTTGCCGCAACTGCTCTTGCTTGATCTCATCATAAGCGAACACTCGAGGAGAACCGTATATGAGTTCTGTGGGGAGCACTGGCTCCGCCCCATAGACAAGGGAGAAGGGTGTCATTCTGATTGACCAAAGAACCGCTGGCAACTCATCAATCCAGTGCCTTCCACACTTGTGCAGCTTGTCAAAAGTTCTTGTCTTGAGGCATCGCAGCACTTTAGCGTTAGCCCTTTCCGCTTGGTCGTTGCTCCTTGGGTGGGCAACAGAAGCAAAACGGATTTTGCTGCCAAGGTCTTGGACATATTGCATGAAGGTGCGGCTCGTGAACTGTGTGCCATTGTTAGTGATGATCCTATTAGGAACACCAAAGCGGCAAACTAGTCCCTTGAAGAACTTGATGGCTGACTGTGCCATCACCTTCCTCACTGCTTCCACTTCTGGTCACTTTGTGAACTTGTCGATTGCGACGTACAAGTACTCAAAGCCCCTGGCAACATGGGGAAAGGGGCCCAAGATGTCAAGCCCCCAGACCGAAAATGGCCAAGAGAGAGGGATCGTTTGAAGGGCTTGAGCTAGTTGATGTAATCTCTTCAAATGGAACTGGCACACTTCACACTTGGTTACTAATGTCATTGCATCTTGGAGGGCAGTGGGCCAAAAGAAACCTTGCCGGAATGCCTTTCTGACAAGTGCTCTCGATCCTATGTGGGAGCCACATATGCCTCCATGTATCGCTGCCAACAGCTCTCGTCCATCTTCCTGGGAAATGCATTTGAGTTTCACGCCATTCGGTATCTTTCTATATAGGATGCTGTCCACGAACTGGTACATATGAGACTGGCGGGCTACTTTCTCTGCTTCCTATTGTTCCTCGGGGAGCTCTCCTGTTTGAAGGAACTGGACGATGTGTTGTGCCCATCCTGGAGCCTGGGGCTCGACAACAAGGACTAAGGGCAT
The DNA here is from genome assembly GCA_022496015.1 of Hordeum marinum. NCBI lineage: Eukaryota > Viridiplantae > Streptophyta > Magnoliopsida > Poales > Poaceae > Hordeum > Hordeum marinum. The sequence continues at coordinate 385,440,895 of CM039672.1, forward strand.
ATCCTCTGCTGTGGGAGTGTTTTCCTCAACAGCAAGGGCCTAGGGACCCGCCGGAGCCTGCTGCACCCCGGCAAGCCTGACGGGAGCGTCTGCTTCCACGGCAAGATCCGGTGGCCCTACAGGAGCATAGTGCTCACCGACAAGCATGCCGTTGTCCCTGGCAACCTTCTCGCTGGCGAATTCCGGGAGCTCTGCCGGGAAGTACTTGCCGGAACTTAACTTCCTTCTCTTCTCTTGCCCAGTTGATGGTGTCACGGAGGATTGAGTTAGTTGGAGCATGAAAGTTCCTGATTTCATAGGTAACTTAAGGGCACCACACTTTGACAGGCCATCGGCAATGTTGTTTTCTGCACGTGGAACGTGCTCCATTTGCAGGCCATCAAAACGTTCTTCCAACTTCGTCACTTCATCTACATAAGCTTCCATCAACGGGCTCGGGTAATCTTTGTTCACTTGTCTGACGACAAGTTGAGAGTCACCCCTGACAATAAGTTTCTTGATCCCAAGGTCTGCCGCGATCCTGAGACCGGCAAGCAGTCCTTCGTACTCGGCAGTGTTGTTCGTTGATCTCTCCCTGGGAAAGTGCATATGAATCACATATCTAAGGCGCTCTCCAGTGGGTGCGACAAGCAGCACTCCGGCACCGGCACCTTGCAGTGAGAAGGCTCCATCAAAATACATGAACCATTCTTGATTGGTTTCCTTACTGGGGAGAGTTGACTCTGGAAGATCTTCATCGGGCGTTGGGGTCCACTCTACAATGAACTCTGCCAATGCCCTACTCTGAATGGTCGAAGTGCTTTCAAACTTAAGACTGAAGCTTGATAGTTCCAAAGCCCGCTCCACAATCCTGCGAGTGGCTTCTGGGTTTTGCAAGATCCGCTGTAGCGGAAAGCGAGTGACAACGGTGATTTCATGTGTTTGGAAGTAGTGGCGCAGATTCCTTGAGGCCATAAGAAGGCCGAAAAGCAACTTTTGCACGCCAAAATATCTCGACCTAGCCCCTGCAACAGGGAGCTGACAAAATAGACTGGGTGCTACACCACTTTCTTCTTATGGATTGCCTCATTCAACTGCGCAGATCCTCCCTTGCCGGCACCATACCCTGCCAAGAAATGTCCTGGCTCGTCACTTGGCGGCCCTGTCATTGTCGCTGCTTCTTCATCGATTTCTCTTTTGGCCACTAGTGCAGCACTCACCACTTGATTCGTTGCCGCCAGATACAGCAGCAATGGCTCTTGTGGTTTTGGAGCGACTAGGACTGGCAAAGAGGATAGGTACTTGTTCAAATCATGTAGTGCTGCCTCCACTTCTGGAGTCCATTTCATTGGACCTACCTTCTTCAAGATTTTGAAAAAGGACAGGGCGCGCTCAGTGTCGTCGTTTTCTCATGACATATGCCATGGGTAGGCTTATCGAAGGTGGTTGGGGCCGGAGGACGCCGACGGGGTACGGGTGCGAGATTAGGTACAAGCGGTGGTGACACACTATGTACCCAGGTTCAGGGCCCTTCGTGGGAGGTAACACCCCTAGTCCTGCTTGGTCTAGTTCGATGGATGGGTATGTTTACAAGGTTGCTCCTGGAGCTGTGTCTAGAGGAGGAAGAGGGAGCAGCCGGCTCGCCTTCCTCCGCTATCGAGTGTGAGTGTGAGGGAGGTGTCCCGTGGATGTGTGTGTGTGAGACTTGTCGTCCCTTTTGCATGGGGGCTCGCGGGGTTTTATCGGCCAACCACCTGGCTTACAATATTCCGGAGGTACATAAGTGAGGGACCCGGCTGGCAGCCTCTCCGGCTGACCAGGGGGTCCCGCCCCTGGAGCTGTCTCGTCGCTCGTAGGGTCCACCGGCTGTGCGGTCCCATTGCCCGCTGGGGCCCGCCAGCTGGCTCCGCGATTGGCACCCGCCCACCTGCTACGACACGGGGCACCCGGGTGGCATCGTCTAGTGCCAGCCAGCCGAAGTCTTCGGTACGGCCGGCTACACTGTAACCACGCCGGGGCAGGTAATCGAGTGGGCAGGGGCGTGCCGACACTGTTTCCCCACCCGGTCGCGGTCGCCAAGGTCAGCGACCCGGACGGCCAAACTGTAGCCATGCGCACCCGTGCGTCAGTGGCCACTGTGGCTACAATGGCGTCCATCGTGGCGGTCACGTCATGTCACTGTACCCACGTGCAGAGGGACGGGATGTAGCTTGTCCGCCCTGGGGTCAACGGAGGAGGCGGCCCAAAGGTAGCCGGTCACGCCCAGTCGGCCGGGGGCCGAGCCAGCACCTTGACCAGCTGTCCCTAAGCCAGCTGGCGATCGCTTCTGCCGGATAAGCTCCAACTGGCCGGGGCCAGCAGGTCGCGGACTTTTTCTTCGAAGGGGGGAGGAGAACCCCGTTGCTTTGGCCTACCCAGGGGTAATAACCCGTCAGTAGTCCCTAAAGCCGGTGGGGGCCCACGTCCAGCAGACGGAGGGGAGCTGGTAGCTTCCCCTAGCAATGCTTGCCTCTGGCGTGAAGCCGAAAGGTCAACCAGGTCGGCAATCGAACCCGACGCCTCGGGTTTCGGAGCGACGCCCCGGGACCCGGGCCGGCCCGACGGGCGCCACATGGCGGGTAACGATGTTGCGGGCCCCGCACACGCGGGGAGACGGGACATCGCCCTGGGGCCTATCTGATAGGCCTCGGCTGCAACCCAGTAGACCTCGGGGCGCAGGCAAGGATCTTCTGTGCCCCGAAGCGGCGGTTACAACCCAGGCCCCCCACGCGTGTGTGGGGATTCTGAGGGATCACTAGAAGAGTGTCTAGAGGGGGGTGAATAGACTACTAGCAGAAATTTAAAACCTAACCTTTCCCAAGTTAATTGGTTGGCAGATTTTAACAGTTTTAGCAAAGCTAGCAAGTCTAACAGCCCTACACATGCATGTAAACAAATATGGCAGCGGAAAGTAAAGACATTTCATATGACGTAAAGCGTTCAGATAGGTAGATCAAACGCAGTTGGAGATGCATGGATTTTTCCCGTGGTTCCCATAGGTGGCGCTATCGTACATCCACGTTTATGGAGTCTTCAACCCACGGAGGGTAACGGTCGCGAGAGTCCATGAAGGGCTCCACCCAAAAGGGTCCACGAAGTAGCAACCTTGACTATTCCATAACGGCTTCCGTCCATGAAGGATTAGCCTCACTATGGGTAGATCTTCACGAAGTAGGCGATCTCCTTACCCTTACAAACTTCTTGGTTCACTCCACAGCACGAAGTAGGATGCTCCCAAGCGACACCTAACCAATCTAGGAGGTACCACCCTCTAAAAGGTAATAGGCTTGGTAATGAGAATGAACTCCTTGCTCTTGTGCTTCAAGAAGATAGACTCCTGAGCACCCAATCACTCTCTCACAGATTTGGCATGGTGGAAGAGATGGTATTGGTGGAAAGCTACTTGGGGAGGCTAGAAATCAAGATCCATATGATTGGAGTGGAAGATCTTGACCTCAACACAAGGGTAGGTGGTTCTCTCTTAGAAAATCTGATAGGATAGGTATGGAATAGTTCTGAGTGCTTCTCCCTCGAGTAGGTGGTGGTGAAGGGTTATATATAGGCATCCCCAAAAATCAAACCGTTACACACAAAATGACCAACTCAGTGGTACCGAAGTGACCAAAAGGTGGCAACTTTTGAATCTCGGTGAGACCGACATAGGAAATTCGGTTGCACCGATATGGTGACCAACGGTCATATTTCCAATCTCGGTGACGCCGATCCAACATTCTCGGTGGGACCGAAAGTGTGAATTCGCGTAACACAAAGTTGGAAACCTAAACTCGATGGCACCGGTATGGAATCGGTTGCAGCGAAGTGGCTAGGGTTTGGCAGAGTCTGTCTAGGTTCTGGAATCGGTGGCACCGGTATGGGAAAGTTGGTTGCATCGATTTTGAGTGTTAGGTATAGAACATACTTTGGTGGGAGAGTTTGTGGATGTTTTTGGCGACTATCACTTGTGCACGTTTGAGCATATTTTTCACCAACAAAACCTTACCCCCTTTTAATAGTATTGGCTTTCCTATGGACTCAAAGTGATTTCTCACAAATATAAAATGTAGAGTCCTCTTGCTTGAAGCTTGGACAACCTATTTCCTTGCATCTTGGGGTATGTCCACAATCTCCTTTTGCCAAACCTCTCTATAGACTGTATTTGAAATACACTAGGTAAAAATATCAGTCCAAGAGATAATGTATGTTGTCATGAATTACCAAAACCACCAAGGGAGCATGTAGTGCTTCCAATCTCCCCCTTTTTGGTAATTGATGACAACATACAATCAAAGCTTCAAATAAAGATATGTGTGGTTATACAGAAGACTTTCAGAGACACATGACACAAGCTTGCTCCCCCTATATGTGTGCACTCCTTTAAAGGATAGTTGCTTTCAAATGCATGAACACACATAAGGTACAAAGGATATAACAGGTCATGTGTATCTTCGCTATATGCATCAAACATATGTGAATGAGATGTATCTTTGTTCAAGACATCACTCTTGCAAACAATATGTGCAAGAAGCAAGAGATCATCTTGACAAAGGATATGATGCATATACTTCACTTGAGTTCTTGAGCATCCTGGTAATAGAAACACACTTGAGAAAACAATGTTAGGAAATACAAGAGTATTTTATCAAACAGCAAGGCAGTAGAACTCAAAATTGCCAAGATATGGAAGACATATAGAAAATAGTATTCCTTAGAATTGATATGTCTGCAAGATCATTTGAGAGTTTTCTCACCATAGATATGAAAATAGATTATCCTCTCCCCCTCAATCTTAGCATGTAGATATTAGGATTGGATAAGGTGAGAAAGGTCAACAATTTTCCTCTCCCCCTACTTTGATATTCTCCTCATGTTTATGAAGGTATGAGAATTGATATTGGCTCTCCCCCTTGATCATATCTTCCCCTTTGCATGTATCTCCCTTTTAGCATGAAGCTTTGGTATACTCCCCCTTTGGCCTTAATTTCCAAAAAGGTTAAAGACAGGGATAGATACAGGAATCATTGACTAAGAAGGGATCCTTGAGAACAAGGATCATCGAAATGTAGGATGTATAGAAATGAAAATTTAGAGAGTCGTTGAAAATGATTTGACTTTGTTTTTCTCCTCCTTTCTTCATTGAAGATCTGGATCCTTGAATAAGGAAATTCTCTCCTCAAGATTAACTTTAGTTCTTCTCCCCTAAGTAATACAAAGTTTTTTTTGTTTTTTTCATTATTATTAAGGGATCATCGAAGTAACAGATGTATTACAAGAAAGATCACTAAGAAAACACAGAATTGCAAAAACGTATTCAAAAGAGACAGAACGAAAATCGGTGACGCCGAGATAGATAGATCGGTGATGCCAAGATTTTGCAGTGCAGCTTGTCTGCAATTTCGGTAGAACCGAGATATCTGAGTCAGTGGCTCCGAAAGAGAAACCAAGTTTCTGTTTTCACAGAGTCAAGAGAAAGATTTCAATGAAATATGAAGTGTTTTACAAGGGACAACAACTAGAGAAGATTGGAGTAGTTATGAGAAATCATGCAATAGAGATCAAACCACACCAGATTCTAAACTAAATGATGGGCGGTGACTAGGTCACCTATATTAGAGTATATCAACTTAGGAGCCAAGCAAGAATACTTGATCATAGGTCATACTCTACGTTAAGCTCAGAATGGGGTTACCATTTTTCGATTAAGCATTTTAATGTGTTCATGACACTTGAATTGCTTTAGCTCATTTCTTGGAGTAAAGCCTTTTCAAGGACATGATTACATACCTTCGAGTGGTGTTGATGACGTAGCTTGTAGATGAAATTGTTGAGGATGCTCGAGGTTGATGAAAAATCATCTTGAGTTTTCAGCAATCCTTTTTGTTCTAGTACACTGGTTACCTACCAAGATTAGTCATGCAAGGAAGAATAGTAGATATATCCAATTGACATGATACCAATTGAGAGTGTGCAATTTTGATCAAGTATATGTCAAGGATATGGTTAAGTAGCCTTCTTCCTTCCATCATCAAGAGGGGTTGTGGATACTTGGTAATGACAAGATTGCTTATGATTGGAGTTGATGGCAATCTTGTGGAATGAAGTTTTTCCAAGTACCTACAAGAGATTAGATGCAATACAAGGGAGCATAGAATTCCATGGCAAAAGATGAAATGTTAAGATACATGGAAATATCAAGAAAGCTCATGCCCTTGCATGCAACCGAGTGAGTCTAGCTCAAGTTTGAAGCATCGATGATGTTCAACTCACTCCTCAAGTGACAAAATGTCTTCTCATCAAGTGGCTTAGTAATGATATCTGCCAATTGCTTGTTAGTGCGAACATGCTTAAGATTAATATCTCCTTTGGCAACATGATCACGAATGAAATGATGTCGAACTTGAATATGCTTAGTTCGAGGATGTTGCATAGTATTATGACCAATTTTAGTAGCACTTTCATTGTCACAAAGTAATGGAACATTTTTAACATGAATTCCATAATCCTTAAGTGTTTCTCTCATCCAAAGTAGTTGCGCACAACAAGATCCAGCAGCAATATACTCAGCTCCGGCAGTTGATAAATATATCGAGTTTTGTTTCTTAGAGGACCAAGATACAAGAGATCTGCCCAAAAATTGACAAGTACCCGAGGTGGATTTTCTATCAACCTTGTCACTGGCATAGTCCAAATCAGAATAGCCAACAAGGTCAAAAGAATATCCCTTGGGATACCAAATGCCAAAATTTGACGTTTGTATCAAGTATCTCACAATGCATTTTACAGCTAAAAGATGACATTCATTTGGTGCATCTTGATATCTAGCACACATGCAAACACTAAGCATAATATCGGGACGAGATGCACATACATATAACAATGAACCAATCATAGATCGATAAACTTTCTGATCAACCGGCTCATCCTCTCTGGTGAGATCAACATGTCCGCTGGTAGGCATAGGGGTTTTCATACCTTTGCACTCTTACATGTTGAACTTTTTGATCAAGTCCTTGGGATACTTAGCTTGAGAGATGAAATTTACTTCTTTTGATTGCTTGATTTGCAAGCCAAGAAAGAATTTCAGCTCACACATCATAGACATCTCATACTTCTCGGACATCAACCTTCCAAACCTTTCACTAAATTGAGGGTTAGTAGAACCAAAGATAATATCATCCACATATATTTGGCACACAAATAATTCACCATTAACTCTCTTAGTGAATAAGGTTGCATCAATTTTACCAATTTCAAAACCTTTTTCGATAAAAACTTCGTTAAGCATTTGTACCAAGCATGAGGGGCTTGCTTAAGACCATAAACAGCTTTACGAAGCCTATAAACATGATTAGGTTTCTTAGGATTCACAAAGCCAGGTGGTTGCTTTACATAAACCTCTTCTTCAATCTCACCATTTAAAAATGCAGTTTTAATATCCATTTGATAAAGCGTGATATCATGGTGATTGTCATAAGCAAGAATGCTGCGAATAGCTTCATGTCTAGCGACGGGGGCGTAGGTCTCACCGTAGTCCATACCTTCGACTTGCGTATATCCTTGAGATACGAGGCGAGCCTTGTTGCACATGACTTGACCGTCTTCGTCTTGCTTGTTCCGAAATACCCATTTGGTTCCGATGATGTTGTGGTCATCCTCGGGCTTATCCCCGAGTGTCCACACTTTGTTCCTTTCGAAGTTGTGAAGCTCTTCATGCATAGCGTTCACCCAATCCGCGTCTTCAAGAGCTTGTTCTACCTTCAAGGGCTCAATGCTAGAGATGAAAGAATAATGCTCACAGAAGTTTGCTAGATGAGTTTTAGAGCGAGTGATCCTCCCTGTTTGTATGTCACCAAAGATTTGGTTTAGGGGATGGTTCTTGGTCACTTGTGCTCGAACTCGGGTCAGCTTCCCATTGTTGGTTGTTGGAGCTTCTTCTTCATCATCATCTCCTTCATCTTCGTTGTTGTTGAAGGTGTCGCTCCCTTGAGGTGGTGGTGAAGGAGGTTGTGGTGGATCTTCATGATGCACTTCCTCCTCTTCATCATCTTGCCGTGTACCGCTTGTGGATGCCTCAATGTAATGTTGTGGTTCACCTTGTCGTGAAGTAGGGGCTTCCACTTGAGTTGATGAAGTACTTTCCTTCACCTCCATGGGATGAATCTTGCCGATGGGTATATCTAGGATAGATTTCGAAGGGTTCTTATCACCTACATCATTTCGCAAGTGTTCGACTTGCGAACCGTTAGATTCATCAAACTTCACATCTACCGTCTCTTCAACTTTTCGAGTGAAGTTGTTGTAGACACGGTAGGTGTGAGAGTTCGATCCATAACCAAGTAGGAATCCTTCATGAGATTTAGGAGCAAATTTAGATGACGATGCTTATCAAGAATGTAGCACTTGGAGCCGAATACCCGAAAGTATCCAACTTGGGGTTTGTTACCGGTGAGTAGCTCATATGCCGCTTTACTAAGAAGCTTGTGCAAGTAAAGTCGGTTTGTGGCATGACATGTTGTTTCCATAGCTTCTGCCCAAAAGTGTTTTGGCGTCTTGTATTCGTCAAGCATCGTTCTTGCCATCTCAATGAGTGTCCGGTTCTTCCTCTCAACAACTCCATTTTGTTGAGGCGTGTACATAGTCGAGAACTCATGTGAGACACCTTCTTCATCAAGAAGGTATCCACATGGATGTTCTTGAACTCCGATCCGTTATCGCTCCAAACCTTCTTGATCTTTACTTCAAACTGATTTTGCGCTTTGCAAGTGAAGTTCGTGAAGATCTTTTGAACCTGCGACTTATCATCAAGAAAGAATACCCACATAAATCTGGAAAAATCATCAACTATAACTAGACCATAGGAATTTCTACCAAGACTCTTGTAAGCATTGGGACCGAAAAGATCCATGTGAAGTAACTCAAGTGGTTTCCTAGTAGTCATGATATTCTTAACAGGATGACTTCCACCTACTTGCTTTCCAGCTTGACAAGCACTACAAAGTCTATGTTTGTTAAAGACAACATCTTTAACACCAAGTATATGATCACCTTTGATAAGTTTGTCTAAATTACACATGCCAACATGTCCTAATCTTCTATGCCAAAGCCAACCTTTAGAAGATTTAGCAATTAAACAAGTGTGAGGTTTGGATTTTTTAGTGAAATCGACAATGTATAGATCACCTCTACGGATACCGATAAAGACCATTTTATGATTATCTTGACGAAACACTTGGCAATCTACTTTCGTGAATAGAACATTGAAGCCGAAATCAGCAAGTCTAGATATGGAAAGAAGATTGTAACCAAGGGATTCAACAAGCATGACATTTTGAATAGAGCTATCATGGTATATGGCCACCTTACCAAGGCCAAGTATCTTACCCTTAGAGTTGTCTCCAAAGGTCACGTACCATCGAGGACCTTGATTAGGCGTGATCTCTTGGAACATGTCTTTATCACCAGTCATATGATTCGTACATCCGATGTCGAGAATCCACTCTTTTCCTCCGTACATGTAATCCTTAAATTTCGCCATAAGACTCGGATTCTTCATGATCTTCTCATACTCGATGTCGAACAACTCATCTTCTTCATAATAGCCATGTTCCACATTATCATCATCAAGTGGGAAATCCTCGTCATAAAGAACGAGAGATTCATTAGAATAGTTATCATGACAATGTTCAAGTTTATGAGTGTGAATGGCTTCAAAGATAATGTTGTTGATAGTGGTGACATCTCCTTTAGCATGCATAAGATCACGAAGTTCAAATAGGCATTTATCAAAGTTTGGATCACTAGGCTTCATTTTGTGAAAAGCAATGGCTTTATGAAGAATTTCCTCTAGATTACCTAAGGAAAGATTTGGATATCGTTTATCCAAGTCAGTCCATAAGGTATAAGTACATGCAAAGTTCTTCATTTGAGAAAGCATGAATCTTGGTAAACCTCTAACAATGAGATTGACAGTTCTTAGGTTATTAAGCACGTTTATTTGCTTTTTGTGTGTGGGATGCAGTTCATCAATAGGAGGCTCATAGGGGCGCATAACATATTTTCTCAATTGAAATTCACTAAATAGCTCAAGCATCAAAGATTTCCATTGACTATAGTATTCTCCATCAAGAATGGGCACTCTACAACTCAAACTCCCTATAATAGACACATCCATCTTCCTCCTCGGTGATTAAACCGAAGCAATGAAGACCAATGCTCTCATACCAATTGAGAGATCACTAGAAGAGTGTCTAGAGGGGGGGTGAATAGACTACTAGCAGAAATTTAAAACCTAACCTTTTCTCAAGTTAATTGTTTGGCAGATTTTAACAGTTTTAGCAAAGCTAGCAAGTCTAACAGCCCAAGACATGCATGTCAACAAATATGGCAGCGGAAAGTAAAGACATTGCATATGAAGTAAAGCGTTGAGATAGGTAGATCAAATGCAGTTGGAGACGCATGGATTTTTCCCCGTGGTTCCGATAGGTGGCGCTATCGTACATCCACGTTTATGGAGTCTTCAACCCACTGAGGGTAACGGTCACGAGAGTCCATGAAGGGCTCCACCCAAAAGGGTCCACGAAGTAACAACCTTGACTATTCCATAACGGCTTCCGTCCACGAAGGCCTAGCCTCACTATGGGTAGATCTTCACAAAGTAGGTGATCTCCTTGCCCTTACAAACTTCTTGGTTCACTCTGCAACACGAAGTAGGATGCTCCCAAGCGACACCTAACCAATCTAGGAGGCACCACCCTCCAAAGGGGAATAGGCTCGGTAATGACGATGAACTCCTTGCTCTTGTGCTTCAAGATGATAGACTCATCAGCACCCAATCACTCTCTCACAGATTTGGCATGGTGGAATAGATGGGATTGGAAGAAAGCTACTTGGGGAGGCTAGAAATCAAGATCCAAATGATTGGAGTGGAAGATCTTGACCCCAACACAAGGGTAGGTGGTTCTATCTCAGAAAATCTGATAGGATAGGTATGGAATAGTTCTGAGTGCTTCTCTCTCGAGTAGGTGGTCGTGAAGGGGTATATATAGGCATCCCCAAAAATCAAACCATTACACACAAAATGACCAACTCGCTGACACCGATGTGTTAAACTCGGTGGTACCGAAGTGACCAAAAGGTGGCAACTTTTGAATCTCGGTGAGACCGATATAGGAAACTCGGTTGCACCGATAAGGTGACCAACGGTCAGTTTTCCAATCTCGATGACGCCGATCCGACATTCTTGATGGTACCGAAAATGTGAATTTGCGTAACAGAAAGTTGGCAACCTAAACTCGGTGGCACCGGTATGGAATCGGTTGCACTGAAGTGGCTAGGGTTTGGCAGAGTCTGTCTAGGTTCTAGAGTCGGTAGCACCGGTATGGGAAAGTTGGTTGCACCGATATTGAGTGTTAGGTATAGAACATACTTTGGTGGGAGAGTTTGTGGATGTTTTTGGCGACTATCACTTGTGCACGTTTGAGCATATTGTTCACCAACAAAACCTTACCCCCTTTTAATACTATTGGCTTTCCTATGGACTCAAAGTGATTTCTCACAAATATAAAATGTAGAGTCCTCTTGCTTGAAGCTTGGCCAACCTATTTCCTTGCATCTTGGGGTATGTCCACAATCTCCTTTTGCCAAACCTCTCTAGAGACTGTATCTGAAATACACTAGGTAAAAATATCAGTCCAAGAGACAATGTATGTTGTCATGAATTATCAAAACCACCAAGGGAGCATGTAGTGCTTTCAGATTCCGGGGAGTGGGCGCAGTTAATCCCCACGTCCCCCAGTCGTGGCCTTCCCATTTAAAAGGGGGGGAAGGGCAGAGGGCAGAGGCACCCGCACCCCACTTTCCCCCCTGTTTCCTCTTCTCTTTGTCTTCTTCTCTCCCTCGCGCGCCGCTGCTCCTCTCGTAGACAACCACACTCGCATGCCGTCCAGCCATCGCAACGGAGGAAGTTGGGCCGGATCCGTGGTCACCGAGGGCACCATCTCGGATCTCCGCCGTGCGCGCATGCTGCCGCCGTCGGAGCACGTGATAGCCCGCACCGGGCGATGGGGTGGTGCCCGCGCCACAGCCAGGGGAGTTTGTCGTCTTTGCCTAGCACTTCTCCCACGGCTTCGGGCTCCTGGTGAGCCATTTTTTTCATCTGATGATGGATACGTTCGACCTCCAACCGCACCATATCGGCCCCAACACCATCCTCTACCTTGCTGGCTTTGTGACGTTGTGCGAGGGGTACTTGGGGATCCTTCCCTTCCTCGACTTCTTCAACTCCCTCTTCTACCTCAAGGCATTGAAGAGCAATGCCTGCGGGGGTGTGACGGTGTGCTTCTACAACATGCGCTTCCCGCACTTCTCCCTCATCGACTTCGTCAAGGGTTGGCACCGGACGTTCTTCTACGTGAAGAACACCGACCCGCGGCAGGACTACATCCGGCTGTCGGCCTTCGTCGACGCACACTCCTTCGGAGTCAACTGGTCGGCAGCCGCCCCGTGTGGAGTGGCTCTTGCGGAGCTTGGTTGGCTTGTGCAGCTGAGGACCGGAGAGGCGCTGGTCGCCTCCGATCTGGTGGCAACCTTCATCTCGCACCGGGTGATGCCTCTTCAGCTGAGGCCGCACAAAATTTGCGATATGTCCGGCCGCCGGGACCCCTGCCAGCTGACGACCGTTGACCTGATGCCGGCTTAGGTGACGAAGCAGGTGAACGCCATCATGACATTCAAGCTGGTGCTGGCATCATGGACCTTCGGCAAGGATCCGTATGACCGCCTCAACCGACCTCCCTTGGTATGTTTTGTCGAGGCGGCCCTTTTCGTTTGAATCTTCCCAGTCGGAAGCCAGCATCAGACCTTACTTCTCCGTGCTGACCGCAGTTGCTCATGCGATAGAACATGCCAGATGGACCACACCACCAAATCTTTGAGTTGGAGCGCGACCGCTCTGACTCCAAAGACTACGAGTAGGGAGGCCCGCCTGAAGAGGGGGTTGACTCCTCGGGAGTGGTCGAGGAGCCAGTGGGCCCACCGAAACTGGAGGGTCCGGCGCAGCGAGAGAGCCCAGTGGATCCGATGAGTACCCTACCGGTCCCACGATCAGGGACTGGATCGATGACGATGACGACGATGATGTGATGACCCTGAACACGCCTCCCCCTCACTTCAGCAGGGCCGGCACGGGTGATGCGAGGAGCGGCCGGCTCATGCCCTAATGGCCAGAGCCGCCAGCCAGGCGAAGAGGTCGGCTCCGGAGGAGCCGACGGCCTCGCCGCTTGCCCAAAAGCGGGTGAAAGTGACTGCATGGAAGCTGCCAGCGCGTGCCAAGCGGGCTCTGCATGTTTTCACCGGGTAAGTGCCTTCCTTTTCTGCGTGTGTTTCTTTCCGGGGCACGGGCCGATGAGTTTTTGACCCGTATGTGTCTCAGGGACCCCATCGAGCTCCATGAAGTGGAGTCGGCGGTTGACCCGACGGATGCTGCCAGCCGGCTGGCCTGTGAGCACGGGGCCATGCAGTGAGAGGAGAAGAGAAGGCTCACGGAGCTGCGGGACTCGAAGTCCGGAGCACGAGGCGGGGCCTCGCATTCCGGGACTTCGAGTGGCGGGAGGCGCAGGAGGTCCGTGGACCCCGCGCGGGCGTTTGACTTAGCAGCGGAATCGACCCGTCTATCGAGGCCTCCATCGAGCGAGCCGCAAGGGGTGTCTACGGAGCCGGCTGCGCCCCCGCCTGCGGAGGAGACGGCCCGATCGGGGGCGGCGGCTACGGAGCCGGTCCTCGAGGCGGTCCGGCCGATGGTGCCGGACGTGGCACCACCCATGGCCGAACCGGCCCGGGTCGACGCGTCGAAGGCTCCGGCGGCTCCGGAGGCGGCCATGGAGACGGAGACCCCGTCTGTCGCGGTCGCCGCGTCGGGTCAGTTAGAGGAGGTAGCGTGAGCGGCAAGTGAGGGGCAACTGGGGACCGATTCCCGTGCCCTCGCTGTCATCAACCCTCCCCAGCGGCCGACACCGTGGCGAGCGTTGGGACGGGTGGCGACGGCAGACGGGCCCGTAGGTCCATGCAGGACGTGATCCGGGACTGGGAGGCGCTAGCGCGCGTCCCAAACCTTCTGGCTCCCCCTCTAGGTGGCCCGGTCCCTGCATTTGGGGAGTTAGGGAGCGTCCTGGATCTGTGCCGCCAGGAGCTGGCCCGGTTCGCGGAGGCGGCCGACACCACCCTACGGCGCGCGGAGGTAAGCGTTGTTGTCCTTGTTGAAATTTTTAGAGGGGGCGCGCAAGCGCACCCACTGGGTGTAGCCCCCGAGATGCAGGCCGGCTGACCGGCTGATGGGCAGCCGGGCTGGATCTCCTTGTGCGTCTTTTGATTTTGGCTTCATGTGGTAGGAGGGGAACTCCCAGCGGCAGAAGCTGTTTGAGGAGGCAGTCTCCATCCACGACTGCGGCAAGCACGGCTTCTTCTGGCTAGAGGAGGAGCAGGCGCGGGTACAAGGTACGATTGGTCTTGCGGGGAAGGGGCGTAGCCCCCGGGAGCTGCCAGCCGGCTGCCTGGCAGCCGGGAAGGGTCTTGAATGCCCGGCTGACACCAGTTTTTACTTCGCACGGGAGCTGACCACCCTCCGGACGGAGAAGGTTGCGATGCTCTCCAAGCGGGACCAGCTGGCATAGAGCGTCCAGGCGGTCACCCAGGAGAAGGACCGGTTGGCCACCCTGCTGGTGGACGGGCAGGCGGCCAGGACCGCCTAAAGGCCGACGTGGCGCGGGAGTTGACGTCCAAGGAGAAGGCCGTCAAGGAGGCGGCTGAAAGCGCCCAGCGGACCGCCGCCCTCCAAGGCGAGGTGACCCGCCTTGAGAGGATGCTCGAGGATCTCAAGGGTCCCCTCATCAAGGCAGAGGCGTCGTTGGCGTTAGAGTGAGATTCCTTGCTTCACTTTGCCATCGAGATGGATGACTCCCTCGAGCGTGAGTGTCCAATTTTCTTTTTTCAGCGGGTTGCCTTTTTTCTTGCCTTTGGGTCGCTTTCTTATCAATCTTCCATTTCTTCTTTAGGGCGCTTCCCCGGGACCTAGCACCGTGCTGAGCGTGCCGTCGAAGAGCATCGGGAGTATCTCCAAATGCGCGGGCGCTCCATCGAGGAGGAGGATGCGTGGAGTATGGCAGAGCTTGGGCTCGCCATAGAAAACCGGCTAATCCACCTCGAGCGGAGCGTGGAGCGGCTGAAGAAGACCGGCAAGGAGGTCATCGCCGCCTTGTGGCCGGGCCATGGAGGGTCTTGGGAGAACCGCATGGCCTTGTGGCTGGAGCATGTCGTGGCATGGCTTGAGGTCTGGAAGGCGTCAGTGGCTCGAGCCGGCGCACAGATGGTGCTCCGGTTCGTCACCTCGTGGTACCGCGGCGTGGACTTTGACCGGCTGGCCACTATGCGGGACGACCTGGCCGAGGAGTGGCCGGCCCGTGAGCCGGTCCTTGTTCGCCGTGCCAACGAGGTCGCGTCGTACGTTGACCCGAATGAGCTCCTGCCGGCCCTTGGCGAGGACGACGAGCCGGCAGCCGAAGACTCCTTCGGCATCCCCCAAGGTCCGGAGGACGAGGAGGTCGTCGATGAGAGTACCGACTCCAATGCCGAGACGGCTGGGACTGCGGAGGCCGCCTCAAAGGCCAAGGAAGCTGATCCGAAGGACACGACCGCCTCCGGGACGAGAGTCGAGCCATCTAGTGATGCACCAGCTGGAGACGTGCTGGCTGGAGACGCGCCAGTGGCCTGAGCCCCCGGGCGTCTTATATTTTCCTTTGTGAACTTTCCTCCATGTTAGACTTAAGTCCACCCACTAGGGGTGTAATGTAATGAACCGTGATGGTCGTGGGCCTTTTTTATCATAAATTTGTGTGTTGAATGTTTGATGTGTTTGCCTATCATGCGTGCCTACTCGTCCTTACCCCTTTTTTGCCCCTTTGGTTCCGTCTGCTCGATCCCTTTTCCCCTTTGGTTTCGGTGCCGCTAGCCCGACAGCCGGGAGCCAGTCTATAGCTGGGTCGGGGTGTCCGCCTCGAGGGAGCCAGATCTGAACTTAGGAACCGCGAGAGCTTTTTTGGGTAAGTTGAGTGGCAGAGGCGAGGCGGTGGTCCGGCTGGACCTAGCCGGCAACCCCTTTGCGATCAAATTTTCGTGTGCGGTAAGTTTTTCTGCCCTGAGGGACCGTTAGCCGGACAGCCGGGAGCCGGTCTGTAGCTGGGAGGGGTGGGAGGGCTTGCTCAGCTCACACTACTTGGTCGATTTTGGGAGAGGCGACCTAGGACTAGCCGGAGAGCCCCCGGGCCCGGGAGCCGGGTCGGGGAGCCGGTGAGTGAGGAGACCTTTGAGGGAAACGAAAAGGGTGTGCCCCAAGAGCCGGTCTGGGGCACCCATTGCATTCATAAGCACAAAAGGGTGGGGATACATACATACACTGGTCTTTTCAGCAGTAAAACAGACGAAGGAGCGCCATGTTCCATGGGTGCTCGATCTCCTCGCTGGAGGCGTCTCTTTTGCGCTTCTGCGGCTTCTGGGCGTCTATTAGGTAGTATGCGTTGTTGTGAAGCGCCTTGCTCATGATGAACAGACCCTCCCATGGGGAGGACAACTTGTGTTGTCTGGCTGTCCGCTGGATCCGCCTGAGCACCAAGTCCCCTTCATGGAAGGAGAGCGGCCGGATCCGCTTGCTGTGATAGTGTCGAAGCTTTTGCTGATAAATTGTCGTCCGGCTCAAGGCCAGTTCGCGGGCTTCTTCGAGTAGGTCGACATCGTCTTCTTTTGCCTCCTTTGCGTCCTTCTTTCTGTATAGGGCGACCCGAGGCGAGTCGAACTTGATATCGGTGGGGATGATTGCCTCGGACCCGTACACAAGGAAGAAGGGGGTGTAACCGGTTGATCGGTTAGGGGTGGTCCTGAGGCTCCAAAGGACAGCCGGTAGCTCGTCGACCCAGCAGCCAGCTGACCTCACCAGCGGCGTTACGAGCCAGGGCTTGATGCCAGACAGGATTAGGCCGTTTGCCCTCTCGACCTGGCCATTCGACTGTGGATGAGCGACGGAGGCCAGATCGAGCCGGATGCCCTGCTTGGAGCAGAAACGCGCGAGCACGCCCTTGGAGAAGTTCGGGTCGTTGTCTGTGATGATGCTGTGGGGAACACCGTAGCGAACCGTGATGTCATCGATGAAGAGGACAGCCATGCGGCCGTCCAGCTTCTTGATTGGATGGGCCTCGATCCACCTGGTGAATTTGTCGACAGCCACCAGCAAGTGTGTCATGCCGCCTCATGCGGTTTGAAGGGTCCCACCATGTCCAGTCCCCAGACGGCAAAGGGCCATGAGAGGGAGATGGTCTGGCGGGCCGAAGCTGGTAGGTCGCTCTGCGTGCTAAAGCGCTGGCAGCCCTCGCACTTGTCGACCAACTTCTTGGCCTCTTCCAAGGCAGTCGGCCAGTAGAAACCGTGGCGAAAGGCCTTGGCCACCAGGGTCCTGGAGGCAGCATGGTGCCTGCACTCACCCTGGTGGATGTCGAGGAGGTTCTCCTGCCCCTTCTTTGGCTTAACGCATCATTGGAAGACACCGGTGGTGCTACGGTGGACGAGCTCACGGTTGATGATGTTGTAGGCTGAGGCCCGGCACTGAATTTGTCTTTCCGTGGCATCGTCCGGGGGGAGCTCGCCACGTAGGAGGAATGCCAGGATGGGTTGGGCCCATGAGGGAGCCGAGATGGGGGCCAGCTCAGGAGCCCCCGGGACTGGCTCGCCAGCCCCCGGGTCGGGGACTGCCAGAGGGGCGTCGACTGCCATCATGACAGACGCGGCGTCGGAGCCGGCCGCCTCGGATGTAGCCGGCTCAACTGGTGCCGGCAAGGCAATCGAGGTTGATGGAGCGTGTCGTGGTTTTATCATGGCAGATGTCTGGGTGGACGGACTTCGGTTCGAGGCCATCGCTAACGGGGTGGACTCAAAGGGGTTAATCGGACGAAAGACATGGGTTTACCCAGGTTCGGCCCCTCAAATCGAGGTAACAGCCTATGTCCTGCTTGTGCTTGTATTACTTGCATATCGATTACAAGGAGCTAAAAGCTTGACCTAGTTCTCGATTGCCTGTCCCCTAAGTCGCCTCGGGTCTGCCTTTATATAAGAGGTCAGAACATCCGGGTCGTTACAATTGCTAACCGAGTCTCTCTCTATCTTCTTGTTCAAGCCGGCTGTGAGTCGGCTTGCACGCCCGGGTCTTCTCAGTCCGGGCCGTCGTACGGCCCATACCATGAGCTGCCTATCTTCCTGGGCCACTTAATATTACGACCCACCTTTGGACCGGTTCACGAGCCAATAACATGACCCGGAGCCTCTTCGGCGGGTCATATCCCCAACATTAGGCCCCAGGTTGAACTGAGCTTGCTCACTTCATCCTTCTCTTCCGCTTTTGGCGAGTCGCCCAAAAATGAACCGGCATGACGTCATGAGATCTGCTAACGTGTCACCAAATCTTTAACTTAACTGTCATCCCGAGGACCGAGGCGCTTGCCTCGGTCGAACGGTGTCATCGCCTGGATTTTCGCGCCTTCCTTAACCCCCCTTTAAATATGACCCGTGCGAGTCGGGGTTTCCATTCTTCCCGCCCGTGCTTTTGTTTCCTCGTCTTCTTCATGTCGCCGCCCCCGCACCTTCAAGCTCTACGCCGACGCCATCCGTACATCGTCCCCGACCTTGGCCGCTGCATCACCCTGAGTGTACCAAAGATCCGTCCGCCTCTACCGCGCCGTCTCCGGTAAGTTTTCTTGCTCCCTAGATGGTCGCCGCCGTAGTAGGGTTTTCACCGGTGCTCCGCTGCTGTCATTTGGGCTCAAGCGCCGTTTATTCCCAGTGCATCCTTGATGCTGCTAACACCCTTAGGATGCGCTCCCGCTCCACCGCCACACGCGGGCCTGTCGTGCGTATTGCACGGGCCACGATGGCCCCAGTCCGTTTTTTTCTCCGCTGTTCATCGCTAGGTCAGAATAAAATTTATTTTCTCTGCTTTCGTAGATCCGTAGATATAGTGACATCTTGCGGAATCTGTTTTTAGGACTTAGTCGATTTTTCGATCTTCCCTTTCCCTGTTCAGTCGCCAAGCTCCTCCGGCTCTTAACAGCCGGGTCTTCCGCTTTATCCGTAGAACCCTTAAACTTTTAAGCCGTCAAAAATGTTTGCTTGCGCTTCGACTCATCGCACCTTTTATCTTGCACAGCACTTAAGCCGCCAACATGTCTCGTGCGTCCAACTCATGCAACTGGGTTGGGTCATGCATTACGGAGGACTTTTTGTCAGATTTTGTTCACGTGGGTACTCTTCCTCCTAAGGAAGTCATTAGCTGGCGGGTGTGATGAGATGCGGCCCAAACCTTAGGAAGGCGAAGTGGTGGTGTTCTCTGACCATATTGAACGAGGGCTCGTGCCTCCCGGCTCCAAATTCTTTCGGGACGTCCTTCACTGTTATAATCTTCACCCACAAGATTTGGCCCCCAATTCCGTCTCAAACATATGCAATTTCCAAGTGCTCTGTGAAGCTTATCTTCAAATCAAGCCGTTTGTGGGATTATTTTGGGAGTTCTTTTATGCTAACCGGCAAACTGAAGTGAAAGCCGGCCCGAGCCTAGAACTTGGAGGCATATCTATCCAGCGGCGTAGAGATATCATCTTTCCAGCTACACAGATGCCGAGTCACCCCAAGGACTGGAACAGGACCTGGTTCTACTGCAAGGATACCTCTCCTGAGAACGAGCGTCCTTTGCCGGGTTATCGCCCTTCCCGGCTCTCAACGACATCAGAGCTTCCTGGCCGGCTATCAGCTTCAGAACGCGCAAGATATGAGTCGGACCATGCCAAAATCAAGGCTCTGATGGCCAACGGCTTAATCGGGCTGGACCTGATCCGCTGCTGGATTTCGTGGCGGATTATGCCATTGAGCCATAGAAGCTGACTCATGTGCAAATATAAAGGCAAGTATGACAGCTCATTGTGCTTCAGCCGATCCACATTGACAGAAAATGATATTACCCTCGCCATCCGGAGCCTTGTCCATGAAGCTTCCGGCTCATGTAGCGAAATCGGCCTGGCACCTTTTAATGCCAACAATCCGGCTCCGGATGTAGGTTTAATCTCTTCTCTTCCGTCTCTTTGTTTGCACTTTGCTGATTTAATATTCACTCTCCGGGTCACTCTTATAGGCCGACTCAGACTTCTATACGAGGGAATATATTGCTCCTCCGAAGAAATCTAGGAAGAAGGTCCCAACTAAGAAGGCCAAAAAACATGTCCCGCAAGATAACTTGTTTGACCCGCCACTGTCATCCAGCTCGAAGGTAAAGCTTCAATCGTCTTGCTTGATCTTTTGCCTTCCTACTTAACACTTATTTACTTACAGGATGAGGTGGAGACCAGCTGTGCCAATGCCCTTGAGGTAAGTTACCTTTCCTCCGGCTCAGAATGTTTCATCCCCCGAAAGCTACGGCGGGTTATTAGAAAAGTTCCTCTTTCTCACCCTCTTGCTTATCTGGCTCCCAATTTCCTCTTAAAAAAGCAACAGCAAATCGAGCGTCGTCAGACTCGAAGCACCGGCTCTACCGAGCTCATGCCCGGGTTGCCAAACTCTTCGGCTCCCAAGAAGCGCCCCGCCGAGGTTTAAACCCCTTATTTTCCTTTATCTTACCTTTGTAAACTTGATACTCTCTACATCTTTCTGTTTATTTTGCAGAAATCTCCTTCCTCTGGCGACTCTTCGGAGTCCATCATACCACCGCACAAGATTAATCCGCTGTAAGTATCTGGATATCCGGCTGTTACTATGATAGCAATATCTTTGATTGCTGATTCTTCTTCTTTTTTGCAGTGCTCAAGCTAAACGTCGCAAGGCCAACAAACCCTCCTCCGGCCCAGTTATTGAAGAACCGGAGCCCGAGCAACCGGAAGAAAACCCGCCATCTGCCTTCGCTGAGCCGGCCGCTGAAGATGTTATCATGGAGAGCCCTCCAAGGGCTCCTTCTAAGCCGGCAACTCCTGCCAAGACCCCTGACACCTCGGACGTTATTATCACCGGGTATGGTCATCAACGCTTCCGGCTCATGTGTTGACCAAACATACAGAGCCGGCTAAAGCTTCAAAGAAACTGAACTTCGATTCTTCATGCGAGAAGATGACCGTTGAAGAGCTACATGTTGGGTACATAAACCGGGTTACCACCAGCCGGGACTTGGAACTTCGGTTGATTTCTTCCATGAAGAAAAAATATGAGGTACTTTTCCTTCTTTACTATATCCTTTCTTAGCCCCCAAGATCCGGCTTAACGTATTGAATCATTGAGTCGGGTCTTTCTGTGACCTCTTGTAGAGATTGCCATGTCAAACTCCATTAAAATTGCTTTATCTTTGTAAGTAAATTGAACTGCCAATCGTAGCCCCCAAGGGCCGTCTCAGATTATATTTGAGTCAGGCCTGTGATGTAGATAACTTGAAGATGTAATCGTAGCCCCCAAGTGCCGGCTGAAACTTGATCAAGTTGAGTCGGTGCTTCCATTATTAGCACATTGAAGAGCCATTATATAGCCCCCAAGTTCTGGATCAACTTCAAAGGAAATGAACCGGAACTACATACTTGCAAGATCAAATATACATTAGCCCCCAAGTGTCAAATATATTGCTTGCAATCTGTTTGAGACTTGTATTTGCTTTTAACACTCGTCCTGCATTTTGGTGGCTTATTCTGTATTTATAGGAAGCTTTGAATGAAGCCAGGTCTCAGCTCACGGATCTGAAGGCCAACTTGGCAGCTTAGCAAGAAGCTCGAAGTATCACGGATGAAAAATGTTGGCTTCTCACAAAAGAACTGGCCAGTGTTACCGCCGAGCTCACCTCTTTAAAAGAGACGGTTGAATCTGAAAAGGCCGCCTTAACCAAACGAGCGAACGACGCTAAGCAGCGGCTTACAGCCCTGGTGGATGAACTTCAAGGTCTGAACCAGCATATTGCGAAGATGTCAGTCGCCCTATTTGGTAAGCTTTCTTGTTTATTTTGTATTGCCTAACATTGTTACTGAAAAAACTGGCGGCTCATTAATTTTATCCGACTCATCCAGGTCCCAGGAGCCGGCAGTTGGCTTCTGATAGCCTTCTGCCACTGAAGGCCATTTACACTTTTGTAGAGCAATTATACTGCAGCGCCATCTTCACAATCAAGAGCGTGCAGTACAAGGAGAAGATCCCCACTGCTCTGAAAGGGGTCTTGGAACTCTTCTCTACAATGCCTAAGCAGATTGAAGAGCTCAAGAAGTCCGCCTTCCGCCAAGGAGTCGTTGCCGGTTTGAGCCGGGCTCTTGCCTTTGCTCCCGAGCTAACGCCGGTTGAAATGATGGATGGCTATCCGTCTAAAAGGGATGACGGCTCAGATTTCACCGAAGAAGATTATACTCGGTGTGTCAAAGAGTCGCGCTATTTAGCCTCTGTCTTGGCGGATGAAGCTGATTTGAGCACCTATCAGGCGGCTTACGACGCAGAGGAGAAGAGAATCCACGGGCCTCTCTACGAGTGGAAAGATCTGACACCTGCCCGCAGTAAGGATCTCTTTCCTTGTGATCTTGATGCGTCTCCGTTCCTTGAAGGGTCATTTGCTGCTCTGTCTGGCTGTAACTGGGACTTGGGCAATCTTCAGATAAAGCCAGCAGAAGACCCGGAGCAGGATGAGCCGCCAACAACTGAATTGTAATCTTTTAGCCTTTTGAGCACATACTTATGTACTGACCCACCGTGGGCGGCTAACAATGCTTTTGCTCTTTCTGAGAGTATCTTTTGTAATAGAGTAACCATGATTCTGCCACTTGGTGGCCATATATATTTGCACCTCTCTGTGTTTTAATGTGTTGCCGGCTCTTCAGGGATATACCTTTGAAATTTTTCTAATGAGGGGCCTGTCTTTTAAGACGCCATTCCTTTCTCCAGAATATTAGAGCCGGACAATTTCTTTGAGACCTTAAATCTTATTGACCGAAGCCACATGGCTCCGGCTTTCATCAGACGGAGTTATTAATGAGCCGGTTGTCTTAAGGATAATGTAAGCTATACCTGATGGTAAGAAGCCTCTATCGACAATTGCGGCTATTGATGAACCGGAATCTTTGAGGAAAATTCGGCTGTGTAGCCCCCAAGTGCTGGATAGTTTCGCCTGCGGCAACCCGGGACTTATAACTGCCCGGCTTTGATAAGCCGGCTTGACACCATATGCAATGGTGATCTTTCCTTCCTCAAAAACTTATATGACGGTTCGTTCTGCATGAATCCGAACGGTTAAACTCATACCAGTTCAGGGTCTTTGTCGAGACTGGTCGTCAACTATTTGAAACGGCTCAGTGTCTCTAGGCAAGATTGGCCGTCAATTTCTTGAACCGGCTCAGGGTCTCTAGGCGAGATTGGCTGTCAATTTCTTGAACCGGCTCAGGGTCTCTAGGCGAGATTGACCGGTAAGAGTATAGTGATCATTGGCTACCAATGGGAGATGTAAGCTATACCCCAAGGCAAGAAGCCTCCATCGACAGCCGCGGCTAATAATTAGCCTGAGACGGCATAAAGCCGGCTGTTTGAAAGGAGAAGTAAGCTATACCAAAAGGTTCCTGCCTACCACAAAAGGCCCCTCCCATGGTGCAGATAACTTATGCATTCCAGATTGGTCTTGAATCAACCGGAGCACCAGGTCACCTTCCTGGAATGTCCCATTGGTAGGCAACTGTCGTGGTTTTATCACGGCAGATGTCCGGGTGGACGGACTTCGGTTTGAGGCCATCGCTAACGGGGTGGACTCAAAGGGGTTAATCGAACGAAAGACACGGGTTTACCCAGGTTCGGCCCCTCAAATTGAGGTAACAGCCTATGTCCTGCTTGTGCTTGTATTACTTGTGTATCGATTACAAGGATCTAAAAGCTTGACCTAGTTCTCGATTGCCTGTCCCCTAAGTCGCCTCGGGTCTGCCTTTATATAAGAGGTCAGAACATTTGGGTCGTTACAATTGCTAACCGAGTCTCTCTCTATCTTCTTGTTCAAGCCGTCTGTGAGTTGGCTTGCATGCTTGGGTCTTCTCAGTCCGGGCCGTCGTACGGCCCATACCATGAGCCGCCTATCTTCCTGGGCCACTTAATATTACGACCCACCTTTGGGCCGGTTCACTAGCCAATAACATGACCCAGAGCCTCTTTGGTAGGTCATATCCCCAACAGAGCGGGTGGCGAAGATGCCGAGGGGGCAGCCGATGCCGCCGATGGGCCGGCAGC
Source organism: Hordeum marinum (assembly GCA_022496015.1). Classification (NCBI taxonomy): domain Eukaryota; kingdom Viridiplantae; phylum Streptophyta; class Magnoliopsida; order Poales; family Poaceae; genus Hordeum; species Hordeum marinum. Next base: position 385,465,210 of record CM039672.1, read on the forward strand.
GTCTGCCGTCACGAAGATGGATTCCGATTCTGGGGAATGCTTGATCGATGGTTTGAGCAGCCGCTCGAGGGAGACGCCGACTGGGATGGCCTACCGGGTGGAGCCGATCTTTGCCAGCGCATCCACCGCCTCGTTGTCCGCCTGTGGGACGTGGTGAAACCCACAGCCCTCAAAGGATCCGGTGAGGTGCTGTACGAGGAAGCGGTAGCTAGCCATGTTGGCATCCCTGGCGTCCCATTCACCAGAGACCTGCTGCACCACGACGTTGGAGTCGCCAAAGCATAGGATGCACCTGATTCCGATCTCCTTGGCGAGCTGGAGGCCATGGACGATGGCCTCGTATTCGGCCATGTGGTTGGAGGCGGCGAAGTGGATCTGAAGGGTGTACTTGAGCTGGTCGCCTTTTGGGGAGGAGAGGACTATGCTGGCACCCAGGCTGGTCCTCATTTTTGAGCCATCGAAATGCATGTGCCAATGCGTGGAGTCTGGGGGAGGCAGCACGAACTCGGTCTCCGCCCAGTCAACAAGGAAGTCGGCCAGCACCTGCAACTTGATCGCGGCACGAGGTTCATACCGGATCTCGTGGTCGGTGAGGGTGATGACCCATTTGGTGATCCGGTCGGTGGAGTCCCAGCCGCTCATGATCTTGCCGAGAGGGGCCGTGCTCACCACGGTGATGGTGTGCTCCTGGAAGTACTGCTTGACCTTCTTGGCGGCGAAGTATATGCCATAGCACATCTCCTGGTAGTGCGGGTAGTTCTGCTTGGAGGTAGAGAGGACCTCGCTGAGGTAGTAGACAGGGCACTGGACCGGCAGGGATTTCCCCTCCTTCGGCCGCTCGACCACCAAGACAACGCTGATGATGCGAGTCGTCGCCGCAATGTAGGCGAGCAAAGGCTCCTTCTTAGCCGGCGCGGCCAAGATGGGTGCGTGGTTGAGAGCCCTTTTGAGGCCGCGGAAAGCCTCGTCTGCCTCGTCGGGCCAATCGAACATGCCCGGCTTCTTGGTGTGGCCCGGCTCGACCAAAGCCGTCTTGCGAAGGAGCCCATAAAGGGGCAAGGCTTTCTCCCCTAGCTGGCTGATGAACCGGCTGAGCGAGGCGAGGCAGCCGGTGAAGTTCTGGACGTCACGGAGCCGGGTTGGCTTGGGCATGCGCTCGATCGCATTGATCTTCTCTGGGCTAGCTTCGATGCCGTGGGCGAACATGAAGAAACCCAAGAGCTGGCCAGCTGGGACACCGAAGACACACTTCTCCGGGTTGACCTTGATCTTGTATTCGCGCAGGTTTGCGAAGGTCTCCCGGAGATCGTCGAGGAAGCTGAAGTGCTTCCTGGTTTTGACGATGATGTCATCGACGTAGACGTGGACGTTCCTGCCTATCTAAAGCAGGAGGCCCTTCTACATGCACCGCTCGAAGGTGGCGCCTGCGTTCTTCAGGCCGAAGGACATGGTGATATAGCAGTAGGCCTCGAAGGGCGTGATCAAGGAGGTCTTGAGCCGGTCCTTCGGATCCAGCATGATCTGGTGGTAGCCAGAGTAGGCGTCCAGGAAGGACAGCAAGTCACAGCCGGCCATGGAGTCGATGACTTGATCGATCCGCGACAGGGCAAATGGGTCCTTGGGGCATGCCTTGTTCAGGCTAGTGTAGTCGATGCACATGCGTCAGGTCTTGTTCTTCTTCAGCACCGGGACTGGGTTCCCCAGCTAGTCCGGGTGGAAAACTTCCATGATGAAGCCGGCTGCGAGCAGCCGGGCGATCTCTTCTCCTATAGTTCGCCGCTTCTCCTTAGAGAAACGGTGTAGGGATTGCTTGACTAGTTTGACGTCTAGCCGGACGTGTAGTTTGTGGCGACAAACTTCCTCGGAACACCCGGCATGTCCTTGGGGGACCATGTGAAGATGTCCCGATTCTCATGGAGGAAGTCGACAAGCTCACCTTCATATTTGCTGTCAAGGTGGGAGCCGATGGTGACGCACTGAGCAGGGTTGGCCGGGTTGAGCGAGATTTAATTGGTGTCCTTGGACGGCTGGAAGGAGGCCTCGCCGACGGACTGCAAGGGAGGAGCCAGCACGGCTGGTTGGCTGGCAGCGAGGGCCACGAGCCGGTCGAGCTGCCACTTTTCCTTGGCTCTCTCCAGGGCCCCGGCCAGCCGGCTGCCGTCTCGAGCGCACTCAGTGACATCTTGTAGTCACCCGTGATGGTGATGATTCCTTTGGGGCCCGGCATCTTGAGCTTGAGGTAGGCGTAGTGGGGATCGCCATCAACTTGACAAGGGTCGGAAGGCCCAACAGCGCATGGTAGGGACTTGCGAGGTCCACTACCTCGAACAGCACCGGCTCACAGCGGAAGTGACAGGGGCCACCGAAGAGAACATCGAGCATGATCTTGCCGACAGGGGAGCAGGACTTTCCAGGCACGATGCCATGGAAAATCGTCCGGCTCGCCTGCATGTCTTTTGTTTTTAGCCCCATCTTGCACATCGTGTCGAGGTAAAGGATGTTGATGCTGCTGCCACCATCTATTAGCATCCGCGAGAAGCGGCAGGTGCGTTTCTCGATGGCGATGGTGGGGTCGAGGACCAGGGTGTAGCTGATGGGACTCGGCACCACAGCCGGGTGATCTGCTCGGCTCCAGGTGACCGGCTTCTCCGACCAGTGCATGAACTGGGGAGTTGCCGGCATGGTGGCATTCACCTCATGGTGGAGCCGGCGTTGAGCATGCTTTCTCATCTCTTCACTTGTGAAGACGACGTAGCAACCGTCCTGGTTGGGGAACTGGTCATGTAGGCGACCGTCGTTTTGGGCCGGAGCCGGTGCCGGCACCAGGGCAGCAGCTGGGGCCGGGGCCGGCATGTGAGCAGGCGGCGCAGGAGGAGCCGGGAGGCCGTCCCCCCAGGACAGGCGTTGTGAGAAGCTGCACTTCCGGAGCGTGTTCATAGAGGGCTTGGCCCCAGAGTGGTTCTTGCAGGGGAGGTCGAGCATCTGCTGGCTGCCAGGCAGCCTTGCTAGTGCGCTGGCGCTGGCTAGAGAACTGGGCACCCGGCTCGTGTTCCCCGATGGTAGTGACCTGCTGGCTCCCGTAGCGGGAGTCCGGCTGGTCGTTCTTGCGCTTGTTGTTCTGCGGCTGCCGGTTGTCGGCAGCCAGTCGGGACACCACCGGCGTCGGTGCCGCCTTGGCGGGTAGGGTTGTCTTGACCCTAATGGCAGAGTCAGTTGTGGCGTACTTGTCCGCCTTGGTCATGATCTCGGCGAGCGTAGCCGGCTCAGAGCACAGGAGCTTGTGCTTGAGGGGGGTGCCGTCACGACAGCCTTCAATGAAGTATTGTATGGCTTGTACCTCATACACCCCCTCACAGTGGTTGCAAAGCTTGGTCCATTGGGTGAGGTAGTCAAGGAGGGACTCGTCCGGCCCCTGAACGCACATGGCTAGTTCACGGGGGCGGCCAGGCCGCTTGTAGGTGCTAGTGAAGTTGCGGACAAAGGCTTCCTCGAAGTCCGTCCAAGTGTTGATGCTGCCAGCTGCCAGGCAATTGAGCCAGGTGCAGGCCGAGTCGATCAACATGAGGGGAGCGTAGCGAACGGCTACGCATTTGTTCCCCCTAGCGATGCCGACCGCGGTGGTGTAGTAGATGAGCCAGTCTTCAAGCTTGGTGGCCCTGTTGTACTTCGGGGTGTCTCAGGGCAGCATGAAGCCGGTTGGGAATGGCTTGTTGCGGATCCAAGGGCCGAAACACGTCGGGCCAATCGATCCCTCCTCCTCGAGGAGGGCCGACTGCACGAGCCGGCTGATGTGGAGACGGGCATCATTCTCGCTGTGGGGGACGCATGGTCGAGCCGAGCCGAGAGCTCGGGGCGGATGACGGACAGAACCGTCCGTCCGGCTCGCACTACGGGGGTGGTCTATGCCCACGGCTGCGCCGGCTGCCTGCGCCTCGTGGTGACGGGCACTGCGAGGCGGGTCGTTGGTGCGCCGGCTGTTCACACCTGACTGTCTGTTCCCCGGCAGCTGAGAAGTCGAGGGTTGCTTGCCCCGACCCGGCGGCCGGAGACGCGAGGGGAGCAGGAGTGTTGAGCCGGCTGACGGCCAGCAGTCCCCGTGCCCTCATGCTCGAACCGAGAGCCTTCGGATGCGGCACCGCCTGCCGCTAGCAGATGTTACTGCGCATCGGCGGTGTCGATGAGGTCCTTGATGTGACGCTCGCGGGCGGCACATTCTTCACTCTCCAAGGTAGCCAAATCCTTGTAGGCTACCTTGGTGGCCCGCAGGTTAGCTGTGGGAGTGTCGTAGACAGGCATGTTTCCACCCAAGATTTCAGTGACCACGTGACCACGGTTGCGCACAGCCCCATGCCGACTAGGCTCAGTGCCAGCCGGGGTGAGACCGTAAGTGGAAGCGTATTCCTGCTAAGCGGCCTTCATGAGGTGCCACGTGACCACGAGGGCACTAGCGTCCTCGAACAGAAAACGGCGAGCCGCCTCGAGCTCGGCTGTGGCGGCGTTGGGGTTTGCTATCGAGGCAATAGGAGTGCTCAAGCCCCGGAGGGCCGCACCGAGCGGGTCGGAGGTGCCGATGTGGGCCGTGGTGGCGTCGGCCTCGGCCCGCGCATGTCCGAAAGAGGTGGAGGAGATGGTGGCCATTGCTCCCATGCGATCGTGGGAGCCGCTGGACTGGGTCGTAGCGAGCGCACCCACAACCGTGGGCGAATCGGCGTAGACGAGCACCTGGCTAGGGTACTCGTCGGCGACGGGAGCTTCGGCAAGGCTTAGCCTGCCGAAGCGCTCGGTGAGCGCGTCAATGTCGAGCAAGGGGCCGACGGAGCTGCCCGCAGGGCATGCCGGAGCAAGCCCCACGAGCCCGTGGTTTCTCCTGGTCGTGCGGCGATGGCGGGGAATGGCGAGGGGTCCCGCTCGGAGCATGAATCTGGCCAGCGCCGCATACGGCCCCATGATGGGCGCTCAGTGTTGTCGTTTTCTCATGACAGATGCCATGGGTAGGCTTATCGAAGGTGGTTGGGGCCGGAGGACGCCAACAGGGTCCAGGTGCGAGATTAGGTACAAGCGGTGGTGACACACGATGTACCCAGGTTCAGGGCCCTCCGTGGGAGGTAACACCCCTAGTCCTGCTTGGTCTAGTTCGATGGATGGGTATGTTTACAAGGTTGCTCCTTGGGCTGTGTCTAGAGGAGGAAGAGGGAGCAGCCGGCTCGCCTTCCTCTGCTATCGAGTGTGAGTGTGAGGGAGGTGTCCCGTGGATGTGTGTGCGTGAGACTTGTTGTCCCCATTGAATGGGGGGCTCGGAGGGTTTTACAGGCCAACCCCTCAGCTTACAATATTCCTGAGGTACATAAGTGAGGGACCCGACTGGCAGCCTCTCCGGCTGACCACGGGGTCTCGCCCCTCGAGCCGTCTCGTCGCCCGTAGGGTCCATCGGGTGTGCGGTCCCATTGCCCGCTAGGGCCCGCTAGCTGGCTCCACGATTGGCCCCCGCCCACCTGCTACGGCACGTGCCGCCCGGGTGGCATTGTCTAGTGAAAGCCGGCCGAAGTCTTCGGTATGGCTGGCTGCACTGTAGCCACACCGAGGCAGGTAATCGAGTGGGTGGGGGCGTGCCGACATTGTTTCCCGCCCAGTCGCGGTCGCCAAGGTCAGCGGGTCGGACGGCCAATTGTAGCCATGCGCACCCGCGCGTCAGTGGCCACTGTGGCGACAATGGCGTCTGTCGTGGCGGTCACGTTGTGTCACCGTACCGGTGTGCAACAGGGGGGGACATTGCTTGTCTTCCCTGGGGTCAACGGAGGAGGCGGCCCAAAGGCAGCCGGTCATGCCCAGTCGGCCGGGGGCCGAGCCGGCACCTTGACCAGCCGTTCCTGAGCCAGCCAGTGATCGCTTCTGCCAGTTGTGCTCCAGCCAGCCGGGACCAGCCAGTCACGTACTTTTTTGTCAAAGCGGGGAGGAGAATCCCGTTGCTTTGGCCTACCCAGGGGTAATAACCCCGTCACTCAGCAGACTTTGAAATGAACCTACTCAGAGCAGCAACACAGCCGGCAAGACGGCGCACATATTTGACTCGTCTTGGTGCTTCAATTTTCTCAATCGCCTTGATCTTGTCGGGATTCGCCTCGATTCCTCATTGAGATACAAAGAACCCAAGAAGCTTGCCGGATGGGACGCCAAACACACACTTCTCAGGGTTGAGCTTCATGTTGATCTTGTGTAGGTGGGCAAATGTTTCTTCTGGGTCTGATATGAGCGTAGCCTTGTCCTTGGTTTCGACCACTATGTCGTCCATATAAGCCTCCATATTTCTATGTAGTTGGGGCTCAAAACCAATCTGGACCGCTCTTGCAAAAGTAGAACTAGCACTTTTCAACCCGAAAGGCATACGCAAAAAGCAATACGTACCACATGGGGTGATAAATGTGGTCTTCTCCTCATCTTCCTTGGCCATAAAAATCTGATGATAACCGGAATAGGTGTCAAGGAAAGGCAACAAGTCGTAGACGGCTGCGGAGTCCACGATCTAGTCGATGCGCGGCAAAGGAAAAGGATCTTTGGGGCAGGCTTTGTTGATGTCTATGAAATCAATGCACAGCCTCCATTTTCCATTCGGCTTGCGCACTATGACTGGATTGGCCAACCATGTTGGATGGAGTACTCCTCCGATCAAGCCAGCCGCTTCTAGTTTCTTGATCTCTTTGGCAATAAATTGTTGCCGCTCCAAAGCTTGCTTCCGGACCTTCTGGTTGATGGGCCATGCATGTGGGCAGACGACAAGGTGGTGCTCAATCACCTCCCTGGGAACACCGGGGATATCAGATGGTTGCCATGCAAACACATCAACATTCGCTCGCAGGAAGGCGACGAGCACGCTTTCTTATTTCTCATCAAGGGTGGAACTTATGGTGAAAGTTCCCCCCGTGTCATCCTCCTTGGTGGGCACCTTGTTGGTCTCTGGCGGAGCAGCCTTGGACTTTTTGCTCTTGCCGATGGAGCTCTCTGGCACATCCTCAACGGGAGCGCAACACTCCGAAGAGGTGCGCGGAATGTGTGCCAGAGGCCTTGCCGGTCTTTCTTCCCCCCGGGAGCTTCAGCGACAGGTGCTGCAGCCGCCCCCTGCTAGAGTTGCTCGGTGTAGATAAGTGCGCTTTTCTTGTCGGAGTTGATAGTGATGACGCTCATTGGCCCAATCATATTTAGCACGTTGTAAGCGAAGTGGGTGGCCGCCATGAACTTGGCTAGTGCTGGGAGACCAATAATGCCATTCTAAGGCAACAAGATCTTGGCGACGTCAAAAACGATCTTGTCCGTTTTGAAATTGATATCACCGCCAAACATCATCGGCAGCGTGACCTTGCCCTTCGGCTGAGTTCTTCCTAAATTGACCCCTTGGAAAGCGCATGTCGGCTCGAGATCTTCGTTGGGAATTTGCAGCCTTTGGATAAAATCAGGCGAGATCAGGTTCAGGCTGGCCCCACTATCGACTAACATCTTCGTCACCTTGAGGTTGCGAATTGTTGGTGAAACCCACAACGCAGGCACCCGACTGCAGTTATGCGATTAGGGTGATCCTCGGCATCGAAGATGGTAGGAGTGTTGGACCACTTCAGAGGTCTTTGTGCACCGATAGAGGGCTTTGCCGCATTAACCTTGCGCGCCCATTGTTTGATTTGGCGGTGAGAGGAATGCGACGAGGCACCTCCCTCTATGCACATCATCTTTGTAGCCTTTTGGAACTCATGCTCACTGGACTCGTCGTCCTCTTCGACATCATCATCATCTCCCTCTTGCTTGTTGCGGCCACGAGTGGGCCGGTCTTTTTGTTGCTTGGGCTTGCCGCGGAGACCTCCTCGGCCAACACACTTCTTGCCGGCCCCTCAGCACCATCCTAGCCTTTCTCCTTATCTCGCCTCTCGTATTCAAATTTTTCCATCTCAGCAAGCTGCTCAACCTGCGATGGATCTTGCAATACTGCTTGTCGGAGCTTTCTGGCTTGTTGGCAGCCACCATGGCATGGCAGGAGGCACACCCGGCAACATCGTCCCCGGGGCCATCAACCTTGCCCTTCCTGGCGGTGCTGGGGTTGCCGGATCCCTCGACGGCAAGTACGGTCTTTCCCTTATGCTTCTTGTTCCGCCGCTGGCCCTTCTTTGCCGGGCTAGCAGTGTCTTCATCTTCAGAGTAGACCCCCACGCCGACGTCTTCGCCGAGGAGTCTTCTCCCTTCTTCAGCCCGAGCGCATTTGTCTACCAAAGCATAAAGCTCGGCAACATCCCTAACCCTGTTCATTGCTAGCTCTTCCTGCATCCTGCGGTTGCGCACGTTCTGATGGAACACGCTGATAATAGCGACAGGATGAACGTCTGGGATGTTGTGATGCACGTGGCTGAACCTTTGGATGTACTTGCACAAAGTTTTGCCCTCCTTCTGAGGGATGATGTGTAGATCACTTTCCTGGCCAGGAGCTTGATGACCTCCTGTGAAAGCGCCAACAAACTCGTGGCACAGGTCTGCCCAGGAGGCGATAGACCCCTCTAGCAAGTGCATCAACCATGACCTGACGTTGGGCTTAAGCACCAACGGGAAGTAGTTGGTGAGTATATTGTCGTCGTGACCCCCGGCAGCCTACACCGCAATGGTGTAGATGCTTAGGAACTCTGACGGATGAGTCTTGCCATCATACTTCTCCGGGACTTCTTGTTTGAATGTGCGGGGGTTCGGCCACTACACTTGCCACAGCTCACGGGTAAATGCTGGGCAACCCACCTCGTAGGGTAGGCTGACTGGATACCCTGGCGCAAACTTGTCTATAGTGGGCCCTGCGCGCCTATCAGACTAGAGGCGTGCTTCTCGCCACCGCTCGATTGCAGTTCGAGCGTCTTCCTTGCCCCGTTCCCGAAGAACTTGACGCTGGTCGCGGTGTGTCCGTGGGTCAAACGACGCCGTCGAGTAACCATCGTAAGCGTCAGTCCGTCGAGTCGGTGACCGATGATGTTGCCGTGGAGGAGAGTGCGCCGAAGTCGCGCCACCACCATCCCTCTCACCACTAGCGTGAGCCGGCTCGGCGGACCGAAACTTATCTACGAGGCTGAGGAGGCTCTGAATGGTGGCTCTCCATTCGTCGAGATTCTCTACAGTAGGAGGGAAGTTTACGAGTAGCTATGCCCGTGCCATCGCTTCCTCCGATATGGTCGTGAGCGAACGGCGCGAGGAAAGCGAGGTGCTCTGACTTCTAACTGTGTTAGAAGGAGCACCGACGCGGTCCCACGTTGGCACGCCACTCCCACTTGCATGCTGGAGAGCATGCTGGTCCCGTGCACCTTGGGAGTGATGCGCAGGAGCTTTTCCATGGGGGCATTGAGAAGTGCGGGCACCGTGGTGTGGCTCTTCGCACGCGTCCTGGGATGGTCGCGACATAGGCGCCGGCATGGGCGCCCTGGAAGATACCCCCGGAGTTCGCCGTACCACCCGCAAGTGGCTCCGCTCCATCCTGAGATCCAAGAGCGCGGGGGTTCCCGCCGCCGCCATGGGCGTCTCCGCGGTGAGCGTCGCCGCTTGCTTGTCCTTGATCACCGGAGCATTGTGGAAGTTCCAAACCTCCGCCTCCTCCTCCTCCACCCGCGCCTACGCCATCTCTTGTCTACATAGATATAGGGACGGCGGAGGTGGATGGGCCAACCACTTTCGGGCCATTCTTTTTAGGGGCCATGACGACGATGAGTACGAAGAAACTGGCACACTAACGACCAGAACGGGATCTCATGATCTCGCGCCCCCTACCTAGCGCGCCAAACATGTCATGGGGAATGAACACCTATGGGATCGGAGGGACCCCTTTTGGTTCGGCGAGGAAAGGCTCGTGCAAAGAGTCGGTTTGATGAACAACACACGGGTATCTTTACCCAGGTTCGGGCCGCACGGATGCGTAAAACCCTACTCCTGCTTGGTTGTATTGAGAGTGTTCTTAGGGTTCTAGCTACAGGAGCACTTTGAGCAGCTGCCACGCGTGTGAGCTAGAAAGTCCCAAAAGTCAAAAAGTCCAAAAAAGTTCCCTACTGTATCGCCTTGGGCCTCCTTTTATACTCTGAAGGGGATCCCAACAGTGGCGTACACACGGGGTGTACAGAGCTACAGTGTTATCATACCTAACACTGACGAAGTAGGACAATCACATTTAATGCACCATCAGGCATCTCTATCCGCCTGTGGGACGGGACAGGAGCCCGTCCCATCGGCACTGTTTAGCCCCCTCCAACGTCGATGCCGCGACACGCGTCCAGGTGTATTGACACCTGCCATGTGCGCTGGCGGGGCCTTGTCGGGGTTTCGCCTTGTCGGGGCCTTGTCTCTTCTATGTTTGTATCAGGCAAGTCCCTGCTGGGCCTCATTGCCAGGGTGGCTACTACCGCCCGTGCACGAGTAAGGGGCACTAGAGAGCCCAAAACTCTAGTGCACCGACAGGAGATATGAAAACCAAGAGAGGCTTGATAAAGAATTCCAACACGAGAAAGCAATTAGAGAATGAAAAGGATATGATGAACACCGAGAGCTTGAATTGAATCCACCGGGTAAGAAAACAAGAACGAAGAATGATGAACTTGAAGCTCCTGGGCATCTTCACACTGAATCACCGGAGACAATACGAAAGAAAAGATAGCGGAAGCATCACATGAATAGAAAAGGCTATTGAATGGGAATTTGATCATTGAAGAAAAAGGGCGGGAGGGTGGGGGGAATACAACTTGTACGGATGAAAAGAACTCTGGAAAGAAACATGAGGATCAATCTTGCAAATATTGGAGATGAATGAATATCTTGATGAGGAGCGCACCGGTTGAAACGAATTTCATGACAACTCCAGTTGAACAAAATGATTAGCACTCCCGTAAAATATGCGAACACTACTTAGAAAAGATATGAAATCACCACTTGACATCAAAGCAACTCGAATTACCATATTCAAAAACAAAGCAAAGTATGAGGCTTATGAAACAAGCCAGAACAAGTACATACCCATTATGCACTTGTTGGAAAGATAATCCTAGGTACCGACTTGAATTCCCACCTAAGAACTTCCGAAATCTTTGGTTATGCAATTGGGTGTTGGGGATACAGGGAGGCAAAATATCTCACACAACTAACAAGCCCTACACTCCAATTGTATGCATCCATCAACACATAACTAGAGGTCTCGAAAACTCATCTATACCGGGCCCTCGAAAACACAACGATACCAAACATGGTAGTACCCCAGACGCCTCCCTAGTACTGGATGACTCCAACCTTATCTCGCCATGAAAAGTATTGAAGTAATTTCGAACATCCTCCGTCCTGAGATACTAAGGAAATTGAACGATAACGATGTGTCAAGAATCCCCTGGAGCTCTACTCCACAGTAATAGGAGGCGCCAAGTACAGAACTCCGTCACATCGGCATCATAGAGATTCCAAAATATCCGTGTGATACTAAAAAAATTGAGTGAGAAGAGGGTAGAATAAAAATTCCTAAGTTGTAATTCCTCACCAAAGCATAGAAGAGGAGTAAAAAGAATCCTACTCTCCGATATAACTAGACTCAAAATAGTTTTTCTCTAGACTCGACTCGGCCAAGTTCGATCAATCAAGAGGGCTCCTAGGTCGGTACAGGCTGTGATACCAACTTGTCATGCCCAAGATGCGATCCTATCCTTATTTTGGCACATGGGCCACGACGGGGATAAAAGCGCATATCGTCGTCTTGCAAGAATGGATATCATTACAAGTACATGTACAGAAGAGATGAGTATATGGAATTGGCTTACACTTGCCACAAGCTACATCAATATCACATCAATACAAACAACATATTCAAACATCATACAGAAGAGCAGGGTCTAGCTATGAACGAAATCGAACGATAAAATGACATCCATCCTAGCTATCCTAGGCTGTCGCCTGGAACCCTTCCTAGATTAATGATGAAGAAGAAGAACTCCAAATCAAACAAACATCGCGCTCACATCAAACCATCGCATTACCTGTACCTGCAACTATTGTTGTAGTAATCTATGAGCCACAGGGGCTCAGCAATCACATTTCCAATGGTATCAAGACTGTTAAATCTTAATGGGTGAGGTATGGTTAAGTGGTGAGGCTGCAGCAAGGAACTAAGCATTTATTTGAGTGGCTAACTTACGAATACAGAAAGTAAAGTGTGAGGTCTATGCATAACGAATGTGAACTAGAAATGATCACTAAGTGATCCTGAACACCTACTTACGTCAATCATAACCCCACCGTGTTCTCTCTCGGATAAGGACTCACGAGAAGAGACAGTCACGGTTACGCACACGGTTGGTGTATTTTATTAGAGTTTACTTCGAGTTTGCTATGACCGGGTGTTAAACAAAGTTTCCAAGTTGCCACATAACCGCGGGCACGGCTTTTCGAAAGATTTAACCCCGCAGGGGTGCTCCAACTCATCCATCACAAATTAAACACACGCCGCAGGAATTCCCTTGACAATGAATCTCGTGATCCTCATAAGCAATACCACTAGAAAACCGCCACCTCGAGATAGCCCGAAGAAACATTAGAATTCCTCGCGCAAGACGTTCGAGAAAGGTAAAACAAATCCAGCAAGGCCGCCCGACGTGTCGACAAACCCGATAAGAGCCGCTTATCTCATTCTCAGGACACGACCGGATGGGACTAGCTATGAGGAAAAAACCAATCCCCGAGTTTCCTCAAGGTGGCCCCGCAGGCAGCCCATTTTGGACCAACACTCATGAGGAGCACTGGCCTGGGTTGTTGATTAAAGATCCTCGGGTTAATTACTCCCTATGCAGGTTTATTAGTTATTAGGCAAATGTAGTACCAATTTTGGGCCTTGCCAGACAAGTTATATCCTAAAATGAAAATCAAGGGGGTCCCCATAACAACCCTAAGCATGTTAGGAGCGCTCAATTATGGAACATAACACCGGTACACAAGTAACTAGGGGCGGCAAAAGTGGAACAAAACACCGAGCAAAAGGCCAAGCCTTCCACCTTTTACCAAGTATATAGGTGCATTACATTAAATAGCAATAATATTGTGATAACACAAGAATGTCCATGTTGACACATGGAAGCAATTGCACCTGTAGATAGAAACGCTATAAGAAGGACTGAGCATGCGGTAACATAGCCAAACAATGGTTTGTTGGAATGTGAAGGGTTTAGAGGCTTATCATGGCAATATTGGGAGGCTTTACAAACAAGTGGTAGGTAATGAGGCATAACAATGGAAGCGAGACAACTAGCATAGCAATGATAGTAGTGGTATCTAGGGAAATGTGTCATCTTGCCTGAGATCCCGCTTGGAAGCAGAACGAATCCATGAAGAAGACGAGCCAATGTAGTCGAACGAGTCCTCACACTCCGAACGCTTTCGGAACTCTATGGAGATGAACAATCCGAAAACAACAATCAACACATGATAAACACCACAACATATGCATCACATGATGCGCAAACAAACATGATGCATGTTCGGTTTCATATGCAAGACAAGGCAAATCACAACAATCGATTACTACACATTAAGTGAAGCTCAATATGCAACGAGTTGCATATTGACGAAAATCCACATTCAAATATTTAGTTCACTCTCGTTTAGGTACTCGACAATATTAAATGTTTTTAAGCATGGACAAAGGTGAACCATAAATAAACTACACTATCTAGGCATCTTAAATGAGGTCGGAAACAACTTATAGCATTTCCGAAATGACCTCATATGTTAATTTCGAAATTGGTCTAGATCTGAACTAACCATATTTTATATTTACTAAACACCAAAATAAAGTGTGCCATGGGATTCTACACGTCATTCTAGTCAATTTACATATATATAGAACATCTCAAATGGAGCTACGGTCTAAAAGATTTGACAATCACAAGATTATATGCCATGAATGCAAAATGCATGAAAATGACAACCACAAACATTTCAAATCATGGATGCAACATGATATTATGATACTACATGAAACTCTAAGCAAGTATCATATATGGCATGTCCAAAACGGAGCCACGGTTCAACCACAACAACCAACACAAGTTTTATTTCAAATCTACCCAAAACAGCAACATGGCATATTGCACACATGAATACAACAAGCTACAAGGTCCTAAAATGCAAAAACTAAGCATGGGGCAGTAGCATATAATACACACTTCATTTCATCTTCACATATCATACTCAAAAGAGGAATGGATCACATGGTAGGAAGCTCACAACATGGCTAATTGAAAACAGTTTCAAACTTAGTGAAAATAGCAGTTTTTGACAGTGCGGTTTTATCACGAAGGCATATTTACAGCAGCAAAACTATATGCTACAGTGCATATTATGGCATGAAAATAAACAACATGGTATAATACATTATAAGCTACAAATAACTCCGCTACACCAACCCCAAAGGGGTTCTAGATCACTAGCAAAACACATGGCAAGACAGAAACAAAATGTTACAAATTCCAGACTTGGAAATATTTAGACCCCTCAAATAGCAATATTTTATAGCATGTTGGCAACAAGAAAATAACACCTAAACATGCATTTCTATGGCAAGCAAAATGACCAGGTGCTAGTGCATATGTCAAAGGGCATATCTCATGAACAAAATTATTTTATATCATGCATGGATTAAATCACACAAAATAGACAAAAGGACATCACAACAAAAATGACATGCACACGAAAATGCTCAAGCGATAAAACTAAATATACAGATAAGTTCTATGGATTTTTCTACCCCAAAAACATATATAATAAGATAGGTTCATGTAGGAAAATATGTCACAATTAATTATGCAAGGTTATGACCTAATCCCCTTTTAGCAATTATAAATACAAGTTAAATGCAAATGCTGCAATGGACAAGTTTGTCATGCATGAAAATGCGATGCCGATAACATGTACATTTTAATATATTGTGGGGTTAATTCCAATGCACGGGTAAATAAATATGATAATGCAAAATAATGGCAATTATGCAAAATGGTGCAAAACAGCGAGTGTAAGTACTTCCAACATGGATGGAAAAGACATATTAATAATCTACGCATTTTTTGAGCATCTTACATACATAAAACATTTCGATCTGGTGCACGGTTATTTATTTATTAGCAATTTAAAAACAAGTCTATCCCTGAATTATTAAAAACGCAACTCGGCCTAACTGTGGGCACAATGTAGCTATACTGCGCACGGGCGGGGAATAGTGGCGGCTCACCTTGCGCCTTGGCCCGCTGGTGCTGCTGGGTCGGGGCAGAGCTGGGCCTTGGCAGAGGGAGGCACGGCAGGCCCACCTGTAGTCAACGCAGCGAGCGGTTCGGGTGCTCGACGCCCTTGATCCCGCCTAGATCGAGCCGGTGAAGGGTAACGATGGTTGGTGGCGATTGGAAGGGCTCCGGTGAGGCGGCAGGCACGGGACCGGCCAGATCCGGTGACGGCATGGCCGGGGAGGCCACCGGTGGCGGTGGAGGGACGGGCATGGCCGTCGCGGGCGCGGAGCAATGGAGGAACAGGGCGGCGCGGAGGATGCGGCGCAACATGGGGAGTCAGCGGATGTGGGGAAGCGCGACACGGCAACGACGGGGAGCTACGGGCGCTCGGGCTCCGGCGAACTGGCGCGAAAGCCTGGTGGCTCAGGGGCGGATGCTGGGCGCCCTCACGGAGGAGCTTGGGCAGAGAGGAGCTCTCGGGCGGTGGCGCTTCGGGCTTCGGGGCGAGCGGCGGCGGGGATCCGGGCCTAGGCAGGCCACCAGATGGGCTTCGCACGCCGCGGCGCTGGAGGTGGGAGGCTGGCTGCGCCAAGTGGTGGCTAGGGTTTGGGGTGGCACGGATTTCGAGGCGGGGTAGCCTAGGGGTGTTTAAATAGGAAACGGGGGCTAGGTTAGGGGGGTTTGCCCCGTTTTTTGACTGTCAGATCTTGATTGGATGTCCAAAAGAGGAGGGGCTAGCTAGGTGGGCTTTGGGATGTGTAGAGGGGCTTGGTGGGGACGAGAGGAAATTTTTGCGGCCCGTGACAAGGAGTTTTAAAACACGAAAAACGTCCGACAAATAAACCAGTGATGGTGACGCTACGGTCGACCGTTGGGGTATCAAACAGCCTCTGATTGCGACAAAATTTCGTAGGCGGTCCACATACAAAATAACAAGACCGCATGCCAACTTTCAACCCAATCTGAGGAAGTTTTATACACACTTTTGAAAACAAAATTTTGCAATGTCGCGGGCGCGTGCATGTGTGGTTGGTCTCGAAATGGTCGATGACACGAACGGGGAGAACCGGCAGCTACGAACAGATGCAAATTTTCAAAAACGAGTGACGATGCTATGCAGATGATGCGAATGATGCGATGATGAATGCGACAAACAAACGAATCACATGACGCGAATGGAAATAAAAGGAGAATCCTCTAGAGGGTCGGTCTCGGGCTGTTATAGTTGAACTCCTTCTGCTTGCTCCCATTCACAAGTAAAATAAATGATACCGATTGACACAATGCATGATTTTCGTGACCCAACTACTGGCAAAACCCATCTTCAACATGTGATGTGACGGTGACCCGATCTTTCGATGAGAGTGGCGATAACTATCGATTTGGCAGATTTTGACCTTGATGATCCGGCTATACCGTACCCGACGATACGCCTCGACAATCGCTAAACCAATCTTCGATGGTTATTGATCTTGCCGTAGGCACGATCAACCTGAACAACGAGGTTCGAGTTCCTGCAAGCAACCAAAGAACCAACAAGAACAATGATAATGCAATCTGAATTGCTGATATGAATAAGCACAAGATAATGGTGAGGTTCCACTATGGATCTAACGAGGCTATAGTCCTACACGTCTCGTAGACGCAAATTGTAGCGATGGCTAGACAATACAATAAAACCCAAATCTAAACCCTAATTTTAGCTAGCTATTTATTGAGAGGGTCGACTGCCTTGCGCTGGTTCCCGAACGGAGGGACATACAGAATCCGGCTACTCCACGACGCAGAAAGACGTGACGTTTCCTTCGGTTGTTGCCAAAATGTGGCCCAACTGGTGTACGGACACAGTAATAGATCTTCGTAGCTGGCTCCTTACACCGTATCATGGGTTCGTCTACACACGTGCGTGGTCCAAACAAGCAAGGCTGCCTTCTCCTTCCTGATGCATGTATGTATGTGTCACATTGACTGGCCCTTGTGACATTGACTTCTTGCACCCTTGGATGCATGATGGATCTCATGGATGGTTTGGTGGAGTGCATGTATGGATGCTTGCATGCATGTATTTATACACACCCCCATATGTATGTGCACATCTTCGTATCTTGACACGTGATTTGTATAAATCCATGTTAACTCTGCACAAAATAATAGATTGTGTTGTATTTTTGTTTGGAGAAATAAAATAAAAATTTATATAATTATTAATAGAAATTACCTAAATATTGTATTTGCGTACAATATTTCTGGTCATATCTATACAGGCCATGTCCACATCAACATGACAGCCTCAATATATTCCCACTCCACCTCATCATATGCCGTCATCATGTCCACTTTTAGTGCATAGTGAGATCTGTTTTTACTCCTTGATCTCTTCATGAAATGTAAGCACTCATATGTAGCTATAATATTGTCAGTAATAAGCCTTCCAGGGACAAACACGGACTGCTCGAGCGAGATTAACTCCGGTAAGATCTTTTTCAGCCGGTTAGCATGTACTTTTGATATAATCTTATAGATTACATTGCACAAACTGATAGGCTGAAATCGAGACAAAGAGGTTGGGTTCAATACCTTAGGGATTAACACGATGAACGTTTTGTTAATAACCTTCGAAGAGTCTTCACCATTTAGCACGCGAAGGACCACCTTGGTCACCTCATCACCACAAATGTTCCAGTTTTTCTGGAAAAAATATGCTAGAAAACCTTCAGGCCCTGGCGCCTTGGTGGGGAACATCTGGAGCAAAGAACTTTTTTCTCTGTTCTTTGTAATACATTCATGAATCAGAAGTAAGTCATATTAATCATCAATTCTTATGTACAGATTTCCACACTTTGAAAAGGCCCAATGCGAAGTCTGCTCTCACCCAGCTACGGTACACACCAGCTGCTGAAGGTGATGTCTTTTCTTACCAACATAATAGTTGTGTTTATGTGTCAACAACTGACATTGTACATATAATTGAGATGCAGACATACCTATTGATATGATAATGGGTGATCACACTCCACTTCATGGTCCACATTCATTAAGAACACCACAAAGTGTCGTTTCTGACAAAGAAGATGTCAATAATATTGACCCTCGCATTGAGTCCTCCCAAATTATTGGGTTACGCCCGCCACTTCAAGCCTATAGATACAACATGTCATATGGTAATCAATTGTTGCTCACATCGGACAAATGTCCAGTATGAGCAAAAAAAATATTGCTTATATTATGCGTCATAGCTAATTTACACTTAGATCATACAGAGGATAAACAATAGTTGCTCATGATGTGTACTGTAGCTAATTCACACTTTATTCTACAGAAGAAAAACAAGCACTTAAGAGGGAGAGGGAAAATGCCCGGTATGAGCAACATTGAGGGAAAAACAATTTGGGATGAAGTCACTATGACAAAACGTCAAGCAGTTGAGACACTTGATAGATCACTACAGGATATAATAGAGTGTCATTTGTCGTTCAGAGGAAAGGTTGTCGTCTTTGGTGGTGATTTCAGGCAGGTCCTTCCCGTTGTGACACGTGGGACAAGCGCACAGATCACGGATGCTACACTTCTGAGATCCTATATTTGGGACAAGACCCGCAAGATACGTCTCACGCGCAATATGGGGGCACATGCTGATCCGTAGTTCTCTCAATACCTCCCAAGGATAGGCAATGGAACTGAAGATACAATTGGCGATGATTCCCATTTCACACGAGTGAATGGCTGAAAAGCTCTGAACCTTATCCTATTAGTCTAAATTTGAGACAATTAAAGAACATATTAAAGGATGATGAGTACATGGATGCTGATTGTTTTAATATGGTTGTGCAGATACTAGCGTGACATGACGTCCAACTTACTAGAGACGTCCCAATACACTATATGGATCTACGATTCTATGTAAGTTATCACAATCACATATTACATTTTGCTTAATTCTACTAATATTTTCTTATATTATTGCAGTCCATGTCCCACTATGCACGAGTTCCAAGTCATTGTGGCGGCATGGACATTGCTATGTTGGCACAACTATTTGATATCTGGGCTGATAGCAATGAGTATCATATCTCGAAATGTGATATAGTAAGATTTGAATTCGAAGTCATTGTTTATTTGGTCTTAATGAATGATAATGATTGTTGTGTTTTTAAATGTATGCATCATTGCAGATTTTATTGCCTTGTGATATTCTTGGTGTTAGAAATATGCCCTAGAGGCAATAATAAAATGGTTATTATTGTATTTCCTTGTTCATGATAATTGTCTATTGTTCATGCTACAATTTATTAACCAGAAACCGTAATGCATGTGTGAATACATAGACCACAACATGTCCCTAGTGAGCCTCTAGTTGGCTAGCTCGTTGATCAATAGATGATCACGGTTTCATGACCATGGACATTGGATGTCGTTGATAACGGGATCACATCATTGGGAGAATGATGTGATGGACAAGACCCAATCCTAAGCATAGCACAAGATCGTGTAGTTCGTTTGCTAAAGCTTTTCAATGTCAAGTATCGTTTCCTTAGACCATGAGATTGTGCAACTCCCGGATACCGTAGGAATGCTTTGGGTGTGCCAAACATCACAACATAACTGGGTGGTATAAAGGTACAATACGGGTATCTCCGAAAGTGTCTGTTGGGTTGGCACGAATCGAGACTGGGATTTGTCACTCCGTGTGACGGAGAGGTATCTCTGGGCCCACTCGGTAAGACATCATCATAATGAGCTCCATGTGACTAAGGAGTTATCCAAGGGATGATGTGTTACGGAACGAGTAAAGAGACTTGTCGGTAACAAGATTGAACAAGGTATAGGGATACCGACGATCGAATCTCGGGCAAGTATCATATCGATAGACAAAGGGAATTGTATACGGGATTGATTGAATCCCCGACAACGTGGTTCATCCGATGAGATCATCATGGAGCATGTGGGATCCGACATGGGTATCCAGATCCCGCTATTGGTTATTGACCGGAGAGATGTCTTGGTCATGTCTACATGTCTCCCGAACCCGTAGGGCCTACACACTTAAGGTTCGATACGCTAGGGTTATAGGGAAATGGTATACGTGATTACCGAAGGTTGTTCTAAGTCCCGGATGAGATCCTAGACGTCACGAGGAGCTCCGGAATGTTCCGGAGGTAAAGATTGATATATAGGAAGTCTAGTTTTGGTCACCGGAAAGTTTTCGGGCTCATCGGTAGTGTACCGGGAGTGCCGGGAGGGTGCCGAAGGACCCCCGGAAGGGGTTTGACGACCATAGGACTTCGTGGGACCTTAGAGGAGGTGTGCCAGCCCTTTTTGGGCTGGCCAAGACCTTCTAGAAAGGCCCATGCGGCTGGAGATAAGGAGATAGGGCAAAGGAGTTTGAAAAAGAGGAGATCCACCTCCCTTGTGGGAGGTGGACTCTTCCCCTAGGGTCGGCCGAACCTCTCCTCCTTGGAGGAGGGGCCAAGGCAGCCCTCCCTCTCCCTCCTCCTATATATATTCAAGGGTTTGGGCTTATTTGAGACGACGACTTCTCTCTCTCTCTCGGCGCAGCCCTACCCTACCTCTTCCTCGTTCTCCGTAGCGCTTGGCGAAGCCCCGCCGGAGTTCACGTAGCTCCACCGTCACCACGCCGTTGTGCTGCCGGAGCTCTCCCTCAACCTATCCATCCTCCTTGATGGATCAAGGTGTAGGAAACGTCATCGGGCTGCACGTGTGTTGAACGCGCAGGCGCCATTGTTCGGCGCTGAGATCGGAATCCACCGCGATCTGAATCGCTGCGAGTACGACTCCACTAACCGCGTTCTTGTAACGCTTCCGCTTAGCGATCTTCAAAGGTATGAAGATGAAATCTCTGCCCTCTTGTTGCAGGTTTCTCCATGGATAGATCTTGCTGATCGTAGGAATGTTTTTGATTTACTACTACGTCTCCCAACAGTGGCATCATGAGCTAGGTCTATGCGTAGAATCTATGCGCGAGTAGAACACAAGTTGTTGTGGGCGTCGATTTTGTTAATATGCATACCTCTACTAGTCTTATCTTGATTCGGCGGTATTGTGGGATGAAGCGGCCCGGACCGACTTTACACGTACGCTTACGTGAGACCGGTTCCACCGCCTGACATGCACTTGTTGCATAAGGTGGCTAGCTGGTGTCAGTCTCTCCCACCTTAGTCGGATTGGATTCGATGAAAAGGGTCCTTATGAAGGGTAAATAGCAATTCACATATCACGTTGTGGTTTTGGCGTAGGTAACAAACGTTCTTGCTAGAAACCTATAGCAGCCACGTAAAAACTTGCAACTACAAATTAGAGGACGTCTAACTTGTTTTTGCAGCATATGCCTTGTGATGTGATATGTCCAAAGAATGTGATGTCATGCGTTGTGATGTATGAGATTGATCATGTTCTTGTAATAGGTTTCACGACTTGCATGTCAATGAGTATGACAACCGGCAAGAGCCATAGGAGTTGTGTTATTTTATTGTATGACATGTGTGTCAATCATAAATGCCATGTAATTACTTTACTTTATTGCTAAATGTTAGCCATGGTAGTAGAAGTAATAGTTGGTGAGACAACTTCATGAAGACATAATGATGGAGATCATGATGATGGAGATCATGGTGTCGTGTCGGTGATAGTGATGATCATGGTGCCCCGAAGATGGAGATCAAAGGAGCAAGATGATATTGGCCATATCATGTCACTATATTGATTGCATGTGATGTTTATCATGTTTACATCTTATTTGCTTAGAACGATGGTAGTAAATAAGATGATCTCTCAAGAAAATTTCAAGAGAAGTGTTCACCCTAACTGTGCACCGTTGCTAAGGATCGTCGTTCCGAAGCACCACATGATGATCGGGTGTGATAGGATCTAACGTTCGCATACAACGGGTGTAAGACGGATTTACACACGCCTAACACTTAGGTTGACTTGACGAGCCTAGCATGTACAGACATGCTGTAGCGACCCGACCTGAAAGGTCGAATCTCCGGTGTTTCCGTACCATCCCAAGATCATGCTGGTACACACACGGTACATCAATGTATATATCAAAGGGAAATCACACAGCATTATATTAATCGAAATCTCATATCGAGTCCTTTATTACAATAAAGATTACAATAAAGTGGTTGAAGGCCAACTCATGAGAATATCTAAATCCTGCGGAAGCATCGAAGGTAGATGAGTCCATCTGACTCCAAGGGCATCTCACCGAGCGTAGAGTGTATCCTCACTCCTGATCGGAAAAGTATACTGCAACATGATACATTGCAGCCGTGTAGGTCAACATATGGAATATGCCGGCAAAGTCACAAGAGAGGGGTGAAAAGATAATCATCTAATCTACATGCATATATGGTAGGTGGGGTAGTAAGTTTTTGCGTAAAGCCAAATTTTTCCTACATCAAGGGAGGGCTAAGCAAAATTATTACTAAGTTGGTTGATTAATGAGATGGTTCCACCAACCAATTCTCATACCCAAGTTATTAATACCCACATCATGATATTAATTGTGTTGAGGGTTCCGGAAGTTTCAGTTCCTTTGGCTCAAACTGTCCATGACCGTGGACACGGCTAATCGATTAGGTTGAGTACTCTGCAGAGTTTTGCACACGTTCCCCACAAGATTTGGTTGCCTCCGTTTGATTTTCTCGCACTTCAGGGTGTTTGAGAAACGGATGACCAAAACATGGTCTTCCAAAGGGTTTCCCTGCGACTCTGTCGGTGCCCATCCTTTCCTACCGTTCTTCTACCTCTCGTAGCACCGCCTGTCCAGGGTCACCACGATATCCAACCAAGCCAGAGCCCATAATGACTTGTGGCTGTGCAGGTAAGCCTTGGGTCTTGAAGCATCCATCCATCTCTTTGTGCCTGGGTGGACCTTTCCGCATGAATGCTGGCACATCTCCAGCATCATCTAGGCTAACAACTGGTTTCTCCAGGGCGCCGTTCAACCATCATCCACCCAGAGGTAAGTTGAAAACTTGAAGTCTTGAGGACTTGATCATCATGTAGGTCTTGAAATTATTAACTCTCTCAACTCTCATGAATCACACAACCAACCCCGTCTACTAATAGCATAGCAAAATGTAAAAAAACGTTTCCCGGGGCCAAATGTGTCAAAGGGTTGAGAGGGGGGTTACCTATCACATGATACTACAACAAGTAACCAAGTTTCCAATTTACCTACTTTGCATGCAATTGGGGTGATGGAAGAACTAATGCAATAAAACATAGGTATACATGATCAAAGTGACTTGCCTGATTGACGATCTTCGTACTCGAGGGACTCTAAGTAACAAGCCTCGCACTCTGGATGATCTAACGAATCAAACAAGAGCACTCAATAAGCATAGAACAAAATATTCTAACTCACAACAATCAGGAATGAACTAGAATCACTCAAGACAAGACAAGGCACAATCACAAGAAAAGAAATCAACACATAGTTTTGTTTTCTAAAAGTTGGTGGGTAAACCACTATTAACTAAATAAAACTATTTGTATTAACAAAACAATAGTTGACAGCAAGGAAACAATAAAATGTTTTATTAATAAACAGAATAAAATCCATTTAAAGTTTTGTTAAGAAAAATCTTAGTAGGGTTTTAAAAGTTTTGAAAAACAATACTACATGAAGTGGGCTAGGGTTTTCTAGCAAAAGATCAAAACTAAACTTATTATTTTTATTAAAAAACATTATTTTAACATAAAAGAATTTACTAAAACTTTTCTTAGAAAACAGAATTTAATTATTTAAAACTTGGTTAAAAGAAACTATTACTAACTAGTTTATTTTAATCAAATTATACCTAGTTGAAAAGGAGTTGAGATTCCTATATAAAACTAAGCAAAATATATTTTTATTAACAGCAAGTAAAACACCTAATGTTTAAACAACAGAACCTACTAAAAACAACATATAACAAATCTGATTTGAACTAACCAAAACTAATTTAATAAACCTATACTAAAACACTAGGCAGATACTGTTTATAGTTAAAAAACTAAACAAATCCATCCTAAAAATCCTCAAACTAAGCATGGTGAAAGTACTAACTATTACCAAGCAGTAGCAAAAAGATTCATATAAAAATCTATTTTTAAACTCTAGTTATTCAGATTTGAGTAGTTTGAGCAAATTTGATTAAATCCAAATTTTAGTGCTCAAATTTAAAATCTAAGACTACAGGGTGAAACTAATTGAAATATGTGAACTAATGCAAAAAAATCAATTCAAAACACTAAATAGTTTAAAAGATATAATCAAAAAAATGAGAAACCATTGTGTTAACTAAAACCAATCAGAAAATAGAAAATAAAACTAACGGACAGTCGGGGCTACGTGGCAACTCCCTATTGGCTGCTAGCGTGAGCGCGGGGAAAATGCGGGCGGTCGACCGAACTAAAGAAGAAAATGGTTCGTGCTATTAAACGATCTAATCTGGATCGTTGATCTACGATTGAACGGAAGAGAGCGGGGGACGGGGCTCACAGTGAAGGAGGTCGCCGGCGAGGAAGTTCTCCGGCGAGGCCGAGGCGACGAGGTCGTCGGGGGCGTCGCTCCGGTGGCTGGGGACGGTGTCTGAGGGCTTCAAACGACGGCGGCGGGGCTCCGGAGTACTCTGGTGGCGTCGGAGAGGAGTGGGGACAACAGAGGCGACGGGCACGAGCTCGGGAAAGATCCGGTTGGGTGGTGGAACTCCGATGACTGAGGGGCAGCGCTCCGGCAAGGGAAAGAGGGGGTTTCAGTGTGGAATGGAGAGAGAGGGGCAGGGGCTACTTATAGGGTGCTCGGGTGGGTGCGGGGAGGAGAGAGGAGGGAGATCCGGGGGAGAGATCTCCGGCGACGGCAGCGCTCGCGCGAGGACGGGGACGACCGCGCGGATGGCGCCATCAGACAGTGGGTCTAGCTTGTCAGCGAGAGGGAGAGACGCAGTTAGCGCGTCGGTGGCCGGCTCGTAATGAATTTGCGAGTTAATGCCCGTGGGCCAGCCCGTTTAAATATAAATCCGTTTCCTTTTTAATATCCAGAGTAGTAAAACCTCTTTAAAAGCATTCAAAGCACCAAATATAGGAAATATATATATCAAAATGATCAGGAGAATTAATTTTATTCAATGAACATTTTTCCTCTGTCATTTGAATAATTTGAAAAAAATAATTATTTTCAGAAATTGCCTATTTGGTTTTAAAACCTTTTGCAAAAAAATTCAAAAGAACCCCTGGTTCTTATTGTTCCAATATATCACCAAGATGACCCTGGTGTGGAGTGTCATGTTACTCCCCTGTTATTTTGAACTCTTTCCAAGGTTTTCAAATAGGTGAAAGCAACATATTGAAAATAGAAAGGGACTTTCAAAAAGTCAGAAGAAGCATTTCAACCAATTCATACATTCAAGCAATGATGATGATGATGCATAGCTATATTTCATAACATTCCAAAATGGAATTTTGGGATGTTGCAAACCTACCCACCTTAAGATGAATCTCGCCCTCGAGATTCGGGTTGGCTAGAAAATAGGTGTGGGTGGTCTCTACGAAGATCTTCTTCGCGTTCCCAGGTGGCTTCTTCCTCGGTGTGGTGACTCCACAAAACCTTACAGAACTTTATGATCCTGATGCGGGTAACTCTGTTGGCAGTCTCGAGGATTCTGACAGGCTTCTCCTCGTAGGTCAGATCACTGTCAAGTTGTATGGCCTCTAGGGGCATTGTGTCTCTCAATGGAATATCAGCCATCTCAGCATGGCATCTCTTCAGCTGGGACACATGGCAAACATCATGAACTCCGGATAATCCTTTTGGCAATTCCATCTTGTATGCAACTTCGCCTCTACGTTCCAGAATTTTGTAGGGGCCTATGAATCTGGGTGCTAACTTTCCTTTAACACCAAACCTCTTGATTCCTCAAAGTGGGGACACACGAAGATATGCTCGGTCTCCCACTTCATACGTCACTTCCTTGCGTTTGCTATCAGCATAACTCTTCTGCCGAGATTGAGCTATCTTGAGTCTGTCACGAATCAGCTTGACTTTCTCTTCAGAATCTCGAATAAGGTCGGGACCAAAAAGTTTTCGGTCTCCAACACCATCCCACATCAATGGTGTTCTGCACCTCCTTCTGTATAAAGCTTCGAAAGGGGCCATCTTCAGACTAGTTTGATAACTGTTGTTGTACGAGAATTCTGCGTAAGGTAAGTTGTCATCCCAACTAGATCCATAATCTAGCGCACAAGCTCTCAACATGTCCTCCAGAATCTGGTTGACTCTCTCAGTTTTTCCATCGGTCTGCGGATGAAAAGTTGTACTGAACTCCAGTCTTGTACCCAAAGTTTCATGTAACTGATGC
This sequence comes from Hordeum marinum, assembly GCA_022496015.1. Lineage (NCBI taxonomy): Eukaryota > Viridiplantae > Streptophyta > Magnoliopsida > Poales > Poaceae > Hordeum > Hordeum marinum. The sequence goes on from CM039672.1 coordinate 385,491,824, forward strand.
CAAAACTTTGAGGTAAATTGTGTTCCTCTATCTGACATGATACTCCTCGGAACTCCATGCAGACATACGATCCTGGTCATGTATATCTTGGCTAGCTTAGCACTTGTATAGGTGGTCTTCACTGGAATGAAATGAGCCACCTTGGTCAAACGATCGACCACTACCCAAATGGAATCATATCCTGAACGGGTCCTAGGTAGTCCTGTGATGAAGTCCATACCAAGCTTTTCCCATTTCCACTCGAGTATCGGCAAAGGTTGGAGTAACCCTGCTGGCTTCTGATGTTCCGCCTTTACTCGCTGACAAACATCACATATTGCAACATGTTCAGCAATATCCTTCTTCATACCCGTCCACCAGTAACTTTCCTTTAAATCCAGATACATCTTGGTGTTGCCTGGGTGTATTGAGTAAGGGGAATCGTGGGCTTCTTGAAGTATCAACTTCCTGAGCTCTGGGTCACTGGGCACATAGATTCGGTTCTCGAACCACAAAGTTCCGTGTTCATCCTCACGAAAACCTTTAGCCTTGCCTTCCTCCATTCTCTGCTTTCTCTCAGCTATCTCCTTGTCTGATTTCTGGGCTTCTCGAATTCATTCGGTCAAGGTGGACTGGATTTCCAGTGTGGCAACATATCCGCTTGGAACTATCTCTAGCCGGAGCTCTCTGAGATCATCAGCTAACTCCTGGGGTAATCCTCCCACTGTGAGTGTGTTTACATAAGTTTTCTGACTCAAGGCATCTGCTACCACATTTGCCTTACCTGGATGGTAGTGTAATCTCATGTCATAGTCCTTGATTAACTCTAACCATCTCCTCTGTCTGAGGTTCAACTCTTTCTGTGTGAAGATATACTTCAGACTCTTATGATCAGTGTACACATCACAACTATTTCCGATAAGGAAATGTCTCCAAGTCTTGAGTGCGTGCACTACGGCTGCTAGTTCCAAATCATGGGTGGCATAATTCAACTCATGAGGTCGTAGTTGTCTGGATGCATAAGCTACAACCTTTCCATCTTGCATGAGTACTCCTCCAAGTCCTTGACGTGAAGCATCACAGTAAACCTGGAAGTCCTTCCGAATATTGGGCAAAATCAACACTAGGGCTGTGACCAAACGTTTCTTCAACTCCTGGAAACAAGCTTCACATTCCTCAGTCCAAATATACTTAGACTCTTTCTTCAACAACTCCGTCATGGGCTTGGCAATCTTTGAGAAATTCTCAATGAACCTCCGTTAATATCCGGCAAGTCCGAGAAAACTGCGGATCTCCTTAACTGAGGTGGGTGACTTCCACTTGGTGACGGCTTCAACCTTAGCGGGGTCTATGGCTATTCCTTCTCCGTAAATAATATGTCCAAGGAATCCGACTTCCGTTAGCGAAAATTCACATTTGCTGAACTTGGCATATAACTGATGTTCTCTAAGCTTCTCCAGAACTAAACGCAAGTGTTCCTTGTGTTCATCCTCGTTCTTGGAGAATATCAAAATGTCATCGATGAACACCATGACAAACTTGTCCAAATATTCCATAAACACTTTGTTCATCAAATTCATGAAGTAGGCAGGAGCATTAGTCAAACCAAAGGACATGACTGTATACTCGTATAAGCCATAGCTGGTGGTGAAAGCTGTTTTGGGTATATCCTGTTCACAAATCTTCAGTTGGTGATACCCTGATCGAAGATCGATCTTGGAGAATACTTTGGCGCCTACTAGCTGATCAAATAGGTCATTAATCATCGGCAGAGGGTACTTGTTCTTGATAGTCACCTCGTTCAAGGCACGATAATCGACTACCATTTCAAGGTTTTATCCTTCTTCTCCACCAAAAGAACTGGGGCTCCCCAAGGTGAAGAACTTGGGCCAATGTACCCTTTGTCCAATAGCTCCTTAATCTACTTCTTGATTTCCACTAAATCATTTGCGGGCATCCGATAGGGTCTCTTGGAAATTGGGTTGTCCCTAGTTGTAGCTCTATTAGGAACTCAATCTCCCTATCTGGTGGCATGCCTGGTAATTCCTCTGGGAATACATCTGGATAGTCTCGTTCAACCGGTACTTCCTCCTGAACAACTCCTGTGAGAGAATTTAACCGAGCACTCATCTGGGTGCGTCGGGATCCATACTTAATCCTCTTGTTCTCCGGAAGGTGAGTGAAATAGACTTGCTGGGGCAATCAAGATTTCCTTTATACTTGGTCATCCAATCCATGCCTAGGATTACATCCAATCCCTGTGACTCTAAGACAATGAGGTCGGCAGGAAAAACATGGTTTCCTATATTGAGCTTCAAAGCATGGCATCCTATCCCTGCCATTATCATACCTCCTAGGGAACTGACCTTAATGGGCTGGCTAAGGGTTTTGGCGGGCAAACCATACTTTTCCACAACTACCCTTGATATGAATGAATGAGTTGCATCGGAATCAAAAAGTATTGTAACTAGACGTGAATGCAATAAAAACTTACCAACCACAGTCTCAGGTTGATCATAGACTTCTTCCACGTCGAGGTGATTCACCTGAGCACGAGGAAACGGATTTGGCTTCTTAGCTGCAGAGTTGTCGTTTCAATTCCCTTGCTTGTTCTGAGGACATTCAGTAGCATAGTGCCCTGTCTTCTGGCACTTGAAACAGGTGATGTGGCTCAGATCCTTCTGAGTAGGAGCGTGACGGTGCTGGTTGTTGTTCCCATTCCCATTGTCAGTCTTGAAGTTGCCATGGTTGGGACGGGCATTCCCATTTTCTCCATGGTTGTGGCCTCCATGGTTGTGCACGGCATGAGTGTGCCTTCCAAACTTACCAGTCCCTGATCCGGTATTCCCTGAGTACGGGGAGTAGCGGGGCTTCTGATGAGCTCCAGAGTTAAAACTTCCCCTGAGTATACTTCCGCTTGCGGTTCTCAATTTGCTGTTGCTTTCCCTCCAAGATGAGGGCCTTGTCCACTAGCTCTTGGTAGTTGTTGAAGGTAGCCACTACCATCTGCATGCTCAACTCATTGTTGAGTCCTTCTAGAAACTTCTCCTGCTTGGCCGCATCATCGGCCACATCTCCTGGTGCATAACGAGCCAATGTGCTGAAGTCGTCCACGTATTGGGCCATGGAACGGTTCCCCTGGCGTAAGTTGCGAAACTCATGCTTCTTTAGACTCATAGCTCCAGCTGAGACATGTGCGGTGCGGAAAGCAAGCTTGAATTGTTCCCAAGTCACACCAGCAATAGGATATGTGGTGGTGTAGTTCTCCCACCATGAAGCTGCTGGTCCTTCGAGTTGATGTGCGGCAAAGCACACTTTCTCAGCGTCAGTACATCCAGCGGTGACGAGTTCTCTCTCCATCTTACGGAGCCAGTCATCTGCCACAATGGGCTCAGTGCTGCTGGAGAAAGTTGGAGGATTCAACCTCAGGAAACGGGTGAGGTTGTCAGCCTGAGGTGGATGGTGGTTGTTGTTCTGGTTGTTGGTCTGATTCTGAATCAACAGTTGCATCAGGGCATTCTGCTGCTGAAGGAGTTGCGTGAGTTCCGGCGGGAAGGTGAAGTCGGACTCACGTCGTGGAGGCATCTTGCTGTTTTTAGAGGGGTGAGAATTAGAATAGAACAACGACCTAAAAGGGGAAATTCACTACCCATATGCAATGCAACAAACATATCACACCAAACACTCATTCATTTATTCAATCAAGGTCAAACATCGAGATACAAATCTCCATTCAAACTAAACATCGACCTACGCTTTTAACAATGAAAATGAAGATACATGGGGGCATAACTAAAGTTTTCCTCAAAAGTACATGGTGACTGAGCCTCCTCCAATAGTGCTCTCCTCATAGTCATCATCGTCGCTGATGAAAGGAGCCAAGTCTCCCTCGGGATGAAGATTTTCACCCATGTCCATCTGTTCCTCCAGAGTGGCGATGCGAGTGTTCAGCTTGTCGATCCTCTCTAAGAAATCCTTCACCTCATACTCATGCTCGTACTCGGCTTCCCGTAAGTCAGCTTCGAGGTCAATCTCACGGTTCATCAGATTCTTGATTGTCTTCGTATCTGCACGTACCCGAAGCTCCAAGGTCCTGATGTGCCTCTCCAAAGTCTGGATATAGGAAATGGTGGTGTCTTCAGTGGGTGTGGTTATGATGTTTCCATGGGCATCCCTGCGACAAACCACGTTGAGTCCTGGTGAAATGGTTCCACCTTTGTATTCCGCCATGTCTCTCCCAAGTATCCAGCTGGGTGCCACAAACTTGAAGTTGATGGGTTCCTTCCGATTCCCAAAGGTATTTCCTGGGATGTGCACCTCAATCCTGTAGCGTCCGTCTTGGGGAAAAGACATGATAGGAGTCCCGGTGATGCTCGGCAAAGCAATCCTCACGTCCCTGACGATCCTCATCAGCTCCTTGCTAAAGGGCGTCGTTGCGTCAGGCTGGCAAAACTCCGTGATCAACACTGGGATGAAGGTGACCATCTATAAATTTTGAAATAATCGGAGGGAAGTCAGAAACGAGTAGATGAGAGTAATAGAATTTTAAAGACAAAACAGAAATAAATCCTAAGGCTTTTCCAATCCTAGAGGTTACGTCCTACGGTCAGCGTGTGCTCTGATACCATTTCTGTAGCGACCCGACCTGAAAGGTCGAATCTCCGGTGTTTCCGTACCATCCCAAGATCATGCTGGTACACACACGGTACATCAATGTATATATCAAAGGGAAATCACACAGCATTATATTAATCGAAATCTCATATCGAGTCCTTTATTACAATAAAGATTACAATAAAGTGGCTGAAGGCCAACTCATGAGAATATCTAAATCCTGCGGAAGCATCGAAGGTAGATGAGTCCATCTGACTCCAAGGGCATCTCACCGAGCGTAGAGTGTATCCTCACTCCTGGTCAGAAAAGTATTCTGCAACATGATACGTTGCAGCCGTGTAGGTCAGCATATGGAATATGCCGGCAAAGTCACAGGAGAGGGGTGAAAAGATAATCATCTAATCTACATGCATATATGGCAGGTGGGGTAGTAAGTTTTTGCGTAAAGCCAAATTTTTCCTACATCAAGGGAGGGCTAAGCAAAATTATTACTAAGTTGGTTGATTAATGAGATGGTTCCACCAACCAATTCTCATACCCAAGTTATTAATACCCACATCATCATATTAATTGTGTTGAGGGTTCCGGAAGTTTCAGTTCCTTTGGCTCAAACTGTCCATGACCGTGGACACGGCTAATCGATTAGGTTGAGTACTCTGCAGAGTTTTGCACACGTTCCCCACAAGATTTGGTCACCTCCATTTGATTTTCTCGCACTTCAGGGTGTTTGAGAAACGGATGACCAAAACATGGTCTTCCAAAGGGTTTCCCTGCGACTCTGTCGGTGCCCATCCTTTCCTACCGTTCTTCTACCTCTCGTAGCACCGCCTGTCCAGGGTCACCACGATATCCAACCAAGCCAGAGCCCATAATGACTTGTGGCTGTGCAGGTAAGCCTTGGGTCTTGAAGCATCCATCCATCTCTTTGTGCCTGGGTGGACCTTTCCGCATGAATACTGGCACATCTCCAGCATCATCTGGGCTAACCACTGGTTTCTCCAGGGCGCCGTTCAACCATCATCCACCCAGAGGTAAGTTGAAAACTTGAAGTCTTGAGGACTTGATCATCATGTAGGTCTTGAAATTATTAACTCTCTCAACTCTCATGAATCACACAACCAACCCCGTCTACTAATAGCATAGTAAAATGTAAAAAAAACGTTTCCCGGGGCCAAATGTGTCAAAGGGTTGAGAGGGGAGGGGTACCTATCACATGATACTACAGCAAGTAACCAAGTTTCCAATTTACCTACTTTGCATGCAATTGGGGTGATGGAAGAACTAATGCAATAAAACATAGGTATACATGATCAAAGTGACTTGCCTGATTGACGATCTTCATACTCGAGGGACTCTAAGTAACAAGCCTCGCACTCTGGATGATCTAACGAATCAAACAAGAGCACTCAATAAGCATACAACAAAATATTGTAACTCACAACAATCAGGAATGAACTAGAATCACTCAAGATAAGACAAGGCACAATCACAAGAAAAGAAATCAACACATAGTTTTGTTTTCTAAAAGTTGGTGGGTAAACCACTATTACCTAAATAAAACTATTTGTATTAACAAAACAATAGTTGACAGCAAGGAAACAATAAAATGTTTTATTAATAAACAGAATAAAATCCATTTAAAGTTTTGTTAAGAAAAATCTTAGTAGGGTTTTAAAAGTTTTGAAAACCAATACTACATGAAGTGGGCTAGGGTTTTCTAGCAAAAGAGTAAAACTAAACTTATTATTTTTATTAAAAAAACATTATTTTAACAGAAAAGAATTTACTAAAACTTTTCTTAGAAAACAGAATTTAATTATTTAAAACTTGGTTAAAAGAAACTATTACTAACTAGTTTATTTTAATCAAATTATACCTAGTTGAAAAGGAGTTGAGATTCCTATATAAATCTAAGCAAAATATATTTTTATTAACAGCAAGTAAAACACCTAATGTTTAAACAACAGAACCTACTAAAAACAACATATAACAAATCTGATTTGAACTAACCAAAACTAATTTAATAAACCTATACTAAAACACTAGGCAGATTCTGTTTATAGTTAAAACACTAAACAAATCCATCCTAAAAATCCTCAAACTAAGCATGGTGAAAGTACTAACTATTACCAAGCAGTAGCAAAAAGATTCATATAAAAATCTATTTTTAAGCTCTAGTTATTCAGATTTGAGTAGTTTGAGCAAATTTGATTAAATTCAAATTTTAGAGCTCAAATTTAAAATCGAAGACTATAGGGTGAAACTACTTGAAATATGTGAACTAATGCAAAAAGAATCAATTCAAAACACTAAATAGTTTAAAAGATATAATCAAAACAAAATCAGAAACCATTGTGTTAACTAAAACCAAACAGAAAATAGAAAATAAAACTAACGGACGGTCGGGGCTACGTGGCAACTCCCTATTGGCTGCTAGCGTGAGCGCGTGGAAAATGCCGGCGGTCGACCGAACTAAAGAAGAAAACGGTTCATGCTATTAAACGATCTAATCTAGATCGTTGATCTACGATCGAATGGAAGAGAGCGGGGGAGGGGGCTCACAGTGAAGGAGGTCGCCGGCGAGGAAGTTCTCCGGAGAGGCCGAGGCGACGAGGTCATCGGGGGCGTCGCTCTGATGGCTGGGGACGGCGTCTGAGGGCTTCAAATGACGGCGGCAGGGCTCTAGAGTACTCTGGTGGCGTCGGAGAGGAGTGGGGACAACAGAGGCGACGGGCACGAGCTCGGGAAAGATCCGGTTGGGTGGTGGAACTCCGGTGACTGAGGGGCAGTGCTCCGGCGAGGGAAAGAGGGGTTTTCGGTGTGGAATGTAGAGAGAGGGGCAGGGGCTACTTATAGGGTGCTCGGGTGGGTGCAGGGAGGAGAGAGGAGGGAGATCCGGGGGAGAGATCTCCGGCGACGACGGCGCTCGCGAGAGGACGGGGATGACCGCGCGGATGGCGCCATTGGACAGTGGGTCCGGCTTGTCAGGGAGAGGGAGAGACGCAGTTAGCACGTCGGTGGCCGGCTCATAATGAATTCGCGAGTTAATGCTCGTGGGCCGGCCCGTTTAAATATAAATTCGTTTCCTTTTTAATATCCAGAGTAGTAAAACCTCTTTTAAAGCATTCAAAACATTTCCAAATTTAGGAAATATATATATCAAAATGAGCAGGAGAATTAATTTTATTCAATGAACATTTTTCCTCTGTCATTTGAATACTTTGAAAAAAATAATTATTTTCAGAAATTGCCTATTTGGTTTTAAAACCTTTTGCAAATATTTTTCAAAAGACCCCCTGGTTCTTATTGTTCCAGTATATCACCAAGATGACCCTGGTGTGGAGTGTCATGTTACTCCCCTCTTATTTTGAACGTTTTCCAAGGTTTTCAAATAGGTGAAAGCAACATATTGAAAATAGAAAGGGACTTTCAAAGAGTCAGAAGAAGCATTTCAACCAATTCATACATTCAAGCAATGATGATGATGATGCATAGCTATATTTCATAACATTCCAAAATGGAATTTTGGGATGTTACACATGGCCTCGGAACGCGGAAGACCAAAAGGTCGAACATGAGTCGTATAGAAGATACGATCAACATGGAGATGTTCACCATGGATGACTAGTCCGTCTCACGTGATGATCGGACACGGGCTAGTTGACATGGATCATGTGTCACTTGGATGACTAGAGAGATGTCTATCTAAGTGGGAGTTCATTAAATAATTTGATTATGTGAACTTAATTATCATGAACTTAGTCTAAAATTGTCTTTACAATCTATATTGTAGATCCAATGGCCAACGCGAATGTCACCCTAAAATTCAACGCGTTCCTAGAGAAAACCAAGCTGAAAGATGATGGAAGCAACTATGCGGACTGGGTCCGTGGCTTGAGGATCATACTCATAGCTTCCAAGAAATTGTATGTCCTTGATGCACCACTAGGTGACCCACCCCTTCTCCCAGCAGAGCAAGACGTTGCAAATGCTTGACATTCTCGCTGCGATGATTACTCCCTTGTTCAGTGCAGCATGCTTTACAGTTTAGAACCGGGGCTCCAAAAGCGTTTTGAGCAACACGGAGCATATGAGATGTTCCAAGAGCTGAAACTGGTTTTCCAAGCTCATGCCCAGGTCGAAAGATATGACGTCTCCGACAAGTCTTCAGTTGTAAGATGGAGGAGAATAGTTCTGTCAGTGAGCACATCCTCAAGATGTCTGGGCTACACAACCGCTTGACTCAGCTGGGAGTTAATCTCCTGGATGACTTGGTCATTGACAGAATCCTCAGTCGCTTCCACCTAGCTACAAGAGCTTTGTGATGAACTACAACATGCAAGGGATGGAGAAGTCCATTCCTGAGTTGTACTCGATGTTGAAATCAGCAGAGGTCAAGATCAAAAAGGAGCATCAAGTGTTGATGGTGAATAAGACCACTAGTTTCAAGAAAGGCAAGGGTAAGAAGAACTTCAAGAAGGACGGCAAAGTTGTTGCCGCGCCCGGTAAGCAAGTTGCCGGGAAGAAGAAAAATAAGAATGGACCCAAGCCTGAGACTGAGTGTTTTTATTGCAAGGGTACCGGTCACTGGAAGCAGAACTGTCCCAAGTACTTAGCGGATAAGAAGGACGGCAACATTAAAGGTATATGTGATATACTTGTTATTGATGTGTACCTAACCAGCGCTCGTAGTAGCTCCTGGGTATTTGATACCGGTGCAGTTGCTCATATTTGTAACTCCAAGCAGGAGCTGCGGAATAAGCGGAGGCTGGCAAAGGACGAGGTGACGATGCGCGTCGGGAATGGTTCCAAGGTCGATGTGATCGCCGTCGGCACGCTACCTCTACATCTACCTTCAGGATTAGTGTTAAACCTTAATAATTGTTATTTAGTACCAGCTTTGAGCATGAACATTGTATCTGGATCTCGCTTAATGCGAGATGGCTACTCATTTAAATCTGAGAATAATGGTTGTTCTATTTATATGAGAGAAATGTTTTATGGTCATGCCCCGCTGGTCAATGGTTTATTTTTGATGGATCTTGAATGTGATGTTACACATGTCCATAGTGTGAGTACCAAAAAGTGTAAGGTTGATAACGATAGTCCCACTTACATGTGGCACTGCCGCCTTGGTCATATTGGTGTCAAACGCATGAAGAAGCTCCATACTGATGGACTTTTGGAGTCTCTTGATTTTGAATCATTTGACACGTGCGAACCATGCCTCATGGGAAAGATGACCAAGACTCCGTTCTCCGGAACAATGGAGCGAGCAACTGGCTTGTTGGAAATAATACATACCGATGTATGCGGTCCAATGAGTGTCGAGGCTCGAAAGAAATAACTGGGAGGAAAATAGAACTTGAAGAGGTAATTGTACCTCCACTCGAATCGGGGAGTAGCATAGCACAGGAAGTTGTTTCTGTGGATCCTACACCGTCTAGAGAGGAAGTTAATGATGATGATCATGAAACTTCAGATCAAGTTACTATTGAACGTCGAAGGTCCACTAGGACACGTTCTGCACCAGAGTGGTACGACAACCCTGTCATGGAGATCATGTTGTTGGACAACGGTGAACCTTCGAACTATGAAGAAGCGATGGTGGGCCCGGATTCCAACAAATGGCTTGAAGCCAAGAAATCCGAGATGGGATCCATGTATGAGAACAAAGTGTGGACTTTGGTGGACTTGCCTGATGATAAGCGAGCCATTGAAAATAAATGGATCTTTAAGAAGAAGACTGACGCAAATGGTAATGTGACCGTCTATAAGGCTCGGCTTGTCACTAAGGGTTATCGACAAGTTCAAGGAGTTGACTACGATGAGACTTTCTCACCCGTAGCGATGTTGAAGTCTGTCTGAATCATGTTAGCAATTGCCACATTTTATGATTATGAGATCTGGCAAATGGACGTCAAAACGACATTCCTTAATGGCTTCCTCAAGGAAGAATTGTATATGATGCAGCCGGAAGGTTTTGTCGATCCTAAAGATGCTAACAAGGTATGCAAGCTCCAGCGCTCCATCTATGGGCTGGTGCAAGCATCTCGGAGTTGGAACATTCGCTTTAATGAAGTAATTAAAGCGTTTGGGTTTGTACAGGTTTATGGAGAACCCTGTATTTACAAGAAAGTGAGTGGGAGCTCTATAGCATTTCTCATATTATATGTGGATGACATACTGATAATGGGAAATGATATAGAACTCTTGGAAAGTATAAAGGCCTACTTGAATAAGTGTTTTTTAATGAAGGACCTTGGAGAAGCTGCTTACATATTAGGCATCAAGATCTATAGAGATAGATCGAGACGCCTCATAGGTCTTTCACAAAGCACATACCTTGAAAAGATATTGAAGAAGTTCAATATGGATCAGTCCAAGAAGGGGTTCGTGCTTGTGTTACAGGGTGTGAGATTGAGTACGACTCAATGCCCGACCACGACAAAAGATAGAGAAGAGATGAGTGTCATCCCCTATGCTTCAGCCGTAGGCTCTATTATGTATGCCATGCTGTGTACCAGACCTGATGTGAACCTTGCCATAAGTTTGGTAGGGAGGTACCAAAGCGATCCCGGAGCGGGACACTGGACAGCGGTCAAGAATATCCTAAAGTACCTGAAAAGGACAAAGGACATGTTTCTCGTATATGGAGGTGCCGAAGAGCTCGTCGTAAAGGGTTACATCGATGCTAGCTTCGACATAGATCCGGACGACTTCAAGTCGCAAACCGGATATGTGTATATTTTGAACGGAGGGGCAGTCAACTGGTGCAGCAGCAAGCAAAGCGTCGTGGCGGCATCTACATGTGAAGCGGAGTACATAGCTGCTTCGGAAGCAGCAAAGGAAGGAGTCTGGATGAAGGAGTTCATCACCGACCTAGGAGTAATTCCAAGTGCGTCGGGCCCGATGACTCTATTCTATGACAACACTGGAGCTATTGCCCTTGCGAAGGAGCCCAGGTTTCACAAGAAGACAAGACACATCAAGCGCCGTTTCAACTCCATCCGTGATTACATTCAGGAGGGAGATATAGATATTTGTAAAGTGCATACGGATCTGAATGTCGCAGATCTGTTGACTAAACCTCTTCACGAGCAAAACATGATCAACACAAGATTGCTATGGGTGTTCGATTCATCACAATGTAACTAGATTACTGACTCTAGTGCAAGTGGGAGACTATTGGAAATATGCCCTAGAGGCAATAATAAAATGGTTATTATTGTATTTCCTTGTTCATGATAATCGTCTATTGTTCATGCTACAATTGTATTAACCAGAAACCGTAATGCATGTGTGAATACATAGACCACAACATGTCCCTAGTGAGCCTCTAGTTGGCTAGCTCGTTGATCAATAGATGGTCACAGTTTCATGACGATGGACATTGGATGTCATTGATAACGGGATCACATCATTGGGAGAACGATGTGATGGACAAGACCCAATCCTAAGCATAGCACAAGATCATGTAGTTCGTTTGCTAAAGCTTTTCAATGTCAAGTATCGTTTCCTTAGACCATGAGATTGTGCAACTCCCGGATACCGTAGGAATGCTTTGGGTGTGCCAAACGTCACAACATAACTGGGTGGTTATAAAGGTGCACTACGGGTATCTTCGAAAGTGTTTGTTGGGTTGGCACGAATCGAGACTGGGATTTGTCACTTCGTGTGACAGAGAGGTATCTCTGGGCCCACTCGGTAAGACATCATCATAATGAGCTCAATGTGACTAAGGAGTTAGCCACGGGATGATGTGTTACGGAATGAGTAAAGAGACTTGCCGGTAACGAGATTGAACAAGGTATAGGGATACCGACGATCGAATCTCGGGCAAGTATCATACCGATAGACAAAGGGAATTGTATACGGGATTGATTGAACCCCCGACATCGTGGTTCATCCGATGAGATCATCGTGGAGCATGTGGGAACCGACATGGGTATCCAGATCCCGCTGTTGGTTATTGACCGGAGAGGTGTCTCGGTCATGTCTACATGTCTCCCGAACCCGTAGGGTCTACACACTTAAGGTTCGATGGCGCTAGGGTTATAGGGAAATGGTATACGTGATTACCGAAGGTTGTTCGGAGTCCTAGATGAGATCCCGTACGTCACGAGGAGCTCTGGAATGTTCCGGAGGTAAAGATTGATATATAGGAAGTCCAGTTTTGGTCACCGGAAAGTTTTCGGGCTCATCAGTAGTGTACCGAGAGTGCCGGGAGGGTGCCGAAGGACCCTCGGGAGGGGTGTGACGACCATAGGACTTCATGGGACCTTAGAGGAGGTGTGCCAGCCCTTGTTGGGCTGGCCAAGACCTTCTAGAAAGGCCCATGTGGCTGGAGATAAGGAGATAGGGCAAAGGAGTTTGAAAAGGAGGAGATCCACCTCCCTTGTGGGAGGTGGACTCTTCCCCTAGGGTCGGCCGAACCTCTCCTCCTTGGAGGAGGGGCCAAGGCAGCCCTCCCTCTCCCTCCTCCTATATATATGCAAGGGTTTGGGCTGATTTGAGACGACGACTTCTCTCTCTCTCTCTCTCTCTCGGCGTAGCCCTACCCTTCCTCTTCCTCGTTCTCCGTAGCGCTTGGCGAAGCCCTGCCGGAGTTCACGTAGCTCCACCGTCACCACGCCGTCGTGCTGCCGGAGCTCTCCCTCAACCTCTCCTTCCTCCTTGCTGGATCAAGGCGTAGGAGACGTCATCGGGCTGCACGTGTGTTGAACGCGAAGGCGCCGTTGTTCGGCGCTGAGATTGGAATCCACCGCGATCTGAATCGCTGCGAGTACGACTCCACCAACCGCGTTCTTGTAACGCTTCCACTTAGCGATCTTCAAAGGTATGAAGATGTAATCTCTCCCCTCTCGTTGCTGGTTTCTCCATGGATAGATCTTGGTGATCGTAGGAAATTTTTTGATTTACTACTACATCTCCCAACACTTGCCTATTTTTATTGTTTGTCTTGGACCAACATAAAAAAGTTGTTTCTATTTTGGACCCGCTTCCAATACCCACTTTCGGAAAGCGTATACTTGAAAATATGGTCAACAATCTAAATCTTGCTCTTCAAGTTGCAAACCCTGCCTTCAAGGACAACATCTTGATATGGGAATGCAAAGTTCCTGTTGTTCCCACAAACTCATACGGATAACAATCTTGTCAATACATCACAATCTTAATTGATTCATTAAACTCACATGTAACATTTCATACATGCAGACCCCTCTCTGTTTATTTACTTTTCAATAGAATGCACTCATGGCATGATGGAACGTTACATTTTCCAGTGCCCAAGGTAAATATTGACACCATGCTCATTCTTATACATCTTACACATGTTTTTTAGTAACAATGTTATATAATACATATGTAGACTGATTTTGAACTGAGGAAGCGATTTTTGGTTCATATACTGAAGTATGAAGATAATGAAGTTCTAAACCATATCCCAGTCTTAGAACGAAGCATTATAGATCACATCAAAAGATGGACCTTCTAGAGAGGATCATCATCAAATAATGACTACTAGATAATGTTGATTACTTGTTATTTTTAAGTATTTTGTAATAAGTAAAAATTACAATACATTTATACAATCGTTAATTTATGTGAAGACATGTGTATTCATCGTGTGTTACATGCACGAGTTTTTTCATTTGTTGTTTAGATTTTGGGATCAGAACATTTCAACTTTCACCGGTGAAACAAGAACTACGTATTAATCTAAAACAAATTATTACATTGAAATCATTGAGCATGTCACAAATTTAAATATTCTGGTAAGAACACAATATATATTTTTACAATTTATTATGATATGTGCGTTGTACGTGTACATTTACTAGTCCACATCAAACCATCCATCTGGTACCCCCTCTATTCTGGCCCATACTGGTATCTTATCTAACTTGTAATCGTTGACATTACTGAATCCATCATACACTTTCCTGGTCACAATGTTGTTTTTTGTTGGAAAGGTCAAACTGGAACCCGACACGCTTCGGATCCGACACTTTTTATCCGATAGGCGGAGGTACGTAAACACCTAGGCCCATTTCCGTCCTCTGGTGGGCCCATTCGCCCCGTCGCCCACGGCTCCGCATCAGGGCCCCCCCACCAGTTTCTTCCTTCTCCTCCACTTCCACTCCCACCATGGCTGTCTCCGCCGTCGCTTCCTCCTCCCTTCCCCAATGGTAGGCGCTAGCCTCAGCCAGCTCTGACCGCCGCGCGGGGCCTTGATCCGGCGCCAGGTGGGCTGGAATCGCGCGGGTGCCCCCTTCAATTCGGCGCGGACTCCAGCTGGGTGGTTGGAGCAGCGGAGATCCGGTCGCCGGACTAACCTCCACCCAATCCGCTTGTCACCGTCGTCTCCAGAAGACAATTCGAGGTTGGGTTACCATTCCTTGCGCGTTGGTCCTGTGTGTGCTCGTGTTTTCCTACAAGTTACTCTGTACATGGACGAGTGTGCGATTCTGTCTGATGCAAACATGCTACTGTCTCATTAGGAGGTTCGTTCGCCGGCGCGTGCTGCCGCAGCTGTGCGCGGTCTCGTGGATCTGCGGTTTGGCGGCTTGTCACCGGGTCTTTGCCGGTGGAAAGGGGGCTGCGTTGGGCATTCTTGTTCCCGAGGTGTTTGTCCCCATAGGGGCAACCAGTCCAAGAGAGCACCGGTTCATGATTCAGGCAATGGCGTCGCAGTCGCAGGCAGGAGGCGGCGGCGGTGGCGGCTATGCTGGCCCGGGGCAGGCGCAGGGCCTGGCGAGGCAAGGTTCCCTGTATAGCCTTACCCTCGATGAGGTGCAGAGCCAGCTGACAGAGCCTCTGCTTAGTATGAACCTTGACGAGCTGCTCAAGAGCGTGTTTCCTGACGGCGTGGATCCTGTCCGTGGCGTCGTCGGGCAGTCTGAGCCGGCCCTGGGCTTGCATCGCCAGGGGAGCATCACGATGCCTCCGGAGCTGAGCAAGAAGACGGTAGACGAGGTGTGGAAGGGCATCAAGGATTCGCCAAAGAGAAGTGGTGAGGATGGTGGTCGGCGGAGACGGGAGAGGCAGCCGACGTTTGGGGAGATGACACTTGAGGATTTCCTGGTGCAAGCTGGGGTTGTCGCTGAAGGGCATTTGAAGGATTCGATGGACTTGCCAGCTAACATGGATGCAGTTGGGAGCAGTGTAATTGCGGCAGCTGCGCCCAGTTTGAACCCCGGAGCGCATTGGTTACAGCAGTACCAGCAGCAAACTTTGGAGCCCCAGCATCCAAGCATGGCAGGTCCTTTCATGGCAAGTCATTTGGGTCCTCAGCCATTGGCTGTTGCTACAGGTGCTATCATGGAATCGCTTTACCCGGATGGCCGGCTTACTTCACCAATGCTCGATGCACTTTCTGATCCACAGACACCTGGGCGCAAGCGTGGTGCCTCAGATGGTGTACCTGATAAGGTCGTAGAAAGAAGGCAGAAGAGAATGATAAAAAACAGGGAATCAGCTGCAAGGTCCAGAGCGAGGAAGCAGGTCTACTTCTATTATCCTGTCTCCTTCTGTTCTCCTATGTGTCGAGTTATGTCTTGTTATAATATTCTGATTGCACCATCAACCTTAATGCAAAGTTATTGTTGAATGTATTGATTTAGGTATTTATGTTATATTTTTATTCTAAATTTGCAAGCATGTCATTAGGTACTATTTTACTCTATTATAAATAAAACCTAGTGCATTCTGCTTGGCAGGCTTACACTAATGAGCTTGAAAACAAGGTGTCTCGTCTAGAAGAGGAGAATGAGAGGTTGAAGAAGCAGAAGGTACTTTGTCTCCTGTTACTGTGACACTGCTCCTTTTCTCCCCTTCTTTTTGATTGAGGATATTTAACTACAGCAGTCCACTATTCATTGTAGTGAACCGCAGGTTTTTGTAGCAACATTGTTATTCAGATTGCAAGCTACTCCCTCCGTAAAGAAATATAAGAGCATCTGGATCACTACTTAGTGGTCTAGACGCTCTTATATTTCTTTACGGAGGGGGTATTTTGTTTCACGTCAGTCGATTGTTCAACTGCTTTCTACTTGGGCCAATAATATCATGCATAATAAGTGCATTATACCGATGTACTAATGTTAGTTTATCTGTAGTACCACCAGTCCACCACCCACCTGTGGTGATCTCATTGATTGTTTTTTACGTTCAAACATCTATTAAAGAGGAGTGTTAATTTTCTTGCTTTTAAGGAGCTAACCAAGTTTTGGCATTGACTTGAAGATTACGCCGCACATTTTTACAAGGCCAAACCTACCATAATGTATATAAACCAACTGAATGGGGCTAGTTTTTGTTAGCTTGAACGTAGTAATTTTTGGAAATATAAGAAGCTGCTTATTCGAATATGGAGGAAACTCTCATAAAGTTCTTGAGCATGTTATTTAATTGAATATATCTCACTGCATTAAAATTGACCGGTGTAGTTAGTCTAATCATGTCAATGTTTTGCATGGTGGACTTGATATTTGCATCTATTTAATTGTTGAAACCACATATGTTGTACTCAGCTGTTTCGTTTGCTTCTTAGTGTTTGTTAACCATGCGAGTGATTTCAGCTGTGCATGTTATTCCTAACAAGCGGTTAGAACTGCACCATTGATTCATAGAACTGTATTAGCCTTCTCTGTAGCCTAGCAATTCATTAAGATGCCTGGCACACTGATTTTATTTGCTTTGCTTGGTCACGAACTGAGTTGCTGCTGAGAATTGAATATATACATGGGTTATATTGATGAACATCTGTTTGAATATGCTTCTATACTTGGCGAGTTAGCGTTGTAATAGAATTGCTTCCCCGTTGACAATTGCACAGTTAAGAAATGAAAACCCTAGTTCATACAATTGACAATCCTGGACCTATCCATCAATACAGATTGCAGTCCTTCATAAAAGTAATATAAACACATGTCATGAACATTGAAAGGAACCACACTTAACAAATAGATCACCGTTAGAAGCGAGTACATTAGACTTTGTACTCACTAAATCATAATCACGCGTGAAGCGACAGAACACCAGGTATAAGAAAACCACAAAGAGCACATATGCTGGTGTTCTCTGTATTTTGAGTGCAATTCCATTTGGTCCTTGCAATGGGTGTCTTCCATTTATCAGTTAACACCACATCACCTAGAGATGCTGCTGGTGATATTAATCATATCTAGCAAATAGTTACAATCATATTCTTTTTTAGCCTAACACAATGATACATTAGTCATTACTTGTGGCTATGAATAATTTTTGGTCAACATGATGCAATTGACGCTTATTTCAATTTAGCAAACCCTCGCACTTCTTCTAACGCCTTCCATTTAACGGTAATTTCAGGAGTTGGAGATGATTATAACCTCCGCGCCTCCCCCAGAACCCAAGTATCAACTCCGGAGAACCAGTTCTGCACCTGTTTGACGTCGATAGTAAATTTTGTAGATTACATTCCGTGGTTATGATAGAAACGGTTGGTAGCCTGAGGTGTTGTAGCCCGGTGGTTCAGAGTTTGTAGATGATTAGCCCTAGGCGGCCTAGCATGCCACAGATGATCTGTCTGTTCCGAGGCTTTGTCAGTGTGTGTGTAAATCTATCTGCAAGGTTTCGATTTTATCAGAGTTTCGTGGGCTGATCTGGTTCATGCATTCGCACATTTAGTTTGTGATCACCATTGTGCAGTGTGTACCGGCAGAAGTGTCTGCCACTGAGAACTCATGCATGAATTCTATACTTTCTGATTTGCTCCAGCAATAATGAAAGGCTTTTCGGAAAGCCCACAACCAATTCCAACCAAGTAACGAATCAGATCAACTTCGAAGACACAGCTAACTAAATGAAGATACACCTACAATACTTTCTAACAACACAGCCAAACATCTCCCACGATATAGAAAACATCTCCCATTAGTATCACCAGAGTCTCCCCCCGCAGATACGCCTCGCGAGCTGTATGTCCTTTTGCACTGTAGCAGCCAAAAAAAAAACAGGTTAACAGGAACATGCTAGTAAATACTCCCTCTGTCCCCGAATAACTGTCTCAATTTTATACTAGCTCTAGTACAAAATTATACTTCGCTCAAGGCACTTATTTTGGGACTGAGGACATCATATAGTTCCATTTGTTCAGGAGCATCCTTTTTATTTGTTAGAATAGAAGCAACAGCAATGATGATGATGATGATTCTAGTGCCATCTACTCCCTCCGTTCCTAAATACTCCCTCCGTCCCAAAATAAGTGTCGCAAATTTTGTACTAAACTAGTACAAATTTTGTACTAGACCATTGACACTTATTTTGGGACGGAGGGAGTATGTCTTTTTAGAGATTACTATGAACTACATACGGATGTATAGACATAATTTAGAGTGTAGATTCACGAAAATTCGTTCGCAGCTCGAGCTCAGATGCTCCCGTTGACAAAAAATATAGTAGAAAAATTCAAAAAAAACCAATTTTTTGTGTGTGGTAGATATTTTTATGCGTGAGGTTCGCTCCAAATTTTAGCTTATTTGGACATTCGAGCAACTCTCGGCAAAAAAGACAAATCGGGTCACAAAAGTTCATGAACAGTAAACCTTTTTTACAGACCCCAATTTGTCTTTTTTGCCGAGAGCTGCTCAGATGTCCAAATACGTTCAAATTTGGAGCGAACCTCACGCACAAAAATATCTATCATCCAAAAAAAATTGGAATTTTTTGAAGTTTTTTACTATTTATTTTGATTTTTTTCATCGGGCGGGTGCAGATGAGCCCGAGAGCCAAATAGCCGCTCTCGTAGATTCACTCATTTTGCTTCGTATGTAGTCCGTAGTGAAATCTCTAGAAAGACTTATACTTAGGAACGGAGGGAGTATTTGTCACATTAAAACGGTTTCCAAGTTTTATGTGGAAACACAAAATGCAACTTACAAATAAAATTCTGTTTTGATACAATGTTCATCGTTTTCAGATAAGAAATAAATAGGTAATCAACCCTGAATTTCCTGCTATATAGTAACCAGATTTGACATCTAATATGCAGTGTATATACTGTTTGTTTGACATCTTCATTCTTTTAATTGAATTGTTTGACATGTTTGTTCATTGACAACAGATACATCTAATATACTGTTTGTTTGACAGCTGCGGAGATATAAGAATTGTGGATCCTATCATTAGAATCATTGCAACTTGAAACATCGAAACTAGATATCACATCAAATGAAAGCAAAGGTGATCCTGTAATTGAAACGCTTTCATAACTGGCATGCTTCCTTCTGCAAAAATTGTAAAAGAAAGGTTCAGTGACAACTTACTGACGGTAACACGCTTTGCATGGATGGCACAGTGATTTGCCCTTTCAAATAGGTCGACGAGGTGATACTCTGCAGCCTGCAGAGGGAAAGGAAAAGGGAATTCTGTGTCAATTCAAAGCACATACGCAGGACAGTGACTGAAAGTACAATTAGGACATTCAACTTGTTTCTTAGGCCACACTGAATATAGTCAACTCTTTGTTATTTTTGCTCGTTGTGAAGAAGGCATTTCTGGAAGAGGCGACTAAAGTAAGTCTATTGTGCAAATAAAAATCTTGTATAAATGCACAATAAACTTGAATAGTTCTAAAGTACTTGTACTGGATATAGAGATAATCATTTGGCATACGGGCTCATAAGCATGTACTGGATATAGAGATAATCATTTGGCGCTTGGACACATAACCATGACATACAATTTCCTGGATTGCACGATCCTCTTCTAGAATAAAAATTGAAGACATTTGTGGTCACCACCACTTGCTCACCTCTCAGTTACACCCTAAATTCCATAAGCAAAACAGAATCTAACCAACAGTTCAGTTTTGAGTGTGTGAGCAGGATCATGTTGCAAGACTGTATATCTTGACCAAACAACCAGATTTGCACAAACACATGGAAAATACAATGGATACTGTTTTGCTCGTAATCACATTTCAGTTTTGAGTTACCGGCCACCAAAACAATACCATGCTGCTAAATAAATATGTCAAACTGAATTAATACCAGCGCATTCAGAAACTATGAATTAAGGCGATAAATGCATCTACCCCACAGTTCATAGTTTTGGGATCTTGAATTCAACTGCATTATAGTACTATAATCAAGCCATCAGATCTAATAGTACATGGCAGGTTTCAGCATTGACCTCTTGAATGGCGACGAGCGCTTGGGGAGTCCAACGTGTGATTTCAGGACAGATGAAGTCGGTGATCTCCTTGATCTGCAAATTTATCAGCAACAAAAGATTCCAATTAATACTCTGAACTCCAGATCGTTGGTAGAGAGAGCGAGAGGATATGACAGAGGTACCCACCAGACGGACAAATGGCGCAAACGGGATGAGAAACTCGACCGACTTCTGGTACTTCCTTATCTCCCGCAGTGCCACCGTGCCTGGCCTGAACCTGTGTGGCTTCCTCTGCTTCGGTTGCCCAGGTGCCCCTGCTTCCCCAAGAATAGATACTAGAGTCGGTCACAGACCAAAATGACAACTACCCGGAAGAGCGCAACCCCGAAACTGAGAACTTCGTGTGTCACACATCCATCGTCTTGCTACTGTACAAGATAAACTAAAATCTGGACCAACTGAAGCGAAGAAAACTGTCGATCCACTCCACCCTAAGGGCAAAGGACAACACTGGGAAAAGCATAAAAATAGCTGAAATGTCCGGAACGAAGGGAAAAGGAAAAAAAAAAGTCCCCATCCATCATCTTGCTACTGTACAAGATAAACTAAAATCTGGAGCAAGGAAGCGAAGAAAACTGTCGATCCACTCCACCCTAACTCCCCAAGGCCGAAGAACAATACCAGGAGAAGCATGACAAGTGCCCCTGATACTGATAGCATTCCCAAGAAATGGCCGCAAACAAGGAAAAAACCACCACCCCCAAACAAAAAGACGGAAATCGCCCTAAACACGCGCCGGAAAACCGAAAACCGCAAAGAAGGCCTCACCTTCAGCCGCCGCCCCGCGCCCGGCTCGCCTCTGCATTCCGTCGAACAGGTGAGGAGCAAGTCAGACCAAGAAGAGAAAAACAAGAGGAAACGAAAGGAAGCGAGCCAGGAAGAGTCGCGCACCGGAGTCGCCGACGTGCCCGCGCCATCTGCAAAGGAGGGCGAGAGCCTGTTAACATCATGCGTGGGGCCACAAAAAGGCGACGGCATTCGCTGGAGGGGCAGGGTAGAGAGGGGGGATGGGAGGGAGGGAGGGAGGACGGAGGGGCTGACCTGTCTCCTGCCGCCGCGGCGTCCCGATCTTCTTCTTGGGCGGCATCTTGGTCTTCCTCACGGCCGGGCGCTTGGTGCGAGCCATCGCGTGGGGCGCGCTGTCGACGGCGGCGGGTCGGCGAGGAGGGGGAGGGGGAGGGGGAGAGAGGGAGGAGTTTCCTTCTTTTCGCGAACGGGAGGGGAGGGAGGGAGGGAGGGGCGCCCTGCCGATTGTTGTTTTACTGCGGCGCGTGGGCTTCCCCTGGAGAGAAAAGCGGGTGGTGGTGGGGTGCGGGGGGAGCGGTTACTGCTAGCGCCAGCCGAATCGAACGTTGGGCGCGTGGGCCCGGGGCGGTGCGGTTCCCGGAGACAGACGCGCGATGCAACCTGCCAACATTTCGGCCCGGTTCGGGTAGCGTACCGTTGGAATGAACGGTGCCTCCTCCGTCCCACCCACCCAAGTTTCAGACATTTCGAAAATGAAGCAACTTTTTTTTCTTAAGAGAAAATGTATCACTCATATATAGTGTAGTACTCTACTTGAAGAAAATGTAACTTTCTTATGCCCCTCGAAAAGTAAATGTAACCGTCTGTTTTCTCACCCTTCGTTCAACCGCATGTGCTTTCCTCCCGGTCTTTGCCTCTTCTTCCGATTTTCTAATTCTTCTTTCTCCATCGGTTTTTCTTAAAACCCGGTCTCACTGCCCCACCCCTTACTACTTACCAAAAATGTGGTTCTATTTTCCTTTGATAATTTATTAGTATCCTGCAAAAAAAGATAATTTATTAGTAAGTGCTCACTAATGTTTTTCTTCTATTTTCATGCATCTCTCCTACTCGAAAAGGATGTGACGTTTTGTCATATGCTAGTCCTTGTGTAAAACCTCGTGTGCATTTTCGATCCTTGCTCTACTTACTTTTATTTTCTTCTCTCATTTTCTTCATCGGCTCCTAGAAAACTACATAATTATCCCACCTCTAATTTACTTATCAAATCTATACTATTAAAGCAGAACCGAACATCGTGATGGTTCCACCAGCCTTGCATCGTAGGAACGTCCCGTTCTCACGATCCATCTCAAGAAAATTCGGAAAAGTCCCACGCACACGCACGAGGCACGACCCCAGTAAATCAACCCTCGCAAGAATGACCCCACTAAACCAACCCTTGCACGCACGATCATCGACTCATTCATTTTCCGCCCCTCAGCCTCTGCACCAGACGCCACGCAGCTCCCTCATCCCTCGCCTTGTCGCCTCCACCAATCCCCGATGTCACCAGCCATCGACGTTGTGCTCTCCTCGGGACCTCGATCATGCCTCCTATGTGTCATGTGCTACGCCGCCGAGCACCTAAAGATGACAGACGAGTGCAAGCCCGGGAACCTCATCCGCAGGACCGAGGCCTACCTGGAGGAGATGACGCTAGTGAGTCTCGAGTGTGCGGTCAGCCGGTCACAATGCTCTAGGGTCAGGGCCGAGGAGCTCCTCCCGACCTCCGACAAGGTGCAACTCATTAGCAGGTGCATCGATGCCATAGAGACCTGTTGGAAATATGCCCTAGAGGCAATAATAAAATGGTTATTATTGTATTTCCTTGTTCATGATAATTGTCTATTGTTCATGCTATAATTGTGTTAACCGGAAACCATAATACATGTGTGAATACATAGACCACAACATGTCCCTAGTGAGCCTCTAGTTGACTAGCTCGTTGATCAATAGATGGTCACGGTTTCATGGCCATGGACATTGGATGTCATTGATAACGGGATCACATCATTAGGAGAATGATGTGATGGACAAGACCCAATTCTAAGCATAGCACAAGATCGTGTAGTTCGTTTGCTAAAGCTTTTCAATGTCAAGTATCGTTTCCTTAGACCATGAGATTGTGCAACTCCCGGATACCGTAGGAATGCTTTGGGTGTGCCAAACGTCACAACGTAACTGGGTGGCTATAAAGGTGCACTACGGGTATCTCCGAAAGTATCTGTTGGGTTGGCATGAATCGAGACTGGGATTTGTCACTCCGTGTGACGGAGAGGTATCTCTGGGCCCACTCGGTAAGACATCATCATTATGAGCTCAATGTGACTAAGGAGTTAGTCACGGGATGATGTATTACGGAACGAGTAAAGAGACTTGCCGGTAACGAGATTGAACAAGGTATGGGGATACCGACGATCGAATCTCGGGCAAGTATCATACCGATAGACAAAGGGAATTGTATACGGGATTGATTGAATCCTTGACATCGTGGTTCATCCGATGAGATCATCGTGGAGTACGTGGGAGCCAACATGGGTATCCAGATCCCGCTGTTGGTTATTGACCGGAGAGGTGTCTCGGTCATGTCTACGTGTCTCCCGAACCCGTAGGGTCTACACACTTAAGGTTCGATGACGCTAGGGTTATAGGGAAAAGGTATACGTGATTACCGAAGGTTGTTCGGAGTCCCGGATGAGATCCCGGACGTCACGAGGAGCTCCGGAATGGTCCGGAGGTAAAGATTGATATATAGGAAGTCCAGTTTTGGTCACCGGAAAGTTTTCGGGCTCATCGGTAGTGTACCGGGAGTGCCGGGAGGGTGCCGGATAACCCCCGGGAGGGGTGTGACGACCAAAGGACCACATGGGCTGTTAGATAAAGTTTGCCAGCCCTTATTGGGCTGGGCAAGACTTTTGCTAAAGGCCCATGCGGCTGGAGATAAGGAGATAAGGCAAAAAGGATTTAAAAGGAGGAGATCCACCTCCCTTGTGGGAGGTGGACTCTCCCTTTAATTCGGCCGGCCATCTCCTCTTTGGAGTAGAGGCCAAGCCAGCCCTCCACGTCCCTCCTCCTATATATACTTGAGGTTTTGGATGTTTTGAGACAAGATTTGATCTCTCTCTCTCACGGCGAAGCCCTACCTCTCTTCTTCCTCCTCCGCAGCGCTTAGGCGAAGCCCTGTCGGAATACCTTGCTACTCCACCACCACCACGCCGTCGTGCTGCTGTTGGAGCCCTTCCCCAACCTCTCCTTCCTCCTTGCTGGATCAAGGTGTTGGAGATGTCACCGGGCTGCACGTGTGTTGAACGCGGAGGTGCCGTCCGTTCGGCACTTGATCGGATCTACCGCGATCTGAATCGCTGCGAGTACGACTCCATCAACCGCGTTCTTGTAACGCTTCCGCTTAGCGATCTTCAAAGGTATGAAGATGCAATCTCTCCCCTCTCATTGCTGGTCTCTCCATAGATAGATCTTGGTGAACGTAGGAAAATTTTGATTTACTACTACGTCTCCTAACAGTGGCATCATGAGCTAGGTCTATGCGTAGAATCTATGCACGAGTAGAACACAAAGCAGTCGTGGGCGTCGAGTTTGTTAATTTGCTTGCCGCTACTAGTCTTATCTTGATTCGGCGGTATTGTGGGATGAAGCGGCCCGGACCAACTTTACACGTACGCTTACGTGAGACCGGTTCCACCGCCTGACATGCACTAGATGCATAAGGTGGCTAGCGGGTGTCTGTCTCTCCTACCTTAGTCGGATCGGATTCGATGAAAAGGGTCCTTATGAAGGGTAAATAGCAATTGGCAAATCACGTTGTGGTGTTGACGTAGGTAAGAAACGTTCTTGCTAGTAACCTATAGCAGCCACGTAAAAACTTGCAACTACAAATTAGAGGACGTCTAACTTGTTTTTGCAGCATGTGCCTTGTGATGTGATATGGCCAAAGGATGTGATGTGATGCATTGTGATGTATGAATTGATCATGTTCTTGTAATAGGATTCACGACTTGCATGTCGATGATTATGACAACCGGCAGGAGCCATAGGAGTTGTCTTATTTATTGTATGACCTGCGTGTCAATCATAAACGCCATGTAATTACTTTACTTTATTGCTAAGCGTTAGCCATAGTAGTAGAAGTAATAGTTGGCGAGACAACTTCATGAAGACACAATGATGGAGATCATGATGATGGAGATCATGGTGTCGTGCCGGTGACAGTGATGATCATGGTGCCCCGAAGATGGAGATCATAGGAGCAAAATGATATTGGCCATATCATGTCACTATATTGATTGCATGTGATGTTTATCATGTTTACATCTTATTTGCATAGAACGACGGTAGTAAATAAGATGATCTCTCAATAAAATTTCAAGAAAGGTGTTCACCCTAACTGTGCACCGTTGCTAAGGATCGTCGTTCCGAAGCACCACGTGATGATCGGGTGTGATAGGTTCTAACGTTCGCATACAACGGGTGTAAGCCAGATTTACACATGCGAAACACTTAGGTTGACTTGACGAGCCTAGCATGTACAGACATGGCCTCGGAACACGGAAGACCGAAAGGTCGAACATGAGTCGTATAGAAGATACGATCAACATAGAGATGTTCACCATGGATGACTAGTCCGTCTCACGTGATGATCGGACACGGGCTAGTTGACATGGATCATGTATCACTTGGAAGACTAGAGAGATGTCTATCTAAGTGGGAGTTCATTAATAATTTGATTAAATGAACTTAATTATCATGAACTTAGTCTAAAAATGTCCTTGCAAATTATGTCGTAGATAGCTCGCGCTGTAGCTCCCCAGTTTTATTGATACAATCCTAGAGAAAAGTAAGTTGAAAGTTGATGTTAGCAATAATGCGGACTGGGTCCGTGATCTGAGGATTGTCCTCATTGCAGCACAGAAAGCTTATGTTTTTGATGTACCGCTAACTGCATCACTCCCTCAAGCGTTGTCTGTAGATGTTGTGAACATATGACAGGCACTTTTTGATGACTACGTGATAGTTCAGTGCGTCATGCATTACGGCTTAGAATTGAGGCTTCAAAATGTTTTGAACGTCACAGAACATATGAGATGTTCTAGGAGCTGAGATTGTGATCTCAAGCTCGTGCCTATGTTGAGAGGTATGAGACCTCCAACAAGATTCTTTGCCTGCAAGATAAAGGAGAATAGCTTAATCGGTGAGCGTGTTCTCAGATTGTCTGGGTGCTACAATCACTTGAATCAAGTGGGAGTTAATCTTCCAGATGAGATAGTGATTAATGCAGTTCTCCAAGTCACTGCCACCAAGCTACTAGAGCTTCGTGATGAACTATAACATGCCAGGGATGGATAAGATGATCCCTGAGTTGTTCGTGATGTTTGACACCACGAAGGTAGAAATCAATAAGGAACATCAAGTGTTGATGGTTAAGTGAAAACCACTAGTTTCAAAAGGGGCAAGGGCAAGAAGGGAAAAACTTCAGGAATGGCAAGCCAGTTGTTGCTCTAGTGAAGAAACCCAAGGTTGAGCCCGAACCCGAGACTAAGTGCTTCTGTTATGAGGAGAATGTTCGCTGAAGCGGAAAAACCCTAGATGATTGGTAGATAAGAAGGCTGGTAATGTCAATGGAAGTATATTTGATATACGTGTTGGTGATGTGTACCTTGCTGGTACTCCTAGTAGCACCTGGGTATTAGATACCGGTTCGGTTGCTAAGTGTTAGCAACTCGAAATAAAAGCTACGGAGTAAATGGAGACTAGCTAGGTGAAAGGTGACGATGTGTGTTGGAAGTATTTCCAAGATTGATGTGATCACCATCGCACGCTCTCTCTACCTTCAGGATTTGTGATAAACCTAAATAAATGTTATTTGGTGTTTGCGTTGAGCATAAACGTGATTAGATCATGATTAGTGCGATACGGTTATTCATATAAGTTAGAGAATAATGGTTATTCTGTTTACATGGATAATGCCTTCAATGGTCATGCACCCACTCGAAATGGTTTATCGAATCATGATCGTAGTAGTACACATATTCATAACATTGGTACCAAAAGATACAAAGTTAATAATGATAGTACCACATGCTTGTGGCACTGCCACGTAATGTCATATTGGTATAAATCGCATGAAGAAACTCCATGATGATGGATGTTTTTTGACTCACTCGATTTCGAATCGGTTGAGACATGCAAGCCATGCCTCTTGGGCAAGATGACTGAGACCCCATCATCCAATATGATGGAGCGGGCAAGTGGCTTATTGGAATTAATACATGTTGATGTATGTGGTCCAATGAGTGTTGAAACACACAGTGGATATCGTTGTTTTTCTTTACCTTCACTGATGATTTGAGTAAATATGGGGATATTTACTTAATGAAACACGAATCTGAAATGTTTGAAAGGTTCAAGGAGTTTCAGAGTGAAGTTAAAGATCATCGTGACAAGAAGATAAATGTCTATGATACGATCATGGAGGTGAATATCTAAGTTACGAGTTTGGTATGCAATTTTAGACAATGTGGAAATTGTTTCACAGCTCACGCCTCCTGGAACACCATAGTGTGATGGTGTGTTCGAACGTCGTAGTCGTGCTCTATTGGATATAGTGAGTACTATGATGTCTCTTATCATTTTGCCACTATCGTTATGGGGTTATGCATTAAAGACAAATCCATTCACTTTAGCAGGGCACCATCTAAGTCTGTTGAGATGACACCGTGAGAATTATGGTTTGACAGAAGCCTAAGCTGTCATTTCTTAATGTTTGGGGCTGTGAAGCTTATGTGAAAATGGGTTTTTCACCTAGCGAGCTCGAACTCAAAGCAGACAAATGCATCTTCATAGAATACCCTAATGAGACATTGGGTATACCTTCTATCTCAGATCCAAGCGCAAAAGGTGTTTGTTGCTAAGAACGGGTCCTTTTTGAGAAAGAGTTTCTCTCGAAAGAATTGAGTGGGAGGAAGATAGAACTTGATAAGGTTGTTGAACCTTTGTTTCAACCAGAGAATAGCGCAACACAGAAAGATGTTTCTATAGAGCCTACTTAGTTGAAAAGGAAGTTAATGATGATGATCATGAAGCTTCGGATCAAGTCACTATCGAACCTCGTAGGTCGACAAGGACGCGTACTGCTCCTGAGTAGTACGACAACCCTGTCTTGGAAATCATGTTGTTGGACAACGATGAACCTACGAACTATGGAGAAGCGATGGTGGGCCCGGATTCCAACAAATGGCTAGGAGCCATGAAATCCGAGAAAGGATCCATGTATGAAAACCAAGTATGGACTTTGGTAGACTTGCCTGTTGAATGGCGGGTCATTGAGTACAAATGGACCTTTGAGATAAACATAGACGCTAATGGTGAAATGTCACCGTTTATAAAGCTCGACTTGTCGCAAAGAAGTTTCCGCCAAGTTCAAGGAGTTGACTGCAATGAGATTGTCTCATCTGTAGCGATGCTAAAAGTCTATTAAAATTTTGTTAGCAGTTGCTGCATTTTTCGATTATGAAATCTGGCAGATGGATGACAAAACAAGGTTTCCGTAATGGTTTCTGTGAGGAAGAGTTGTATGTGATACAACCAGAAGGTTTTGTCAATCCTAAGGATGCTAATAATATGCAAACTCCAGCGATCCTTCTATGGACTGGAGCAAGCATCTCGGAGTTGGAATATATGCTTTGATGAGGTGATCAAAGTGTTTAAGTTTATACAAAGTTTATGAGAAACTTGTATTTGCAAGAAAGTGAGTGGGAGCACTATGGAATTTCTTATAAGAATATGTAGTTGACATATTATTGATCGGAAATGATGTAGAATTTCTGGAAGAGCATGAAGGGTTGTTTGAAAAGTTTTGTTTTTCAAAGGAAGACCCAGATAAAGCTACTATTTTATTGAGCATCAAGATCTATAGGGATAGATCTATTCGCTTGATAAGTTTTTTCGACGAAGACATACCTTGACAAGTTTTGAAGGAGTTCAAAATAGATGGGTCAAAGAAGGAGTTCTTGACTGTATTGTAAGGTGTGAAATTGAGTAAGACTCAATACCCGACCACGGCAGAAGATAAAGAAGAGATGAGTGTCATCTCCTATGCTTTAGCCATAGGCTCTATATAGTATGCCATGCTGTGTACCGCACCTGTGTGTGCCTTGCCATGAGTCTGTCAAGGGGTACAAGAGTAATCCAAGAGTGGATCACTAGACAGCGGTCAAAGTTAGCCTTAGTAACTTGAGAACTAAGGAAATATTTCTCGATTATGGAGGTGATAAAGAGTTCATCGTAAAGTGTTACGATGATGCAAGCTTTAAAACCAATCCGGATGACTCTTAGTAGAAATCCAGCTACGTATAGTGGAGCAGCCATTTGGAATAGCTCCAAGTGGAGCATGGGAGTAGTATCTACAAATATGACATGGAAAGTTTGTAAGGTACACACGGATCTGAATGTCGCAGACCCGTTGACTAAAACCTCTTTCACAAGCAGGACATGAACAAACCCCAGAACTTATTGGGTGTTAATCACATGATGATATGATCACATGGTGATGTAAGTGTTAATCACATGGTGATGTGAACTAGATTATTGACTCTAGTGCAAGTGGGAGACTGTTGGAAATATGCCCTAGAGGCAATAATAAAATGGTTATTATTGTATTTCCTTGTTCATGATAATTGTCTATTGTTCATGCTATAATTGTGTTAACTGGAAACCATAATACATGTGTGAATACATAGACCACAACATGTCCCTAGTGAGCCTCTAGTTGACTAGCTCGTTGATCAATAGATGGTCACGGTTTCATGGCCATGGACATTGGATGTCATTGATAACGGGATCACATCATTAGGAGAATGATGTGATGGACAAGACCCAATTCTAAGCATAGCACAAGATCGTGTAGTTCGTTTGCTAAAGCTTTTCAATGTCAAGTATCGTTTCCTTAGACCATGAGATTGTGCAACTCCCGGATACCGTAGGAATGCTTTGGGTGTGCCAAACGTCACAACGTAACTGGGTGGCTATAAAGGTGCACTACGGGTATCTCCAAAAGTATCTGTTGGGTTGGCATGAATCGAGACTGGGATTTGTCACTCCGTGTGACGGAGAGGTATCTCTGGGCCCACTCGGTAAGACATCATCATTATGAGCTCAATGTGACTAAGGAGTTAGTCACGGGATGATGTATTACGGAACGAGTAAAGAGACTTGCCGGTAACGAGATTGAACAAGGTATGGGGATACCGACGATCGAATCTCGGGCAAGTATCATACCGATAGACAAAAGGAATTGTATACGGGATTGATTGAATCCTTGACATCGTGGTTCATCCGATGAGATCATCGTGGAGTACGTGGGAGCCAACATGGGTATCCAGATCCCGCTGTTGGTTATTGACCGGAGAGGTGTCTCGGTCATGTCTACGTGTCTCCCGAACCCGTAGGGTCTACACACTTAAGGTTCGATGACGCTAGGGTTATAGGGAAAAGGTATACGTGATTACCGAAGGTTGTTCGGAGTCCCGGATGAGATCCCGGACGTCACGAGGAGCTCCGGAATGGTCCGGAGGTAAAGATTGATATATAGGAAGTCCAGTTTTGGTCACCGGAAAGTTTTCGGGCTCATCGGTAGTGTACCGGGAGTGCCGGGAGGGTGCCGGATAACCCCCGGGAGGGGTGTGACGACCAAAGGACCACATGGGCTGTTAGATAAAGTTTGCCAGCCCTTATTGGGCTGGGCAAGACTTTTGCTAAAGGCCCATGCGGCTGGAGATAAGGAGATAAGGCAAAAAGGATTTAAAAGGAGGAGATCCACCTCCCTTGTGGGAGGTGGACTCTCCCTTTAATTCGGCCGGCCATCTCCTCTTTGGAGTAGAGGCCAAGCCAGCCCTCCACGTCCCTCCTCCTATATATACTTGAGGTTTTGGATGTTTTGAGACAAGATTTGATCTCTCTCTCTCACGGCGAAGCCCTACCTCTCTTCTTCCTCCTCCGCAGCGCTTAGGCGAAGCCCTGTCGGAATACCTTGCTACTCCACCACCACCACGCCGTCGTGCTGCTGTTGGAGCCCTTCCCCAACCTCTCCTTCCTCCTTGCTGGATCAAGGTGTTGGAGACGTCACCGGGCTGCACGTGTGTTGAACGCGGAGGTGCCGTCCGTTCGGCACTTGATCGGATCTACCGCGATCTGAATCGCTGCGAGTACGACTCCATCAACCGCGTTCTTGTAACGCTTCCGCTTAGCGATCTTCAAAGGTATGAAGATGCAATCTCTCCCCTCTCATTGCTGGTCTCTCCATAGATAGATCTTGGTGAACGTAGGAAAATTTTGATTTACTACTACGTCTCCTAACAAGACCATGACCTGTGGCGACGATAGTCATAGGACTGGATAGTGGCTGCGACGACGTGGGCGTGGTTCCAAACGCCGTGGATGACTGGTGGGCCGACGAGCTCGGCGGTGGGAGTTTAAACCGTATACTCTTTGGGATAAACCCCATGCGTACACTTTGATTGATGGTTCCTGTGACATGATTTCAGTTCTTGGGTAAAAATCAGTTCTTGAAATGTAAGTCATTCTATATAATGTTTTTAGTTCAGGAAGAGAGAGCGTGTACATGGTTCGCTTGTTGATTCAACTCACCCCATGTGTGATGAAATCAAAGGCCTATTTGCCACTGTTCCGTACCCGGGGTTTACTATAGAGCTTGAAGCTTTTGCTTGTGTTATCTATTAGATATTTTTCTAAACTCTCTATGGCACCCCTCTTTGCACTGATCTGTATTTTTTGTTTGAGCAGGGACAGTGCAGCAAACACAAGCAAATAAATTGGTAGAAGGTAAGGAGGACTATCTGAGCGAAGTCTTGTGTAATATGTACATTGAATTGCATGTCCATTATCTACCTATTTGATAAGTATTGAGAT
This sequence comes from Hordeum marinum, assembly GCA_022496015.1. NCBI lineage: Eukaryota > Viridiplantae > Streptophyta > Magnoliopsida > Poales > Poaceae > Hordeum > Hordeum marinum. The sequence goes on from CM039672.1 coordinate 385,524,368, forward strand.
GTAGTAAGACATGTCTAATATGAATTTAGATATATGGAGGGCGTGATAGTTTGTATGTTCAATTTTTTTTATTATATGTTGAATTCTTATCCTCTAGATCCGCCTTCACCGACATCACACGCTCGTCCTTGACATCCCACCAGCGACGCCCCGAGGTCATTGACACAGGCAACCAAGTGATTCCAACGGCGACGAGGAGATTATGGGTGAGAGCTCTTGTTCTCCTGGGGAGAACATGTTGGCGTGTTCAAGAAGTCCAAGAAGAAGGGAGGAGGCACTCGTGCGGGCTGCTCGAGGAAATACACCAGATTGAGCGAGGTTATATTAAAATTTCTTAATTCTTCACTAGAATTCTTTGGAGTTGCAAGAAATGGACGCATATGAAAGAAGGAACTGCAATCCGGAGGCACATATGAAGACCGGATAGAGAAGCAATGAAGGAAGATGAAGACCATCATCAAACTTTACCTATTTGTGTTTCGGATGGGACTTACATGTGGAGAAACAGACATGATGGTCACCAAGAATGGAGGGAAGTGGGAAAAAAACATCCGAGTTCATGAACGAAATTTGAAAGAAAGACCAATTGGTTCAGTACTTGGTCCGAAAACTTCACTCTACGATTTTGTAAATAAATGATATGGCATTCAAGATGCACTTAGATTATTTTTCACATGTCTCTAGTTAAAATTCCCTTTCATGGGCAAGCATGTACTAATGGAATCCTCTTCAACTTTTATATATCAACATCAGATTTCGGTAAGAATTCATGCATCTTTTGTTGTCATCTTCCGAAACCAGTATGTTTATGGCTTTATGCAACACTTGGTTTGACCAGACAATGCCAATACGTTCAACTCAAGAAAATCACAGGAAGCATTTATTTGAATGGCATGGTAGTCCAAAATACAAATACTTGAAAAACATGCACCTACATATGAATTATGAACCTTACCAATCCATAAAAATAACAAATGCCAAATAAGAGCTGGCTTATCATGTCATAGTGGAACTATATGGAACAAGGTAGTGTGATGACACCAAAGCTAGAGCACGGAATATAGTGAGATAAAAGTGGTGGAGGAAGAGCAAAGTTTGTTTTGTTGGGGTAAGATAAATAAGATATGTCTTGAGAAAATTTCGAACCAACGAAAGAAGAGATGGAGCTGACGGGGCAACTACAACCAGTGCAACATTGTTATGTTATCCCGTGGCAACGCACGTGAATTTAGCTAGTTAAATTAAATTAGATTTTCGTTGGTATCTCCTGTACTTAAAAATATGCAACATTTTGTTGTCCAATTGTCCTTCATTCCATATTAAATACATTTCCCCTCTCTCACATGTCTTGATTTTTTTCCTCCTAGAGTAAAAAATAGTGAACCCGCTCCCGACCCCTCTACCATTCTGTTAGGGAACGTCGCATGGGAAACAAAAAAATTCCTACGCACACGCAGATCTATCCATGGTGATGAGCATCTACGAGAGGGAGAGTGGATCAACATACCCTTGTAGATCGCTAAGCGGGAAGCGTTAAGAAACGCGGTTGGTGTAGTTGTACGTCTTCGCGATCCAAATCGCCGAGCGTCCCACGATCTCATCACGATCCGTTTCGTGAACTCATCACGATCCGTCCCGCGAACTCATCACGATCCGTTTCGTGATCTTGATCACGATCCGTCCCGCGAACTCATCACAATCTGTCCCGCGAACTCATCACGCTCCGTCCTGCGAACTCGTCATGAACCGTCTCGCGATCTTGATCACGATCCTTCCGATCTAGCGCCGAACGGATGACACTTTCGCATTCAGCACACGTGTAGCTTGATGACGATCTCCACCGTCTTGATCCAGCAAGAGGAAGTGGAGAGGAAGAAGAGTTCACCGGCAGCGTGACGGCGCTCCGGCGATGGTGGTGGAGCAATTCCGGCAGGGCTTCGCCTAAGCATTGCGGAAATCCGATCTAGAGGAGCACCGGTGGAACGGGTAGCACGTGGCCGTAAAATCAAGTGCAAAACACCCAATACCACCAGTATATATAGGAGGGAGGGAGGAGGAGGGCTGGCGCACAAGGCAGCCCTTGCGCAAGGAGGAGAGGAGGAATCCTCCAATCCTATTAGGACTAGGATTCCTCCTTTCCTACTTGGAATCTCTTTCCACCTTGGCTTTTTTTCTCTCTTTCTCAAGTTCAGCCGCATGGGCCTCTTAGAGGACTTCCACCAGCCCACTAAGGGCTTGTTTCCACCCTACCACAGCCCATGTAGCCTCTTGGGTCGAAATACCTCTCTCGATGGTCCCCCGGTACACTACCGGCACTCCCGATACACTACCGATGAGCCCGAAACTTTTCCGGCGATCAAAATAGGACTTCCTATATATGAATCTTTACCTCCGGACCATTCCGGAGCTCCTCGTGACGTCCGAGATCTCATCCGGGACTCCGAACAACCTTCGCTCACCACCATACATAACTCTATACTACCGAAACGTCACCAAACCTTAAGTGTGCAGACCCTGCGGGTTCGAGAACTATGTAGACATGATCGAGACACCTCTACGGTCAATAACCAATGGCGGGACCTAGATGTACACATTGGTTCCTACATGTTCTACGAAGATCTTTATCGGTCGAACCTCTATGTCAAGGATTCAGTTAATCCCGTATGATGTTCCCTTTGTTCTTCGGTATGTTACTTGCCAGAGATTCGATCGTCGGTATCTCCATACCTAGTTCAACCTCGTTACCGACAGGTCTCTTTACTCGTTCCGTAATACAAGATCCCGTGACTAACACTTAGTCACATTGCTTGCAAGGCTTATTGTGATGTTGTATTACCGAGTGGGCCCTAAGATGCCTCTCCGTCACACGGAGTAACAAATCCCAGTATTGATCCATGCCAACTCAACAGACACCCTCGGAGATACCTGTAGAGCACCTTTATAGTCACCCAGTTACGTTGCGACGTTTGATACACACAAGGTACTCCTCCGATGTCAGTGAGTTGCATGATCTCATGGTCATAGGAACACATACTTTGACATGCAGAAAACAGTAGCAATAAACTGACACGATCATATGCTACGTTTGTAGTTTGGGTCTTGCCCACCACATCATTCTCCTAATGATGTGATCCCATTATCAAATGACATCACATGTCAATGGCTAGGAAACCTTGACCATCTTTGATCAACGAGTTAGTTCACTAGAGGCATACTAGGGACAGAGTGTTGTCTATTTACCCACACATGTAATGTGTTTCCATTTAATACAATTATAGCATGGATAATAAACGATTATCATGAACAAGGAAATATGATAATAACTAACTTATTATTGCCTCTAGGGCATATTTCCAACAGTCTCCCACTTGCATTAGAGTCAATAATCTAGTTCACATCACCATGTGATTCGCATTGTTATGAATCTAACACCCAATGAGTTCTGGGGCTCGATCATGCTTTGCATGTGAGAGAGGTCTTATAGTTAACGGGTCTGCGACATTCAGATCCGTGTGTACTTTGCAAATCTCTATGCCAAACTGTAAACACTGCTACCACACTCCACTTGGTACTATTCCAAATGGCTGCTCCTACTATATGTATCCAGATTGCTACTATGAGTTATCCGGATTGGTGTTAAAGCTTGCATCGACGTAACTCTTTACGACGAACTCTTTATCACCTTCATAATCGAGAAACATCTCCTTAGTTTTTAGTTACTAAGGATAATATTGACCGTTGTCCAGTGATCCACTCCTGGATCACTCTTGTACCCCTTGACGGACTCATGGCAAGGCACACACAGGTGCGGTACACAGCATGGCATACTATACAGAGCCTATGGCTAAGGCACAGGGGGCGACATTCGTCCTTTCTCTTTCTTCTGCCGTGGTCGAGCTTTGAGTCTCACTCAACTTCACACCTTACAAAGCAGGCGAGAACACTTCTCTCTCACTAATCCATTTTGAACTCTTTCAAAATCTTGTCAAGGTATGTACTCATTGAAAGTCTTATCAAACATCTTGATCTATCTCTATAGATTTTGATGCTCAACAATTAGGTAGCTTTATCCAGGTCTTCCTTTGAAAAACTCTTTTCAAACGACTGTTTATGCTCTCCAGAAATTCTACATCATTTCCGAATAGCAATATGTCATCCACATATACTTATCAGAAACTCTATAGTGCTCCCACTCACTTTATTGCAAATACAAGTTTCTCGTAAACTTTGTATAGACCCAAAAACTTTGATCACCTCATCAAAGTGTATATTCCAACTCCGAGATGCTTGCTTCAGTTCATAGAAGAATCACTGAAGCTTGCACACCTTTTAGCATCCTTAGGACTGACAAAACCTTCTGGTTGTATCTCATACAACCTTTCCTTAAGGAAGGAAACGATGTTTTGGCATCCATCTGCCAGATTTCATAATTGAAAAATGCAACAACTGCTAACATAATTCCAACAGACTTTAGCATCGCTACGAGTGAGAAAGTCTCATCGCAGTTAACTCCTTGAACTTGTCGTAACCTACTTTGCAAAAAGTCGAGCTTTACAAATGGTAACATTTACCATGAGCGTCTGTCTTCATTTTAAAGATCCATTTGTACTTAACGACCTGCCGTCCAACGAGCAAGTCCACCAAAGTCTATACTTGGTTTTCATACATGGATCCTTTCTCGGATTTCATGGCCTCTAACCATTTGTTGGTTTTCGGGCCCATCATCGCTTCTCCATAGTTTGTAGGTTCATTGTTGTCCAACAACATGACCTCCAAGACAGGGTTGTCATACCGCTCAGGAGTAGTACACGTCCTTGTCGACCTACGAAGTTCGATAGTAACTTGATCCGAAGCTTCATGATCATCATCATTAACTTCCTCTTCAACTAACGTAGGCTTCACAGAAACATCTTTCTACGCTGCGCTACTTTCTGGTTGAAGTAAAGGTTCAATAACCTCATCAAGCTCTATTTTCCTCGTAGGTCAATAGTAACTTGATCCGAAGCTTCATGATCATCATCATTTACTTCCTCTTCAACTAACGTAGGCTTCACGGAAACATCTTCCTATGCTGCGCTACTCTCTGGTTGAAACAGAGGTTCAATAACCTCATCAAGTTCTATCCTCCTCCCACTCAATTCTTTCAAGAGAAACATTTTCTCGAGAAAGGACCCAGTTTTAGCAACAAACATTTTATGCTTGGATCTGAGATAGAAGGTTCACCCAACTGTTCTTAGGGTATTCTATGAAGATGCATTTGTCCGCTTTGGGTTCCAGCTCATTAGGTGAAAACATTTTCCACACAAGCGTCGTAGCCCCAAACATTAAGAAATGACAGCTCAGGTTTCTATCAAACCATAATTCACACGGTGTCATCTCAACGGATTTAGATGGTGCCCTATTTAAAGTGAATGTAGTTGTATCTAATGCATAACCCCAAAATTATAGTAACAAAACGATAATAGACATCATAGCACGCACCATATCCAGTAGAGCACGACTATGACGTTTAGGCACACCATCACACTATGGTGTTCCAGGTGGCGTGAGTTGTGAAACAACTTTCACATTGTCTAAAGTTGTATGCCAAACTCGTAACTCAAATATTCACCTCCACGATCATATCGCAAACATTTTTATCTTCTTGTCATGATGATCTTAAACTTCACTCTAAATTTGCTTGAACCATTCAAACGATTCAGACTTGCGTTTCATTGAGTAAATATACACTATATCTACTCAAATCATCAGTGAAGGTAAGAAAATAATGATATCCACCGCACGCTACAAGACTCATTGGATTGCATACATCAATATGTATCATTTCGAATAAATCACTTGCCCGCTTCATCAAAACAGAAAACGGGGTCCTTAGTCATCTTGACCAAGAGCCATGGTTCGCATGTCTCAACCGATTCGAAATCGAATGAGTCCAAAGATCCATCAGCATGGAGTTTCTTCATGCGTTTTATACCAATATGACATTTAGCGGCAGTGCCACAAGTATGTGGTACTATTATTATTAACTTTGTATCTTTTTGGCATCAATGTTATGAACATGTGTATTACTACGATCAAGTTTCAACAAACCATTCTTACTGGGTGCATGACCGTTGAAGGTTTTATTCATGTAAATAGAATAACCATTATTCTCTAACTTAAATGAATAACCATGTTGCAATGAACATGATCCAATCACGTTCATGCTCAACGCAAAAACACCAAATAACATTTATTTAGGTTCGTCACTAATCTCGAAGGTAGAGAGAGTGTGCGATGTTGATCACATCAACCTTGGAAACATTTCCAACACACATCGTCACCTCACACTTAGCTAGTTCTCCGTTTATTCCGTAGCTTTTATTTCGAATTACTAACATTTAGCAACCGAACCGGTATCCAATACCCAGGTGCTACTAGGAGTACAAGCAAGGTACACATCAATAACACGTATATCAAATATACTTTTGTCGACGTTGCCAGCCTTCTTATCTACCAAGTATCTAGGGTTGTTCCGCTTCAGCGACCTCTCTCCTCATAATTGAAGCACATAGTCTCGGGTTTGGGTTCAACTTTGGGTTGCTTCACTGGAGCAGCAACTGACTTGCCATCCATGAAGTTTCCCTCCTTGCCCTTGCCCTTCTCGAAACTAGTGGTTATACTAACCATCAACACTTGATGCTCCTTCTTGATTTCTACCTTCGCGGTGTCAAACATCGCGAACAGCTCAGGGATCATTAATTCTATCCCTGACATTTTATAGTTCATCACCAAGTTCTAGTAGCTTAGTGAAAGTGTCTTGGAGAACTATATCAATCACTATCTTATTTGGAAGATGAACTCCCACTCGATTCAAGCGATTGTAGCACCCAGACAATCTGAGCACATGCTCAACGATTGAGCTATTCTCGTTCATCTTGCATGCAAAGAATCTTGTTGGAGATCTCATATCTCGCAACACGGGCACGAGCCTGAGATCCTAATTTCAGATCTTAGAACATCTCATATGTTCCTTGACGTTCAAAACGTTTCGAAGCCTCAATTCTAACCTGTAATGCATGACACACTAAACTATCAAGTAGTCATCGGCACGTACCTGTCAGATGTTCACAATATCTACAGATGACGCTAGAGGGGTTGGCGCACCGAGCGGTGCATTAAGGACATAAGCCTTCTGTGCAGCAATGAGGACAATCCTCAGATCACGGAGCCAATCCGCAATATTGCTACCATCATCTTTCAACTCTATTTCTCTAGGAACATATAAAAATCAAGGGAGCTACAGTGCGAGCAAGTAATCTACAACATAATTTGCAAAGGCGACTATGTTCATGATAATGAGTTCAATTAATCATATTACTTAAGAACTCCCACTCAAATTGACATCCCTCCGGTCATTCGAGTGATACATGATCCAAATTCACCAACTCAAGTCCGATCATCACGTGAGTTGAGGTGGTTACAATGGTGAACATCATCATGTTGATCATATCTACTATATGACTCATGTTCGACCTTTCAGTCTCTTGTGTTCCGAGGCCATGTATGTACATGCTAGGCTCGTCAAGTCTAACCCGAGTGTTCTGCATGTGCAACACTGGCTTGCACCCATTGTATGTGAACGTAGAGTCTATCACACCCGATCATCACGTGGTGTCTCAACACGACGAACTTTCGCAATGGTGCACACTCGGGGAGAACACAATTTATCTTGAAATTAAGTGAGGTATCACCTTATAATGCTACCGTTGTCCTAAGCAAAACAAGGTGCATAAAAGGATTAACATCACATGCAAATCATAAGTGACATGATATGGCCATGAACTTGTGCTTTTGATCTCCATCATGAAAGCATCGACATGATCCATCGTCACCGGCATGACACCGTGCTCTCCGTCAACTTGTAGCCATCGGGTTTGTCGCGCCCACCATGCTTCTACTACTATTGCTACCGTTTAGCGATAAAGTAAAGCATTACATAGCGCTTAATGATTGACACACAGGTCATACAGTAATTAAAGACAACCCTATGGCTCCTGCTGGTTGCCGTACTCATCGACATGCAAGTCGTGATAATCTATACATCACATGATCATCTCATACATCACATATATCACATCATGTAATTGGCCATATCATATCACAACATACCCTGCAAAAACAAGTTAGACGTCCTCTAATTGTTGTTGCATGTTTTACGTGGCTGCTACGGGTATCTAGCAAGAACAATTCTCATCTATACAAAAACCACAACGGTGATACACTAGTTGCTTTTCAACCTTCTCAAGGACCACCTTTATCGAATCTGATCCAACTAAAGTGAGAGAAACTAGCACCCGCAAGCCATATATGCAACAAGTTGCGGTCGAGGGAACCGGTCTCTCGTAAGCGTACGAGAAATGTTGGTCCGGGCCGCTTCATCTCACAATACCACTGAACCAAAATCCGACCAAGGGAGGAAGAAATCTAAGCATCAACGCCCACAAACCTTTTGTGTTCTACTCAAGATCTCATCTACACATAGACCTAGCTCTGATACCACTGTTGGGGAACGTCGCATGGGAAACAAAAAATTTCCTGTGCACACGCAGATCTATCCATGGTGATGAGCATCTACGAGAGGGAGAGTGGATCTACATACCCTTGTAGATCGCTAAGCGGGAAGCATTAAGAAATGCGGTTGGTGTAGTCGAACGTCTTCGCGATCCAAATCGCCGAGCGTCCCGCGATCTCATCACGATCCGTCCCGTGAACTCGTCACGATCCGTCCTGCGAACTCATCATGATCTGTTTCATGATCTTGATCATGATCCGTCCCGCGAACTCATCACGATCCGTCCCGCGAACTCATCACGATCCGTCCCACGAACTCGTCACGAACCGTCTCGCGATGTTGATCATGGTCCTTCCGATCTAGCGGCGAACGGATGGCATCTCCGCCTTTAGCACACATGCAGCTTGATGGCGATCTCCACCATCTTGATCCAGCAAGAGGAAGTGGAGAGTAAGAAGAGTTCACCGGCAGCGTGACGGCACTCCGGCAGGGCTTCGCCTAAGCACTGCGGAAATCCGATCTAGAGGAGCACCGATGGAACGGGTAGAACGTGGCCGTAAAATCAAGTGAAAAACACCCAATACCACCAGTAAATATAGGAGGGAGGGAGGAGGAGGTCTGGCGCACAAGGCAGCCCTTGCGCAAGGAGGAGAGGAGCAATCCTCCTCCAATCCTATTAGGACTAGGATTCCTCCTTTCCTACTTGGAATCTCTTTCCACCTTGGCTTTTTTTCTCTCTTTCTCAAGTCCAGCTGCATGGGCCTCTTAGAGGACTTCCACCAGCCCACTAAGGGCTGGTTTCCACCCTCCCACAGCCCATGTAACCTCTTGGGTCGAAATACCTCTCTCGATGGTCCCCCGGTACACTACCGACACTCCCGATACACTACCGATGAGCCCGAAACTTTTCCGGCGATCAAAATAGGACTTCCTATATATGAATCTTTACCTCTAGACCATTCCGGAGCTCCTCCTGACGTCCGGGATCTCATCCGGGACTCCGAACAACCTTAGGTCACCACCATACATAACTCTATACTACCGAAACGTCACCAAACCTTAAGTGTGCAGACCCTGCGGGTTCGAGAACTATGTAGACATGACCGAGACACCTCTACGGTCAATAACCAATGGTGGGACCTCGATGTCCACATTGGTTCCTACATATTCTACGAACATACTTTGACATGGTCTCATGGTCATAGAAACACATACTTTGACATGCATGGACTAGGACTCCTCCTTATTTTGGTCTTTTCGCCTTTTTCACCTTTTTTCTCTTTGGGATTTTCTTCCCAGCCGCATGGGCCTTATGTGGGACTTCCACATGACCACTAAGGGCTGGTATTCACTCTCCCACAGCCCATGTAGCCTCTTGGGTCGAAATACCCCTCCGGATGGTCTCCAGGTACACTACCGGCACTCCTGGTACACTACCGATGAGCCCGAAACTTTTCCGGCGACCAAAATAGGACTTCATATATATCAATATTTACCTCCGGACCATTCCAGAGCTCCTCGTGACGTCCGGTATATATTTCGAGACTCTGAACAACCTTCGGTCACCACCATGCATAACTCTATACTACCGAAACGTCACCAAACCTTGAGTGTGCAGACCCTGCGGGTTCGAGAACTATGTAGACATGACCGATACACCTCTACGGTCAATAACCAATAGCGGACCTGGATGACCATAGTGGTTCTTACATATTATATGAAGATCTTTATCGGTGGAACCTCTATGTCAAGGATTCAGTTAATCCCGTATGATGTTCCCTTTGTTCTTCGGTATGTTACTTGCCCGAGATTCGATCGTCGGTATCTCCATACCTAGTTCAACCTCGTTACTCGAAAGTCTTCTTGTGAGAAAATGTGAGCAACCGAACCGGTATCAAATACCCAGGCACTACAACGAGAGCTAGTAAGGTACACATCAATAACATGTATATCATATATACCTTGTTTGTCGTTGGCCGCCTTCTTGCCAGCCAGGTACTTGGGGCAGTTCCGCTTCCAGTGACCAGTTCCCTTGCAATGAAAGCACTCAGTTTGTGGCTTGGGTCCATGCTTGGGCTTCTTTACATGAGTAGCAACTGCTTTGCCATCCTTCTTGGTTTTACCCTTCTTGCCCTTGCCCTTGACCTTGCCATTTTTCTTGAAACTAGTGGTTTTATTGACCATCAACACTTGATGTTCTTTCTGGATTTCAGACTCAGCGACTTTTAGCATCGCAAACAGCTCGGCGACTGATTGTTCATCCCGTGCATGTTATAGTTCATCACAAAGCTCTTGTAACTAGGTGGCAGTGATTGAAGAACTCTGTCAGTGATTGCCTCTGGCGGAAGGGCAATTCCCAACTCTGCTAGACGAGTCGGATACCCAGACATTTTGAGTATATGTTCACTGATAGACCCGTTCTCCATTTTGCAAGCATAGAACTTATCGGAGGTCTCATACCTCTCGATTCGGGCATTCTTCTGAAAGATAAACTTCAACTCCTGGAACATCTCATATGCTCCATGACGTTTAAAATGTCTTTGAAGTCCTGGTTCTAAGCCATACAATATTGCACACTGAACTATTGAGTAATCTCCAGAACGTGCCTCCCAAGCGTTCTTAACATCTTCGAATGACATGTCTTCTGCTTGGTCACCAAGCGGTGCATCAAGGACATATGATTTCTGGGAAGTCGTGAGGATAATCCTCAAATTACGGGCCCAGTCAACAAAGTTACTTCCATCATCTTTCAACTTAGCTTTCTCTAGGAACGCATTAAAATTCAGGGGTGCTACTGCGCGAGCCATTGATCTACAACATAAATATGCAAAGGTTACATAGATTATTTTTCAAGATAATGAGTTTAGTTAATCAAATTACTAAAGCTCTCACTCAAATTGACATCCCTCAGGTCATCTGAGTGTCACATGATCCAAATTCACCAACTCAAGTCCGATCATCACGTGAGTTGAGGTGGTTTCAATGGTGAATATCATCATGTTGATCATATCTACTATATGACTCATGTTCGACCTTTTGGTCTTTGTGTTCCGAGGACATGTCTGTACATGCTAGGCTCGTCAAGTTTAACCTGAGTGTTCTGCATGTGCAACACTAGCTTGCACCCGTTGTATGTGAACGTAGAGTCTATCACACCCGATCATCACGTGGTGTCTCGACACGACGAACTTTCACAACAGTGCACACTCGGGGAGAACACAATTCATCTTGAAATTTAAGTGAGGGATCACCTTATAATGCTACTGTCGTCCTAAGCAAAACAAGGTGCATAAAAGGATTAACATCACATGCAAATCATAAGTGAAATAATATGGCCATGAACTTGTGCTTTTGATCTCCATCTTGAAAGCACCGGCATGATCTCCATCGTCACCATCACGACACCATGATCTCCATCATCTTGATCTCCATCAACCTGTCGCCATCGGTGTTGTCGCGCCCATCATGCTTCTACTACTATTGCTACCGTTTAGCGATAAAGTAAAGCTTTACATAGCGCTTAATGATTGACACGCAGGTCATACAATAATTAAAGACAACCCTATGGCTCTTGCCGATTGCCGTACTCATTGAAATGCAAGTCGTGATATTCTATACAACACATGATCATCTCATACATCACATATATCACATCATGTAATTGGCCATATCACATCACAACATGCCCTGCAAAAACAAGTTTGACATCCTCTAATTGTTGTTGCATGTTTTACGTGGCTGCTACGGGTATCTAGTAAGAACAATTCTCACCTACGCATAAACCACAACGATGATACATAAGTTGCTTTTCAACCTTCGCAAGGACCGCCTTTGTCGAATCCGATCCAACTAAAGTAGGAGAAACAGGCACCCGCCAGCCATCTTTGTGCAACGAGGTTACACATCAGTTGATGGAACCGATCTCTCGTAAGCGTACGAGTAAGGTTGGTCCGAGCCGCTTCATCCCACAATACCGCTGAACCAAAACACGACCAAGGGAGGAAGCAATCTAAGCATCAACGCCCACAAACTCTTTGTCTTCTACTCGAGATCTCATCTACACATAGACCTAGCTCTGATACCACTGTAGGGGAACGTTGCATGGGAAACAAAAAATTTCCTTAGCACACGCAAGATCTATCCATGGTGATGAGCATCTACGAGAGGGAGAGTGGATCTACGTACCCTTGTAGATCGCTAAGCGAGAAGCGTTAAGGAATGCGGTTGGTGCAGTCGAACATCTTCGCAATCCAAATCGCCGAGCGTCCCGCGATCCAATCACGATCCGTCCCGATCAAGCACCGAACGGACGGTACCTCAGTGTTCAGTACATGTGTAGCTTGATGACGATCTCCGCCTTCTTGATCCAGCAAGAGGGAGCGAAGAGGTAGACGAGTTCTCCGGCAGCGTGAGAACGCCACAGTGATGGTGGTGGAGCAATTCCGGCAAGGCTTCGCCTAAGCACTGTAGAAAACCAATCTAGAGGAGAAACTATGCACTAGAGGAGAGGGTAGCACGTGGCTGAAAATCAAGTGCAAAAACCCTAAAACCTCTAGTATATATAAGAGGAAGAGAGGAGGATGATTGGCGCAAGGGACAAGCCCTCTAGGCTTCGGCCTAAGTGGGAAGATAGGAGGAATCCTCCTCCAATCCTAGTAGGACTAGGACTCCTCCTTATTTTGGTCTTTTTGCCTTTTTCCACCTTTTTCTCTTTTGGATTTTCTTCCCAGCCGCATGGGCCTTATGTGGGGCTTCCACCAGCCCACTAGGGGCTGATATTCACTCTCCCACAGCCCATGTAGCCTCTTGGGTCGAAATACCCCTCCCGATGGTCTCCCGATACACTACTGGCACTCCCGGTACACTACCGATGAGCCCGAAACTTTTCCGGTGACCAAAATAGGACTTCCTATATATCAATCTTTACCTATGGACCATTCCAGAGCTCCTCGTGACGTCCGGGATCTCATCCGGGACTCCAAACAACCTTCGGTCACCACCATGCATAACTCTATATACTACCGAAACGTCACCAAACCTGAAGTGTGCAGACCCTGCGGGTTCGAGAACTATGTAGACATGACCAAGACACCTCTACATCAATAACCAATAGCGGGACCTGGATGCCCATATTGGTTCCTACATATTCTATGAAGATCTTTGTCGGTCGAACCTCTATGTCAAGGATTCAGTTAATCTCGTATGATGTTCCCTTTGTTCTTCGGTATGTTACTTGCCCGAGATTCGATCGTCGGTATCTCCATACCTAGTTCAACCTCGTTACCGCAAGTCTCTTTACTCGTTCCGTAATACAAGATCCCATGACTAACACTTAGTCACATTGCTTGCAAGGCTTATTGTGATGTTGTATTACTGAGTGGGCCCTGAGATACCTCTCCATCACACGGAGGAACAAATCGCAGTCTTGATCCATGCCAACCCAATAGACACCCTCGGAGATACCTATAGAGCACCTTTATAGTCACCCAGTTACGTTGCAACATTTGATACACACAAGACACTCCTCCGGTGTCCGTGAGTTCCATGATCTCATGGTCATAGGAACATATACTTGACATGCAGAAAGCAGTAGCAATAAACTGACACGGTCATATGCTACATTTGTAGTTTGGGTCTTGTCCATCACATCATTCTCCTAATGATGTGATCCCATTATCAAATGACATCACATGTCAATGGCTAGTAAACCTTGACCATCTTTGATCAACGAGCTAGTTCACTAGAGGCATACTAGGGACAAAGTGTTGTCTATTTATCCATACATGTAATGTGTTTCCAATCAATACAATTATAGCATGGACAATAAACAATTATCATGAAGGAAATATAATAATAAACACTTTATCTATTGCCTCTTGGGCATATTTCCAACATGTTTGACATCATAAATGTTATTAAGATGTTCACAAATTGATAGTCTCAAATTCGTTTGACATAGTTCGAGGACATAGCACAAATTAATCTGAAGACATGGTTCGAAACACATAGCACAAATTTTGCGTAGCACAAATTTGACATGCCACAAATTCATGTGACAAACTATTGGGTAACACGAGGCAAATTTCCTTTATTGTCACATGCCTCATCCTCCTCTTGCACAACACAAGCCCTTGCAAGCTTTCTGGCCCTCTCCTCTTCATGAGAAGCCTTCTCTTTGTGTGCCCTCTTGATGACCCACAAATATAGGGGATCAATAGTAGTCCTTTCAATAAGTAAGACTGTCGAACCCAACGAGGAGCAGAAGGAAATGATAAGCAGTTTCACCAAGGTATTCTCTACAAGTGTTGTGAGTAACAGTGATAGATAGTTTTGCAGCAAGATAATTCATAACAAGTGACAAGTAGCAATGGTAGCAAAGGTGCAGCAAGGTAGCCAAAAATTTATAGCAAAGGACAGGTCTGAAAGTACTCTTATGTAAACCAAGCGCTCCTGAGGACACATGGGAATATTTGTCTAGTCATGTTCATCATGTTGAGTTGATTCACGCTTGTTACTTTCATAATTTAATACGTGGGTGGACCGGTGCTAAGGTGTTGTTCTTACTTGAACAAGCAACCTACTTATGATTACCCCCTGATACGTCTCCATCATATCTATAATTTTTGATTGTTTCATGCTAATATTCTACAACTTTCATATACTTTTGGCAACTTTTTATACTATTTTTGGGACTAACATATTGATCTAGTGCCTAGTGCTAGTTCCTATTTGTTGCATGTTTTTTGTTTCGTAGAAAATCCATATCAAACGAAGTCCAAATGCGATAAAAACTTATGGAGATTTTTTTTTGGAATATATGTGATTTTTGGGAAAAAGAATCAATGCGAGACGATGCCCTAGGGGCCCACAAGCCAGGGCGTGGCTTACCCCCTGGTCGCGCCATGGTGGCTTGTGGTCACCCCTTAAGGCGGTTCGTGCCCTTCTTTTTCTGCAAGAAAGCTAATATCCAGATAAAAATCCAGTTAAAATTTCAGCCTAATCGGAGTTACGGATCTCCGGGAATTTAAGAAACGGTGAAAGGCCACAATCTAGGAACGCAGAAACAGAAGGAAACAGAGAGAGAGAGATCCAATCTCGGAGGGGCTCCCGCCCCTCCGCCGCCATGGAGGCCAAGGACCAGAGGGGAAACCCTCCTCCCATCTAGGGGGAGGTCAAGGAAGAATAATAAGGAGGGGGTCTCTGTCCCCCTCTCCCCCGGTGGCACCGGAACATCGCTAGGGCCATCATCGTGACAATGATCTACACCAACAACTTCGCTGCCGTCATCACCAAATCTCTCCCGGTCTATGCAGAGGTTCAACACCTATTCTCCCTGTTGTAATCTCTACTTAAACATGGTGCTCAACTCTATATATTATTTCCCAATGATGTATGGCTATCCTATGATGTTTGAGTAGATCCGTTTTGTCTGATGGGTTAATTGATGATCATGATTGGTTTGAGTTGCTTGTTTTATTATTGGTGTTGTCCTATGGTGCTCTCCGTGTCGTGCAAGCGTGAGGGATCCCCACTGTAGGGTTTTCAATATGTTTATGATTCGCTTATGGTGGGTGGCGTGAGTGACAGAAGCACAAACCCAAGTAAGTAGGTTGTTTGCGTATGGGAATAAATAGGACTCGATACCTTATAATGCTATGGTTGGGATTTACCTTAATGATATTTAGTAGTTGCGGATGCTTGCTATAGTTCCAATCCTTAATGCATATGATCCAAGTAGAGAAAGTATGTTAGCTTATGCCTCTCACCCATATAAAATTGCAATAATGATTATCGGTCTAGTTATCTATTGCCTAGGGACAAATAACTTTCTTGTGACAAAAAGCTCTCTACTAAGACTAACTTAGTTGTTTCTTTATCTAAGAAGACCCTAGTTTTTATTTATGTGCTCTTTATTATCTTGCAAACCTATCCCATTACAACTACAAAGTACTTCTAGTTTCATACTTGTTCTAGGTAAAGCGAACGTTAAGCGTGCATAGAGTTGTATCATTGGTCGATAGAACTTGAGGGAATATTTGTTCTACATTTAGCTCCTCGAAGGTTTCGACAGTCTTACTTATCGAAAGAGGCTACAACTGATCCCTGCACTTGTGGGTTATCAAGACCTTTTTCTGGTGCCGTTGCCGGGGAGCAATACCGTAGGGTGTATATTCTTGTGTGTGCTTGTTTGCTTTATCACTAAGTAATTTTTATTTTCTGTTATAAGTTGTTTTCTATATTTAGATATGGGTAGGAAACATAAAATACCAAAAAATAGTTGTACTTGCTGCTCCAAAAGTTGAGGAACCAGTAGTATTTCGTACCACCGAAGAATATTACTTGGGTCATCTTTGATCCACTTGTGCTCGTGCTAAAAACCGAACTAGCTTAGTTGAGGGAAAGTCATTAAATGAGCATGCTCATTATGTGCGACACCGAATATCTCAAAAAAGGAAACTCTTGTGGCATCAAATTAATACTTTGTGTTGTTATGCTTGGAAATTGTGTGAATTGCATGATTTTACTTGTTGTTCTAAAGAAGCTAAAAAACACCTACCCTACCAATGTGTGTTTAATGATAATGAGATATTATCCTATTATGCCAAGGAGGCCTATTGCTATAATGATGGCGAAAAAATTGAAGAATTTGTTGCTTTTAAGGGTGCCTATGAATTGCTTCTTTCATTGAAAAGTATGATGCTACTCTTTATAAATCTAATTTTTTTGCCATACTTAAATCTTCCTATGAAAACTATGCTTCTAATGCTTATGTTAAAGAGTTTATTGAAAGAATTACCGCTGCCTTGGAAGATACTAATATTTTGCAGGAATCTATGGAAGAAGAAATTCCTCACACTGTGAGATCATTAGATGAAAAAGATGACGAGGAGAGCGAACAACAAAAGGAGGAAGAACGGATTAGCTACCCGTGCCCACCTTCTAATGAGAGTAACTCTTCAACTCATACATTTTTTAATTTCCCTTCGTGCTTAGTGAAGGATGAATGCTATGATTATTGCTATGATCTCTTGGATTCGTTTGAGATATCCCTTTTTGATAAACTTGATTTTTGTTATGCTTGTGGCCACGATGCCAATATGAATTATGCTTATGAAGATGAACTTGCTATAATTCCTTATGTTAAGAATGAAATTGTTGCTATTTCACCCACACATGATAGACCTATTATCTTTTTGAATTCTCCCAACTACACTATATCGGAGAAGTTTGCACTTATTAAGGATTATATAGATGGGTTGCCTTTTACTATTACTCATGATGATTTTGATAGATATAATATGCATGTGATTGCTGCTCCTACTTGCAATTATTATGAGAGAGGAACTACATCTCCACCTCTCTATGTTTCCAATATGATAAAATTGCAAGAAACTGTTTATGCTATGCGTTGGCCTTTACTTTGTGTGCATGGATTGTTCTTTTAAGACATGCCGATGCTTAGGAAGAGAGTTAGACTTCGTTGCTGAATTATATATGTTACTTTGTGCTCAATACTAAATTAGAACTCATTTTTAATTAAAATTGGCTTTGATATACCTTGGGATCCAGGTGGATCCATTACTTGAGCACTTTATGCCTAGCTTAATGGCTTCAAAGAAAGTGCTGCCAGGGAGACAACACGAAAGTTTTAGAGAGTCATTTTAATTCTGTTGTGCGCTTTTATATAGTTCAAAAACAATAAAATAAAGAGGGAACCTAATTTTTTTTCAAAACGAGAAGTGAAAGTAAGAAGGACGAGCAACATTGAAGTGGGGGAGCTCCTTGAACTTTGTTCGTGCCCATGGAAACTTTGTGAATCTCGATTACAGAAACTTTTCAACAAAAACAATTATCCCCTTGTTTAAATCCATTGTATTATAATAATAATGTGCCAAGATTTGCCTTTAGGATGATTAGATTGCTTGTTTGGTGTGTGCAGTGCAAAAAGAGAAACTTTGGCTGTAGTGCACGAATTTTCATTTTTTACCGGAATGTCAAAAGTTTCTGAAATTTTTACACGGGACTTCTATGATTTTTTTATTTTGTCCTAATTTTTCAGAATTTTTAGAGTTACATAAGTATTGTAAATGTTCATATTGGTACAGACTGTTCTGTTTAAGACAGATTGTGTTTTTGATGCACTGTTTTGCTTGTTTTGATGAAACTACCAATTGTATCGGTGGTATAATCCATAAAGAAGTTATAATACAGTAGCTAAAATGCAAAAAATAAAATGGGAATGGATTTGCAATAGTACTTAAAGTGGTAATTTGCTTTATTATACTAACGGATCTCACGAGGGTTTTGTTAAGTTTTGTGTGATTGAAGTTTTCAAGTTTTGGGTGAGATCAGGATGGATGAAGGAATAAGGAGTGGAAATAGACTAATCTTGGGGATACTCGAGGCATCCCAAGGTAATATTCAAGGACTACCAAGAAGCTAAGCTTGGGGATGCCGCGGAAGGCATCCCCTCTTTCTTCTAACAACCATCGGTAATTTTACTTGGAGCTACATTTTTATTCGTCACATGATATGCGTAAACCTTGGAGCGTCGTGTGCATTTTATTTTTCTTTTAATAATGCACCATGCTGGTATGAGAAAGTCCTTGGTTGATTTATAGAAGGCTCTTTGCACCTCACTTATATCTTTTGAGTATGGCTTTATAGAATGCTTCATGTGCTTCACTTATATCATTTGAATTTTGTATTACCTGTCTCTCACACATAGAAAACTGCCATTTGTAGAATGCTCTTTTGCTTCACTTATATTTGTTAGAGCATGGGCATATCTTTTGTAGAAAGAATTAAACTCTCATGCTTCACTTATATCTATTTAGAGAGTTAACAGGAGTTGGTCATCACATGGTTAGTCATAAAATCCTACATAATACCTGTAGATCACTGAATATGATGTGTTTGATTCCTTTCAATAGTTGCAATATAAAGATGGTGATATTAGAGTCATGCTAGTGAGTAATTGTGGATTGTTAGAAATATTTGTGTTAAAGTTTGTGATTCCCATAGCATGCACGTATGGTGAACAATTATGTGAAGAAGTCAGAGCATGATTTATTTATTGATTGGCATCCCTTGCGTGGAGGTTGGGAGCACGCGATGGTTAACTCCTACCAACCTCTTGATGGGGAACATTGCATGGGAAACAAAAAAATCCTACGCACACGCAAGATCTATCCATGGTGATGAGCATCTACGAGAAGGAGAGTGGATCTACATACCCTTGTAGATCGCTAAGCGGGAAGCGTTAAGAAACGTGGTTGATGTAGTCAAACGTCTTCACGATCCAAATCGCCGAGTGTCCCACGATCCCATCACGATCCATCTCGCGATCCGATCATGATCCGTCCCACGATCCCATCATGATCCGTCCCATGATCTTGATCATGGTCTTTTCGATCTAGCGCCGAACAGACGGCACCTCCACGTTCAGCACATGTACAACTCGATGATGATCTCCGCCTTCTTGATCTAGCAAGAGGGAGCACAGAGGTAGATGAGTTCTCCAACAGCACGACGATGATGGTGGTGGAACAATTCCAGTAGGGCTTCGCCTAAGCACCGCTGAAACGGTCTAGTGGAGAAACTACGATCTAGAGGAGAGGTAGCACGTGGTAGTTTTCTATGTCGCAAAACCCTCAAAATCTCTAGTATATATAGGAGGAGGGAGGGAGGAGGCTTGGCACCCAAGGGGCCAGCCCTTGGCCTTGGCACAAGGAGGAGAGGAGGTGTCCTCCTCCAATCCTAGTAGGATTAGGAATTCTCCTTCCCACTTGGAAACTCTTTCCACCTTGAGTTTTTCCCTCTCAAACCACTCCGCCCACATGGGCCCTTAGAGGAGGCTTCGTCCAGCCCACCAGGGGCTGGTTTACATCCTCCCATAGCCCATGTGGCCTCTTGGGTCGAGACACCCCTCCCGATGGTCCCTCGGTACCCTCCCAGCACTCCTGGTACACTACCGATGAGCCCGAAACTTTTCCGGCGACCAAAACAGGACTTCCTATATATCTTTTTGTACCTATGCACCATTTCGTAGCTCCTCATGACGTCTGGGATCTCATCCAGGACTCCGAACAACCTTCGGTCACCACTATTGGAAATATGCCCTAGAGGAAATAATAAATTAGTTATTATCATATTTCCTTGTTCATGATAATCGTTTATTATCCATGCTATAATTGTATTGATTGGAGACTGGGATGCATGTGTGGATACATAGACAAAACCATGTCCCTAGTATGCCTCTAATGGACTAGCTAGTTGATCAAAGATGGTTAAGGTTTCCTAGCCATGGACATGAGATGTCATTTGATAATGGGATCACATCATTAGGAGAATGGTGTGATGGACAAGACCCAAACTACAAACGTAGCATATGATCGTGTCAGTTTATTGCTACTGTTTTCTGCATGTCAAGTATATGTTCCTATGACCATGAGATCATGCAACTCACTGACACCGGAGGAGTGCCTTGTGTGTATCAAACGTTGCAATGTAACTGGGTGACTATAAAGGTACTCTACAGGTATCTCCGAGGGTGTCTGTTCAGTTGGCATGGATCAAGACTATGATTTGTTACTCCATGTGACGGAGAGGTATCTCAGGGCCCACTCGGTAATACAACATCACAACAAGCCTTGCAAGCAATGTGACTAAGTTTTAGTCATGGGATCTTGTATTACGGAACGAGTAAAGAGACTTGCCGGTAACGAGGTTGAACTAGGTATGGAGATACCGACGATCGAATCTCGGGCAAGTAACATACCGAAGAACAAAGGGAACATCATACAGGATTAACTGAATCCTTGACATAGAGGTTCGACCGATAAAGATCTTCGTAGAATATGTAGGAACCAATGTGGACATCTAGGTCCCGCCATTGGTTATTGACTGTAGAGGTGTCTCGGTCATGTCTACATAGTTCTCGAACCCGCAGGATCTGCACACTTAAGGTTTGGTGACGTTTCGGTAGTATAGAGTTATGTATGGTGGTGACTGAAGTTTGTTCGGAGTCCCAGATGAGATCCTGGACATCACAAGGAGCTCCGGAATGGTCTGTAGGTAAAGATTCATATATAGGAAGTCCTGTTTTGGTCGCCGGAAAAGTTTTGGGCTCATCGGTAGTGTACCGGGAGTGCTGGTAGTGTACCGGGAGACCTCCGAGAGGGGTATTTCTACCCAAGATGCTAAATGGGCTATGGGAGAGTGGAAACCAGCCCTTAGTGGGCTGGTGGAACAACAACAAGAGGCCCATGCAACTGGAGGAAAAAAGGCCAAAGAGAAAAAGTGGAAAAAGGCAAATTAGGGAAGGAGTCCTAATCCTACTAGGAGTGGAGGAGGTGGACTCCTCCCTAGTTGGTTCGGCCAACTACTATAGGAGTCTTGGCCCTTGCGCCAACCTCCTCTCCTCTCCTCCTATATATACTGGTGGTATTGAGGGTTTTTGAACAAGATTTACGGCCACGTGCTACTCGTTCCATCGGTGCTCCTCTAGATCGGATTTCCGCAGTGTTTAGGTGAAGCCCTGCCGGAATTGCTCCACCACCATCGCCGAAGCACCGTCACGCTGCCGGTGAACTCTTCTTCCTCTCCACTTCCTCGTGCTGGATCAATACGGTGGAGATCGTCATCAAGCTGCACGTGTGCAGAACGCGGAGGTGCCGTTCGTTTGGTGCTAGATCGGAAGGACCGTGATCAAGATCGCGAGACGGTTCGTGATGAGTTCGTGGGACGGATCGTGATGAGTTCATGGGACGTATCGTGATGAGATCGCGGGACGGACCGTGATGAGATCGCGGGACAGATCGTGATGAGTTCGCGGGACGGATCGTGATTGGATCGCGGGATGGATCGTGATGTGATCGCGGGACGCTCAGCGATTTGGATCGCGAAGATGTTCGACTACACTAATCGCGTTTCTTAACGCTTCCTGCTTAGCGATCTACAAGGGTACATAGATCCACTATCCCTCTCATAGATGCTCATCACCATGGATAGATCTGCATGTGCGTAGGAAATTTTTTGTTTCCCATGCGACGTTCCCCAACAGTGGTATTAGAGCTAGGTCTATGTGTAGATGAGATCTCGAGTAGAACACAAAAGGTTTGTGGGTGTTGATTCTTAGATTGCTTCCTCCCTTGGTCGGATTTTGGTTCAGCGGTATTGTGAGCTGAAGCAGCCTGGACCAACATTACTCGTACGCTTACGAGAGACCGGTTCCCTCAACCGCAACTTGTTGCATAGATGGCTTGCGGGTGCCAGTTTCGCTCACTTTAGTTGGATCGGATTCAACAAAGGCGGTCCTTGAGAAGATTGAAAAGCAACTAGTGTATCACCGTTGTGGTTTTTGCGTAGATGAGAATTGTTCTTGCTAGATACCCGTAGCAGCCACGTAAAACATGCAACAAAAATTAGAGGACGTCTAACTTGTTTTTGCAGGGTATGTTGTGATGTGATATGGCCAATTACATGATGTGATATATGTGATGTATGAGATGATCATGTGATGTATAGATTATCACGACTTGCATGTCGATGAGTACGGCAACCGGCAGGAGCCATAGGGTTATCTTTAATTATTGTATGACATGCGTGTCAATCATTAAGCGCTATGTAATGCTTTACTTTTATCGCTAAACTGTAGCAATAGTAGTAGAAGCATGTTGGGAACGACAACCCCGATGGTGACATGTTGATGGAGATCAAGATGATGAAGATCATGGTGTCATGCCGGTGACGATGGAGATCATGCCGGTGCTTTCGTGATGGAGATCAAAAGCACAAGTTCATGGCCATATCATGTCACTTATGATTTGCATGTGATGCTAATCTTTTATGCACCTTGTTTTGCTTAGGACGACGGTAGCATTATAAGGTGATCCCTCAGTTAATTTCAAGATAAATTGTGTTCTCCCCGAGTGTACACCGTTGCGAAATTTCTTCGTGTCGAGACACCACGTGATGATCGGGTGTGATAGACTCTACGTTCACATACAACGGGTGCAAGCCAGTGTTGCTCATGCAGAACACTCGGGTTAAACTTGACGAGCCTAGCATGTACAGACATGGCCTCGGAACACAAGAGACCAAAAGGTCGAACATGAGTCATATAGTAGATATGATCAACATGATGATGTTCACCATTGAAACTACCTCAACTCACGTGATGATCGGACTTGAGTTGATGAATTTGGATCATGTATCACTCGAATGACTGGAGGGATGTCAATTTGAGTAGGAGTTCTTAAGTAATATGATTAATTGAACTCATTATCATGAACATAGTCAATAGTGTCTGTGCAAATTATGTTGTAGATTACTTGCTCGCACTGTAGCTCCCTTGAATTTTTATATGTTCCTAGAGAAATAAAGTTGAAAGATGTTGGTAGCAATATTGCGGACTGGGTCCATGATCTGAGGATTGTCCTCATTGCTGCACAGAAGGCTTATGTCCTTAATGCACCGCTCAGTGCGCCAACCCCTCTAGCGTCGTTTGTAGATGTTGTGAACATCCGACAGGCACATTCTAATGACTACTTGATAGTTTAGTGCGTCATGCATTACGGCTTAGAATTGAGGCTCCGAAACATTTTGAACGTCACAGAACATATGAGATATTCTAAGAGCTGAAATTAGGATCTCAGGCTCGTGCCCATGTTGCGAGATATGAGATCTCCAACAAGATTCTTTGCCTGCAAGATGAAGGAGAATAGCTCAATCGTTGAGCATGTGCTCAGATTGTCTGGGTGCTACAATCGCTTGAATCGAGTGGGAGTTGATATTCCAGATAAGATAGTGATTGATATAGTTCTCCAAGTCACTGTCACTAAGCTACTAGAACTTGGTGATGAACTATAAAACGCCAGGGATAGAAATAATGATCCCTGAGCTGTTCGTGATGTTTGACACCGCGAAGGTAGAAATCAAGAAGGAGCGTCAAGTGTTGATGGTTAGTATAACCACTAGTTTCGAGAAGGGCAAGAGCAAGGAGGGAAACTTCATGGATAGCAAGTCAGTTACAGCTCCAGTGAAGCAACCCAAAGTCTAACCCAAACCCGAGACTAAGTGATTCGATTATGAGGAGAACGGTCGCTGAAGCGGAACAACCCTAGATACTTGGTAGATAAGAAGGCTAGCAAAGTCGATAGAAGTATATTTGATATACGTGTTATTGATGTGTACCACTAGTACTCCTAGCAGCACCTGGGTATTGGATACCGGTTCGGTTGCTAAATGTTAGTAACTCAAAGTAAAAGCTATGGAATAAACGGATACTAGCTAAAAGTGAGGTGATGATGTGTGTTGGAAATGTTTCCAAGGTTGATGTGATTAGCATCGCACGTTCTCTTTACCTTCGAGAATAGTGACGAACCTAAATAAATGTTATTTGGTGTTTTTTGCATTGAGCATGAATGTGATTAGATCATGTTCATTGCAACACGGTTATTCATTCAAGTTAGAGAATAATGGTTATTCTGTTTACATGAATAATACCTTCAATGGTCATGCACCCAGTAAGAATGGTTTGTTGAAACTTGATCATAGTAATACACATGTTCATAACATTGATGCCAAAAAGATACAAAGTTAATAATAGTACCACATACTTGTGGCACTGCCGCTAAATGTCATATTGGTATAAAAAGCATGAATAAACTCCATGCTGATGGATCTTTGGACTCCTTCGATTTCGAATCGGTTGAGACATGCAAACCATGCCTCTTGGTCAAGATGACTAAGGACCCCGTTTTCTGTTTTGATGAAGCGGGCAAGTGATTTATTGGAAATGATACATGTTGATGTATGCAATCCAATGAGTCTTGTAGCGTGCGGTGGACATCGTTATTTTCTTACCTTCATTGATGATTTGAGTAGATATAGTGTATATTTACTTAATGAAACACAAGTCTGAATCATTTGAAAGGTTCAAGCAAATTCAGAGTGAAGTTTAAGATCATCGTGACAAGAAGATAAAAATGTTTGCGATATGATTGTGGAGGTGAATATTTGAGTTACGAGTTTGGCATACAACTTTAGACAATGTGAAAGTTGTTTCACAACTCACGCCACCTGGAACACCATATTGTGATGGTATGTCCGAACGTCATAGTCGTGCTCTATTGGATTGTTGGAAATATGCCCTAGAGACAATAAATAAAGTGTTTATTATTGTATTTCCTTGTTCATGATAATCGTTTATTATCCATGCTATAATTGTATTAATTGGAAACATGGATACATGTGTGGATACATAGACAAACACAATGTCCCTAGTATACCTCTAGTGAACTAGCTCGTTGATTGAAAGATGGTTAAGGTTTCCTAGCCATGGACATGAGATGTCATTTGATAACGGGATCACATCATTAGGAGAATGATGTGATGGACAAGACCCAAACTACAAATGTAGCTTATGATCGTGTTAGTTTATTGCTACTATTTTCTGCATGTCAAGTATATGTTCCTATGACCATGAGATCATGCAACTCACAGATATCGGAGGAGTACCTTGTGTGTATCAAACGTCACAACGTAACTGGGTGACTATAAAGGTGCTCTACAGGTGTCTCCGAGGGTGTCTGTTGAGTTGACATGGATCGAGACTGGGATTTGTTACTCCGTGTGACGGAGAGGTATCTCAGGGCCCACTCGGTAATACAACATCACAATGAGACTTGCAAGCAATGTGACTAATTGTTAGTTGCGGGATCTGCTGGTAACGAGATTTAACTAGGTATGGAGATACCGACGATCGGATCTCGGGCAAGTAACATACCGAAGAACAAAGGGAACATCATACGGGATTAACTGAATCCTTGACATAGAGGTTCGACCAATAAAGATCTTCATAGAATATGTAGGAACCAATGTGGACATCCAGGTCCCGCCATTGGTTATTGACCGTAGAGGTGTCTCGGTCATGTCTACATAGTTCTCGAACCCGCAGGGTCTGCACACTTAAGGTTTGGTGACGTTACGGTAATGTAGAGTTATGTATGGTGGTGACCGAAGGTTATTCAAAGTCCCGTATGAGATCCCGGACATCACGAGGAGCTCCAGAATGGTCCGGAGGTAAAGATTCATATATGGGAAGTCCCAATTTGGTCGCCGGAAAAGTTTCGGGCTCATCGGTAGTGTACCGGGAGACCTCCGGGAGGGGTATTTCGACCCTAGAGGGTCCATGGGCTGTGGGAGAATAATAACCAGCCCTTAGTGGGCTGGTGGAACAGCCACAAAAGTCCCATGGCGCCAGGAGAAAAAAGGCCTAAAGAAAAAAGGTGAAAAAAGGCAAAAAGGGTGAATCC
Organism: Hordeum marinum; assembly: GCA_022496015.1. Lineage (NCBI taxonomy): Eukaryota > Viridiplantae > Streptophyta > Magnoliopsida > Poales > Poaceae > Hordeum > Hordeum marinum. The sequence goes on from CM039672.1 coordinate 385,551,242, forward strand.
TACTCCTACTAGGATTGGAGGAGGAGTAGGACTCCTCCACCTTGGCCGGCCAACTCCTAGAGGGCCTTGCCCTTGCGCCAAGGCTTCCTCTCCTCTCCTCCTATATATACTGGTGGAATAGAGGGTTTTTGCACTAGTTTTCCGGCCACGTGCTACCCGTTCCACCGGTGCATAGTTTCTCCTCTAGATCGTATTTCCGCAGTGCTTAGGCGAAGCCCTGCTGGAATTGCTCCACCACCATCGCCGGAGTGCCGTCACGCTGCCGGCAAACTCTTCCTCCTCTCCACTTCCTCTTGCTGGATCAAGACGGTGGAGATCGTCATCAAGCTGCACGTGTGCTAAACGCGGAGGTGCCGTCCGTTCGGTACTAGATCGGAAGGATCGTGATCAAGGCCACAAGACGATCGTGATTGGATTGCGGGACGGATCATGACGAGATCGCGGGACGGTTCGTGATTGGATCGCGGGACAATTCGTGATTGGATCGCGGGACGCTCGGCGATTTGGATCACGAAGAAGTTCGACTACACCAACCGCGTTTCTTAACGCTTCCCGCTTAGCGATCTACAAGGGTACGTAGATCCACTCTCCCTCTCGTAGATGCTCATCACCATGGATAGGTTTGCGTATGCGTAGGAAATTTTTGTTTCCCATGCAACGTTCTCCAACAGTGGCATCATGAGCTAGGTTGATGGTTCGATGAGATCTCGAGCAGAACACAAAATGTTTGTGGGTGTTGATGCTTAGATTGCTTCCTTCCTTGGTCGGATTTTGGTTCAGCGGTATTGTGAGATGAAGCGGCCCGGACCAACATTACTCGTATACTTACGAGAGACCGGTTCCCTCGACGCAACTTGTTGCCTAGATGGCTTGCGGGTGGCAGTTTCTCTCACTTTAGTTGGATCGGATTTGACAATGGCGGTCCTTGAGAAGGTTGAAAAGCAAATTATGTATCACTGTTGTGGTTTATGCTTAGGTGGGAATTGTTCTTTCTAGAAACCCGTAGCAGCCACGTAAAACATGCAACAAAAATTAGAGGACGTCTAACTTGTTTTTGCAGGGTATGTTGTGATGTGATATGACCAATTACATGATGTGATATATGTGATGTATGAGATGATCATGTGATGTATAGAATTTCACGACTTGAGTTGGTGGACTTGGATCATGTGACACTCAGATGACCTGAGGGATGTCAATTTGAGTGGGAGCTTTAGTAATTTGATTAACTAAACTCATTATCTTGAACAATAGTCTAAGTGAACTTTGCATATTTATGTTTTAGATCAATGGCTCGCGCAGTAGCACCCTTGAATTTTAATGTGTTCCTAGAGAAAGCTAAACTGAAATATGATGGAAGTAACTTTGTTGGCTGGGCCCGTAATCTGAGGATTATCCTCATGGCTTCCCAGAAATCATATGTCCTTGATGCACCGCTTGGTGAGTAACCAGAAGACATGACCTCCGAAGACGTTAAGAACGCTTGGGAGGCACGTACTGGAGATTACTCAATAGTTTAGTGTGAAATATTGTATGACTTAGAACAGGGACTTCAAAGACGTTTTGAACGTCATGGAGCATATGAGATGTTCCAGGAGTTGAAGTTTATCTTTCAGAAGAACGCCCAGATCGAGAGGTATGAAACCTCCGATAAGTTCTATGCTTGCAAGATGGAGGAGAATGGTCTATTAGTGAACATATACTCAGACTGTCTGGGTATTCAACTCGTCTGGCGGAGTTGGGAATTGCCCTTCCGCCAGAGGCGATTACTGATAGAGTTCTTCAATCACTGCCACCTAGTTACAAGAGCTTTGTGATGAACTATAACATGCACGGGATGAACAATCAGTCGCCGAGTTGTTTGCAATGCTAAAAGTCGCTGAGTCTGAAATCCAGAAAGAACATCAAGTGTTGATGGTCAATAAAACCACTAGTTTCAAGAAAAATGGCAAAGTCAAAGGCAAGGGCAAGAAGGGTAAAACCAAGAAGGATGGCAAAGCAGTTGCTACTCCTGCAAAGAAGCCCAAGCATGGACCCAAGCCAGAAACTGAGTGCTTTCATTGCAAAGGAACTGGTGACTGGAAACAGAACTGCCCCAAGTACCTGGCTGACAAGAAGGCGGCCAACGACAAACAAGGTATATATGATATACATGTTATTGATGTGTACCTTACTAGCTCTCGTAGTAGTGCCTGGGTATTTGATACCGGTTCGGTTGCTCACATTTGCAACTCAAAGCAGGAACTACGGAATAAACGAAGGCTGGCAAAGGACGAAGTGACGATGCGCGTGGGAAATGGTTCCAAGGTTGATGTTATCGCCGTCGGCACGCTCTCTCTTCGATTACCATCAGGATTAGTGATGAACCTGAATAATTGTTATTTAGTGCCTGCGTTAAGCATGAACATTATATCTGGATCTTGTTTATTGCGAGACGGTTACTCATTTAAATCAGAGAATAAAGGTTGTTCTATTTATATGAGTAATATCTTTTATGTTCATGCACCCAATGTTAGGGGTTTATTCATATTGAATCTTGATGGTGATGACACACATGTTCATAACATTGATGCCAAAAGATGTAGAATTGATAATGATAGTACCACTTTCTTGTGGCACTGCCATTTAGGTCATATTGGTGTAAAACGCATGAGGAAGCTCCATGCTGATGGACTTTTGGAGTCACTTGATTTTGAATCACTTGACACATGTGAACCATGCCTCATGGGCAAGATGACTAAAACGCCATTCTCTGGAACAATGGAACAGGCGAGTTACTTGTTGGAAATTATACACACTGATGTGTGCGGTCCAATGAATGTTGCAGCGCATGGTGGATATCGTTATTTTCTCACCTTCACTAATGACTTAAGTAGATATGGCTATATTTACTTAAGGAAACACAAGTCTGAAATGTTTGAAAAGTTCAAGCAATTTCAGAGTGAAGTTGAGAATCATCGTAACAAGAAGATTAAGTTCCTGCGATCTGATCGAGGAGGTGAATATCTGAGTTACGAATTTGGCAGTCACTTAAGACAGTGTGGAATTGTTTCACAATTAACACGGCTCGGAACACCACAGCGTAATGGTGTGTCCGAACGTCGTAATCGAACCTTATTAGATATGGTGCGTTCTATGATGTCTCTTGCTGATTTGCCACTATCGTTTTGGGGTTATGCATTAGAGACAGTTGCATTCACTCTAAATAGGGCACCATCAAAATCCGTTGAGATGACGCCATATGAACTGTGGTTTGGCAAGAAGCCAAATTTGTCGTTTCTTAAAGTTTGGGCATGTGATGCTTATGTCAAAAAGCTTCAGCCTGAAAAGCTGGAACCCAAAGTGGAGAAATGCATCTTCATAGGATACCCGAAAGAGACAGTCGGGTATACCTTCTATCTCAGATCCGAAGGCAAAGTGTTTGTCGCTAAAAACGGAACATTTCTTGAGAAAGAGTTTCTCTCGAAATAATTGAGTGGGAGGAAAATAGAGCTTGATGAGGTTATTGAACCTTTACTTCAACCAGAAAGTAGCGCAACGCAGAAAGATGTTTCTGTGGAACCTACGTCGGTAGAAGAGGAAGTTAATGATGATGATCATGAAGCTTCGGATCAAGCAGCTATTGAACCTCGTAGGTCGACAAGGCCACGTACTAGCCATGAGTGGTACGGTAACCCTGTCTTGGAAGTCATGTTGTTGGACAATGATGAACCTACGAGCTATGGAGGGGCAGTGATGGGCCCGCATTCCGAGAAATGGTTAGAGGCCATGAAATCCGAGATGGGATCCATGTATGAAAACAAAGTATGGACTTTGGAAGTATTACCTGAAGGGCGAAAGGCCATTCAGAACAAATGGATCTTTAAGAAGAAGACAGACGCGGACGGTAATGTCACCGTCTATAAAGCTCGACTTGTGGCAAAGGGTTTTTCACAAGTTCAAGGAGTTGGCTACGATGAGACTTTCTCACCCGTAGCAATGCTTAAGTCTGTCAGAATCATGTTAGCAATATCTGCCTATTTCGACTATGAAATTTGGCAGATGGATGTAAAAATAGCGTTCCTCAAGGGTTTCCTTGAGGAAGAGTTGTATATGATGCAACCCGAAGGTTTTGTCGATCCAGAGAACGCTGACAAAGTTTGCAAACTCGAGCGATCCATTTATGGACTGGTGCAAGCATCTCGGAGTTGGAATAAGCGCTTTGATGAGGTGATCAAAGCGTTTGAGTTTATACAAGTTTACGGAGAAGCTTGTATTTACAAGAAAGTGAGTGGTAGCTGTATAGCATTTCTAGTATTATATGTGGATGACATATTGCTGATTGGAAACAATATAGAAATGCTGGAAAGCATGAAGGAATATTTGAACAAGAGTTTTTCAATGAAGGACCTAGGAGAAGCTGCTTTCATATTAGGCATTAAAAGATCTATAGAGATAGATCGAGACGCTTAATAGCACTTTCACAGAGCACATACCTTGATCAAGTTTTGAAGAAGTTCAAAATGGAACAGTCCAAGAAGGGGTTCTTGCCTGTATTACAAGGTGTGAAGTTGAGTAAGACTCAATGCCCAGTAACTGCAGAAGATAGAGAAAAGATGAGTGTCATCCCCTATGCTTTAGCCATAGGCTCTACCATGTATGCAATGCTGTGCACAAGACCCGATGTCAGCCTTGCCATAAGTATGGCCGGAAGGTTTCAAAGTGATCCTGGAATGGAGCACCGGCAAGCGGTCAACAATATCCTTAAGTACCTGAAAAGGACTAAGGAAATGTTTCTCGTTTATGAAGGTGATGAAGAGCTCATCGTAAAGGGTTACGTCGATGCGAGCTTTGACACTGATCCGGACGACTCTAAATCGCAAATCGGATACGTATTTATTCTTAACGGGGGAGCGGTAAGCTGGTGCAGTTCCAAGCAAAGCGTGGTAACTGACTCTACGTGCGAAGCGGAATACATCCCAACCTCGGAGGCGGCGAAGGAAGATGTCTGGATGAAGCAGTTCATGACAGATCTTGGAGTAGTGCCTAGTGCACTGAATCCAATGAACCTGTTCTGTGACAACACTGGTGCCATTGCTCTGGCCAAGGAACCAAGGTTTCACGAGAGGACCAGACACATAAAGCGATGCTTCAACTCCATCCGCCATTACATCTTGGAGAAAGACATAAATATTTGCAAAGTGCACACGGATCTGAATGTCGTAGACCCGTTGACTAAACATCTTCCAAGGGCTAAACATGATCAACACCAGAACTGCATGGGTGTTCGATTATTTACAATGTAAATCACATAGTGATGTGAACTAGATTATTGACTCTAGTGCAAGTGGGAGAATGTTGGAAATATGCCCTAGAGGCAATAAATAAAGTGTTTATTATTGTATTTCCTTGTTCATGATAATCGTTTATTATCCATGCTATAATTGTATTAATTGGAAACATGGATACATGTGTGGATACATAGACAAACACAATATCCCTAGTATACCTCTAGTGAACTAGCTCGTTGATTGAAAGATGGTTAAGGTTTCCTAGCCATGGACATGAGGTGTCATTTGATAACGGGATCACATCATTAGGAGAATGATGTGATGGACAAGACCCAAACTACAAACGTAGCTTATGATCGTGTCAGTTTATTGCTACTATTTTCTCCATGTCAAGTATATGTTCCTATGACCATGAGATCATGGAACTCACAGATATTGGAGGAGTACCTTGTGTGTATCAAATGTTGCAACGTAACTGGGTGACTATAAAGGTGCTCTACAGGTGTCTCTGAGGGTGTCTGTTGAGTTGACATGGATCGAGACTGGGATTTGTTACTCCGTGTGACGGAGAGGTATCTCAGGGCCCACTCGGTAATACAACATCACAATGAGCCTTGCAAGCAATGTGACTAATTGTTAGTTGCGGGATCTTGTATTATGGAACGAGTAAAGAGACTTGCCGGTAACAAGATTGAACTAGGTATGGAGATACCGACGATCGAATCTCGGGCAAGTAACATACCGAAGAACAAAGGGAACATCATACGGGATTAACTGAATCCTTGACATAGAGGTTCGACTGATAAATATCTTCGTAGAATATGTAGGAACCAATGTGGACATCTAGGTCCCGCCATTGGTTATTGACCGTAGAGGTGTCTCAGTCATGTCTACATAGTTCTCGAACCCGCAGGGTCTGCACACTTAAGGTTTGGTGACGTTACGGTAATGTAGAGTTATGTATGGTGGTGACCGAAGGTTGTTTGGAGTCCCGGATGAGATCCCAGACGTCACGAGGAGCTCTGGAATGTTCCGGAGGTAAAGGTTCATATATGGGAAGTCCCAATTTGGTCGCCGGAAAAGTTTCGGGCTCATCGGTAGTGTACCGGGAGTGCCGGTAGTGTACTGGGAGACCTCCGGGAGGGGTATTTCGAGCCTAGAGGGTCCATGGGCGGTGGGAGAATAATAACCAGCCCTTAGTGGGCTGGTGGAACAGCCACAAAAGGCCCATGGCGCCAGGAGAAAAAAGGCCTAAAGAAAAAAGGTGAAAAATAGGCAAAAAGGGTGAATCCTACTCCTACTAGGATTGGAGGAGGAGTAGGACTCCTCCACGTTGGCCGGCCAACTCCTAGAGGACCTTGCCCTTGCGCCAAGGATGCCTCTCCTCTCGACCTATATATACTGGTGGAATAGAGGGGTTTTGCACTAGTTTTCCGGCCACGTGCTACCCGTTTCACCGGTGCATAGTTTCTCCTCTAGATCGTATTTCCGCAGTGCTTAGGCGAAGCCCTGCCGGAATTGCTCCACCACCATCGCCGGAGCTCCGTCACGCTGCCGGCAAACTCTTCCTCCTCTCCACTTCCTCTTGCTGGATCAAGACGGTGGAGATCGTCATCAAGCTGCACGTGTGCTGAACGCGGAGGTGCCGTCCGTTCGGTACTAGATCGGAAGGATCATGATCAAGGCCACGAGACAATCGTGATTGGATCGTAGGATGGATCATGACGAGATCGCGGGACGGTTCGTGATCAGATCGCGAGACGGTTCGTGATTGGATCGCGGGACGCTCGGCGACCTGGACCGCGAAGAAGTTCGACTACACCAACCGTGTTTCTTAACGCTTCCTGCTTAGCGACCTACAAGGGTACGTAGATCCACTCTCCCTCTCGTAGATGCTCATCACCATGGATAGGTTTGCGTGTGCGTAGGAAATTTTTTGTTTCCCATGCAACATTCTCCAACATGGATATGGTGCGTGCTATGATGTCTATTATCGTTTTGTTACTATAATTTTGGGGTTATGCATTAGAAACAACTACATTCACTTTAAATAGGGCACCATCTAAATCCGTTGAGATGACACCGTGTGAATTATGGTTTGATAAAAACCTAAGCTGTCATTTCTTAATGTTTGGGACCGCGACGCTTGTGTGCAAAATGTTTTCACCTAATGAGATCGAACCCAAAGCGGACAAATGAATCTTCATAGAATACCCTAAGAAAAGTTGGGTGAACCTTCTGTCTCAGATCGAAGCATAAAATGTTTATTGCTAAAACTGGGTCCTTTCTTGAGGAAAAGTTTCTCTTGAAAGAATTGAGTGGGAGGAAGATAGAACTTGATGAGGTTATTGAACCTCTGTTTCAACCAGAGAGTAGAGCAGCACAGGAAGTTGTTTCTATGAAGCCTACGTTAGTTGAAGAGGAAGTTAATGATGATGATCATGAAGCTTCGGATCAATTTACTATCGAACTTCGAAGGTTGACAAGGACATGTACTGCTCTTGAGCGGTACGACAACCCTGTCTTGGAGGTCATGTTGTTGGACAAGATGAACCTACGAACTATGGAGAAGCGATGATGGGCCCGAAAACCAACAAATGGTTAGAGGCCATGAAATCCAAGGAAGGATCCATGTATGAAAACCAAGTATAGACTTTGGTGTACTTTCTCGTTGGACGGCAGGTCGTTAAGTACAAATGGATCTTTAAAATGAAGACATACGCTGATGGTAAATGTCACCATTTGTAAAGCTCGACTTGTTGCAAAGAAGTTTATGACAAGTTCAAGGAGTTGACTACGATGAGACTTTCTCAATCGTAGTGATGCTAAAGTCTATTGAAACTATGTTAGCAGTTGCTGCACTTTCAATTATGAAATCTGGCACATGGATGTCAAAACATCGTTTCCTTAACGGTTTACTTGAGGAAAGGTTGTATGTGATACAACCAGAAGTTTTTGTCAGTCCTAAGGATGCTAAAAGGTGTGCAAGCTTCAGCGATTCTTCTATGAACTGAAGCAAGCATCTCGGAGTTGGAATATACACTTTGATGAGGTGATCAAAGTTTTTTAGTCTATACAAAGTTTACGAGAAACTTGTATTTGCAATAAAGTGAGTGGGAGCACTATAGAGTTTCTGATAAGTATATGTGGATGACATATTGCTATTCGGAAATGATGTTGAATTTCTGGAGAGCATAAACGGTTGTTTGAAAAGAGTTTTTCAAAGGAAGACATAGATAAAGCTACCTAATTGTTGAGCATCAAGATCTATAAAGATATATTAAGATGTTTGATAAGACTTTCAATGAGTACATACCTTGATAAGATTTTGAAAGAGTTCAAAATGGATTAGTTAGAGAGAAGTGTTCTCGCCTGCTTTGTAAGGTGTGAAGTTGAGTGAGACTCAAAGCTCAACAACGGTAGAAGAAAGAGAAAGGACATATGTTGTCCCCTATGCCTTAGCCATAGGCTCTGTATAGTATGTCATGCTGTGTACCGCACCTGTGTGTGCCTTGCCATGAGTCCGTCAAGGGGTACAAGAGTGATCCGGGAGTGGATCACTGGACAGCGGTCAAGATTATCCTTAGTAACTAAAAAAAGACTAAGGAGATGCTTCTCGATTATGGAGGTCTTAAAGAGTTCATCGTAAAGAGTTACGTCGATGCAAGCTTTAACACCAATCCGGATGACCCGTAGTAGCAATCTGGATACATATAGTGGAGCAGCCATTTGGAATAGTACCAAGTGGAGCGTGGTATCAGTGTTTACAGTTTGACATAGAGATTTGCAAAGTACATACGGATCTGAAGGTCGCAGACCCGTTGACTATAAGACCTCTCTCACAGGCAAAGCATGATCGAACCCCAGAACTCATTGGGTTTTAGATTCACAACAATGCGTATCACATGGTGATGTGAACTAGATTATTGACTCTAGTGCAAGTGGGAGACTGTTGGAAATATGACCTAGAGGCAATAATAAATTAGTTATTATCATATTTCCTTGTTCATGATAATCGTTTATTATCCATGCTATAATTGTATTGATCGGAGACTTAGATGCATGTGTGGATACATAGACAAAACCATGTCCCTAGTATGCCTCTAGTGGACTAGCTCGTTGATCAAAGATGGTTAAGGTTTCCTAGCCATGGACATGAGATGTCATTTGATAATGGGATCACATCATTAGGAGAATGGTGTGATGGACAAGACCGAAACTACAAACGTAGCATACGATCGTGTCAGTTTATTGCTACTGTTTTCTCCATGTTAAGTATATGTTCCTATGACGATGAGAGCATGCAAATCACTGACACCGGAGGAGTGCCTTGTGTGTATCAAACGTCGCAACGTAACTGGGTGACTATAAAGGTACTCTACAGGTATCTCCGAGGGTGTCTGTGGAGTTGGCATGGATCTAGACTGGGATTTGTTACTCCGTGTGACGGAGAGGTATCTCAGGGCCTACTCGGTAATACAACATCACAACAAGCCTCGCAAGCAATGTGACTAAGTGTTAGTCACGGGATCTTGTATTACGGAACGAGTAAAGAGACTTGTCAGGAACGAGGTTGAACTAGGTATGGAGATACCGATGATCGAATCTCGGGCAAGTAACATACCGAAGAACAAAGGGAACATCATACGGGATTAATTGAATCCTTGACATAGAGGTTCGACCGATAAAGATCTTCATAGAATATGTAGGAACCAATGTGGACATCTAGGTCCTGCCACTGGTTATTGACCGTAGAGGTGTCTCGGTCATGTCTACATAGTTCTCGAACCCGTAGGGTCTGCACACTTAAGGTTTGGTGACGTTTCGGTAGTATAGAGTTATGTATGGTGGTGACCGAAGTTTGTTTGGAGTCCTGGATGAGATCCTGGACGTCGTGAGGAGCTCTGGAATGGTCCGGAGGTAAAGATTCATATATAGCAAGTCCTGTTTTGGTCGCTGGAAAAGTTTCTGGCTCATCGGTAGTGTACCGGGAGTGCCGGTAGTGTACCGGGAGACCTCCGGGAGGGGTATTTCGACCCAAGAGGCTACATGGCCTGTGGGAGAGTGGAAACCAGCCCTTAGTGGGCTGGTGGAACACCCACAAGAGGCCCATGCGGCTGGAGGAAAAAAGGCCAAAGAGAAAAAGTGGAAAAAGGCAAATTAGGGAAGGAGTCCTAATCCTACTAGGAGTGGAGGAGGTGGACTCCTCCCTAGTTGGTTCGGCCGACTCCTATAGGAGTCTTGGCCCTTGCGCCAGCCTCCTCTCCTCTCCTCCTATATATACTGGTGGTATTGAGGGTTTTTGAACAAGATTTACGGCCACGTGCTACCCGTTCCACCGGTGCTCCTCTAGATCGGATTTCCGCAGTGTTTAGGCGAAGCCCTGCCGGAATTGCTTCACCACCATCGCTGGAGTGCCGTCACGCTGCCAGTGAACTCTTCTTCCTCTCCACTTCCTCTTGCTAGATCGAGACGGTGGATATCGTCATCAAGCTGCACGTGTGCTGAACGCGGAGGTGCCGTCCGTTCGGCGCTAGATCGGAAGGACCGTGATCAAGATCGCGAGACGGTTCGTGATGAGTTCGCGGGACGGATCGTGATGAGTTCACGGGACAGATCGTGATGAGATCATGGGACGGACCGTGATGAGATCGCGGGACGGATCGTATTGAGTTCGCGGGACGAATCGTGATTGGATCGCGGGACGGATCGTGATGTGATCGCGGGACGCTCGGCGATTTGGATCGCGAAGATGTTCGACTACACCAACCGCGTTTCTTAACGCTTCCCGCCTAGCGATCTACAAGGGTACATAGATCCACTCTCCCTCTCGTAGATGCTCATCACCATGGATAGATCTGCGTGTGTGTAGGAATTTTTTTGTTTCCCATGCGACTTTCCCCAACAACCACCATACATAACCTGCGGGTTCAAGAACTATGTAGACATGACCAAGACACCTCTACGATAAATAGCCAATAGCGGGAACTGGATGCCCATATTGGTTCCTACATATTCTTCAAAGATCTTTATCGATTGAACCTCTATGTCAAGGATTCAGTTAATCCCGTATGTTGTTCCCTTTGTTCTTCGGCATGTTACTTGCCCGAGATTCGATCATCGGCATCTCTATACCTTGTTCAATCTTGTTACCAGCAAGTTTCTTTACTCGTTACGTAATACAAGATCCCGTGGCTAACACTTTAGTCACATTGCTTGCAAGTCTTGTTGTGATGTTGTATTACCGAGTGGGCCCTGAGATACCTCTCCGTCATACGGAGTAACAAATCCAAGTCTTGATCCATGCCAACCCAATAGACACCGTCGAAGATACCTGTAGAGCACCTTTATAGTCACCCAGTTACGTTGCGACGTTTGATGGGGTTATTACCCCTGGGTAGGCCAAAGCAGCGGGGTTCTCTCCCCCGCTTCAAGAAAAAACACGTGGCCGGCTGCTTCCCGGCCGGCAGGCGCGTTGCCGGCTAGGTCGGGGACGGCTGTCCAAGGAGCCGTCTCGGCCCCAGCTGGCTGGGCACGGCCGGCTACCTTCAGACCGCCTCCTCAGTTGACCCTTGGGATGGACAAGCTCCCATGCCAATCCTCTGCATGCGGGTACGGCGACAAGACGGGACCCCCACGACGGGCACCAATGTAGCTGCAAGAACGCTGGCGCGCGGGTGCGCATGGCTACAGTTCCTCCGGTCGTACCGCTGACCTTGGCCGAAGCGACCGGGAGAGGCAACAGTGCCAACACGCCTCTGCCCACCTGATTACCTACCCCGGCATGGCTAAGTGCAGCCGGCCATATCGGAGACTTTGGCCGGCTGGTGCAAGATGATGCTGCCCGGGTGGTCCGTGCCGTAGGTGGGCGCAGGCCAATCGCGGAGCTGGCTAGCGGGCCCTAGAGGGCGATGGGATCGCGCAGCCGGTGGACCCTACAGGCGATGAGATGGCTCAAGGGGCAGGACCCCCTGGCGAGCCGGAGAGGCTGCCAGCCGGGTCCCCCCATTCTGTACCATAAGAGTATTGTAAACTGGGGGGTTGGCCTATAAACCCCCCGAGCCCCCATGCAAGGGGGACGACGAATCTCTCTCTCACACCCACGGGACACTTCCCACATATTCACCCCCCTAGCAGAGGAAAGCGAGTCGGCCGTTCCCTCTTCCTCCTCTAGACGATGGCTCTAAGAGCAACCTTGTAATCATACCCATCCATCAACTAGACCAAGCAAGACTAGGGGTGTTACCTCCCACGGAGGGCCCTGAACCTGGGTACATCGTGTGTCTCTATCGCTTGTGCCTAATCCTGCACCCAGAGCCCGTCGACATCCTCCGGCCCCAACCACTTTCGATAAGCCTACCCATGGCATCTGTCGTGAGAAAACGATGACAGTTGGCACCCATCAAGGGGCCGTACGCGGCGCCGGCCAGATTCATGCTCCGGGCGGGACCCCTCGCCATTCTCCACTGCCGCCGCACGTCCAGGCGAAACCGCGGGCTCGTGGGGTTTGCTCCGACAGGCCCTGCGGCACCGCTCCAAGACGCTCCCCAGCTCCCCAAACGCGGGGACCGGGCCACCCGTCAGTGGAGGTGGGAGGGTAGGGACGGGCGGCAACGCCTCCTAGTCCTCGATCACGTCCAGCATGGACCTTCAGGTCCGGCTATCCTCACCACCCATCCCAATGTTCGTCACGGTGGCGGCTGTCGGGGGAGGGTTAATAACGGCGAGGGCACAGGAATCGGTTCCCAGTTGCCCCTCTCTCGGTGTTGGTGCCGCCTCCTCCTCCTGCCGGCTCGGCGCGACGATCGCGACGGCCGGTGCCCCATCTCCATGGCCGGCGCCTTCGGAGCCACTAAGATCTCTAGCACGTCGACCTGGGCCAGTTCGGCCGTGGGCGGCGTCGCGTCCGACACCTCCAGCCAGGTTTCCTCGAGGGCCGACTCCATAGCCGCCGCCCCCAGTCGGGCCGCCGCCCCCGGTCGGGCTGCCTCCTCTGCAGACGGGGGCGGAGCCGGCTCTGTGTCCGCCCCTTGCGGCTCGCTCGATGGGGGCCTCGACATGCGAGTCGATTCCGCCACCGAGTTAGACGCTCACGTGGGGTCTGTGGACCTCCTCCATCTCCCGCCGCTCGAGGTCCTGGAGCGCGAGGCCCCGCCTTGGGATCTAGACTTCGAGGCCCGTAACTCCGCGAGCCTCCTCTTCTCCTCGCGCTACGTGGCCACGTGCTCGCGGGCCAGCCGGTTGGCGGCCTCCGTCGGGTCGACCATCGACTCCACGTCGTGGAGTTCGATGGGGTCCCTGAAGCACATAGGGGTCAAACACTAGCGAGCACACAACTTTGAGAGGAACCCACGCAAGAAGAAGGTCACTTACTCGGTGACGATGGGCAGAGCCCGCCTGGCGTGCGCCGGCGGCTTTGGCACGGCCGCCTTCACCCGCTTGCGGGTAGGCAGTAGGGCCGCCGGCTCCTCCTGAGCCAGCCTCTTCCCCCAACTGGTGGCCCTGACCGTCGGGGCACGAGCCGGCCGCTCCTTGCTCCGCCCGCGCACGACCCTGCTGAACCAAGGGGGAGGCACGTTCAAGATCTGAACATCATCATCATCATTATCATCATCATCATCATCGGTCCAATACCTAATCGTGGGGCCGGGATGGTACTCACCAGCTGTGCTGGGCCCTCTGGCTGCGCTAGGCTCTCCGGCTGCGCTGGGCCCACCGGCTCCCAGGTCGACCGCCTCCTCGACCTCCCCTGAGGAATCGACCCCCTCTTCGGGCGGGCCTCCATGCTTGTAGTCCTCGGAGTCGGAATGGTAGCACTCTGCCTCGAAGATCTGAGGGTGCGGGCCATCGGACGTGTTCTGTCGCACGAACAACTGCGATCAGGATGGAAAAGTAAGATCGGGCGCCGGATGGAGGGGTTCAAACAAGTAAAGCTGCCTCGATGGAACATACCAGGGGTGCTTGGTGGTGCCGGTCGTACGGCTCCTTGCCTAAGGTCCACATCGCTGGCGCCATCCTAAAGGTCGTGATGGCGTTCACCCGCTTCGCCACCTGAGCCGGTGTGAGGTCAACGGTCGTCAGCCGACAGGGGTCTCGACGGCTGAACATGTCGCAGGTCCGGTGCGGCCTCATCTGGAGAGGCAGCACCTGACGCGCAATGAAGGCGACCACCATATCGGAAGCGACCAGCCCTTCCCCGCTCCTCATGTCCACGAGCCGATCGAGCTCTTCGAGTGCGGTTCCGCGCGGAGCGGTCCCCAACCACTTCACTCCGGAGGAAGGGGCATTGACGTACTCTGGCAGCCGGATGTAATCCCGCCGCGGGTCGACGTTCTTCATGTAGAATAATGTCCGGTGCTAGCCCTTGAAGGAATCGATGAGGCTGAAGTGCGGGAAGCGCAAACCGCGACAACACACCGCCGCGCCCCCGCAGGTGCTACTTCTCGATGGTTTCCCGTGAAGAGGAACGGTTTGATGCAGCAAAGTAGATAAGTATTTCCCTCAGTTTTTGAGAACTAAGGTATCAATCTAGTAGGAGATACAAGCGAGCCACCAATAGATATACCTGCACAAGGAATTAAACTCTTGCACCCAACGCTATAAAGGGGTTGTCAATCCCTTCACGGTTATTTGCAAGGATGAGATGTAGTAGAGATAGATATAATAGGATGCTTGAACGGAAAGTAAAACTAAAAGTAAAAACAATGCAGAAAGTATTTTTGGTGTTTTTGGTTTTAGATCTGAAAATATAATATGGAAAATAGACCCGGGGGCCATAGGTTTCACTAGACGGCTTCTCTCATGATGGCAAGTATTACGGAGCGTGAACAAACTACTGCCGAGAAATTGATAGAAAAGCGAATATATCCAAGGCAATGATTATGCACATAGGCATCACGTCTATGACAAGTAGACCGAAATGATTCTGCATCTACTACTATTACTCCACACATCGACCGACTCCTGCCTGCATCTAGAGTATTAAGTTCATGAAGAACAGAGTAACACATTAAGTAAGATGACATGATGTAGAGGGATAAACTCAAGCAATATGATGAAAACCCCATCTTTTTACCCTTGATGACAACAATACAATACGTGCCTCGCTACCCCTACTTTGTCATTGGGTGAGGACACCGCAAGATTGAACCCCAAACTAAGCACTTCTCCTATTGCAAGAATTACCAATCTAGTTGGCCAAACCAAACCAATAACTCGAAGAGACTTGCAAAGATATGAAATCATGCATATAAGAATTCAGGAAAGACTCAAATAATATTCATGGATAATCTGAACATAAACCCACAATTCATCGGATCTCGACAAACACACCGCAAAAGAGTATTACATCGGATAGATCTCCATGAAGATCATGAAGAACATGGTATTGAGAAGCAAAGAGAGAGAAGAAGCCATCTAGATACTAGTTATGGACCCGTAGGTCTGTGTTGAACTACTCACACATCATCGTAGGGGCAATGGAGTTTATGTAGATGCCCTTCGTGATCGAATCCCCCTCCGACAGATTACCGGAAAAGGCTCCAAGTTTGGATCTCTTGGGAACGGAGGCTTCTGGCGGCGGAAAAGTGTTTTCGTGTCTCGTTATGATAATGATGGAATATTTGGGTATTTATAGGCCGAAGATTAGGGTTAGGGGAGTTGCGAGGGGCCCACAAGCCCGCCCGACGCGGGTGCCCCCTGGCCGCGGCAAGCGGGCTTGTGGCCCCATGGCAGCTCCTCTTCCTTGGTTATCAAGTCTCATGGCTTCCATATTTTCTAGAAAAAATCATTCTAGAGGTTTTATTCCATTTGGACTCCGTTTAATATTCCTTATCTGCGAAACTCAAAAACAAGGAAAACACAGAAACTGGCACTAGCTCTAGATTAATAGGCTAGTCCCAAAAATAATATAAAATAGCATATTAATGCATATAAAACATCCAAAACAAATAATATAATAGCATGGAACAATAAAAAATTATAGATACGTTGGAGACGTATGAGCATCCCCAAGCTTAATTCCTGGTCGTCCTCGAGTATGTAAATGATAAAAACAGAATTTTTGATGTGGAATTCTACCCAACATATTTATCCATGTAATATTCTTTATTGTGGCATGAATATTCAGATCCGTTAGATTCAAAACAATTGTCTAATATTGACATAAAAACAGTAATACTTCGAGCACACCAACAAGGTAGTCGTGTCCTTTCGAAATAACATGGCCTTACAAAGTTATCCCTACAAAATCATATGGTCTGGTTATGCTCCATCTTCCCCACACAAAGTATCTAAATCATGCACAACCCCGATGAACAAGTCAAGCAATTGTTTCACACTTTTGGTGTTCTCAAACCTTTTCAACTCTCATGCAATGCATGAGCGTGAGCATGGATACAACATTATAGGTGGAATAGAATATGGTGGGGGTGCAAGGAAAAAAGAGAAGATAGTCTCACATCAACTAGGCATATCAACGGGCTATGGAGATGCCCATCAATAAATATCAATGTGAGTGAGTAGGGATTGCCATGCAACAAATTCACTTAGAGCTATAAGTGTATGAAATCTCAAAAAGAAAACTAAGTGGTCGTGCATAATGAATATCCACTAGTTATATGAAAGTGACAAAATAGGAGACTCTCTATTATGAAGATCATGGTGCTACTTTGAAGCACAAGTGTGGAAAAAGATAGTAGAAATTGACCCTTCTCTCTTTCTCTCATTTTTTTATTTTGGTGGGCTTCTTTGTCCTCTTTTATTTTTTTGTTTGGGCTTCATTAGCCTCTTTTATTTTTTGTAAAGTCTGGATACTCGTCCCAACTTGTGAGGGAGTCATATCCTCCATTATTTACTTATAACTCAAGGAAAATTCTTTATTTTCACCAGAAGCCCGAAGCCATGAGAGAAGTGGCAGGAGAAGACGACGAACTCCCCCGCCTGTGGCTCGGACACCACCTCGTCGCCCGACGCGCGAGCAGTCACGCGCTCCGCCGACGGCAGCATGCGTGTGCAGTGGAGCTCCGTGATGGTGGCCTCCATGACAACGGAGCCGGCCTAGCTCCCCGAGCGTACTTTGGCCATTGCTATGGAGGGGCTGCGCGTGAGGGCGTGCTAGCAGGGTCGCAAGCGAGAAGAATGGCGGCACAGGAGGGAGCAAAGAAGACGAAGGAAAGGAAGACAAGGGGGGATAATGGGGTGCGGGTGCTTCCGCCCTTTGTCCTCCCTCCCCTTTTCAAATGAGGAGGCTACGACCGGGGACATGGGGGTTAATTGCGCCCACTCCCCCAGAATCTCCGTGCGCGCATGGGCATCCTGGGTTGTAACCGCCGCATCGGGGCGCAGAAGATCTCTGCCTGCGTCCCGAGGCCTACTGGGCTACGCCCGAGGCCTAGCGGGCTAGGCCCAGGGCGATGCCCCGTCTGCCTGCGTGCGCGGGACCCACGACATCATTACTCACCATGTGGCGCGCTACGGGCCGGCCCGGGTCCCGGGGTAGTGCGTCGGGACCCGAGGCGTCGGGAGCGGCCGCCGACCTGGCTGCCTGTTCGGCTTCGTGCCGGAGATGGGTACCGCGAGGGGGAAGCCGCAGGCTCCCCTCCGTCTGGTGGACGTGGGCCCTGCCGGCTTCGGGGACTACTGATGGTGTTATTACCCCTGGTTAGGCCAAAGCAACGGGATTCTC
Organism: Hordeum marinum; assembly: GCA_022496015.1. Lineage (NCBI taxonomy): Eukaryota > Viridiplantae > Streptophyta > Magnoliopsida > Poales > Poaceae > Hordeum > Hordeum marinum. The sequence goes on from CM039672.1 coordinate 385,569,197, forward strand.
TCCCCTGCTTCAAGAAAAAACATGTGGTCGGCTGCTTCCCGGCCGGCTGGCGCACGGCCGGCAGGCGCGTTGCCGGCTGGGTCGGGGACGACTGTCCAAGGAGTCAACTCGGCCCCGGCCGGCTGGGTGCGGCCGGCTGCCGTCGGACCGCCTCCTCAGTTGACCCTTAGGGCGGACAAGCTCCCATCCCATCCCTTTGCACGCGGGTATGACGACAAGACGGGACCCCCACGACGGACACCAATGTAGCCACAGTGACTGTTGATGCACGGGTGCGTGTGGGTATAGTTTGTCCGGTTAGACCACTGACCTTGGCCGACCGCGTCTGGGCGGGGCAAAAGTGCCGACACGCCTCCGCCCACTCGTTACCTGCCCCGGCATGGCTACAGTGGAGCCAGTCGTACCGGAGACTTCGGCCGGCTGGTGCATGACCACGCCGCCCGAGAGGCCCGTGCCATAGCAGGTGGGCGCAGGCCAATCGCGAAGCCGACTGGCGAGCCCGAGCGGGCGATGGGACCATGTAGCGGGTGGACCCTATGGGTGATGAGACGGCTCGAGGGGCGGGACCCCCTGGCCAGCCGGAGAGGCTGCCAGCTGGGTCCCCCCATTCTGTACCATAAGAGTATTGTAAGCGGGGGGCTTGGCCTATAAAACCCCCGAGCCCCCCATGCAAGGGGGACGACGAATCTCACACACAGTCACACACCCACCCACGGGACACTTCCCACATATTCACCCCCATAGCAGAGGAAGGCGAGCCGGCTGCTCCCTCTTCCTCCTCTAGACGACGGCTCTAGGAGCAACCTTGTAATCATACCCATCCATCAAATAGACCAAGCAGGACTAGGGGTGTTACCTCCCACGGAGGGCCCTGAACCTGGGTACATCGTGTGTCTTCACCGCTTGTGCCTAATCCGGCACCCCAAGCCCGTCGGCGTCCTCCGTCCCCAACCACCTTCGATAAGCCTATCCATAGCATCTGTCGTGAGAAAACAATGACAATTTTTTATACACAAAAGGTACTCCTCCGGTGTTAGTGAGTTGCATGATCTCATGGTCATAGGAACAAATACTTGACATGTAGAAAACTGTAGCAATAATCTGACACGATCATATGCTATGTTTATAGTTTGGGTCTTGTCCATCACATCATTCTCCTAATGATGTGATCCCGTTATCAAATGACATCTCATGTCCATGGATAGGAAACCTTAACCATCTTTGATCAATGAGCTAGTCCATCAGAGGCATACTAGGGACATGGTGTTGTCTATGTATCCACACATGGATCTGAGTTTCCAATCAATACAATTCTAGCATGGATAATAAACAATTATCATCAACAAGGAAATATGATAATAACTAATTTATTATTGCCTCTAGGGCATATTTCCAACACCTCTCTCCTAGGAGCATGTGTCTATTACTTGCTTCGATAACTAATAGACTTTTGCAATAAGTATGTGAGTTCTTTATGACTAATGTGAGTCCATGGATTTTATGCACTCTCACCCTTCCACCATTGCTAGCCTCTCTAGTACCGCACAACTTTCGCCGGTGCATTACACCCACCATATTCTCTTCCTCAAAATAGACACCATACCTACCTATTATGGCATTTCCATAGCCATTCCGAGATATATTGCCATGTAACTTCCACCATTCCATTTATTATGACACGTACCATAATTGTCATATTGCTTTGCATGATTGTAAGATAGCTAGCATGATGTTTTCATGGCTTGCCGGTTTTATTATGTCATTGATACGCTAGATCATTGCACATCCCGGTAGACTGCCGGAGGCATTCATATAGAGTCATATTTTCTTCTAGTATTAACTTGTAATTCTTGAGTTGTAAGTAAATAAAAGTGTGACGATCATCATTATTAGAGAATTGTCCCATGTGAGGAAAGGATGTTGGAAGCTATGATTCCCTCACACATTGGGATGAGTATCTGGACTTTACAAAAAATAAAAGAGGCCAAAGAAGCCCAAATAAGAAATAAAACAGGCCAAAGAAGCCCACCAAAAAACAAAAAAATGAGAGAAAAGAGAGAAGGGGCAATGCTACTATCCTTTTTCGACACTTGTGCTTCAAAGTATCACCATGATCTTCATGATAGTGAGTCTCCTATATTTTCACTTTCATATACTAGTGGGAATTTTTCATTATAGAACATGGCTTTTATATTCCAATGATGGGCTTCCTCAAAATTGCCCTAGGTCTTCGTGAGCAAGTGAGTTTGATGCACATCCACTTAGTGTCTTTTTGAGCCTTCATACACTTATAGCTCTAGTGCACCCGTTGCATGGAAATCCCTACTCACTCACATTTATATCTATTGATGGGCATATCCATAACTGTTGATACGCCTAGTTGATGTGAAACTATGTCCTTCTTTTTTGTCTTCTCCACAACCACCTATAGTGCTATATCCATGGCTCACGCTCATGTATTGCGTGAAAGTTGAAAAGGTTTGAGAATACTAAAGTATGAAACAATTGCTTGGCTAAAACCGGGGTTGTGCATGATTTAATACTTTGTGTGATGAAGATGGAGGATAGCCAGACTATATGATTTTGTAGGGATAACTTTCTTTTAGGCATGATATTTTGATAAGACATGATTGCTTTATTAGTATGCTTGAAGTATTATTGTCTTAATGTCAAATGGTAGACTATTGCTTTGAATCACTCGTGTCTTAATATTCATGCCACGATTAGATTATATGAACAAGATTATGCTAGGTAGCATTCCACATCAAAAATTATCTTTTATATCATTTACCTACTCGAGGACGAGCAGGAATTAAGCATGGGGATGCTGATACGTCTTTGTCGTATCTATATTTTTGATTGTATCATACCAATATTCTACAACTTTCATATACTTTTGGCAAATTTTTATTCTATTTTTGGGACTAACATATTGATCCAGTGCCCAGTGCCACTTCTTGTTTGTTGCATATTTTTAGTTTTGTAGAAAATCCATAAAAAATGAAGTCCAAACATGATAGAAACTTACAGGAAGTTTTTTTGCATATATGTGATTTTTGGGAAAAAGAACCAACGCGAGAGATGCCCGAGGGCCCACAAGCCAGGGGCGCGGCCTACCCCCTGGGCCCGCCAGGGTGGCTTGTGGTCACCCCTTAGGGCGGTTGGCGCCTTTCTTTCTCCGCAAGAAAGCTAATATCCAGGTAAAAATCATCTTAAAATTTCAGCCCAATCAGAGTTACGGATCTTCGGGAATTTAAGAAGCGGTGGAAGGCCATAATCTGGGAACGCAGAAACGGAAGGAAATTGAGAGTGAGATCCAATCTCGAAGGGGCTCCCACCCCTCCGCCGCCATGGAGGCCAAGGACCAGAGGGGAAACCCTCCTCCCATCTAGGGGGAGGTCAAGGAAGAAGAAGAAGGAGGGCGGTTCTCTTCCCCTCTCTCTCCCGGTGGCACCGAAACGCTGCCGGGGCCATCATCGTGACGGCGATCTACACCAAAAACTTCGCCGCCGTCATCACCAACTCTCCCCCTCTATGCAGCGGTTCAACACCTCTTCTCCCTGTTGTAATCTCTACTTAAACATGGTTCTCAATGTTATATATTATTTCCCAATGATGTATGGCTATCCTATGATGTTTGAGTAGATCCGTTGTGTCCTATGGGTTGATTGATGATCATGATTGGTTTGAGTTGCATGTTTTATTATTGGTGCTGTCCTATGGTACTCTTCGTGTCGCGCAAGCATGAGGGATCCCCACTGTAGGGTTTGCAATATGTTTGTGATTCGCTTATGGTGGGTGGCGTGAGTGACAGAAGCACAGACCCGAGTAAGTAGGTTGTTTGTGTATGGGAATAAAGAGGACTAGATACCTTATAATGCTATGGTTGGGTTTAACCTTAATGATCTTTAGTAGTTGCGGATGCTTGCTAGAGTTCCAATCATAAGTGAATATGATCCAAGTAGAGAAAGTATGTTAGCTTATGCCTCTCCCTCATATAAAATTGCAATAGAGATTATCGGTCTAGTTATCGATTGCCTAGGGACAAATATCTTTCTTGTGACAAAAAGCTCTCTACTAATACTAACTTAGTTGTTTATTTATGTAAGCAGCCCCTAGTTTTTATTTACGTGCTCTTTATTATCTTGCAAACCTATCCCGTTACACCTACAAAGTACTTCTAATTTCATACTTGTTCCAGGTAAAGCGAACCTTATCGTGCGTAGGGTTGTATCGATGGTCGATAGAACTTGAGGGGATATTTGTTCTACCTTTAGATCCTCATTGGGTTCGACACTCTTACTTAGTGAAAGAGGCTACAACTGATCCCCTACACTTGTGGGTTATCACCCCCTCTCACAAACATCCGCAATTCCGAAAGAAGTATTAAGATAAATCTAAGAATAGCATGAAACATATGGATTCAAATATGAAATAACACATAAACTAGGGTTTAAGCTTCTGTCACTCTAGCAACCCATCATCTACTTATTACTCCACAATGCCTTCCCTTAGGTCCATTAGATGGTGAAGTGTCATGTAGTCAACGTTCCCACGACAACACTAAAGGAAGTAACAACTTACAAATCATCAAAATATTGAACGAATACCAACTTCACGTGATTACTTATAACAAGACTTCTCCCATGTCCTCAGGAACAATAGTAACCACTCACATATCATCAACATGTTCAAGATCGAAGGTGTAATAATGATGATTAAGGATTTGAACATAATATCTTCCACCAAATAAACCAACAAGCATCAACTACAAGATGTAATGAACACTACTAGTAACCCAGAGGTACCAATCCGAGGTTGTGAGACAAAGATTGAATACAAGAGATGAACTAGGATTTGAGATGAGATGGTGCTAGTGAAGATGTTGATGACGGTTTGTCCTCCCATGAAGGAGGAAGCATTGGTGATGACAAGCTTCTATCTCCCCCTCCCGAAGAGGAGTTTCCATGACAGAATCAACCTGTTTGAGTGCAAATGGGCATCTGCCCAGGTTTCCACCTCGAGACGGTGTCGCTTCGTCCCAAAAGTTCCTTTCTTATTTTTTCTCATCAGCTGTGAATTTATAGGACTGGAATTAGGGTTTGGAGAGCCGCGTGTGCCCCACAAGCTAATGAGGCACGCCAAAGGGGGTGGAGGCGTCCTGTTAGCTGATGGCCCACAGACAGCCCCCTCTGGCAGTTCTTTGGTCCATAATTCTTCATATATTCCAAAAATAATTTGCAAAAAAAATTCAGGTCATTTGGAGTCCAGTGAATTTTCACCCTTTTTCTTGGCTTTCAAGTCCAGAATTCCAGTTCCCGGCAATTTCCCTCCTTTGTGATGTACCTTGTAAATTCAGAGAGAAAAATGCCTAAGAATTGTATCATAAAGTAGAATAATGAACAAGAATAGCATAAATATCAATAGGAAATCATGATGCAAAATGTATGTATCAACTCCCCAAAGCTTAGACCTTGCTTGTCCTCAAGCAAAGCCGAACTCGATAATAATGACCACATAATTTGAGAGAGAGGTGTCGATAAAAACAGAATATGGACACGAGAGGATCATGAATATTAACATAGAAACAAGTTTTTCATCATATAACTTCTCAGAAACAAGTAACATTCTATCCACAACACTGAAGTATGAAGCATAAACTTTATTGACAATCAACAAACTATGTTCTTAGTCATTGAGACAACCAATTCATCACTTCTTAGATAAGAGTCTATGTAAGAGCTTTCAGTTTATCAAGTTCACATTCTCAACTATCATTTTGTCTTCTATGATTGCTGACACTCACTTCATATTTTTGGAGCTAATGTTTCCATCGGACACATAGGAAGATAGTGGCGTTATTATTTTCACCACCCAACTTATTTACCTCAAGGATAATGTCGACAATAATGATTCATGATCACCTACATCCAACTGGATACATATATATCTGGATGTTTCCCCAACACATAATGCCAACTAGAGAATTAATAGGTTGGAATAGGGATAAACATTATTGACTCTTGTATAAAAGTAAATACATGTAAGTAAAAGATAGGCCCTTTGAAGAGAGAAGAACATGTTGTCATGTGCTTTTTGATTTTTGGATGTGCAAACTCTTAATATAAAGGAACATCACTTTATAATGCCCCTTATGATAGCAACCTTTATTATATAGTATGTTGCTTTTATTTCTTTGCCATCACAAAATCCTGCAAAGCTTATTTTCCCTTACAATAAAAAAAATACATATTTAGGTGCAATTTTTATTGCTTTGATGCACCGATGAAAAGTTACTTGAAGGATCTTATTCAATCCATAGGTTGGTACGTTGGACTCTCATGGAAAAATGACTGGGTTTAAGGGTTATGGATGCACAAGTAGTATGTCTACTTAGTGCGAAAATTTTGGCTAGCAAGCACCACATGTTAGAGGATCCATGACAATACAACTTCTATGTCTGTGTGGACAAACATAACTCATTATGTTGTCTTCCTTGTCCAACATCAACCGTTTGATCATTATATAATATTTGATGGGGGGCCACAATCATAAAAAATGTCCAAGATAGTGTATTTGCAGTGAATCTCCTCTCCTCTATCATAATTTGCATGGATTGTATCAATAACATACACTATGTTTGCTAACTCCCAACAATTTTTATTACTTATACTTTGTCTATATGAAGTCATTACCCTCATGGGATTAGCCTATGATTTTCTATCTATTATATACTTAAAACGATAGAAAACGAACGGTGATGATTTGACACTCTAAAGTTAAGATGTATCAATGGTTAAGATTAGGCAAGCACTACACGTCAGAAAAATAAGACAAGTACTACACGTCAAAGAAAATCTCGCAAATCCTAAGTGTACATGTCTTGAAAGATTAAGAAAGTCCTACACACATAAAAAAAGCTGAGATTGGCAAGTACTACACGTCAAATAAAATATTACAGGAATCCGAATCGTGGATGTTCAGAAAATATGCATCAGTCACGTCCTACTAGCAATCTCTGAAAAGTAAAAAAACAACTTCGCATGTAGGAGTACATGCCTTTTAAAAAGGAGTCCCCTGCTGCATGTATGTGTATTGTAGGAGAAAATCAAAATCGCTGCATCTACGTATATATAAATTAAAGGCACTAAATTTCTCCTAATACGGATTGGACGATCATCCTCCTGGATTAATCTCAAGTTAAAGCCGGGAAGTAGCCATACGTCCGTACATTCATCTAGATACCAGATACCAGATACCAGTGAGAGAACTGCTGTAAAAAATACCCACCCCCAAGTTAATGTCTAGAGGCAGCCATACGTCCCTACATTGATCTAAAAAAAACAGTCTCATACTTCCCCACATACATCCGTGATCAGACCGTTGTGAAAAATACTGGCTAGACTTTTCAAAAAAAAAGGGTAGGACTTTATACCAATATAGATACGTACATGTTTTATTTTGCCAAAAAAATAGATACATGCTAAAATAAAAATACTTTCTATTGATTTAAATTATAACGTTGGAGATAAAAAATACTTTCTATTGATTTGTGAAAATTATAGTGTACAAATAAGCATTTTTTTGCGGCCAACATAGAAATACGTCTGATGATTTATTGAGGGGTAATATAGGTCTCTTGATTGACTAGAACCGAGTCTCTTATGTACACGTACGGAAGAAGATAACCTATACAAGGAAATTACAAACGAGCCCCTCTATAGATATTTGTATCTTGATGAAATGAGTCAACAGTTGATGCGCTATCAGTGTTATGGATGCACGTAGTGACAATATGAGACGGAGTTCAGTTCGAAACCGGATTTGTTAAACACGAGGAACTAATTGTTCTGTCAATTTAGCTTCTGTCTTTCTCTCTAACATCCGACTATGCCAATTAAGCCTAAGATGTAATTCAATTTTCCTGAGGCACAGAACCGCATGCACAAGGTATGTTTGATGTGTGTACGCTTTTTCTCATATCTCTCAAAGCATGCTTCACTGAAAAAACAATTAGCTCCGAAACGATGAATTGCCATTAGATTGCTTCGAGTTATATTTTATCTATGTACATTTGTAAACAAGCATACTACAAGCAAAAAAATGGCTTCATGAATAATATTTAAGGTTAATAGAAAACAATCCAAGTTAATAGATATAGGAGTAACTAACCAAATTTTAGTAATGGATATGCCACACACACACGACTTCATATTTTGTTTTTCTTCCAGCCTGTTTATTCAGCGTATGCACATCTACATACACATCACCTTTCTATGCAAACAAGCTCGAAGAGTGAATGAAATATAATATGTTAGTGTTTTTCTAATAAATGCACATATATTCACATTTTTTTGCGGGTGCACATATATTCACACTTGACTTAGATAGCAAAGCAACAAAGTTAGTTAAAAGAAGATGATCATAATTAAAAGTACGCTGATCTTGAAGTAAAATAAATAAAAACTGCAATTACATTACGGCCAGTGAGGATGACGTTGGAAGACAGAGGATACATGGTTTATTGCCAAGCTATAAAATAGTAAGATTTAGAAGAAGAAAAATAGTAAGATCTAACATTTACTGAAAATCTCCGAATAAAATGACGACGAAAATAAATAAATGAATGACCAGAGGAAGAGACACGAGTAAAGGATAGCATATTAATACACAAGATTAAAAGCATATGAGGCTTTATCTTATATCTTCCATGTAAACAATAAACCGTTAGTTTGCTAGCTACGTATTTTGGATGCTTTTTATCAATTAAACTTGAATCTTTCCATCGTACTAAAAACTAAAGATGTAAGTCCATATAAAGTTAAAATAATAATTAGTAAGTAGATGAAATACAGAGAATTGACATGATAGAATTAATATCGTATATGGTAATAAATGAGAATTCTAGCCGTGCCAATGCGTGGGTCGCCCCGCTAGTTAGACATTAAGACAATAATACTTCAAGCATATCAATAAAGCAAATTGTATCTCTTCAAAATATAATGGCAAAAGAAAGTTATCCCTACAATATCATATAGTCTGGCTATGATCCATCTTCCCCACACAAAGTATTTATATCATGCACAACCCCGATGACAAGTCAAGCAATTGTTTCACACCTTTTATGTTCTCAAACTTTTTCAACTCACGCAATACATGAGCATGAGCCATGGATATAGCACTATAGGTGGAATAAAATATGGTGGAGGTTGTGAAGAAAAAGAAGAAGATAGTCTCACATCAACTAGGAGTATCAACGGGCTATGGAGATGCCCATTAATAGATATTAATGTGAGTGAGTAGAGATTACCATGCAACGGATGCACTAGAGCTATAAGTGTATGAAAGCTCAAACTAAAAACTAAGTAGGTGTCATTGAACTTGCTTGCTCACGAAAACCTAGGGCAATTTGAGAAAGCCCATCATTGGAATATACAAGCCAAGTTCGATAATGAAAAATTCCCACTACTATATGAAAGTGACAAAATAGAAGACTCTCTATCATGAAGATAAGGTGCTACTTTCAAGCACAAGTGTGGAAAATGATAGTAGCATTGTCCCTTCTCTGTTTTCTCTCTTTTTAATTTTTTATTTTTGGGTGGGCATCTAAGGCCTCTTTTTTTATTTGGGCTTCACTGGCCTCTTTTATTTTTCATAAAGTCCAAATTCTCATCCCAACTTGTGAGGGAATCATAGTTTCCATCATCCTTTCCTCACATGGGACAATGCTCTAATAATGATGATCATCACACTTCTATTTATTTACAACTCAAAAGAAAATTACAACTTGAAACCTACAAAAAAATATGACTCTATATGAATACCTCCGGTGGTGTACTGGGATATGCAATGATCTAGCATAGCAAATGACATAAAAAATGGACAAGCCATGAAAACATCATGCTAGCTATCTTACGATCATGCAAAGCAATATGAAAATGATGGTGCATGTCATAATAAACGGAACGATGGAAGTTGCATGGCAATATATCTCGTAATGACGATGGAAATGCCATAATAGGTAGGTATGGTGGCTGTTTTGAGGGAGGGTATATGGTGGGTTTAACGCATCGGCGAAAGTTGCACGGTAGTACAAAGGCTAGCAAAGGTGGAAGGGTTAGAGTGCGTATAATCCATGGACTCACATTAGTGATACAAAACTCACATACGTATTGCAAAAATATATTAGTCATAGAAGCAAAGTATTAGACGCATGCTCCTAGGGGATAGGTTGGTAGGAGTTAACCATCGTGCGCTCCCGACCCTCACACAAAGGTTGACAATCAATAAACAAATCATGCTCCAACTTCCATACATAACGGTTCATCATATGTGCATGCTACGGGAATCACAAACCTTCACACAAGTATTTCTACCAATCCACAATTACTCACTAGCATGACTCTAATAACACCATCTTTATATCGCAGTACTATTGCAAGGAATCAAACACATCATATTCAGTGATCTACAAGTTTGTAGGATTTTATGACTAACCATGTGAATGACCAACTCCTGTTAAATCTCTAAATAGATATAAGTGAAGCATGAGAGTTTAATTATTTCTACAACAGATATGCCCATGCTCTAAGAAATATAAGTGAAGAAAAAGAGCATTCTACAAATGGTGGTTTTCTATGTGTGAGAAACAGGCAATCCAAACTTCAAATGATATAAGTGAAGCACATGAAGCATTCTATAAACCATACTCAAAAGATATAAGTGAGGTGCAAAGAGCCTTCTATAAATAAACCAAGGACTTTCTCATACCAGCATGGTGCATTATTAAAATAAAAATAAAAAGCACACGACGCTCCAAGATTTACGCATATCATGTGACGAATAAAAATATAGCTTCAAGTAAAATTACCGACGGTTGTTAGAAGAAAGAGGGGATGCCTTCCGAGGCATATCCTAGCTTAGTTTCTTGGGAGTCCTTGAATATTACCTTGGGTTGCCTTGGGCATCCCCAAGCTTACTCTCTTTCCACTGCTTTTTTCCTTCATCCATCGTGATCTCACCCAAAACTTGAAAACTTCAATCACACAAAACTTAACAAAACCCTCGTGAGATACGTTAGTATAATAAAACAAATCACCACTTTAAGTATGGTTGCCAACCAATTCATATTTTGTTTTTGCATTGTAGCTACTGTAATATAACTTTTCCATGGATTATACCACTGATACAATCAATAGTTTCATCAAAACGAGCAAAACAATGCATCAAAAATAGAATGTGTCAAAAACAGGACAGTCTGTAGTAATCTGAAGATTCATGATACTTCTGTAATTCTAACCATTCTGAAAAATTAGGATAAAATAAAAGAACTGCATATCAGTACTATGTAAAAATTCAAAAACTTTTGTCATTCTAGTAAAAAAATGTAAATTCACGCACTACAGCCAAAGTTTCTGTTTTTTTGCACTACACACACCAAACAAGCAATCTAATCATCCTAAAGGCAAATCTTGGCACATTATTTTTATAATGTAATGGATTTTTATAAGGGGATAATTATTTTTGTTATAAAGTTTCTATAATCAAGATTCACAAAGTTTCCATGGGCATGAACAAAGTTCAAAGCTAGCCCCCACTTCAACATTGCTTGTCTTTCTCACGTTCACTTTTCTCATTGAAAAAGTTTTAGGTTCCCCACTTTATTTTTTTATTTTTTAAACTATATAAAAGCACACAACAGAATAAAATGACTATCTAAAACTTCCGGGTTGTCTCCCTGGCAGCGCTTTCTTTAAAGCCATTAAGCTAGGCATAAAGTGCTCAAGTAGTGGATCCACCCGGATCCCAAGGTATATCAAAGCCAATTTTAATTAACAATGATTTGTAATTTAGTAGTGAGCACAAAGTAACATATATCATGCAACAACGAAGTCTAACTCTCTTCCTATGCATTGGCATGTCATAGAAGAACAATTCATTCACACCAAGTAAAGGCCAATGCATGGCAACGTAGTTTCTTGCAATTTTATTGTATCAGAAACATAGAGAGGTGAAGATGTAGTTACTCTCTCATAATAATTGCAAGTAGGAGCAGCAATCACATGCATATTAATACACAAGATTAAAATCATATGAGGCTTTCTCTTATATCTTCCATGTAAACAATAAACCATTAGTTTGCTAGCTATGTATTTTGGATGCTTTTTATCAATTAAACTTGAATCTTTCCATCGTACTACAAACTAAATATGTAAGTCCATATAAAGTTAAAATAATAATTAGTAAGTAGATGAAATATAGAGAATTGACATGACAAAATTAACATCATATATGGTAATGCATGAGAATTCTAGCCGCACAAATGCGCGGGTTGCCCCGCTAGTTTCTTTTATTTCAATACTATGATGATTGATGCATGAGAGTAAAGAAAGCAAACTCAACTAATATTTATTATATAACTCACACACTCGATTACAAAAGATAGGTAGATAACAAAGCAAACACTCTAAGCAAAGCAAAACTAAATTTATTCCTCTAAATCATGAAACAACTAAGGATCGAACTAAGACAGATGATAATGGTAAAAGTGATGGTGATACGATACCGGGACACCTCGTGCAAGCTTGGAACAAGATAATGGTGGTGCCCATGCCCATTTAATCAATTGTCCCTCTTGGGCGATGATGGTGATGATGCGACATGCTTGTCCTTCAAGAGATGCTCAAGATTATCGAATATCCGCCGAAGGGCCCGGTTTTGTTCTTCCAGTAGAATAACTTCCTGAGTGAGAGTTGTGTTCTGAGCACAGATGGATTGCATAAGATTCGAGGCATCAATTTTAGGTAAGGAAATATCATCATAAAGAGGTAGTGACACATCTCCCTGGATTGAATCCTCTGAGAGGTCATTGGCATTCTTTCTTCCCATTCCCCCGGCTTCTTCCTTATCTTTCTTCATAGCATCTTATGGAGCCTCGGTGCATCCTCTTATCCACTAGACAATTCATAATAGATCTTGCTATAAGGGCGTCTGCCTGGCGAAGGTCGGACTATGCGATGCTTCTTGTGGAGAGTCGAGGGAGCCATGGGAGCTTCGCTAAATTAGAGATCATGATAGTAAAACAACCCAAAACAAGAACAGAGGAGAAACTTGTGATCTGGTGGTCAAAACATACGGGAGTGATGACCCACAAGTATGGGGAATCAATCATAGTCCTTTCGATAAGTAAGAGTGTCGAACCCAATGAGGAGCAAAAGGAAATAATAAGCGGTTTTCAGCAAGGTAATTTCTACAAGCACTCAAATTGTAAGTAACAAGTAGTTTGATAGCAAGGTAATTTGTAATGAGCAAGTAACTGTAACAATAAGTAAGGTGCAGCAAGGTAGACCAATCCTTTTGTGGCAAAGGATAGGCCAAAATGATCTCTTATGATAAGCAAAGTTTTATTGAGGTACACGGGAATTTCATCTAGTCACTTTCATCATGTTGGTTTGATTCGTGTTCGCTACTTTGATAATTTGATATGTGGGTGGACTGGTGCTAAGGTGCTGTTCTTACTTTAACTAACAAACTACTTATGATTAACCCCCTCGCAAGCATCCGTAGCTACGACAAAAGGATTAAGACAAAGTCTAACCATAGCATTAAACATGTGGACCCAAATCAGCCCCTTACGAAGTAGCACATGAACTAGGGTTTAAGCTTCAATCACCCTAGCAACCCATCATCTAATAACTACTACACAATGCATTACCTTAGGCCCAAAGATGGTGAAGTGTCATGTAGTCGACGTTCACATGACACCACTAAGGGAATCACAACATATATATCATCAAAATATCGAACACATATCAAATTCACATGATTACTTGCAACATGACTTCTCCCGTGACCTCAAGAACAAATGTAACTACTCACAAATAATACTCATGCTCAAGATCATAGGTGTATTGAATAGCATAATGGATCTGAACATATAATCTTCCACCAAATAAACCATATAGTAATCAACTACACAAGGTAATCATCACTACTAATCACCCACAGGTACCAGTCTGAGGTTCCGGTACAAAGATTGAACACAAGAGATGAACTAGGGTTTGAGAGGAGATGGTGTTTTTGAATATATTTATGAAGAATGGCCACCACAATATGAGAGGGTTGTTGGTGATGACGATGGCTTCGATTTCCCCCTCCGGGAGGGAAGTTCCCTCGGCGGAATCGCTCCCGCGGAGGGCAAAAGTGCTCCTGCCCAAGTTCCGCCTCTAGACGGCGGCGCCTCATCCCGAAAGTCCTCTCTTATTTTTTAGGGTTTTCCAGAATTTATAGTAGAATACGAGCTCTAGAGGTGGGCCAGGGTGAGCACCACCCACCAGGCCACGCCTGGGGGTCCTGGTGCGCCCTGGTGGGTGTTCCTCACCAGGTGGCCCCCCTCCGGTAGTTTTCCGGTGTAGTATTTTTTATTTATTCCACAAAAATTTGACATAAAGTTTCAGCTCCATTGGGGATGTGCAGAATAGGTATCTCTGGCATGCTTTTTTCAGGTCCCGAATTCCAGCTGTCGGTATTCTCCCTCTTTGTGTAAACCTTGAAAATTATGAGAGAAAAGGCATTAGAAATACTCCCCAAAGCATTATTATGCATAAAAACATTATAAATAACAGTAGAAAACATGATGCAAAATGGACATATCAACTCCCCCAAGCTTAGACCTTGCTTGTCCTCAAGTGAAAGCCGATATATAGGAACATGTCCACAATGTTTCAGAGAGAGGTGTCGATAAAAACAAAATACGAACATAGTAGCATCATGCTTATTATTATAACAACAAAAAACATATAACTTTTATTTCATAACAACATCATATAACTTCTTATGAGCAAGTAACAATTCATCACAACATGGATGTATAAAGCATAAACCTTATTGGAAACCAACAAACTATGTTCTCAGTCAACTTTGCAAATACAATTCATCATATTTTTAGGAAGGGTCTCATGTAGGAGACTTTTGGCAAGCCCACATACTAAACCATCATTTATTCTTCTATGATTGATAACTCTCACATCATACCCATGATCAAAAATTCTCAACAGGACACATAGAAAGATAGGGGCTTATAGTTTTGCCTCCCAACGTATTCACCTCAAGGGTGATGTCAACAATAATAACTCATGCTCGCTCATATCCAACTGGATATATGTGCCTAGATCTTTCCTCACCACATGATGCTTGCAAAAGGATAAAAATAAAAAGGAATATGGAAGAATACTTTAACTCTTGCATAAAAGTAAATACACAAAGATAAAATATATGCCCTTCGCAGAGGGAAGCAGAGGTTGTCATGCGCTTTTTAATTTCTATGCCAAATCCCTTAGCGCAAAAGAACTTCATGGTGTATTGCCCCTTGTGATAGAAACCTTTATGATGCAGTTTGTTGATTTTATTACTTTGCCATCACAACTTCATGCAATGCTCGATTTTCTCTTACACTAATTGATCCAACACTTTTAGAAGCAATTTTTATTGCCTTGGTGCACCGATGACAACTTACTTGAAGGATCTTATTCAATCCATGTGTAGGTATGGTGGAATCTCAAACATGAGTTTGGGTTTGGGATGTTTGGATGCACAAGTAGTATCTCTACTTAGTGCGGACTTTTTGGGTAGCAAAAATATTGAGCAAGCACCACATGTTGAAGGATCTATTACAATATAACTTCTATGTGAATATGAACAAACATAAATCATTACATTGTCTTCCTTGTCCAACGTCAATAGTTTTGGCATATAATATTTAATGGAGGCTCACAATCATAAAAGATGTCCATGATAGTGTATTTGCATGTGAATCTTCTCTTCCCTAATTAATTCTTTCATGAATTGCATCATTGACTAATGCTATGTTTGCTAATCTCCAATAAATTTTACCACTTATACTTTTCTTTATTGTGATGTCATTACTCACCATAAGATTAGCATATGATCTTTTTCATTTATTCTCTTTTATCATGATTGCAACAAGAAAGTAAAGGGGCAAAATCTCAAACTATACTTTATTATATAACCCTCACTCTATTACATGGATAGATATATCATGAAACTAACACTCGAAAATAGATCATACTAAACTTTTATTCATTTAAATCACAAAAAAGCTCAGGATCGAAATAAAAAGGCAAAGGTAAAAAGTGATGGTTATACGATACTGGGGCGCCTCCCCAAGCTTGGATCAAGCGAAGGGGAGTGCCCATACCCGTGTACTCAAGTCTCCTTTGGTGGTGATGAGGCGTTACACTTCAGCTCCAGTAAATACTTCAATCTACGGATGACGCTCCTAAGGATGGTGATGTGTTCCTCTAGTAAAATATTTTCACAAGTGAGGAATTTATTCTAAACACGAACCGCTTGGAAAGCCCTAAAAGCTTCAATTTCAAGAGGGGTGATATGATGGTAATAAGGCCGAAGGATATCTTGTTCTTCCTCCTCTGCCGTGTCCATGGGTTGCCCTCCTTCTCGAGCTTGATTCTACATAGCTTCCTTGCCCTTGTCCCAATTATTGGCTTCTTTTGGCTCTTATCTCTTTCGTTCCATCTTCATCAACCAAGCATCCTATTCTACGTTATTGGGGGACGAAGAAGACATGATGCCTGTCTTGGTAGACTGTTAGGAAAATAGTACAAAACAAGATCAGAGGAAAATCTCGCGGTGTAGTGGTCAAAACAATTGGGGGTATATATAGAGAATTTTTATTCTTGAAAATCATGAAAAGGATGGAAAATGGAGTCGGGAAGGTTCCCAAGGTGGGCACCACCCACCAGGGCCTGCCAGGGAGGGCAACCGGGCCCTGGTGTATCGTGCTCACCTCGGTTGCCTTCCGGTTTTTTTTTTATTTTCCAAAATTCTAAAATATTCCAAAACTGATAAAAATATTAATGTGGATTTTCGGAGTCCGTTTACTTATAGTATCACGTACCTCTTATTTTTCATGATTCTGGAGTGTTCTGGAAGGTTTATCTTATGTGCTCCTCTGATGGCATGGTTTGGATAGGCATACCTGAGTTGTAGTGTTAAATTCTTTGTCCATTGACCACCTTTGGGTTAGTACCTTCGGCATTATTAATCTTGATATCCCCAGAGCGATAAACTTCTTTCGGCACTGTCTAGAGTTTTGCTAGCATAATGGATAACATTTAATTTCTTACCAACTCTTTGTCCTAGGAGAGCACCAACAACATAATCACTAACATCACACATAATTTCAAAAGGCAAGTTCCAATCAAGTGGTTGAACAATAGGTATAGTGGTGAAGGCTTTCTTAAGTGTTTCAAAGGATTCTACACAATCATCATGAAAAACAAACGGAATATCCTTTTGTCAAAGTTTAGTAAGAGGCCTAGAATTTTTTGAGAAGTCTTTAATAAACCTCCTATAGAAACCAGCATAACCAAGGAAACTTTGAATAACTTTAATATCTTTAGGACATGGCATTGTCTCAATTGCATCAACTTTAGCTTGATCCACCTCAATGCCTCGTTCGGAGATTTTATGCCCCAAGACAATACCTTCATTAACCATAAAGTGGCACTTCTCCCAATTCTATATGAAATTAGTTTGTTCACATCTCTGCAAAACTCGATCAAGGTTGCTTAAGCAATCATCAAAAGAAATTCCGTAAACGGAAAAATCATCCATGAAAACCTCAAAATAATTTCACAAACATCAAAAAATATAGTAGTCATACATCTTTGAAAGGTAGCAGGTTCATTGCATAAACCAAAAGTCATATGTCTATAAGCATAGGTTCCAAAAGGACTAGAAAGGTGGTTTTCTCTTGATCATATTGTGACACAGGTATTTGAGAGAAACCAGAATATCCATCAAGGAATCAAAAATGTGTGTTCTTAGATAATCTTTCAAGCATTTGATCAATAAAATGTAGATGGTAATGATCTTTTCAAGTAGATTTATATAGTTTTCTAAAATAAATTACCATTCTATAGCCAGTAACAATTCTTTGTGGGATAATTTCATTTTTATCATTAGGAACAACAGTAATACCTCCTTTCTTAGGGATACAATGAACGGGACTTACCCATCTACTATTAGCTATGGGATAGATTATACCTACTTCCAAAAGCTTTAATATTTCAGTTCTTACCACTTCTTTCATCTTAGGATTCAATGGTCGTTGGTGATCAACAACAAGTTTAGCATTAGGTTCCTTATTGATCTTGTGCTGACATAGAGTGGGACTAGTGCCCTGAAGATCATCAAGAGTATATCCAATAGCAGCCCAATGCTTCCTTGAAATTTTTAATAACGTTTCTTCTTCATGTTCTGAAAGGTTAGGACTAATGATAGAAGGATAGATCTTTTCTCGTGAAGATAAGCATACTTCAGGGTGTCAAACAATTGTTTGAATTCAAACACAGGATCACCTTCAGGTGGAGGAGGACCTCCCAAAGTTTCGATAGGCAAATTGTGTTTTAGTAGAGGTTGTTGTCCAAAGAAATTTTTATCTATTTTATTTCTTTCACGCAAGTGCATATCATTTTCATGGTCTAGCAAATATTGTTCTAATGGATCAGTAGGATGAACAGCAATAGAAGTAAGGCCAATTATTTCATCCTTACTAGATAATTATTTATCATGGGGTTGTCTACTAAACTTGGAAAAATTAAAATAGTGAGACACATCACCAAACTTAACACTAACGATTTTCTTTTGACAATCTATCTTAGCATGAACAGTGTTCAAGAAAGGTCTACCAAAGATAATGGGACAAAAGTCATCTTGTGGGGAACCAAGAACTAGAAAAGCAGTAGGATATTTTATTTTCCCACACGACACTTCAATATCTCTAACAATCCCAAGTGGTGTGATGGTGTCTCTAATAGCAAGTTTAATAGTAACATCAATGTCTTCTATTTCAACATGTGCTATGTCATTCATAATTTCTTGGTATAAGGAAAAAGGAATAGCACTCACACTAGCACCTAAATCACATAAGCCATGATAACAATGATCTCCTAGTTTAACTAAGACAACGGGCAAGCTACCTACGGGTCTATGTTTATCTTTTTCATCGGGTTTAGAATTCTAGCAGCTTCATCACAGAAGTAAATGACATCCCCACCAATATTTTCTACCAAGAGATCTTTGACCATAGCAACACTAGGTTCTACTTTAATTTGGTAAGAGGGCTTAGGTGCTCTAATATTACTCTTGCGAACCACAATTGATACCTTAGCATGTTCCTTTACCCTAACAGGAAAAGGTGGTTTTTCAACATAAGCAGTAGGCGCAAGTGGATCAACATTGTAAATAATAGTTTGTTCTTTAGATATGACTGGTTCTTTATTTATTTTCTAATATGGGGATGATATTTAAACCACTTCTCCCTAGGGAGGTCGACATGAGCAGCAAATGATTCACAAAAAGAGGCTACTATCTCTGAGTCAAGTCCATATTTAGTGCTAAACTTATGAAAAGCATCGGTATTCATAAAATATCGAACACAATCAAATTCAAGATTATAACCTGACTCATTACCTTCATCATCTCCCAATCTTCAGAGTTGCGTTTAATTCTTTCCAAGAGATCCCACCTGAATTCAATAGTCTTCTTCATCAAAGAACCAACACAAGAAGTATCGAGCATGGATCGATCAATATGACAAAGCCGAGCTTAATTTTTTTGAATAATAACTTCTCTCAGGATATCATTATTGGGGAATGAATAAAACATCGATTTAAGTTTCCCCCAAGCTAGAGCGATCACGACGCCAAAAATTATATATATAATTCTGATCATGATGAACTAGATGCATAGGATAAACCTTTTGGTGGAATTCCAATTTCAATCGATTCTAGTTCCATGATCCAATATCATCACATAGCCTATACCATGTCAATGCTTTTCCCTTCAGACATAAAGGGAAAACCTTCTTCTTAACTTCATCTCCGGATAAACATGCAAGCTTAAATAATCCACAAATCTCATCCACATGTATTAGGTGTATATCAGGATGTTTAGTTCCATCTCCTGCATAAGGATTATCTAGCAGTACTTTGTAGGTGTAACGGGATAGGTTTGCAAGATAATAAAGAGCATGTAAATAAAAAGTAGGGGCTGCTTAGATAAAGAAACAACTAAGTTAGTCTAACTAGAGAGATTTTCGTCACAAGAAAGTTATTTGTCCCTAGGCAATCAATAACTAGACCGATAATCATTATTGCAATTTTATATGAGGGAGAGGCATAAGCTAACATACTTTCTCTACTTGGATCATATGCACTTATGATTGGAACTCTAGCAAGCAACCGCAACTACTAAAGATCATTAAGGTAAAACCCAACCATAACATTATAAGGTATCAAGTCCTCTTTACTCCCATAAGCAACAACCCACCTACTCGGGTTTATGCTTCTGTCACTCAAGAAACCCACCATAGGCAAATCATGAACACATTGCAACACCCTACAGCGAGGATACCTCACGCTTGCATGACACGGAGAGCACCATAGGACAACACCAATAATAAAACATGCAACTCAAACCAATCATGATCACCAATCAACTCATAGGACAAAACGGATCTACTCAAACATCATAGGATAGCCATACATCATTGGTAAATAATATATAGCATTGAAAACCATGTTTAAGAAGAGATTACATCAGGGATAAGGGGTGTTACACCACTGCATAGAGGGAGAGAGAGTTGGTGATGACGGCGGCGAAGTTGTTGGTGTAGATCGCTGTCATGATGATGGCCCCGGCGGCGTTCCGGTGCCATCGTGAGAGAGGGGGGAGAGCCCCCTCCTTCTTCTTCTTACTTTGCCTCCCCCTATATGGGAGGAGGGTTTCCCCTCTGGTCCATGGCCTCCATGGCGGCGGAGGGACGAGAGCCCCTCCGATATTGAATCCCTCTCTTTGTTTCCTTCTGTTTCTGCGTTCCCAGATTCTGGCCTTTCACCGTTTCTTAAATATCCAGAGATCCGTAACTCCGGTCGGGCTGAAATTTTGAGGGGATTTTTACTATAAAAATATGTTCTGTATGCAAAAAGGAAAGCTCCAACCGACCTAAGGGATGGCCACAAGCGACCCTGGTGCTACCAGGGGGTAGGCCGTGCCCCTATGGCTTGTGGGCCCCTCTGGCATCGTCTTCCATTGATTATTTTCCCCCAAAATCACATATATTCCAAAAAAACTCCATAAGTTTTTATCGTGTTTGGATTTCATTTGGTATGGATATTCTGCGAAATAGAAAACATGCAACAAACAGGAACCGACACTGGGAACTGGATCAATATGTTAGTCCCAAATATAGTATAAAAAGTTGCCAAAAGTATATGAAATTTGTAGAATATTGGCATGAAACATTATAGATATTACAGAGACATATCAGCATCCCCAAGCTTAATTCCTGCTTGTCCTCGAGTAGGTAAATGATAAAAAAGATAATTTTTTATGTCGAATGCTACCTAGCATAATCTTGTTCATATAATCTAATCATGGCATGAATATTAAGACACGAGTTATTCAAAGCAATAGTCTATCACTTCACATTAGGACAATAATACTTCAGGCATACTAATAAATCAATCACATCTTCTAAAAATATCATGGATAAAAGAAAGTTATCCCTACAAAATCATATAGTCTCGCTATGCTCCATCTTCCCCACACAAAGTATTTATATCATGCACAACCCCGATGACAAGTCAAGCAACTGTTTCACACCTTTTATGTTCTCAAACCTTTTCAACTTTCATGCAATACATGAGCGTGAGCCATGGATATAACACTATATGTGGAATAGAGTATGGTGGTTGTGGAGAAGACAAAAAGAAGAGATAGTCTCACATCAACTAGGCGTATCAATGGGCTATGCAGATGCCCATTAATAGATATCAATATGAGTGAGTAGGGATTGCCATGCAATGAATACACTACAGCTATAAGTGTATGACAACTCAAAAATAGACTAAGTGGGCATGCATCCAACTTGCTTGCTGAAGAAGACCTAGGGAAATTTGAGGAAGCCCATCATTGGAATATACAAGCCAAGTTATATAATGAAAAATTTCCACTAGTATATAAAAGTGACAAAACGGGAGACTCTCTATCATGAAGATCATGGTGCTACTTTGAAGCACAAGTGTGGAAAAAGGATAGTAGCTGTAACATCCAAGTGCTACCCTTGCCATTTATGGTCATGTAACTCTTGTGAACCTCTATGTTTGCCTTGTGCTTGAATGGATTGTGATTGCTCCTCTGCCATTTGCTTCATTGTCTCATGCATCATGCCATCTCATCATCATGTCATGCATAATATTTTTTTGTGGTGTGCTTCCATGTGATAATTGTTGTGATGCTGTTAGTAGATCTTGTGTGATCTGTGGATGTGTGCAAGTGTGGTTTACCACCCCCTCTCCTTCTTTTTCAAACATCTTCAAAAACCCCTTTGAATCATTATCATTTCCCACTGTGTTAAGAAACTTGATAATTATTTCTATTAAAAATGTTCATGGTTTAGGGAATATTATTTTGAGTATATGTGTGTTGCTCTCTTTGGTGTTTGAGCTTTGGAATCATGGGGTTTTACAATAAACAGGGGCTGGTTATTTTTAAAAGTATTTAATTTACTTGTCCTAAAAATCATCTTGTTATTTTTATTAAATAGGGCATGTTTATTCCAGTGCGAAAGTATTTTTGTTTTAGCAAAATCCTTTTATTTTTCTCTGGTTTTTTTCTTGTGTCTCTGATATTTTAAGAGGAAACCTTGTCGTTTTGCTGCGAGAGAGAGTGCTAGTGGGCTGTCCTCCTCCTTAGCACGGCCCAGCCCAGCATCTAGCGGCGACCTGCCCCGTCGCCCTCCTTTCCGTCAGATTCAGTGTAAAGCAGAGAGGAGCGTGCACCACCGTGAACTTCAGACGTTGAGACGCTGTCATCCCGCGCCAATATTGCCCCCTCGGCGTCCGTGCCGCCCCCTAGGATTCTCTCTCCCTCATCACGCCGCCGCCCTCCACCTCTCCTCCTCCATCGTCTCAGGTAAGGCGAGATTCAGAGAGTTTTCTGAGAGGTCCAAAGAAGAGGCTCGTCGCCGCAGGAGCTTCTCCAACGAGCCCCCTGAACAGGTGAGCGTCAGGGTCGCTCTATGCCGTCCGTCTGCTTCCCCAATGTCGTCTGCATCCGCGTGGGACGCCAAGGCCATGCCCCTGCTTGATCTTCTTCCCCTCTGGCCAAGATCTCCCGCCGTAGCTATTCACCGTCGTGGTTTTCCCCCAAGCCCGTACGACGATGTCGAGACCGCTGTAAGGACTTGCGTGTCTTCCTCCCCTCTCCGAATCACCCCTCGTAGTCATGTCGCTGTTGCGCTTGGTCCGCTGCTGCATTCGTCATGGTAGAGCACCGACGAGCTTGTGTCGCTCGCCCCCCTCGTCGTTGCGCCTCCCTAGCCCCGGGAATGGGTTCCCGTGAGGTTCTCGTTTCCCTGCCAGGTTCCCTCCTCGTCGAAGAGTCCCTATTGTCGCCGGAATTGTCGCCACCGTGTCCTTTGTCGCCGCTGTCAAAGTTTTCAGTTTCGTCAGTGTTAAGCCAGCGCGTGTTAGTAGTTATTGAGCGAGGACCCCTTCTATGCAGATGTACGTGACAAGTGGTCTTGTGTGTGTTGGATCTATTCTAGCAGCAGATCTAGAGTGTGTGTGTGGTGTGGTAGTATGTGTATGCTTGTTTTTTTTGTGTGTGTATGACAAGTGGTCCTGGCCCCACTTGTCATCCACTAGGGGGCCCTGGTGACTATGCCAGGTGGGCCCCTCATACATGTTGTTTTTCTTTTATTGTGTTGTAATGTTTTATGTGATAAGTAGATATTTCCATTTTTGATAATAATACTAAAACTGGATATGTGCATATATGAACATGAGCATTTTAGGTAAGTTTTGACTTATGGGATTATAGGATAATTTTCGAGCTAGTGTTGTGCTATGTTGTTCCATGCAAACATATGAGTGTGATATATGATTTTGGGGTAGAATCACCCAAGGAATTCATTGGTGCAACTTGTTTGGTCATTTGAGCAAGTTTGACAAAATGTCATTTTGTCTCAAAGTGTCATTTTGTCATTTTAGTTATAATTAATCCATGCATGCTATGATAATTGTGTCAACATGAAAGTGGTAGCCTTTGATGAGTAGAATGCCATGGTATTTTATTTTGACATGATAAACTTGCATATAAGTGGGAACCATGCTCCAAATTGGCTAATAAAAATGTTGCTGTTTTCAACATGCTAAATATTTCTAAGTCTGAAAATCTGTTAATATTTTTATGCCATGATGAGTGGATGCTACCAAGTGATATGTTGAGTTTTAACTCAAGATCAGTGCTAGTGTTTTGAAGTAGATGTTGCCCTCTACCATCCTGTTAATTTCCATGCCATGAGGTGGTATCTATCACCATTAGTTTCTGTTGTAAAGTTGCTATCAGCTTAACTCAAATTCTAGAAAACTGTGATTTTCTCTAAGTCCCTAGAATTTGTTTCATCATGCCAACTTGTGAGCTTCATGCTTATTGATATGTGCTTCCTTTCCAGTTTGTGTAGTTGGATGATTTGATAAGCATGTTATGTAGTTTATGTGAATGCCTTGCTTGAGGTTGGAACTTCCTATAGCTCTAGATATTTGCTGTGAAAGATGCTATGTTGTTGTTTTGAGGCAGATTGTTTGTTTTAGTGTTTTGTGACTTGTGGGAGCTATGCTCCATGGTTTTGCTTGATCTTTGGCTCTATTGTGGTTGGTGTTTCATTGACTAACCAGTGGATACCTTGGAATACAAAGGAATAACCCATGGCCTTCATTGTCTTGTGTTTGCCTTCGTAACTTGCCGTGAGCGTAGCATGAGAACCTTAACTCCGTTTCCTACATTCTACATATGCATTTGCATCGTCTTTGCATGAAGCATCCATATTTGCCATGATCATGAATGTTCGTACAACTTAACATGAGGTTCTGTCCAGAATTTTTAATAACTTAACTATAGCATGTGAAACATGACTAGTCTAGGATTGTCGTGCTAAATACTTCAAATGAATCATGCATCATATTGTTTGTGCATTTCACCTTGGTTGGTTGTTTATTGTTGATGTTTCTCTTGGGTAGATGCGAGTGTTGAACCTGAGTACAAGGATCCAGGAGAGTACCACTACGAGGACCCCGCTCTTTGCCCCTTTGAGGAACCAACAAGCAAGATGATCATACCCGGATCCCAACACTATTTTTGCTTTGCTAGATGTCTCGCTCTTATCGTTACATATGGGTTACCTACCAATTGAATGTCAAGCCTCCTACATTGCCATGATAGCCTCTAACCCCTCCACATCCAAGCAAACCTTGTTTGGCTAAGTTACCGCTGCTCAGCCCCTCTTATAGTGTTCTTAGTTGCAGGTGCAGGTTGATTCCATGTGATAACATGGATATCTGGCATATCACAATATTTACTGCTATTTAATTCAATGCACATATATATCTTGGTATGGTGGAAGGCTTGGCCTTTTGCTCGGTGTTTTGTTCCACTTTTACCGCCTTAGCTACTTGTTACCGGTGTTATGTTTCCATATTTTGCGCTCCTAACGTGCTCGGGGTTGTTATGGGGACCCCCTTGATTATTCGGTTGAGATTAAAACTTGTCTGGCAAGACCCAACATTGGTACTATTTGCTGAAACAACTAAATAAACTTGCATAGGGCTTTGCAACCCAGTGGATAATTAATCAACCACCCGGGCCAGTGCTCCTCATGAGTGTTGGTCCAAACTAGAGCATTGTGCGGGGCCAACCCGGGGCAACTCGGGAAATTTCTATCAGGCCACCGTACGCGTAGCTTATCCGTCGTGTCCTGAGAACGAGATATGCGACTCTTATCGGGTTCGTCGACACGTCAAGAGGTCTTGTTGGACTTGTTTTACCTTTCTCGAGTGGCTTGCATGAGGAGCTCTGATTTTTCTTCGGGCTATCTCGAGGTGTCGGAATTCCTTTGGAGTTGCCTAGGATGATCATGAGATCCATGGTCGAGGTTATTCCCGCGGAGTGTGGTTAATTTATGATGGACTAGTTGGAGCACCAATGCGGGGTTAAAACTTTCGGAAAAGCCATGCCCACTATTATGTGGCAACTTGGATATTTGTTTAACACCCGATTATAGTTAACTTGAAGTAAACACCAATAAAATACACCACCTATGTGAGTAACCGTGATTGCCTCTGCTCGTGAACATGATCCGAGAGAGAACACAGTGGGGTTATGTTTGCTGTAAGTAGGTGTTCAGGATCGCTTAGCGATCATGCTAGTTCTTGAATGTTTATTGCAGACCACATATTGACATTCATGTTCTCGTAAGATTAGCCACTATAAATGCTCAGTGCTGCTGCAAACTAAATACTTATCCCCCATCCAACCTATAAGCTTGAATAGTCTCGGTACCCGATTGTGAGATTGCTGAGTCCTCGTGGCTCACAAATTACTACAAAAAATAAAGGTGCAGGTGCAGACGAGATCATGCCAGATGATGTGACGCAGCTCTAGTGGGAGTATGATGAGGAGCGTGGCAGTATGTACGTCACATATCCAGACGAGTAGAGTGGCCTTGGTCGTGATCTTCGGGGCTAGCAAGCCAGTGTCATTGCATACTTTTATCGTTTGTTTTCGTCCGTAGTCGGACCCTGTCTTGGAATGATGTTTGAATTAAACTGTGTGGAATTGTAATTGAGCATGTGGTCTTCTCTTCATAAATATATGTGATGATACTGTACTTGCGAACGGCAAGATGCGCCTCTATCCCTATCGAGGCCCCATGCCTTAATATGGATAGGCACGCATCTTGGGCGTGACAAGTTGGTATCAGAGCCATACGACCATAGGAGCCCTTTGCTTGACCGAACTTGGCCGAGTCGAGTCTAGTAAAAACTATTTTGAGTCTACTTATATTGGAGAGTAGGTTTCTTTTTACTCCTCTTCTATACTCAGGTGAGGTATTCGACTTAGGGATTTTGATTCTACTCCTGTTCTCGCTCAAAAAAATTCTAGGATCACGTGGGTATTTTGGAAACTATATGATACCGATGTGATGGAGTTCTGTCTTGGTGCCTCTTGTCTGACTTGATTTCTTCCGGGGAGTTGAGCTCTAGGGAATTCTTGGCACATTGTTATCATTCAGCTTCCTTAGTATGTCAGGACAAAGGGTGTTCGGAATTACTTCAATACTTGTCGTGGTGAGATAAGGTCAGAGTCACCCAGTACTGTGGAGGCGTCCGAGGTACCACCATGGTTAGTATCGTTGTGCTTTCGAGGATTCGAGTTAGATGGATTTGCGAAAGCCTCTGGTTATGTGTTGAAGGATGGATACAGTTGGGGTGTAGGTTTGCTAGTTGTGTGAGATATTTCATCCTTGTATCCCCCACACCGGATTGCATAATCAGAAAGTTTTCGAAAGTTCTTTGGTGGGAACTCATATAGTTACCTAGGAACATCTTCTTCAGATGTATGAGGGCATATACATTTGTTCCGAGCAACATTAGCTCAATACTTTTGTGTAATTGCAAGTGGCTTCTAATGTCTGATGGTGTTATCGCAAACCGAAGAAGGCGTTCTTACTAATTTTGTAGTAGGAAGGCTGTTTATATTCTCTGTTCAATTTCTTTCAAGCATTTGATTCAGCTTTTGAATTCATCTTGTCAATGAGGTGCTAATGTTCTTTTCCATCTCCAGGATGGCTCCACCAACTCGCAGGAAACTGGGTCGGGCTGAGGAGCAGCCTGATGTTCCACCACCCTCGCCACCGCCTCCTCCTCCAGAAGCTTGGTAAGCTGTGATGGCCGCAATCAATGCGAATACTCATATGTTGCTTAGGCTGTTGCAAGAAAGAGATTAGGGTCAGCAAGGCTTTCAAGGGAATTTTCAGAATCAACCTCAGTTTGCGATGCTCAACCAGTTCCTTGCCAACCAGCCCAAGTCTTTCACTTGTTGTGAGTAGCCTTTCGATGCAGATGATTGGCTCCGTGACATGAGTAAGCATTTTAAGTGCAGCAATGTCAGACCAGAGGACTTTGTCAGATTCGCGTCATTCCAGCTCAAGGGTCACGCAGCAGATTGGTGGCAGCAGTACATGGACTCCAGGGGTGATCGTGTTGTCACTTGGGACGATTTCTATCGTGACTTCAGGGCCCACTACATTCCAACAGCTTTGTCGAGGAGATGCGTGAGAAGTTCAGGCACCTGAAGTAGGGGAGCAAGTCTGTCTATCAGTGCAACATCGAGTTCCAGAATCTGGCCCGCTATGCTAAGCAAGATGTTCCAGATGACAAGGCCATGATTTATCAGTTTAGAGGTGATCTCAAGGATGAGCTTCTGCCGAGTCTCGTCGTTCAAGAGTCTCGTGAGTTTGATCAGTTCTACAACATGGCTTTGAAGGTCAATGCAACGTAGCTCAAGTTGGAGAACTCAAGGAAGCGTTCCAGGGATTCCTATTCTTCTTCTTCCAGCTCTCAGATGGTCCCTAGGAAGCAGAAGTATTGGGTTCCTAATCCTCCTCCGTTTCGTCCCCAGCAGCAGAAGCAGTTCGGTGGTCGTGGTTCTTCCCACCCACCCAACCTAGGATATCAGCAGAGGCCCTAGGCACCCAAGTCAGCAAATGTTCTCCTCCAGGCAACTTCCGTCTGCTATCTGAGGTTACTTATCACAAGTGTGGTCAGAAGGGTCATTACTCAAACAAGTGCAACCAGCGGTGTCTTCCGCCTCCTCCTCCACTCAGACCTCTAGGCAATGCTATGGTGAAGCATAATCCCAAGTCAGTCCGTGTGAACATGGTGAACGCAGCAGAGCCAGAGGATTCTTCTCAAGTGATCATGGGTAATCTATCCGTTAATTCTTTTCCTGCAAAAGTGTTGTTTGATACTGGTGCATCACATTCATTCATTTCTAGACCTTTTGCATGGAAGCATGACTTGAATTTGGTAGTACTTCCTAATCCTTTTCGTGTTGTGTCCCTGGCCAAATTGATGAGCTCGAACATGGTGGTTCCGGCTGTTTCTATCAAGATGGGAAATTATTCTTTTCTGGCCTCTCCAATTGTTCTCGGGAATTCCGATATTGATCTCATTCTGGGCATGGACTTGCTGGCAATGAACAAGGCATATGTTGATTGTCAAGCAAAAGAAGTCAAGATGACTCATCCTTCAGAAGATGTGATTATTTTTGCAGCTCGCGATGACTCAATCCGTCTCTTTGCTCTTAATGAGAAGGCTGAGATCTCGACTATTTCTCAGATTCCGGTGGTTTGTGAGTATGAAGATGTCTTTCTAGAAGAATTGCCAGGAATGCCTCCGCCTTGGCCAGTCGAGTTCGTGATTGACCTCGAACCCGGAACTGAACCGGTTTGCAAGTGCCCTTATAAACTTGGCCTCGAAGAGCTGGAAGAGTTGAAGAAGCAGCTAGATGAACAAGAATGTCTGGTATGATCAGACCAAGTTTTTCTCCATGGGGTTGTGGTGTTTTGTTTGTCAAGAAGAAGGATGGCACAGACCGACTTTGTGTCGATTACCGTCCATTGAACAAGAAGACAATCAGAAACAAGTACCCTCTTCCCAACATCAATGAGTTGTTTGAACAACTGAAAGGTGCCAAGGTTTTCTCGAAGCTTGATCTTTGCATGGGCTATCATCAGATTCGCATTTGCGAAGAAGATATTCCAAAGATCACTTTCAGGACGAGTTTTGGCTCTTATGAGTACATCGTCATGTCGTTTGGTCTTGCCAATGCTCCTCCAACCTTCTCAAGAATGATGAACTTCATATTCTCTCCTTTCAAGAATGAGTTTGTCTTGGTCTATCTGGATGATATCCTTGTGTTCTCAGAGACTGAAGAAGAGCATGCAGAGCACCTCCGGCTTGTGCTTGACAAGTTAAGAGAGCATCAATTCTATGCCAAGTTTTCCAAGTGTGAGTTTTGGCTCAATGAAGTGGTGTACCTTGGGCATGTGATCTCTGCCGAGGGCATTAAAGTGCACCCTGAGAAAGTTGAGGCAATCTTGAAGTGGGTGCCTCCACAGAATGTGAAGCAGCTTCATAGCTTCCTCGGGCTTGCAAGCTATTGCAGAAGATTCGTGGAGAACTTCTCTCAAATTGCTAAGCCTTTGTCTAATCTCCTGCAGAAGAATGTCAAGTATATTTGGTCTCCTTAGTATGATGTGGTGTTCAATACGCTCAAGCAGAGACTGACTTCAGCTCCAGTTCTTGTTCCTCCCGAGCAATCAAAGCCTTTCCAAGTTTTCCGTGATGCTTCTCTCAAAGGCCTTGGTGGTGTTCTCATGCAAGATAAGAAGATAGTTTCTTATACCTCGCGTCAATTGAAGCCTGCCGAGAAGAACTACCCCACTCATGATCTCGAGTTGGCAGCAGTTGTACATGCTCTGATGACTTGGAGGCATTTGTTGTTGGGTAGACCAATTGAGGTGTACACCGATCACAAGAGCTTGAAGTACATTTTCACTCAACCCAATCTCAATATTCGACAATCTTGTTGGGTGGAAATGCTTGAGGACTTCAATCCAAGCACTGAGTATACTCCCGGAAAAGCAAATGTCATTGCGGACGCGCTCAGCCAAAAGGCGTACTGCAACAGTCTCATCCTGAAGCCACTTCAACCCGAGCTTTTTGAAGCCTTCGCAAGCTCAACCTTCAGATGATTCCGCAAGGATTTCTTGCCAATCTTCAAGTCTCTCCGACTCTGGAAGATCAAGTTCACTAAGCTCAACTTCTTGATGCAATGGTGAAGAAAGTGAAGAAAGGTGTGGCCAAGGGCATTCCGAAGTATAAGTGCTTTCGCGTTGACGACAAAGATACCTTGTTCTTTGAGGACCGTCTGGTGGTTCCAAAAGGTGATCCCATGAAGGTTATCATGGACGAAGCACACAATTCTCTTCTATCCATTCATCCAGGCAGTTCCAAGATGTATCAGGATCTCAAGCAAACCTTCTGGTGGACTCGCATGAAACGTGAAATTGCTCAGTTCGTGAACGAGTGTGATGTTTGTCGTAGAGTGAAGGCGGAACATCAACGTCCAGCAGGTCTCCTTCAGCCTTTGCCTATTCCAGAGTGGAAATTCGATCATGTGGAGATGGATTTCGTCACTGGGTTTCCCAAGTCCAAGAGGGGCAATGGTGCCATCTTTGTGGTTATGGACAAGCTGACCAAAGTTGCTCATTTCCTTCCGGTCAAAGAATCTATCTCGGTAGCTCAGCTAGCAGAGTTGTATACGTCAAGGATAGTTTCTTTGCATGGTATTCCTTAGTTCATCTCATCTGACAGTGGAAGCCTCTTCACTTCCAAGTTTTGGGAGTCCTTCCAGACTACTATGGGTACCAAGATCCGTTTTAGCACTGCATTCCATCCGCAAACAAGTGGTCAAGTTGAGAGAGTCAATCAAGTCCTTGAAGACATTCTTAGAGTTTGTGTGATTTTGTTTGGCATGAAATGGGAAGACTGCCTTCCATACGCTGAATTTTCATACAACAATAGCTTTCAGGCTAGCTCAGGCAAGGCCCCTTTCGAGATTCTCTACGGCAGAAAGTGTCATACCCCGCTTAACTGGTCTGAAACCAGTGATCCCAAATTTTGGGCAATGACATGATCACCGAAGCAGAAGAGATGTGCCGTGTCATTCGTGAGAACCTCAAAGCAGCTCAATCCCGATAGAAGAGTTATTATGATAACAAACATCGGGATGTCTCCTTTTGAGTTGATGATCTAGTCTGTCTCAGAGTCTCTCCCATGAAGGGCACTCAGCGGTTTGGAATTAAAGGGAAGCTAGCTCCTCGCTTTGTTGGTCCTTTCAGAGTTGTTGGCAAGAGAGGTGAACCTGCATATCAACTAGAGCTTCTTCCGAACTTTGCAAATGTGCACGATGTCTTCCATGTCTCTTAGCTCCGGAGGTGCTTCAAGACTCCCGAGCGTACCATTGACCTCCAAGACATTGATCTCCAAGAAGACCTCTCTTATCGTGAGCATCCAGTGGCTATTCTAGATGAAACTGAGCATAAGACTCACAACAAATCAATCAAGTTTCTCAAGGTGAAATGGTATCATCATTCCGATAAAGAAGCTACTTTAGAACGTGGGGATCTTCTCCGTTCCGAATATCCAGAGTTCTTTCATTCCTAGATCTCGGGTCGAGATCCTCATGTAGTGTGGGAGAGTTCTTGTTGGGGAATGTTGCATGGGAAACAAAAAATTTCCTACTCACACGCAGATCTATCCATGGTGATGAGCATCTACGAGAGGGAGAGTGGATCTACGTACCCTTGTAGATCGCTAAACGGGAAGCGTTAAGAAACGCGGTTGGTGTAGTCGAATGTCTTCGCGATCCAAATCGTCGTGTGACCCGCGATCCAATCACGATCCATCCCGCAATCCAATCACGATCCGTCCCACGAACTTGATCACGATCCGTCCCACGAACTTGATCACGATCCTTCCGATCTAGCGCCGAACGGACGGCACCTCCGCGTTCAGCACACATATAGCTTGATGACGATCTCCACCGTCTTAATCCAGCAAGAAGGAGTGGAGAGGAAGAAGATTCTCCGGTAGCATGACGGCGCTCCGGCGATGGTGGTGGAGCTATTCCGGCAGGGTTTTGCCTAAGCACTGTAGAAATCCGATCTAGAGGAGAAACTATGCACTGGAAGAACGGGTAGCACGTGGCTGAAAAAACTAGTGCAAAACCCCAAAACCCACCAGTATATATAGGAGGATAGGAGGAGAGGAGGCAGCCTTGGCTTCCAAGCCAAGCTGGTTCGGCCGAACCTACTAGGAGTGGAGGACTCCTCCTCCAATCGTAGTAGGACTAGGTTTGCTCTTTTTTGCCTTTTTTCCATCTTTTCCTATTGGTTTTTTTCCTCCAGCCACATGGGACTTGTGTGGGAGTTTCCACCAGCCCACTAAGGGCTGATATTCACTCTCCCACAGCCCATGAAGCCTCTTGGGTCGAAATACCCCTCCCGGACGCCTCCCGGTACACTACCGGCACTCCCGGTACACTACCGATGAGCCCGAAACTTTTGCGGCGACCAAAACAGGATTTCCTATATATTAATCTTTACCTTCACACCATTCCGGAGGTCCTCGTGATTTAAATGAGTAACCATCTCGCAATAAACAAGATCCAGATATAATGTTCATGCTTCTCGCAGGCACTAAATAACAATTATTTAGGTTCATCACTAATCCCGATGGTAATCGAAGAGAGAGCGTGCCGACGGCGATCACATCAACATTGGAACCATTTCCCACACGCATCGTCACTTTGTCCTTTGCCAGCCTTCGTTTATTTCGTAGTTCCTGCTTTGAGTTGCAAATGTGAGCAACCGAATCGGTATCAAATACCCAGGCACTACTACGAGAGCTACTAAGGTACACATCAATAACATGTATATCATATATACCTTGTTTGTCGTTGGCCGCCTTCTTGTCAGCCAGGTACTTGGGGCAGTTCCGCTTCCAGTGACCAGTTCCCTTGCAATGAAAGCACTTAGTTTTTGGCTTGGGTCCATGCTTGGGCTTCTTTACAGGAGTAGCAACTGCTTTGCCATCCTTCTTGGTTTTACCCTTCTTGCCCTTGCCCTAGACCTTGCCATTTTTCTTGAAACTAGTGGTTTTATTGACCATCAACACTTTATGTTCTTTCTGGATTTTAGATTCAGCGACTTTTAGCATCGCAAACAACTCGGCGACTGACTTGTTCATCCCATGCATGTTATAGTTCATCACAAAGCTCTTGTAACTAGGTGGCAGTGATTGAACAACTCTGTCAGTGATCGCCTCTGGCGGAAGGGCAATTCCCAACTCCGCTAGACGAGTTGAATACCCAGACATTCTAAGTATATGTTCATTGATAGACCCGTTCTCCTCCATCTTGCAAGCATAGAACTTATCAGAGGTTTCATACCTCTCGATCCGGGTGTTCTTCTGAAAGATAAACTTCAACTCCTGGAACATCTCATATGCTCCATGACGTTCAAAACGCCTTTGAAGTCCCGGTTCTAATCCATACAATATTCCACACTGAACTATTGAGTAATCTCCAGTACGTGTCTCCCAAGCGTTCTTAACGTCTTCGGAGGTCATGTCTTCTCGTTGGTCACCAAGCGGTGCATCAAGGACATATGATTTCTGGGAAGCCGTGAGGATAATCCTCAGATTACGGGACCAGTCAACAAAGTTACTTCCATCGTCTTTCAACTTAGCTTTCTCTAGGAATGCATTAAAATTCGGGGGTGCTACTATGCGAGCCATTGATCTACAACATAAATATGCAAAGTTTACTTAGACTATTGTTCAAGATAATGAGTTTAGTTAATCAAATTACTAAAGCTCCCACTCAAATTGACATCCCTCAGGGCATCTGAGTGTCACATGATCCAAATCCACCAACTCAAGTGCGATCTGTTGGAAATATGCCCTAGAGGCAATAAATAAAGTGTTTATTATTGTATTTCCTTGTTCATGATAATCGTTTATTATCCATGCTATAATTGTATT
The DNA here is from genome assembly GCA_022496015.1 of Hordeum marinum. Taxonomy (NCBI): domain Eukaryota; kingdom Viridiplantae; phylum Streptophyta; class Magnoliopsida; order Poales; family Poaceae; genus Hordeum; species Hordeum marinum. The sequence goes on from CM039672.1 coordinate 385,603,753, forward strand.
AATTGGAAACATGGATACATGTGTGGATACATAGACAAAGACAATGTCACTAGTATGCCTCTAGTGAACTAGCTCGTTGATTGAAAGATAGTTAAGGTTTCCTAGCCATGTACATGAGATGTCATTTGATAACGGGATCACATCATTAGGAGAATGATGTGATGGACAAGACCCAAACTGCAAACGTAGCTTATGATCATGTCAGTTTATTGCTACTGTTTTCTGCATGTCAAGTATATGTTCCTATGACCATGAGATCATGCAACTCACAGATATCGGAGGAGTACCTTGTGTGTATCAAACGTCGCAACGTAACTGGGTGACTATAAAGGTGCTCTACAGGTGTCTCCGAGGGTGTCTGTTGAGTTGGCATGGATCGAGACTGGGATTTGTTACTCCGTGTGATGGAGAGGTATCTCAGGGCCCACTCGGTAATACAACATCACAATGAGCCTTGCAAGCAATGTGACTAATTGTTAGTTGCGGGATCTTGTATTACGGAACGAGTAAAGAGACTTGCCGGTAACGAGATTGAACTAGGTATGGAGATACCGATGATCGAATCTCGGGCAAGTAACATACCGAAGAACAAAGGGAACATCATACGGGATTAACTGAATCCTTGACATAGAGGTTCGACCGATAAAGATCTTCGTAGAATATGTAGGAACCAATGTGGACATCCAGGTCCCGCCATTGGTTATTGACCGTAGAGGTGTCTCGGTCATGTCTACATGGTTCTCGAACCCGCAGGGTCTGCACACTTAAGGTTTGGTGACGTTTTGGTAATCTAGAATTTTGTATAGTGGTGACCGAAGGTTGTTCGGAGTCCCGGATGAGATCCCGGACGTCACGAGGAGCTCCTGAATGGTCCGGAGGTAAAGATTCATATATGGGAAGTCCCAATTTGGTCACCGGAAAAGTTTCAGGCTCATATATGGGAAGTCCCAATTTGGAGTGCCAGAAAAAGAATTGAGTGGGATGAAAAAAGAGCTTGATGAGGTTATTGAACCTTTACTTCAACCAGAAAGTAGCGCAGCGTAGAAAGATGTTTCTGTGGAACCTACGTCGGTAGAAGAGGAAGTTAATGATGATGATCATGAAGCTTCGGATCAAGCAGCTATTGAACCTCGTAGGTCGACAAGGCTGCGTACTACCCCTGAGTGGTACGGCAACCCTGTCATGGAAGTCATGTTGTTGGACAACGATGAACCTACGAGCTATGGAGGGGCAGTGATGGGCCCGGATTCCAAGAAATGGTTAGAGGCCATAAAATCCGAGATGGGATCCATGTATGAAAACAAAGTATGGACTTTGGAAGTATTACCTGAAGGGCGAAAGGCCATTCAAAACAAATGGATCTTTAAAAAGAAGACATATGCGGACGGTAATGTCACCGTCTATAAAGCTCGACTTGTGGCAAAGGGTTTTTCACAAGTTCAAGGAGTTGACTACGATGAGACTTTCTCACCCGTAGCGATGCTTAAGTCTGTCAGAATCATGTTAGCAATATCTGCCTAATTCGCCTATGAAATTTGGCAGATGGATGTAAAAACAACGTTTCTCAACGGTTTCCTTGAGGAAGAGTTGTATATGATGCAACCCAAAGGTTTTGTCGATCCAGAGAATGCTGACAAAGTTTGCAAACTCCAGCGATCCATTTATGGACTGGTGCAAGCATCTCGGAGTTGGAATAAGCGTTTTGATGAGGTGATCAAAGCGTTTGAGTTTATACAAGTTTACGGAGAAGCTTGTATTAGAAGAAAGTGAGTGGGAGCTCTATAGCGTTTCTAGTATTATATGTGGATGACATATTGCTGATTGGAAACAATATAGAAATGCTAGAAAGCGTGAAGGAATATTTGAACAAGAGTTTTTCAATGAAGGACCTAGGAGAAGCTGCTTTCATATTAGGCATTAAAATCTATAGAGATAGATCAAGACGCTTAATAGCACTTTCACAGAGCACATACCTTGATAAAGTTTTGAAGAAGTTCAAAATGGAACAGTCCAAAAAGGGGTTCTTGCCTATATTACAAGGTGTGAAGTTGAGTAAGACTCAATGCCCAGTAACTGCAGAAGATAGAGAAAAGATGGGTGTCATCCCCTATGCTTCAGCCATATGCTCTATCATGTATGCAATGCTATGCATAGGACCCGATGTCAGCCTTGCCATAAGTATGACCGAAAGGTTTCAAAGTGATCCTCGAATGGAGCAGTGGCAAGCGGTCAAGAATATCCTCAAGTACCTAAAAAGGACTAAGGAAATGTTTCTCATTTATGGAGGTGATGAAGAGCTCGTCGTAAAGGGTTACGTCGATGCAAGCTTTGACACTGATCCGGACGACTCTAAGTCGCAAACTGGATACGTATTTATTCTTAACGGGGGAGCGGTAAGCTGGTGTAGTTCCAAGCAAAGTGTGGTAGCTGATTCTATGTGCGAAGCGGAATACATCGCAGCCTCGGAGGCGGCGAAGGAAGGTGTCTGGATGAAGCAGTTCATGACAGATCTTGGAGTAGTGCCCAGTGCACTGAATCCAATGAACCTGTTCAGTGACAACACTGGTGCCATTGCTCTAGCCAAGGAACCAAGGTTTCATAAGAGGACCAGACACATAAAGCGACGCTTCAACTCCATCCACGATTACATCTTGGAGAAATACATAAATATTTGCAAAGTCCTCACGGATCTGAATGTTGCAGACCCGTTGACTAAACCTCTTCCAAGGGCTAAACATGATCAACACCAGAACTGCATGGGTGTTCGATTCATTACAAATGTAAATCACATAGTGATGTGAACTAGATTATTGACTCTAGTGCAAGTGGGAGACTGTTGGAAATATGCCCTAGAGGCAATAAATAAAGTGTTTATTATTGTATTTCCTTGTTCATGATAATCGTTTATTATCCATGCTATAATTGTATTAATTGGAAACATGCATACATGTGTGGATACATAGACAAACACAATGTCCCTAGTATGCCTCTAGTGAACTAGCTCGTTGATTGAAAGATAGTTAAGGTTTCGTAGCCATGGACATGAGATGTCATTTGATAATGGGATCACAGCATTAGGAGAATGATGTGATGGAGAGGACCCAACTTCAAACGTAGCTTATGATCGTGTCAGTTTATTGCTACTGTTTTCTGCATGTCAAGTATATGTTCCTATGACCATGAGATCATGCAACTCATAGATATCGGAGGAGTACCTTGTGTGTATCAAACATCGCAACATAACCGGGTGACTATAAAGGTGCTCTACATGTGTCTTCGAGGGTGTCTGTTGAGTTGGCATGGATCGAGACTGGGATTTGTTACTCCGTGTGACAGAGAGGTATCTCAGGGCCCACTCGGTAATACAACATCACAATGAGCCTTGCAAGCAATGTGACTAATTGTTAGTTGCGGGATCTTGTATTACAGAACGAGTAAAGAGACTTGCCAGTAACGAGATTGAACTAGGTATGGAGATACCGACGATCGAATCTCGAGCAAGTAACATACCGAAGAACAAAGGGAACATCATACGGGATTAACTGAATCCTTGACATAGAGGTTCGACCGATAAAGATCTTCGTAGAATATGTAGGAACCAATGTGGACATCCAGGTCCCGCCATTGGTTATTGACCGTAGAGCTGTCTCGGTTATGTCTACAGAGTTCTCGAACCCGCAGGGTCTGCACACTTAAGGTTTGGTGATGTTTCGGTAGTGTAGAGTTATGTATAGTGGTGACCGAAGGTTGTTCGGAGTCCCAGATGAGATCCCGGACATCACGAGGAGCTCCGGAATGGTCCAGAGGTAAAGATTCATATATGGGAAGTCCCAATTTTGTCGCCGGTGTGTACCGGGAGTGCCGGTAGTGCCGGAAGTGTACCGGGAGACCTCCGGGAGGGGTATTTCGACCCTAGAGGGTCCATGGGCTGTGGGAGAATAATAACCATCCCTTAGTGGGCTGGTGGAACAGCCACAAAAGGCCCATGGCGCAAGGAGAAAAAAGGCCTAAAGAAAAAGGTGAAAAAAAGGCAAAAAGGGTGAATCCTACTCCTACTAGGATTGGAGGAGGAGTAGGACTCCTCCACCTTGGCCGGCCAACTCCTAGAGGGCCTTTCCCTTGCGCCAGGGCTGCCTCTCCTCACCTCCTATATATACTGGTGGAATAGAGGGTTTTGCACTAGTTTTTCCGGCCACGTGCTACCCGTTCCACCGGTGCATAGTTTCTCCTCTAGATCGTATTTCCGCAGTGCTTAGGCGAAGCCCTATCGGAATTGCTCCACCATCATCGCCGGAGCGCCGTCACTCTGCCGGCGAACTCTTCCTCCTCTCCACTTCTTATTGCTGGATCAATACGGTGGAGATCGTCATCAAGCTGCACATGTGCTGAACGCGGAGGTGTCGTCCATTCGGTACTAGATCGGAAGGACCGTGATCAAGGCCACGGGACGGTTCGTGATTGGATTGCGGGACGGATCATGACGAGATCGCGGGACGGATCGTGATTGGATCACGGGACGCTCGGTGATTTGAATCGCGAAGACGTTCGACTACACCAACCGCGTTTCTTAACGCTTCCCACTTAGCGATCTACAATGGTACGTAGATCCACTCTCCCTCTCGTAGATGCTCATCACCATGGATAGGTTTGCGTGTGCGTAGGAATTTTTTTGTTTCCCATGCAACGTTCCCCAACACGATCGTCACATGAGTTGAGGTGGCTTCAATGGTGAATATCATTATGTTGATCATATCTACTATATGACTCATGTTTGACCTTTCGGTCTCTTGTGTTCCGAGGCCATGTCTGTACATGCCAGGCTCGTCAAGTTTAACCGGAGTGTTCTGCACATGCAACACTGGCATGCACCTGTTGTATGTGAACGTATAGTCTATCACACCTGATCATCACGTGGTATCTCAACATGGCGAACTTTCGCAACGGTGCACACTCGGGGAGAACACAATTTATCTTGAAATTAAGTGAGGGATCACCTTATAATGCTACCGTCGTCCTAAGCAAAACAAGGTGCTTAAAAGGATTAACATCACATGCAATTCATAAGTGACATGATATGGCCATGAACTTGTGCTTTTGATCTCCATCTAGAAACCACCGGCACGATCTCCATCGTCACCGGCAAGAAACCATGATCTCCATCATCTTGATCTCCATCAACGTGTCGCCATCGGGGTTGTCGCGCCCAACATGCTACTACTACTATTGCTACCGCTTAGCGATAAAGTAAAGCATTACACAGCGCTTAATGATTGACACGCAGGTCATACAATAATTAAAGACAACCCTATGGCTCCTGCCGGTTGCCGTACTCATCGACATGCAAGTCGTGAGAATCTATACATCACATGATCATCTCATACATCACATATATCACATCATGTAATTGGCCATATCACATCACAACATACCCTGCAAAAACAAGTTAGACGTCCTCTAATTGTTGTTGCATGTTTTACGTGGCTGCTACGGGTATCTAGAAAGAACAATTCTCATCTACGCAAAAACCATAACGGTGATACACTAGTTGCTTTTCAACCTTCTCAAGGACTGCCTTTGTCGAATCCGATCCAACTAAAGTGAGAGAAACTGGCACCCGCAAGCCATCTATGCAACAAGTTGCGGTCGAGGGAACCGATCTCTCGTAAGCGTATGAGTAATGTTGGTCCGGGCTGCTTCATCTCACAATATTGTTGAACCAAAATCCGACGAAGGGAGGAAGCAATCTAAGCATCAACGCCCACAAACCTTTTGTGTTCTACTCGAGATCTCATCTACACATAAACCTAGCTCATGATGCCACTGTTGGGGAATGTTGCATGGGAAAAACACTTCCTACGCACACACAGATCTATCCATGGTGATGAGCATCTATGAGAGGGAGAGCAGATCTACGTACCCTTGTAGATCGCTAAGCGGGAAGCATTAAGAAACGCGGTTGGTGTAGTCGAACGTCGTCGCGATCCAAATCGCCATGCGTCCCACGATCCAATCACGATCCGTCCCGCGATCCAATCACGATCCGTCCCACGATCCAATCACGATCCATCCCGCGATCCAATAACGATCCATCCCACTAACTTGATCACGATCCGTCCCACGAACTTGATCACGATCCTTCCGATCTAGCGCCGAACGGACGGTACCTCCGCGTTCAGCACACGTACAGCTTGATGACGATCTCCACTATCTTGATCCAGCAAGAAGGAGTGGAGAGGAAGAATAGTTCTCCGGCAGCGTGACGGCGCTCCGGCGATGATGGTGGAGCTATTCCGGCACGGCTTCGCCTAAGCACTGCAGAAATCCGATCTAGAGGAGAAACTATGCACTGGAGGAAGGGGTAGCACGTGGCTGAAAAAACTAGTGCAAAACCCCAAAACCCACCAGTATATATAGGAGGAGAGGAGGAGAGGAGGCAGCCTTGGCTTCCAAGCCAAGCTGGTTTGGCCAAACCTACTAGGAGAGGAGGACTCCTCCTCCAATCCTAGTAGGACTAGGATTGCTCCTTTTTGCCTTTTTTTCCACCTTTTCCTATTGGTTTTTTTCCTCCAGCCACATGGGCCTTGTGTGGGAGTTTCCACCAGCCCACTAAGGGCTGATATTCACTCTCCCACAGCCCATGAAGCCTCTTGGGTCGAAATACACCTCCCGGAGGCCTCCCGGTACACTACCGGCACTCCCGGCACACTACCGATGAGCCCGAAACTTTTTCGGCGACCAAAACAGGACTTCCTATATATGAATCTTTACCTCTGGACCATTCCGGAGCTCGTCATGACGTCTGGGATCTCATCCAGGAATCCAAACAACCTTCAGTCACCACCATACATAACTCTATACTACCGAAACGTCACCAAACCTTAAGTGTGCAGACCCTGTGGGTTCGAGAACTATGTAGACATGACCGAGACACCTCTATGGTCAATAACCAATAGCGGGACCTGGATGTCCATATTGGTTCCTACATATTCTATGAACATCTTTTATCGGTCGAACCTCTATGTCACGGATTCAGTTAATCCCGTATGATGTTCCCTTTGTTCTTCGGTATGTTACTTGCCCGAGATTTGATCGTCGGTATCTCCATACCTAGTTCAACCTCGTTACCGGCAAGTCTCTTTACTCGTACCACAATACAAGATCCCGTGACTAACACTTAGTCACATTGCTTGCAAGGCTTATTGTGATGTTGTATTAGCAAGTGGGCCCTGAGATACCTCTTCGTCACATGGAGTAACAAATCCCAGTCTTGATCCATGCCAACTCAATATGCACCCTTGGAGATACCTGTAGAGCACCTTTATAGTCACCCAGTTACCTTGTGACATTTGATACACACAAGCCACTCCTCCGATGTCCGTGAGTTGCATGATCTCATGGTCATACGGACATATACTTGACATGCAGAAAATAGTAGCAATAAACTGACACGATCATAAGCTATGTTTGTAGTTTGGGTCTTGTCCATCACATCATTCTCCTAATTATGTGATCCCGTTATCAAATGACATCACATGTCAATGGCTAGGAAACCTTGACCATCTTTGATCAACGAGCTAGTTCACTAGAGGCATACTAGGGACAGAGTGTTGTTTATTTACCCACACATGTAATGTGTTTCCAATCAATACAATTATATCATGGATAATAAACGATTATAATGAACAAGGAAATATAATAATAAACACTTTATTTATTGCCTCTAGGGCATATTTCCAATAGTTCTTACATCCCAAGTGCTACCCTTCCATTCATGGTCTTGTAACTCTTGTGAACCTCTATGTTTGCCTTGTGCTTGAATGGATTGTGATTGCTTCTCTACCATTTGCTTCATTGTCTCATTCATCATGCCATCTCATCATCATGTCATGCATAATATATTTTTGTGGTGTCCTTCCATGTGACAATTGTTGTGATGCTGTTAGTAGATCTTGTGTGATGTGTGGATGTGTGGTTTACCACCCCTCTCCTTCTTTTTCAAAGATCTTCAAAACCCCCTTTGAATCATTATTATTTCCCACTGTGTTAAAAAACTTGATAACTAATTCTGTTAAAAATGTTCATGGTTTAGGGAATATTATTTTGAGTATATGTGTGTTGCTCTCTATGGTGTTTGAGCTTTGGACTCATGTGGTTTTACAATAAACAGGGGCTGGTTATTTTTAAAAGTATTTAATTTACTTGTCCTAAAAATCATCTATTTTTATTAAATAGGGCATGTTTATTCGAGTGCCAAAGTATTTTTGTTTTAGCAAAATCCTTTTATTTTTCTCTGGTTTTTTTTTCTTGTGTTTCTGATATTTTAAAAGGAAATCATGTTGTTTTCCTGCGAGAGAGAGTGCTAGTGGGATGTCCTCCTCCTTAGCGAGGCCCAGCACAGCATCTGGTGGCGACCTGCCCTGTCGCCCTCCTTTCCGTCAAGTTTAGTGTAAAGCAGAGAGGAGCATGCGCCGCTGTGAACTTCAGACGTCGAGACGCCGTCATCCCGCGCCTATTTAGCCCCCTTGGCGTCCGTGTCGCCCCCCTAGGGTTCCCACTCCCTCCTCGTGTCGCCGCCCTCCACCTCTCCTTGTCCATCTTCTTAGGTAAGGCGAGATTGCAGAGAGTTTTCTGAGAGGTCTAGAAAAGGAGCTCGTCACCGCGGGAGGTTCTCCGGCGAGCCCCCCGAGCAGGCGAGCGTCGGGGTCGCTCTGTGTCGTCTGTCTGCTTCCTCGACGTCCTCTTCATCCGCGTGGGACGCCAACGCCGCGCCCCCGCTCCGTCTTCTTCCCCTTTGGCCAAGCTCTCCCACCGTAGCTATTCACCGTCGTGGTTCTTCGCCGAGCCCGTACGACGACGTCGAGCCCGCTGTAAGGACCTGTGCGTCTTCCTCCCCTCTCCGCGTCATCCCTCATAGTCGCAGTCATCGTTGCGCTTGGTCCGCTGCTGCATTCGTCATGGTAGAGCGCCGATGAGCTTGTGTCGCTTGCCCCCTCGCTGTCGCGCCTCCCTAGCCCCGGGAATGGGTTCCCATGAGGTTCCCGTTTCCTTGCCGGTTTCCCTCCTCGTTGGAGAGTCCCTATTGTCGCAAGAATTTTCACCGCCGTGTCCTCTGTCGCCACTGTCAAAGTTTTCAGTTTCGTCAGTATTAAGCCAGCGCGTGTTAGTAGTTATTCAGTGAGGACCCCTTCTATGAAGACGTACGTGAGTAGCGTAGTGGCATTCGACTCGGGAGACAACCGGCTGGTCGCGGGTTTGATCCCCGACTCCCCCCTTTTTTCCTTGTTTTGGATTGGCTTGAGAGTGTGTGCTGTGCGGATCCGCTACAGCCACGTCGGATCCCGTGCGCCTATGTGCAGTGGGTGTGTGTGCCTATGTGTGTTGGATCTGTTGTGGCAGCAGATCCAGTGTGTGTGTGTGGTGTGGCAGTATGTGTAAGTGTGTGTGTGGTGTTGTGTGTGTATGACAAGTGGTCCTGACCCCACTTGTGATCCACTAGGGGGCCCTGGTGACTATGCCAGGTGGGCCCCTCCCACATGTTGTTTTTCTTTTATTGTGTTGTAATGTTTTATGTGATAAGTAGATATTTCCATTTCTGGTAATAATACTAAAACTGGATATGTGCATATATGAACATGGGCATTTTTGATAAGCATGTTATGTAGTTTCTATGAATGCCTTGCTTGAGGTTGGAAACTTTCTGTAGCTCAAGATATTTGCTGTGAAAGATGCTATGTTGCTGTTTTGAGGCAGATTGTTTGTTTTATTGTTTTGTGACTTGTGGGAGCTATGCTCCATGGTTTTGCTTGATCTTTGACTCTATTGTGGTTGGTTTTTCATTGCCTAACCAATGGCTACCTTGGAATACCAAGGAATAGCCCGTGGCCTTCATTGTCTTGTGTTTTGCCTTCATAACTTGCCGTGCGCGTAGCGTGAGAACCTTAACTCTGTTTCCTACGTTCTACATATGCATTTGCATCGTCTTTGCATGAAGCATCCATATTTTCCATGGTCATGCATGTTCATAAAACTTTACATGAGGTTCTGTCCAGAATTGTTAATAACTTAACTATAGCATATGAAACATGACTAGTCCAGGATTGCCATGCTAAATACTTCAAATGAATCATGCATCATCTTGTTTGTGCATTGCACCTTGGTTGGTTGTTTATTGTTGTTGTTTCTCTTGCGTAGACGCGAGTGTTGAACCTGAGTACGAGGATCATTGAGAGTACCACTACGAGGACCCCGCTCTTTGCCCCTCTGAGGAACCAACAGGCAAGATGATCGTACCCGGATCCCGACACTATTTTTGCTTTGCTAGATGTCTCGCTCTTATCATTACATATGCGTTACCTACCACTTGAATGTCAAGCCTCCTACATTGCCATGATAGCCTCTAACCCCTCCACATCCTAGCAAACCTTGTTTGGCTAAGTTACCGTTGCTCAGCCAAAGTTTTTGTTTTTGCACTGCACACACCAAACAAGAAATCTAATCATCCTAAAGGCAAATCTTGGCACATTATTTTTATAATACAATGCATTTGTACAAGGGGATAAATATTTTTGTTAAAAAGTTTGTTTAATCTAGATTCACAAAGTTTTCATGGGCATGAACAAAGTTCAAGGCTAGCCCCCACTTCAACGTTGCTCGTCTTTCTCATTTTCACTTTTCTTTTTGAAAAAGTTTTAAGTTCCCCACTTGATTTTTTGTTTTTAAACTATATAAAAGAACACAACAGAATAAAATGACTCTCTAAAACTTCCGGGTTGTCTCCCTAGAATCGCTTTCTTTAAAGCCATTAAGCTAGGCATAAAGTGCTCAAGTAATGGATCCACCCGGATCCCAAGGTATATCAAAGCCAATTTTAATTAACAATGAGGTGTAATTAATTAGTGAGCACAAAGTTATATAAATCATGCAACAATGAAGTCTAACTCTCTTCCTATGCATCGGTATGTCATAAAAGAACAATTCATTCACACCAAGTAAAGGCCAATGCATAGGATACATAGTTTTCGCAATTTTATTGTATCGGAAACATAGAGAGGTGAAGATGTAGTTCCTCTCTCATAATAATTGCAAGTAGGAGCAGCAAGCACATGCATATTATATTCATTAAAATCATCATGTGCAATAGGAAAACGGAACCCATCAATATAATCCTTAATAAGTGAAAACTTCTCTGATATAGTGTAGTTTGGAGAATTCAAAAGATAATAGGACTATCATGTGTGGGTGCAATAGCAACAATTTCATGCTTAACATAAATAACTATAGCAAGTTCATCTCCAACAGGATCATTCATATTGGCATCATGGCCACAAGCATATCAAGCATCAAGTTCATCAAAAAGGGATATTTCAAACGAATCCAAGGGATCATAGCATTCATCCTTCGGTAAGAACGAAGGGAAATTAAATAATGTATGAGTTGAAGAGTTACTCTCATTAGAAGGTGGGCATGGGTAACTAATCCGCTCTTCGTCCTTTGGTTCTTCGCTCTCCTCATCATCTTTTTCATCTAATGAGCTCAAAGTGTCAGGAACTTCTTCTTCCATAGGTTCCTGCAAAATATTAGTCTCTTCTTGGACAACGGAGACTTTATAAATAAAAGCATTAATACCAGCATTATATTTATAATTATCATAGCCATATCAAAGTATAGAAAAAATTCAGATCTGTAAATAGCATCATCATAATTTTCATACTCCTCAAACAAACATTTAATTTCACAAGCACCCGTGAAAGCAATCATATATAGCATTAGCATAAGAAGCCAAGGTTTCATTATCATTAAATTTACATGAAAAGGGAAGGTGTGGAGCCTTCATCCTAGAGCAATGTCACGCCCAAGATGCGCGTCTATCCATTTTAAGACACGAGGGCCTCGCAAGGGATAGAGGCGCATCTTGCCGTTAGCAAGTATAGTAACATTGCATCATACATTACAGAAGAGATGAGTATACAAGTTGGCTTACACTCGCCACATGCTAAATTACAATTCCACTCAGAGTTCAATCATCAAGATGAAAACAAGGTCTGACTACGGACGAAATCAAACGATGAACAGATGCAAATGAAACTATCTCGCTGCTCCAAAGATCACGACCAGGTCCTCTACTCATCCAGATACGTCACGTACATCCTGCCTCTTTCCTCATCATACTCCCACTGGAACTGGGTAGGATCATCCTGCACGTACTCATCTGAACCTGTACCTGGAGTGTTGTAGTAAACTATGAGCCACAGAGGACTCAGCTATCATGTGCCCGGGTATCGAGACTATTCAAGCTTAAAGATTGGGATGGGGTAAGTGTTTAGTTTGCATCAGCACTAAGCATATATGGTGGCTAGCTTACGCAACAAGTAATAAATGTGAGTGGTCTATGAAGAATGATCGAATCTAGCATAATCTCTATGAGATCCTGAACACCTACTTACGTCAATCATAACCCCATCGTGTTCTCTCTCGGATCATGTTCACGAGCAGAGACGATCATCATTACTCACACAGTTGGTGTATTTTAATTAGAGTGTACTTCAAGTTTTCTTTAACCGGGTGTTAAACAAATATCCAAGTTGCCACATAACCGCGGGCACGGCTTCCCGAAAGATTTAACCCTCTAGGGGTGCTCCAACTAATCCATTACCAAATTAACCACACTCCGCGGAAATACCTCGACCACGGATCTCGCGATCTTCATAGGTAATTCCAAAGGAATTCCGACACCTCGAGTAAACCCGAAGAAAGTCAGACTCCACACGCAAGACACTCCATAAAGGTAAAACAAATCCAGCAAGACCACCTGACGTTTCGACGAACCCGATAAGAGCCGCATATCTTATTCTCAGGACACGACGGATGAGCGATGGTTACCATGCCAATCACCGAGTTGCCCCGGGCGGCGTTAATAAGCTGCTCTGGGTTGGACCAACACTCATGCGGAGCACTGTCCCGGGGGTTGATTAAATTATCCACGGGTTTGCAAGACCCTATGCAATTTTATTAAGTTGTTAAGAAAATGTAGTACCAATGTTGGGTCTTGCCAGACAAGTTTTAATCTCAACCGAATGAACAAGCGGGTCCCCATAACAACCCCGAGCATGTTAGGAGCGCAAAATATGAAAAACATAACACCGGTAACAAGGAACTAGTGGCGATAATAGAGGAACAAATCACTTAGCAAAAGGCCAAGCCTTCCACCAATACCAAGATATATATGTGCATTAAATTAAATAATGGAAAATATTGTGATATACAAATCCATGTTATCACATGGAACAACCTGCACCTGGAACTAAGAACGCTATAAGAGGGGCTGAGCAGCGGTAACTTAGCCAATCAAAGGTTTGCCAGGATGTGGAGGTTAGAGGCTGTCATGGCAATATGGGAGGTTGATATTCAAGTGGTAGGTAGCGCAATTGTAATGATAAGAGCGATAAACTAGCAAGCAAAAATAGTATTGGGATCAGGGTACGATCATCTTGCCTGTTGGTTCTTCAGCGGAACAAGTAGCGGGATCCTCGTAGTGGTACTCTCCTGGGTCCTCATACTCAGTATCAACACTCGTGTCTACCCAACATAAAAAGCACAATAAACATCCAACCAAGGTGCAATGCACAATCAAAATGATGCATGATTCATTTATGAAGAATTCTAACATGGCAATCCAACACTAGTCATGTTTCACGCGCAAAGTTGTTTATTAATGAATCTGGACAGAACCTCATGTTAAGTTATTTAGACATGCATTAACATGGCTAATATGGATGCAGCATGCAAAATCGATACAAATTCATATAAAGATCGCAAGAAACGGAGTTACGGTTCTCACGATGCGCTCACGACAAGGAACGGAGGCAAAATCACAAGACCACCAAGCCATGGGCTGATTCTTGTCATTCCAAGGAATCCCCTGTATAGGTGATGAAAATTCAATCACAATATACTCAATAATCAATCAATTCCATGGAGCACAGCTCCCACAATCTACCAAACAATAAAACACCAAATCTGCCACAAAACAGCAACATAGCAACTTCTATAGATCACAACTTGAGCTACAGCAACCCTACAGCCATAAACAAGAGATGGACAGAATCTACTCAACATGTACATAAATTCATCCAACTACACAACCAGCAAAGTATCCACACATCAATAATAAATAAGCAATCAAGTTGGCATGTTGAATCCGTTTTCTGGGACTTAGTGAAAATTCCAATTTTCTGGAATCTGAGTTAATAAAGCAGCAAGTTGACAGCACTGGTTAAATATGCTAGAGAGCTCCTATTGGCATCAAAATTAACAAGATGGTAGATGACAATATCTAATTCAAATAACTAACACTGAGCATGACCAAATTCCAAACATATCACTAGATACAACCCACTCTTCATGGCATAAAAATAACAGCAGAATCCCATACTTAGTAATATTTGGCATGGTTGAAAACAACAACATTTTATTGGCTACCTTAGAGCATGGGTCCACTTATTTGCAAGTTGATCATGACAAAGATAAATACCATGGCATACTACACATCAAAGACTACCTTATTCATGTAGGCACAAACATCATAGCATGCATGGATTAACCATAGCAAAAATGACAAGATGGCATTATGGGATAAAATGACATTTTGTCAAACTTGCTCAAAATACAAAACCAATAGCTCCAATGAATTCCTTGGGTGATACTACCCCAAAATCATATATCACACTCATATGTTTGCGTGGAGCATCATGGCAAAACACTAGATAGAAAAATGCCATCAATTCCTATGAGTGAAAACTTACTAGAAAAGCTCATGTCATATATGTTCATATCCAAATATGGAAACATACTAGAAATAGTAATATTCATATATATACACAAAACACAAACAAAATAAAAAAATAAAACAAAGAAAACAAAGAAAACAACTAATAGGAGGGGACCCACCCGGCATACTCACTAGGGCCCCCTAGTGTATGACAAGTGGGGCTGGGCCCACTTTCACACACACACATACCCCCACACACACATTAGCCACACACACACACAGAGACACACACAGACACACACACATCACACCAGATCCGGGCACGATCGCACCGGATCCGAACACGGCACACCAGATCGGACCAATAAAATAAAAGAAACCCAAAAAAGGGGACTTGCGCCTGTGGGGTTTCGAACCCGGGTCTCCCCCGTGGGAGATGCGTGCGGCAACCGGTCAGGCTAGGCGGGAGATTTGAAGAGAGAGAGGTGGCACACCGCTAGTACTAGCACTAACGGAATCTGTCGAAACTAAACTTGCACACACGTGGCGGACAGCGACGGCGGATAGGGGATCTCACGGGGAACTCCGGCGAGGAAGACCCACACTAGGCTGCAGGGACTAGGGGGGGTATGTGCACGATGCACGAGGCCACGGAGGCAAGACCCGAGCCTGGCCGGACACACACATGCACCAAAGCCACTGTTTTTTTGACCGGAGCTGCGGGAACTCGCCGGAGACACGGGCGCGGCGACGACTACGCGAGGCGACAAACGGCAAGAAAGGGCAGACGACAGGGGGCGACAGGGGGAGCTCACCTAGTGTCCACTGGACATGAAGGCGAGGCCGGACGCACGACAGAGACGACGCTAACGACGGCGGCGTGCGGCGATGCTCCTGGACGCATAGCAGGGGAGGAAGTGCTCGGGGTGCGGCGACAGAGAGGACCTGACGCTCCCACGGATGACGAGGAAGAAGGAGTGTCAACGGGGAAGCCCTTCCCGTGCACCAGAGGGACGAAGACGCCGAGAGGAGCTACCTCCGGGCACAAGCTGATGCTCGGCCGGAGCACAACGGATGAGGCAATGGCATGAGGCTACCTACCTTACCTGGCGATGGCGCAGCGAGGAAGAAGGAGGAATGGAGAGAGGGAAGGAACTAGGGCAGGGGGGACGAGCTTAATAGGCGGCTAGGGACGCCGTCGGCCATCAACTCGACGAGCATGGTGATGTGGCTCCTGCCGATGCCCTACCATACACGACAATGACGGGATGAGCGCGAGGAGGCTGGTTGGGCTGCGCTTCCACTAAGCTGGGCCACTACGGGAGGAGGAAGGCCCACTACTCTCTTACGCGGGAGAAACAGAAGAAGGGGTCTTCCTTTTTAATAAAACAAATTAACTTAGAAAACCCCACCAAAATAAACAAAAGGCTTGTTGGAAAACCAAAAATATTTTGACACCAGCATAAATGCAACATATTTAAATAATTACAAAGAGATTTTTTTATAACAAGTAATTTAAATAACTTTTTAAAAAATACAACAGACCCTGTTATTTTTAGCACCCCAAATCACAAAGCTCAAACACCAAAAGAACATCACACATTGCTCAAAATAATATCACCTAATACCAAAACATTTTTAACAAATTAAATGCCAAGTTAATTTTATCAAATAGAATAATAGAGGGAATAAGAGGGTTTTTGCATGTTTGGCAAAGAGGGGGGTGAGAAAGAGTTGTACCACATACACTCCAACCACATCACAGCACCCAAGGACACACTCACATACAAGGTCACTTCACCACAAGGCGTGGCATGATGGATGACATGATGCATGATGCATGGATGCAAAAACAAGACATGGTATGACAAGATGCAAAACATATCATAGCTCATGACACAAGGTCCATACAATGGGTTACATGCCATAAAGGGTAGGGACAACACTTGGGCTATCACAAGCAACAAGTATAATCATATATCAAGCATAAATTCCGAGCTTACCAATGTAACTTATGAATTTGATCCCATAAAAGTTTCCCTTTTTTAGTCAAGCGATAATCCCTAAAGTATTCACGTTGATCCAACATGTGTTCCATTATAGAATTGAATGGGGTTTCCTCAGGATTATTAAAGTAGTGCATAATATCTTTCACATAACGAGCATCGAGGGTTTTAGGAGGTTCCCCACCTCCATGAGTAGCAAGTACACCTATTTTTTGGTATTTCATGTTCCATATCCCTAACTAAAGATAGAGAACAACATAGAACAGCAAATAAAATCTACTTAGTGATAAAGCAAACAAGCACACACATAAGAATATGCACCCCACGCTATTGCTCCCCGACAACGGTGCCAGGAAAAGGTCTTGATACCCCACAAGTATAGGAGATAAATTGTAGCCTTTCTCGATAAATAAGAGTGTACAAACCAAAGAGGAGCTAAAGGTAGAACAAATATTCCTTCAAGTTCTATCGACCACCGATACAACTCTACGCATGCTTAACGTTCGCTTTACCTAGAACAAGTATGAAACTAGAAGTACTTTGTAGGTGTAACGGGATAGGTTTGCAAGATAATAAAGAGAACGTAAATAAAAACTAGGGGCTTCTAAGATAAAGAAACAACTAAGTTAGTCATAGTAGAGAGCTTTTTGTCACAAGAAAGTTATTTGTCCCCAGGCAATCGATAACTAGACCAATAATCATTATTACAATTTTATATGGGGGAGAGGCATAAGCTAACATACTTTCTCTACATGGATCATATGCACTTATGATTGGAACTCTAGCAAGCATCCGCAACTACTAAAGATCATTAAGTTTAAACCCAACCATAGCATTATAAAGTATCAAGTCCTCTTTACACCCATATGCAATAACACACATACTCGGGTTTATGCTTCTGTCACTCAAGCAACCCACCACAGACAAATCATGGACACATTGCAACACCCTACAGCGAGGATCCATCATGCTGGTGCGACACGAAGAGCACCATAGGACAGCAACAATAATAAAACATGCAACTCAAACCAATCATGATCATCAATCAACCCATAAGACAAAACGGATCTACACAAACATCATAGGATAGCCATACATCATTGGGAAATAATATATAGCATTAAGCACCATGTTTAATTAGAGATTACAGCAGGAGAAGGGGTGTTACAACACTGGATAGATGGGGAGAGAGTTGGTGATGACGGCAGCGAAGTTGTTAGTGTAGATCGCCGTCAGGATGATGGCCCCGATGGCGTTCCGGTGCCTCCGGGAGAGAGGGGTAGAGAGGCCCCTCCTTCTTCTTCTTCCTTGGCCTCCCCCCTAGATGGGAGGAGGGTTTCCCCTCTGGTCCATGGCCTCCATGGTGGAGGAGGGACGAGAGCCCCTCCGATATTGGATCTCTCTCCCTCTCTCTATTTCCTTTTGTTTCTGCGTTCCAAGATTCTGGCCTCTCACCGTTTCTTAAATATCCGGAGATCCATAACTCCGATCAGGCTGAAACTTTGAGGGGATTTGTACTATAAAAATATCTTCCGTGCGGAAAAAGGAGATCTCAAACTGACCTAAGGGCTAGCCACAAGCCACCCCAGCGCGGCCAGGGGGTAGGCTGCAGCCCTGTGGCTTGTGAGGCTCTCGGGCATCGTCTCGCATTGATTCTTTTTCCCAAAAATCACATATATTCCACAAAAATCTTCGTAAGTTTTTATCGCGTTTGGACTTTGTTTGGTATGGATATTCTGCCAAACAAAAAACATGCAACAAACGGGAACTGGCACTGGGCACCAGATCAATATGTTAGTCCCAAAAATAGTATAAAAAGTTGCCAAAAGTATATGAAAGTTGTAGAATATTGGCATGAAACAATCAAAAATTATAGATACGACGGAGATGTATCAGGTACACGGTAATTTCATCTAGTCACTTCCATCATGTTGGTTTGATTCGGGTTTGCTACTTTGATAATTTGATATGTTGGTGGACCGGTGCTAAGGTGATGTTCTTACTTGAACTAACAACCTACTTATGATTAACCCCCTCGCAAGCATCTGCAACTACGAGAAAAGTATTAAGACAAAGTCTAACCATAGCATTAAACATGTGGACCCAAATCAGCCCCTTACGAAGTAGCGCATGAACTAGGGTTTAAGCTTCTGTCACTCTAGCAACCCATCATCTAATAACTACTCCACAATGCATTCCCTTAGGACCAAGGATGGTGAAGTGTCATGTAGTCGACGTTCACATGACACCACTAAGGGAATCACAACATACATATCATCAAAATATCAAACACATATCGAATTCACATGATTAATTGCAACATGACTTCTCCCGTGACCTCAAGAACAAAGGTAAATACTCACAAATAATACTCATGCTCAAGATCAGAGGTGTGTTGAATAGCATAATGGATCTGAACATATAATCTTCCACCAAATAAACCATATAGTAATAAACAACACAAGGTAATCAACACTACTATTCACCCATGTGTACCAATCTAAGGTTCCGGTACAAAGACTGAACACAAGAGATGAACTAGGGTTTGAGAGTAGATGGTGTTGTTGAAGATATAGATGAAGAATGGCCTCCCCAAGATGAGAGCGTTGTTGGTGATGACGATTGCTTCGATTTTCCCCTACGAAGGGCAAAAATGCTCATGTGCAAATTCCGCCTCGAGATGGCAGCACCTCATCTCGAAAATCCTCTCTTAATGTTTTTAGGTTTTTCTAGAGTTTATACCAAAAGATGGGTTATGGAGGTCGGCCAGGGTGAGTACCACCCACCAGATTGTGCCTGGGGGTCCTCACGCAGCTTGGTGGGTGTTCCTCACCAGGTGGCCTCGCCACCGCTAGTTTTTTGGTCCGGTATTTTTCATTTATTCAACAAAAATTCTCCGTAAAGTTTCAATTGCACTGGGGATGTCAAGAATAGGTATCTCTGACATGCTTTTTTCAGGTCCCGAATTCCAGCTGCCGGCATTCTCCCTCTTTGTGTAAACCTTGCAAATTATGAGAGAAAAGGCATTACAAATACTCCCCAAAGCATTATTATGCATAAAAACATTATAAATAACATTAGGAAAACATGTTGCATAACGGGCAATCAGGGAGTATATATAATGATTTTTTCTAGGTTAGAATATGTGTCCAAGAAGAAAACAAAGTTCGAGCGACCCACGAGGGGCCCACGAGCTAATCGGGCGCTCCTTATTGGCACGTGGCTCCCTCGTGGGTCCCCTTGACTAGTTTTTATTTTTGTAATTTTTCTAAAATACCAAAACCAATATAACTTATTTTTATGGAATTTTTGGAGTCAGTTTACTTACCGAATACCTACCCCATTTCAAGTGTCCAGAGTGTTTCGAAACGTCTCTATTTGTGTTCTTATGGTGTCATTACTTGAATAATATTGGTTTCAACATTAATGGGCGTACCTGAGATGTAATGTTTAATTATTTGCCCATTAACCACTCTCAGGCGTGTGTCTTCGGCATTATTGATCTTGATAGCACCGGAGCGATAAACCTCTTCGACGATATAAGGTCCTTCCCATTTAGAGAGAAGCTTACCTGCAAAAAATCTAAAATAAGAATTGTACAAAAGAACTAGATCTCCTACATTGCATTCCCATTTTTGAATTCTCTTATCATGCCATCTTTTAACCTTTTCTTTCAATAACTTACCATTTTCATAGGCTTGTGTCCTCCATTCAACTAATGAGCTAATATCAAATAACCTCTTTTCACCGGCAAGCTTAAAATCATAGTTAAGTTGTTTGATTTCCCAATAGTCTTTATGTCCTGACTCAAGAGGTAAAGGACAAGCTTTTCCATAAAACATTTCTTATGGGGACGTTCTCATTGGGTTTTTATAAGCAGTTCTATAAGCCCAAAAAGCATCATCAAGTTTCTTAGACCAATTCTTTCTAGATCTATTAACGGTCTTTTACAAGATTAATTTTCTCTATTGTTTAATCAATTCAACTTGACCACTAGACTGAGGATTATAACGTGATGAAATTCTATGGTTAACATCATATTTAGCTAGACGGTTACGGAAAGCACCATGAATAAAATGTGAATCACCATCTGCCATTAGGTACCTACGGACTTGATATGTCTCCAATGTATCTAAAATTTATGAAGTATTCATGCCATGTATATAATAATTCTATATGATTTTGGTATGATTTTATTAGAACTAACCCGGACTGACATTGTTTTTAGTAAAACTACCATGGTGTCGTTTTCTGTGAAGAAATAAATGTTCTCGGAATGGGCAAATTTTTTATGGAGAATACTTTAGGAAAATATAAAAAACACTAGAGCAAAAAGATACCGGAGAGGAGTCCCGAGCCAGCCACAAGCCACCAGTGCGCCCCCTAGGGCGTGCCCCTGGCTTGTGGGCCCCTCGGGAGTCCCCTTGACGTGATTCTAACGCCAAGTGCTCCTATAAATCCATTAACCCCCAGAAAGAAACCTAGATCAGGAGTTCTACCGCCGCAAGCCTCTGTAGCCACGAAAAACCAATCGGGAGCCTGTTCCGGCACCCTGCCGGAGGGGGAAACCATCACTAGAGGCTATCTTCATCATCCCGGCGGTCACTATGATGAGGAGGGAGTAGTTCACCCTCGGGGCTAAGGGTATGTACCAGTAGCTATGTGTTTGATCTCTCTCTCTCTCGTGTTCTTGAGATGACATGATCTTGATGTACCGCAAGATTTGTTAATATAGATGAATCATATGGAGTTTTCCCGTCTCTATCTTATTGTGATGAATTGAGTTTTGCCTTTGAAGTTTTCTTATCGGATTGAGTCTTTAAAGGATTTGAGAACACTTGATGTATGTCTTACGATGGGATATCGATGGTGATAATGGGATGTTCTATTGACCCACATGATGTATGTTTTGGTGATCAACTTGTGAGTTTCGGGACCTTCGGAATCTATGCATAGGGGTTGGCACACGTTTTCGTCTTGACTCTCCGGTAGAAACTTTGGGGCACTCATTGAAGTTCTTTGTGTTGGATTGAACATGATGAATCTGAAATTGTGTGATGCCTATCGTATAATCAAGCCCATGGGTACTCGTGGTGACATTGGAGTATCTAGGTGACATTAGAGTTTTGGTTGATGTGTATCTTAAGGTGTTATTTTAATACGAACTCTAGGGCTTTTCATGACACTTATAGGGATAACTCATATTATTTATTGGGAAAAGATAACTTTGAGGTGGTTTCATACCCAAAAATAATTTCTTTGTTTGCTCTTTGCTATTTTGTGACTTGGGAGTGAAATCTTTGTCGCACATGAAGGATTTACATATGATTCAACTATGTCAGTATTGTTGGGAGAACTTGCACTAGTGAAATTATGAACCCTAGGCCTTGTTTCCAAGCATTGCAATACCATTTTTGCTCACTTTTGTTACTAGTTACCTTGCTGTTTTTATATTTTCTGATTACAAGAACCTATATCTACCGTCCGTATTACACTAGTATCACCATCTCTTCACCGAACTAGTGCACCTATACAATTTACCATTGTATTGGGTTGGGGACACAAGAGATTCTTTGTTATTTTGTTGCAGGGTTGTTCGAGAGAGACCACCTTAATCCTATGCCTCCCACGGATTGATAAACCTTAGGTCATCCACTTGTGAGAAATTTGCTATTATCCTACAAAACTATGCCCTTGGAGGCCCAACACGAGTCTACAAGAAGAAGGTTGTGTAGTAGAAATCAAGCTCTTTCCTGGCGTCGTTGTCGGGGAGGTGAGTGCTTGAAGGTATATCTTTAGATGTTGCAATCAAATCTTTTAGTTTCTTCTTTTTCACTAGTTTGGTTTTATAAAACAAAACTATAAAAAATGGAATTGAGGTTGCCTCATGTACTTCATCTTTATAATGTCTTTCGTGAGAATGATGGTTTGGAAATTATGCTCAATTGGTAGAGGAAGAATTTATGAAAATACTTAATGAGAATTCCTTGAATGAGGAGCATGATTGCAATATTGCTAGTATGAATTCTCTGAATATCCATGATGCTAATGATATGCAAAGCCACAAGCTTGGGGATTCTATGTTTGATGAAGATGATATTTTTTGTCCCCCAAGTTCGATGAGCAAATTTGTTATGATAATGACAGGCCTACTATCTATGATGATTATGATGATGACATGTATGCTATAAAGAGTGATATTAACCATGAAAAATGTCATCATGATTTTAATATTCAATGTGGTTATGTAAATCAAGTATCTCATGGTAGTTATTTTGTTGAGTTTGCTCCCACTATTATGAATGAAAAGAAAATTGCTTATGTGGAGAGTGACAAAATTTCTATGCTTGTGTATCATGAAGATAACGCTTTATGTGATAGTTATATTGTCTAATTCCTCCATGATTCTGTTGAAAATTATTACGAGGGAGGAACATATGCTTGTAGGAATTGCAATAATATCAAGTTTCCCCTGTATGTGTTCAATGTTTTGAAGTTATGCCTGTTTTGCCTTCCTATGCTAGATGATTCTTGTTCCCATAAATTGTTTGCTCACCAAATCTCTATGAATTGGAAGTGGGTTAGACTTAAATATGCTTGTCATGAGATTCATGATGTTCTCTTACATGTTTCAAATAGTATTCTTTTATGAGCATCATTGAAATCATCATGCCTAGCTAAAAAGCATTAAAGAAAAGCGCTTGTTGGGAGGCAACCCAATAGTTTTACTTCATGTTTTTGTGTTTTCACATGATTAAGCTACTTTATTAATCATGTTTTGTGTATTTCATTCAATAAAGTGCCAAGCAAAGCCTTTGGTATGACTCACAAGATGAGTAGAATTGATGCTGAACCAAAATAGAAACTTTTGACTCCAGTACAGGGATTTTCATTTTTTTACTGGAGTGTGATAATGATATGAATTTTTTACCTGGTCTTTATATACAAATTCTTTAGGTTTTACTATTTTTTCAGAATTTGTAGAGACAGGTAATTATGGTTATACTACAGATCTTTACAGACTATCTCGTTTTTGAAAGATTCTGTTTTGCATGCATATTTTGCTTGTATTAGTGTTCCCATAGCTTATATTCAGTGATATAAATTATGGGAATGATAGAATACAGTAGGTATTATGTGAGAACAATTATGATCTTTATTTAATACACTAACCCTTCTCACGAATTTCCGTTCAGTTTTGTGTGATTGAAGTTTTCAAGTTTTGGGTGAGACACCGATATGAGGCGAACAAGGAGTGACAAAAACGTAAGCTTGGGGATTACCAAGGCACCCCAAGGTAATATCCGAGGAATACTCAAGCACCTAAGCTTGGGGATTCATCACATAGTATGTGTTTTTCTTGGAGCTGTTGGAAATATGCCCTAGAGGCAATAAATAAAGTGTTTATTATCATATTTCCTTGTTCATGATAATCGTTTATTATCCATGCTATAATTTTATTGATTGGAAACACATTACATGTGTGGGTAAATAGACAAACACTTTGTCCCTAGTATGCCTCTAGTGAACTAGCTCGTTGATCAAAGATGGTCAGGGTTTCCTAGCCATTGGCATGTGATGTCATTTGATAATGGGATCACATCATTAGGAGAATGATGTAATGGACAAGACCCAAACTACAAACGTAGCATATGATAGTGTGAGTTTATTGCTACTCTTTTCTGCATGTCAAGTATATGTTCCTGTGACCATGAGATCATGTAACTCACGGACACCGGAGGAGTTCCTTGTATCAAACGTCGCAACATAACTAGGTGACTATAAAGGTGCTCTACAGGTATCTCCGAGGGTGTCTGTTGAGTTGGCATGGATCAAGACTGGGATTTGTTACTCCGTGTGACGGAGAGGTATCTCAGGGCCCACTCGGTAATACAACATCACAATAAGCCTTGCAAGCAATGTGACTAAGTGTTAGTCACGGGATCTTGTATTACGGAACGAGTAAAGAGACTTGCTGGTAACGAGGTTGAACTAGGTATGGAGAATCCGATGATCGAATCTCGGGCAAGTAACATACCAAAGAACAAAGGGAACATCATACGGGATTAACTGAATCCTTGACATAGAGGTTCGACCGATAAAGATCTTCATAGAATGTGTAGGAACCAATATGGGCATCCAAGTCACGCTATTGGTTATTGACCATAGAGGTGTCTCGGTCATGTCTACATAGTTCTCGAACCCGCATGGTCTGCACACTTAAGGTTTGGTGACGTTTCGGTAGTATATAATTATGTATGGTGGTGACTGAGGGTTGTTAGAAGTCCTGGATGACATCCCGAACGTCACGAGGAGCTTGATCGGGACGGATCGTGATTGGATCGCGGGACGCTCGGCGATTTGGATCGCGAAGACGTTCCACTACACCAACCGCATTTGTTAACGCTTCCCGCTTAGCAATCTACAAGGGTACATAGATCCACTCTCCTTCTCGTAGATGCTCATCACCATGGATAGGTCTTGCGTGAACATAGGAAATTTTTTGTTTCCCATGCAACGTTCCCCAATAGGAGCGTCATTATATTTTGTTATTTTCTGTAAGGTGTTATTTATAATCTTGTTTTTCAATAGAAAGTTCCAAGAATTGCCTTTAGGATGCTTGAATTGCATGTTTGATATGTGTTGTGTGAAAACAGAAATTTTTTCTGTAGTATTTGAATTTTCATATTTTACTGAGACGTGGAGAGTTTCTGAAGTTTTTACATAGTGTTGTCATATAAATTACTTAGAATTTCATAAATTTTCATAATTGTTGGAGTTACATAAGTACACCGGTTTAGTAGATTCCTACAGACTGTTCTGTTTGGACAGGTTGTTGTCATAGTTTTCTTATCTACTTATGCTATAGTTTCCATAGCCTATGTTGGTAGATATAAATTGTGGAAATGTTAGTATACAGTACCTAATGTTTGAAAATTATTGTGAAACTTGTCTTGGCTGTATATAAAGAGTTGGTTTATTATTATGCGTACTAACCTATCTGACGAGTTCTTTTTGAGTTTTGTGTGGATGAGGTTTTTGAGAATAGGTGAAACCATGTACGAGAGATTGAATGAGATACAAAAGCTCAATCTTTGGGATGCACAAGGCACCCCAAGTAAATATTTCAAGAAGTCTCAAGAATCTAATCTTGGGGATGCTACGCATCCCACCTCCCTTCATCAACAATTATCGGTTAGCCTATGTTGAGCCTAATTTTTATTCGTTCACATGATGCGTCCTATTCTTGGAGTGCTATTTTTATTTTGCTTGTTATTTAAATAAAATACTCATATCTGGAAATCTTTACTGAGAGAGAGAGAAAGTCCTCACATAACTACTTAATTGTTTGACTACTCGTTGATCTTCACTTATATGTTTTGGAGTAGTTTTGTCATTTACTCTCATGCTTCACTTATATCCTATGAGTAAATGGTTGAATGAATTGAATATCATAAATCTGAAATTAAATATGCTTCATATAATTATCGCATGGGGAGTAATGACTTCACACATAATAAGTATAGGCGGTAAAATTTATTGAAAGTTAGCAAACACCGCATTGGTCACTTGAACAATTCATGAAGGAATATTGAAGGAAGAGAGATTACACATATAAATATACTATCTTGGACATCTTCTATGATTGTGAGATCATTAATTATTTTCAAACTCGGGCAAATTAGTTAAAATTGGACAAGGAAGACAACATAATGAGTTATGTTTCTGTATATTTGTATAGAAGTTATATTGTTATGGATCCTCCAACATGTGGTGCTTGCTTCCACCTCATACTAGCCAAAACTTCCACACCAAGTAGAAATACTACTTGTGCATCCAAACATCCTTAAACCAGTTTTGCCATGAGAGTCCACTATACCTACCTATGGATTGAGTAAGATCCTTCAAGTAAGTTGTTATCGGTGCAAAAAGCAATAAAAATTGCTCCTAAATATGTATGATCTTTTATTGTAAGAGAAAATAAGAGTTGTACTAACTTGTGATGGTAAAGAAATAAAAGCAACGGAATGCATAATAAAGGTTGCTATCACAAAGGGAAATACAACTTGACGTTCCTTTGCATTAAGGGTTTGCACATCCAAAAACAAAAAGCGCACGACAACCTCTGCTTCCCTCTGCGAAGGGCATATCTTTTACATTCTAGTACTTACCTTTATGCAAGAGTCATGGTGATCTTCACCACTTCCTATATTCTGCCTTTTTTTCTTGGCAAGCGTCATGTGTTGGGGAATGATCTAGACATGTATATCCATACAAATATATTTGATCATGAATTAGTATTCTTGACAATTATCTATATGATAAATAAGTTGGGAGGCGAGACATTAAGCCCCTATCTTTCTCTGTTTTCGATGGATGCTATTTGTTCTAAAAATATGCTTTGAGTGTCAATAATCATGGAAGACTATATGATAGTTGAGTGTGTGGAATTTGCTAAATCACATCTCTTACATAGACCCTTCCTGAGAATAAGATGGATTGCAATTGTTCGATGACAAGGAATATGATTTGTTAGTTTTCAAGAAACTTTGTGGTCTATACTTTAACATGTGAATAGCTTGTTACTCGATCATGAGAAGTTTTATGAGATGAGCCATTGTTTGCAGTTTATATTGATGCTACAAAAAGTGATTGGAACTATCATTGATCAAATTTATGCACTATGATAGCATTCACACTTCATAAATATTTCTTTTATCATTTACCTACTCAAGGATGAGCAGGAATTAAGCTTGGGGATGCTGATACGTCTCCAACGTATCTATAATTTATGAAGTATTCATGCCATGTTTACAATAATTCTATATGATTTTGGTATTATTTTATTAGAACTAACCCGGACTGACGTTGTTTTCAGCAGAACTACCATCGTGTCGTTTTTTGTGCAGAAGTACAAGTTCTTAGAATGGGCGCCCCCTAGGGGCGCCCCCCCTAGGGGGCGCCCCTGGCTTGTGGGCCCCTCGGGAGTCCCCTTGACGTGATTCCAATGCCAAGTACTCCTATATATACAGTAACCCCTAGAAAGAAACCTTGATCGGGAGTTCCTCCGCCGCAAGCCTCGGTAGCCACGAGAAACCAATCAGTAGCCCGTTTAGGCACCCTGTCGGAGGGGGAAACCGTCATCGGAGGCCATCTTCATCATCCCGGCAGTCTCCATGACGAGGTGGGAGTAGTTCACCCTCGAGGCTGAGGGTATGTACCAGTACCTATGTGTTTGATCTCTCTCTCTCTCGTGTTCTTCAGATGACACGATCTTGATGTACCGCGAGCTTTATTAATATAGATGAATCATACGGAGTTTTCCCCTCTCTATCTTCTTGTGATGAATTGAGTTTTCTCTTTGAAGTTTTCTTATCGGATTGAGTCTTTAAAGGATTTGAGAACACTTGATGTATGTCTTGCGATGGGGTATCTGTGGTGACAATGGGATGTTCTATTGATCCACTTGATGTATGTTTTGGTGATCAACTTGTGGCTTTCGTGACCTTGGGAATCTATGCATAGGGGTTGGCACACGTTTGTGTCTTGACTCTCCCATAGAAACTTTGGGGCACTCTTTGAAGTTCTTTGTGTTGGATTGAAAATGACGAATCTGAAGTTGTGTGATGCATATCGCATAATCAAGCCCATGGGTACTCGTGGTGACATTGGAGTATCTAGGTGACATTAGGGCTTTGGTTGATGTGTATCTTAAGGTGTTATTTTAGTACAAACTCTAGGGTTGTTCGTGACACTTATAGGGATAGCTCACAAGATTGATCGAAAAAGATAACTTTGAGGTGGTTTCGTACCCTACAAAAATTTCTTCGTTTGTTCTCCGCTATTTGTGACTTTGGAGTGAACTCTTTGTCGCACGTGAGGGATTTACATATGATTCAACTATGTAAGTATTGTTGAGAGAACTTGCACTAGTGAAAGTATGAACCCTAGGCCTTGTTTCCAAGCATTGCAATACTATTTTTACTCACTTTTGTTACTAGTTACCTTGCTTTTTTTATATTTTCTGATTACAAAAACCTATATCTACAATCCATATTATACTTCTATCACCATCTCTTCGCCGAACTAGTGCGGCTATACAATTTCCATCGTATTGGGTGTGCTGGGGACACAAGAGACTCTTTGTTATTTGGTTGCAGGGTTGCTTGAGAGAGACCATTTTCATCCTACACCTCCCACGGATTGATAAACCTTAGGTCATCCACTTGAGGGAAATTTGCTACTGTCCTACAAAACTCTGCGCTTGGTGGCCCAACACAAGTCTATAAGAAGAAGGTTGCATAGTAGACATCAAGACTCCAAACCACGGGGAAATAATAGCTTTAAGCATTTTAATAGAAGTGTTATGATCAACACTACTAGTTGGAATAGCTTCTACCCACTTAGTAACGTAATAAAAAAGAACTAAAATATGAGTGTACCCATTAGAGGAAGGGAAAGGTCCCATATAATCAAAGCCCCAAACATCAAATGGTTCAATTGCAAGAGAATAATTCATAGGCATTTCCCGACGTCTACCAATATTACCAATTCTTTGACATTCATCACAAGAGAGGGCATACTTACGAGCATCTTTAAAAACAGCAAACCAATAAAAACCGGATTGTAGTGCAGTTCTGTCACCAGCATGGTGCCCTCTGTAAGCCTCTGAGTGGCACTTCCATAGGATCTGTTACTATTCATGCTCAGGAACACAATGTCTAATAACACCATCTACTCCTTATTTATAAAGATGTGGATCATCCCACGAGAATGTCTTAAATCATAGAAGATTTTTTCTTTTGTTGATAGGTGAAACTAGGTGGTATATATTTAGCAACAATGTAATTAGCATAATCTGCATACCCAGGGATGCTAAGGGAAACATTTATAATAGCTAATTGCTCATCAGGCAAATTATCATCAGTAGGCAGTGGGTCATCAAGAACATTTTCCATTCTAGACAAGTTATCTGCTACAGGATTTTCAGCCCCTTTCTGTCAACAATATGCAAATCAAACTCTTGAAGTAAAAGCACCCACCTAATCAGTCTAGGCTTAGCATCTTTCTTTTCCATAAGGTATTTAATAGTAGCATGGTTAGTGTGAATAGTAACTTTGGAATCAACAATATAAGGTCTAAACTTATCACACGCAAACACAACAGCTAAAATTTCCTTCTCACTAGTAGCATAATTTCTTTGAGCATTGTTCAGGGTCCTACTAGCATAATGAATAGCATTCAAATTGGTGTCTACTCTTTGCCCTAAAATAGGACCAACAACATAATCACTAGCATCACACATAATTTCAAATGGTAGATTCCAATCAGGTGGTTGAACAATAGGTGTAGAGATTAAGGCTTTCTTAAGTATTTAAAAGGTTTCTACACAATCATGATAAAAAAAAATGGAATATCCTTTTCAAGGAGGTTAGTTGATGACCTATAAATCTTTGAGAAATATTTAATAAAACAAGCATGACCAAGGAAACTTCTTATACCTTTAACATCTTTAGGACATTGGATTTTCTCTATTGCATCAACTTTAGCTTTGTCTACCTCAATACCCCGTTCAGAAATATTATGCCCAAGTACTATACCTTCATTCACCATAAAGTGGCACTGCTCCCAATTCAAGACAAGATTAGTTTCTTCACATCTCTGCAAAAATCGATCAAGATTTCTCAAGAAATCATCAAAAGAAGTCCCGTAAACGGAAAAATCATCCATGAAAACCTCAACAATCTTTTAATAAAATTCAGACACCATAGAAGTCATACATCTTTGAAAGGTAGCAAATGCATTGCATAAACCAAAGGCATACGTCTATAAGCATAAGTTCCAAATGGGCAGATAAAAGTAGTTTTCTCTTGGTCCTCTTTTGGCAATGGTATTTGAGAAAATCGAGAGTTTCCATCAAATAAGCAAAAATGTGTGTGCTTAGATAATATTTCTAACATTTGATAAATAAAAGGCAAGGGGTAATGATCTTTTCTAGTTGCTTTGTTTAATTTCCTAAAATCAATTACCATCCTATAATCAGTTACTGTCCTTTGTGGTATAAGTTCATTTTTATCATTAGGGACAACCGTTTTACCTGCTTTCTTAGGAACACAGTGAACATGGCTTACCCATCTACTATTAGCTATGTGATATATTATACCTACCTCCAGAATCGTTAATATTTCAGTTACTACCACCTCTTTTATCTTTGGATTCAAGTGGCGTTGACGATCAACAACAAGTTTAGTGTCTGGCTCCAAATTAATCTTGTGCTTATATAGAGTGGGGCTAATGCCCTTAAGATCATCAAGAGTATATCCAATAGTAGATCGATGCTTTTTCAGAGTTTTGATTTACCTCTTTTCTTCATGCTCTGAAAGGTTAGCACTAATAATCACATCATATATCTTCTTTTCATCGAGATAGGCATGTTTCGAAGTATCATGTAATTTATTTAACTCAAACATGGCATCTCCCTTGGGTGGAGGAGAATCCCCTAAGATCTCAACATGCAAGTTGTGTTTAAGTATAGGTATTTTTCTAAAGCATATATCGTCTATTTCATTTCTTTCATTCATATGCATATCATTGTCATGGTCTAGAAAATATTGTTCTAAAGGATCAGCAGGAGGCACAACAATGGAACCAAGACCAATAATTTCCTCCATATTAGGCAACTCTTTATCATGTGGTTGTCTACCAAACTTAGAGAAATTAAATTCATGAGACACATTACCAAAGCTTACCTTAACCTTCTCAGTAACAGAATTAATTTCAACATTACCAGTATTTAAGAAGGGTCTACCAAATATTATGGGACAAAAGTGATACCTCCATTATGCATCATGAATTATTATTGATATTTATGTTATTATTTTACATTATACCTTATTGTGATATAATTCTGATGTATTTTCTCTTGGAATATGCAAGGTACATCACAAAGAGGGAAATCTCTGGAAACTGGAATTCTTGACCTGAAAACCAAGAAAATGGTAGAAAATTCACTGGACTCCAAATGTCCTGAAACTACACAGAGAATTTTGATGGAATATATAAGAATTATTAGGCCACAAATATACCAGAGGGGCCCACCTTCTGTCCACAAGGAAACAGAGTGCGGCCAACCCCCTGGTCGCGCTTTGTTTCCTTGTGGGGGACAACAGGTCTCCTGACCCCCCCCCCTCTTCTTCTATATGGTGTGTTTTGACCTATAAAAAAATCATAATATTACATTTTATACTAAGCGTCGCCGTCTCGAAGCGGAAACCAGGGCAAAGGCCCTGACGCTCTCCAGCAGAGAGATTCTATGGGGGAAATTTCTCTCCAGGAGGGGGAGATCGAAGCCATCGTCATCACCAACGCTTCCTCCATCATGGGAGGACCAATATTCATCAACATATTCACTAGCACCATCTCATACCAAAACCTAGTTCATCTCTTGTATTCAATCTTTGTCTGAAAACCTCAGTTTGGTACCCGTGGGTTACTAGTAGTGTTGATTACATCTTGTAGTTGATGCTTGATGGTTTACTTGGTGAAAGACATTATGTTCAGATCTTCAATCTCCATCATTATAAGTATGATCTTGAACATGTTGATGAGGTGTGAGTAGTTACTATTGTTCCTGAGGACATGGGAGAAATCTTGTTAAAAGTAATCATGTGAAGTCGGTATTCGTTTGATATGTATGTTGTTGCTTATCTTAGTCATGTTGTGTGAACATACACTACACGATACTTCACCGTGTTATGGGACTAATGAAAGTAATTATGGAGTAACAAGTATATGATGGGTTGCTAGAGTGACATAAGCTTAAAGCCTAGTTTGTGTGTTGCTTCATGAGGGGCTCATTTGGATCCAGACGTTTCATGTTATGGTTAGGTTTATCTTAATTCTTCTTTCGTAGTTGTGGGTGCTTGTGAGAGGGGGTGATCATAAGTGGGTTTCTTGTTCAAGTAAGAGCATCACCTCAGCACCGGTCCACCCACATATCAAATAATCACAATAGCGAACGCGAATCAACTCAACATGATGAACGTGACTAGACAGAGATTGCCATGTGTCCTCGGGAGCACTTGCTTTGTATAAGAATACTTTCTGGCCTGTCCTTTGCTATAAAAAGTATTTGGCTACCTTTTTGCACCTTGGTTACTATTGTTACTTGTCATTCGTTACAAATTATCTTGCTGCAAAACTATCTACTATTGTTACTTACAACAATTGTAGATAATACCTTGCTGAAAGTTGCTTATCATTTCCTTCTACTCCTTGTTGGGTTCGACACTCTTACTTATTCAAAGGACTACGAGGGACACCCTATACTTGTGGGTCATCAAGACTCTTTTCTAGCATCCTTGCCGGGTAGTGAAGCGCCTTTGGTAAGGGGGAAAAATTGCTACGTGCTGAAATTTACTATTGCTTGTTACAATGGATGGTCACGCTTCGATTGGCTTGTTCGGGGCATCTTCCCCTCAAACGGAGGTTGAAAAGGTTGCTCCTCAACCTACTAAACCTATTGAAAATATTTATTATGATATTCCTTTGGGTATGTTAGACAAACTGCTAGCTAATCCTTATGATGGTATGACTCATCGTGATTACCATTTGATATTTGTCTATGATATTTGCAGGATTGTCTAGAGACAAAGTTAAGAAGATGGTTTTCCCTTTATATTTGGAGGGAAAGTGATGTGGAGAATCCCATGAACTCCACCATGGACCCTTATCCAACACCGCAAGCTACAAGAGGACCCATAACGAGAGCCCGTGCACGCGCCATCGAAAATGAGGTGACATCTCTCCTTACTCAACCTACGTGTGACCCACTCGAGACATGGTCGCTACCTTAGATGGAAGTGCTTTGTGTACTCAGGTACTCGGGAGAGGGACGTCAAGCTTGAAAGGACAAGGAAGGCCCCGAGGACAAGCTCTAGCCTATGGACGACCGACCAGCCTCGGACGACCGCCAAGCCTTGGACGACCAATGCCTGGAGATCAGCCCAGCATGCAGGCCGGCCAGACTCCCCAGTGCACAGACGATCAATGCCGCCCGGACGGTCGACAGGTGCCAGCGCACGGACGTCCGGGCCATCTCAGAAATCCAACCACCAAGCACCCGCTCCGAAACATCGGAAGTCCGGAGACTCTCGACGACCAAGCCCCGAACGTCCGACCGTGTCTGGAAATCCGGCCAAGCCGCACCCGCACTGAATCCTCGGACTTCCGGCCTCAGCCGGACGTCCGGACCG
Source organism: Hordeum marinum (assembly GCA_022496015.1). Taxonomy (NCBI): domain Eukaryota; kingdom Viridiplantae; phylum Streptophyta; class Magnoliopsida; order Poales; family Poaceae; genus Hordeum; species Hordeum marinum. The sequence continues at coordinate 385,637,781 of CM039672.1, forward strand.
TCCTGAGCCATCGGACGCTCGACCCCGTCTGGACGTCCGGACACTGTCTGCGCACAGGCCCATGGGTTTCGGCCGATGTACCCGCCACCTAGTCTGAGACTATATATATCACCCCTCCTCTTTCTAGGGTTAGTTAATGTTTGCTCTTGAGCTTAGCTCCATCACTTGCTTCTTCTAGGGAGTTTGTCCTCCTATGGGAGTAGATCCAAGTGATGCCAAGGCCCCTCTAGAGGGAATATACCCCGCGGATTCAAGGCCCTATTGGGGAACATTGCATGGGAAATAAAAAATTCCTACGCACACGCAAGATCTATCCATGGTGATTAGCATCTACGAGAGGGAGAGTGGATCTACATACCACTGTAGATCGCTAAGCGGTAAGCGTTAAGAAATGCGGTTGGTGTAGTCAAACGTCTTCGCGATCCAAATCGCCGAGCGTCCCGCGATCTCATCACGATCCATCCCGCGATCCAATCATGATATTTCCAACAAACTCATCACGATCTATCCTGCGATCTCATCACGATCTGTCCCGCGATCTCATCATGATCCGTCTCGCAATCTTGATCAAGGTCCTTCCGATCTAGCGCCGAACGGACGGCACCTCCGCGTTCAGCACACGTACATCTTGATGACGATCTCCGCCTTATTGATCCAGAAAGAGGGAGCGGAGAGATAGACGAGTTCTCCGGCAGCATGACGGCGCTGCGGCGATGGTGGTGGAGTAATCTTAGCAGGGCTTCGCCTAAGCACATCTGAAAACGATCTAGAGGAGAAACTACGAACTAGAGGGTAGGGTTGCACGTGGCTGAAAATCTTGTCCAAAAACCCAAAAACCCTCTAGTATATATAGGAGGAGAGGAGGAGGCTTGGCGCAAGGGCCAGCCCCTCTAGGCTTCAGCCAAAGTGGGAGAGGAGGAATCCTCCTCCTCCACTCCTAGTAGGATTTGGACTCCTTCCTTATTTCCAACTTTTTGCCTTTTTCCACCTTTTATCCTTTGGAATTTCTTCCCCAGCCGCATGGGCCTTGTGTGGGACTTTGTCCAGCCCAATAAGGGGTGGTATTAGTCCTCCCACAGCCCATGTAGCCTCTTGGGTCGAAATACCTCTCCCGATGGTCCCCTGGTACACTACAGGCACTCCCGGTACACTACCGATGAGCACGAAACCTTTCCGGTGACCAAAACAGTGTTGGGGAACGTCGCATGGGAAACAAAAATTTTCCTACGCACACGCAAACCTATCCATAGTGATGAGCATCTACGAGAGGGAGAGTGGATCTACGTACCCTTGTAGATCGCTAAGCGGGAAGCGTTAAGAAACGCGGTTGGTGTAGTCGAACATCTTCGCGATCCAAATCGCCGAGCGTCCCGCAATCTCATCACGATCCGTCCCGCGATCCAATCACGATCGTCCCGTGAACTCATCACGATCCGTCCCGCGATCTCATCACGATCCGTCTCACGATCTTGATCATGATCTGTCCCACGAACTCATCATGATCCGTTCCGCGATCTCATCACGAACCGTCTCGCGATCTCGATCACGGTCCTTCCGATCTAGCACCGAACGGACGGCACCTCCGCGTTCAGCACACGTGCAGCTTGATGACGATCTCCACCGTCTCGATCCAGCGAGAGGAGGTGGAGAGGATAGAGAGTTCACTGGCAGCGTGACGGCACTCCGGTGATGGTGGTGGAGCAATTCCGGCAGGGCTTCGCTTAAGCGCTGCGGAACTACGATCTAGAGGAGAAACTATGCACCGGTGGAACGGGTAGCACGTGGCCGGAAATTTTGTCCAAAAACCACCCAATCCACTAGTATATATAGGAGGAGAGGAGAGGAGAGGCAGCCAAGGCCTTTGGGTCGGCCGAAATAGGAGGTGGGAGCAATCCTACTTCACCTCCAATCCTAGTTGGAGTACGATTGCCTCCTATTGGCTGATTTTCCACTTTTTGCTTTAGGACTTTCTCTCCTGCGCCATGGCCCTTTGTGGCTGTTTTCCCAGCTCACTATGGGCTGGTTATTATTCTCCCACAGCCCATGGACCTCTTGGGGTCGAAATACCCCTCCCGGAGGTCCCCCGGTACACTACCGGCACTCCCGGTACACTACCGATACTCTCGGTACACTACCGATGAGCCCGAAACTTTTCCGGCGACCAAACTGGGACATCCTATATATGAATCTTTACCTCCAGACCATTCCGGAGCTCCTCGTGATATCCGGGATCTCATACGGGACTCCGAACAACCTTCGGTCACCACCAAACATAACTCTACACTACCGAAACGTCATCGAACCTTAAGTGTGCAGACCCTGCAGGTTCGAGAACTATGTAGACATGACCGAGACACCTCTACGGTCGATAACCAATGGCGTGACCTGGACGTCCACATTGGTTCCTACATATTCTATGAAGATCTTTATCGGTCGAACCTCTATGTCAAGGATTCAGTTAATCCCGTATAACGTTCCCTTTGTTCTTCGGTATGTTACTTGCCCGAGATTCGATCGTCGGTATCTCCATACCTAGTTCAACCTCGTTACTGGCAAGTCTCTTTACTCGTTCCGTAACACAAGATCCCATGACTAACACTTAGCCACATTGCTTGCAAGGCTTGTTGTGATGTTGTATTACCGAGTGGGCCCTGAGATACCTCTCCGTCACACGGAGTAACAAATCCCAGTCTTGATCCATGCCAACTCAACAAACACCATCGGAGATACTTGTAGAGCACCTTTATAGTTACCTAGTTACGTTGCGACGTTTGATACACACAAGGCACTCCTCCGATATCCGTGAGTTGCATGATCTCATGGTCATAGGAACATATACTTGACATGCAGAAAACAGTAGCAATAAACTGACACGATCATATGCTATGTTTGTAGTTTGGGTCTTATCCATCACATCATTCTCCTAATGATGTGATCCCGTTATCAAATGACATCTCATGTCCATGTCCAGGAAACCTTAACCATCCTTTGATCAACGAGCTAGTCCATTAGAGGCATACTAGGGACATGGTTTTGTCTATGTATCCACACATGCACTTAAGTCTCCGATCAATACAATTATAGCATGGATAATAAACGATTATCATGAACAAGGAAATATGATAATAACTAATTTGTTATTGCCTCTAGGGCATATTTCCAACAAACAGGACTTCCTATATATCAATCTTTACCTCCGGACCATTCCGGAGCTCCTCGTGACGTCCAAGATCTCATCCGGGACTCCGAACAACCTTCGGTCACCACCATGTTTAACTCTGTACGACCGAAACATCACCAAACCTTAAGTGTGCAGACCCTGCGGGTTCAAGAACTATGTAGACATGAGCGAGACACCTCTACGGTCAATAACCAATAGTGGGACCTGGACGCCCATATTGGTTCCTACATATTCTACGAAGATCTTTATCGGTCGAACCTCTATGTCAAGGATTTAGTTAATCCCGTATGATGTTCCCTTTGTTCTTCGGTATGTTACTTGCCCGAGATTCGATCGTCGGTATCTCCATACCTAGTTCAACCTCATTACCGGCAAGTCTCTTTACTTGGTCTGTAATACAAGATCTCGTGACTAACACTTAGTCACATTGCTTGCAAGGCTTGTTGTGATGTTGTATTACCGAGTGGGCCCTGAGATACCTCTCCGTCACACGGAGTAACAAATCCCAGTCTTGATCCATGCCAACTCAACAGACACCCTCGGAGATACCTGTAGACTACCTTTATAGTCACCCAGTTCCATTGTGACATTTGATACACACAAGGCATTCCTCTGGTGTCCATGAGGTTCATGATCTCATGGTTGTAGGAGCATATACTTGACATCCAGAAAGCTGTAGCAATAAACTGAGACGATCATATGCTACGTTTGTAGTTGGGACTTGTCCATCACATCATTCTCCTAATGATGTGATCCCGTTATCAAATGACATCTCATGTCCATGGCTAGGAAACCTTAACCATCTTTGATCAACGAGCTAGTCTATTAGAGGCATACTAGGGACATGGTGTTGTCTATGTATCCACACATGTATCTGAGTTTCCGATCGATACAATTCTAGCATGGATAATAAACGATTATCATGAACAAGTAAATATGATAATAACTAATTTATTATTGCCTCTAGGGCATATTTCCAACAGTCTCCCACTTGCACTAGAGTCAATAATCTAGTTCACATCATCATGTGAGTCACATTGTTATGAATCTAACACCCAATGAGTTCTGGGGCTCGATCATGCTTTGCATGTGAAAGAGGTCTTTTAGTCAACAGGTCCGCGACATTCAGATCCATGTGTACTTTGCAAATCTCCATGTCACACTGTAGACACTGCTACCACACTCCACTTGGAGCTATTCCAAATGGTTGCTCCACTATACGTATCCGGATTGCTACTCAGAGTCATCTGGATTGGTGTTAAAGCTTGCATTGACGTAACTCTTTACGACGAACTCTTTCTTACCTCCATAATAACGAAACATTTCCTTAGTATTTTTGTTACTAAGGATAATCTTGACCGATGTCCAGTGATCCACTCTTGGATCACTCTTGTACCCCTTGATGAATTCATGGCAAGGCACACAAAGGTGCGGTACACAGCATGGCATACTATATAGAGCCTATGGCTAAGGCATAGGGGACGACGTTCGTCCTTTCTCTTTCTTTTGTCATTGTCGAGCTTTGAGTTTCACTCAACTTCACACCTTACAAATCAGGCGAGAACTCTTTCTCTGACTGATCCATTTTGAACTCTTTCAAAATCTTGTCAAGGTATGTACTCATTGAAAGTCTCATCAAGCATCTTGATCTATCTCTATAGATCTTGATGCTTAACAATTAGGTAGCTTTATCTAGGTCTTCCTTTGAAAAACTCTTTTCAAACAACCCTTTAGTCTTTCCAGAAATTCTATATCATTTCCGATAAACAATATGTCAACCACATATGCTTATCAGAAACTCTATAGTACTCCCACTCACTTTATTATAAATACAAGTTTCTCATAAACTTTGTATATACTCAAAAACTTTGATCACCTCATCAAAGTGTATATTCCAACTCTAAGATGCTTGCTTCAGTTCATAGAAGGATTATTGAAGCTTGCACACCTTTTAGCATCCTTAGGACTGACAAAACCTTCTGGTTGTATCTCATACAACCTTTCCTTAAGGAAGGAAACGATGTTTTGACATCCATCTGCCAGATTTCATAATTGAAAAATGCAGCAACTGCTAACATAATTCCAACAGACTTTAGCATCGCTACGAGTGAGAAAGTCTCATTGCAGTCAACTCCTTGAACTTGTCGGAAACTTCTTTGTGACAAGTCGAGCTTTATAAATGGTGACATTTACCATCAACGTATGTCTTCATCTTAAAGGTCCATTTGTACTCGACGACCTGCCGTCCAACGAGCAAGTCTACCAAAGTCTATACTTGGTTTTCATATATGGACCTTTCTCGGATTTCATGGCCTCTACCCATTTTTCGAAATCCGGGCCCATCATCGCTTCTGCATAGCTCGTAGGTTCATCGTTGTCCAACAACATGACCTCCAAGATTGGGTTGTTGTACCACTCAGGAGCAGCACGCGTCCTTGTCGACCTACGAGGTTCGATAGTTACTTGATTGAAGCTTCATGATCATCATCATTTACTTCCTCTTCAACTGACGTAGGTTCCACAAAAACATCTTTCCACGCTACGCTACTCTCTGGTTGAAACAAAGGTTCAACAACCTCATAAAGTTCTATCTTCCTCCCACTCAATTCTTTCGAGAGAAACTTTTTATCGAGAAAGGACCCGGTTTAGCAACAAAAAATATGTGCTCGGATCTCAGATAGAAGGTATACCCAACTATTCTTAGGGTATCTTATGAAGATGCATTTTTCGCTTTCGGTTCGAGGTTATAAGACATAAGGGTCGCATTCCCAAACTCTAAGAAATGACAACTTAGGTTTCTGCCAAACCATATGGTGTCATCTCAACGGATTTAGATGGTGCCCTATTTAAAGTGAATGTGGTTGTATATAATGCATAACCCCAAAATGATAGTGGCAAAACGATAAGAGATATCATAGTATGCACCATATCCAACAGAGCACGACTATGACGTTTGAACACACCATCACATTATGGTGTTCCAGGTGGCGTGAGTTGTGAAACAACTTTCACATCATCTAAAGTTGTATGCCTAACTCGTAAGTCAAATATTCACCTCCACAATCACATCGCAGACATTTTTATCTTCTTGTCACAATGATCATAAACTTCACTCTTAATTTGCTTGAACTTTTCGAATGATTCAGACTTGTCTTTCATTAAGTAAATATACACCATATCTACTCAAATCATCAGTGAAGGTAAGAAAATAACGATATCCACCGCACGCTACAAGACTCGTTGGATTGCATACATCAACATGTATTATTTCCAATAAATCACTTGTCCGCTCCATCAAACCGGAAAACGGGGTCCTTAGTCATCTTGCCCATGAGGCATGGTTCGCATGTCTCAACCGATTCTATTGAATGAGTCCAAAGATCCATCAGCATGGAGTTTCTTCATGTGATTTATACCAATATGACATTTAGCGGCAGTGCCACAAGTATGTGGTACTATCATTACTAACTTTGTATATTTTGGCATCAATGTTATGAACATGTGTATTACTACGATCAAGATTCAACGAACCATTCTCACTAGGTGCATGATCATTGAAGGTATTATTCATGTAAATAGAATAACCATTATTCTCTAACTTAAATGAATAACCGTGTTGCAATAAACACGATCTAATCACGTTCATGCTCGACGCAAAACACCAAAAACATTTATTTAGGTTTGTCACTAATCCCAAAGGTAGAGAGAGCGTGCGATGTTGATCTCATCAACCTTGGAAACAGTTCCAACACACATTGTCACCTCACGCTTAGCTAGTTATCCGTTTATTCTGTAGCTTTTATTTCGAGTACTAACATTTAGCAACCAAACCGGTATCCAATACCCAGGTGCTATTAGGATTACTAGCAAGGTACACATCAATAACACGTATATCAAATATAATTGTGTCGACATTGCCAGCCTTCTTATCTAGCAAGTATCTAGAGTTGTTCCGCTTCAGCGACCGCTCACCTCATAATAGAAGCACTTAGTCTCGGGTTTGGGTTCAACTTTGGGTTGCTTCACTGGAGCAGCAACTGACTTGCCATCCATGAAGTTTCCTTCCTTGCCCTTGCCCTTCTCGAAACTAGTGGTTTTACTAACCATCAACAATTGATGCTCCTTCTTGATTTCTACCTTCGCGGTGTCAAACATCGCGAACAGCTGAGGGATCATTATTTCTATCCCTGGCATTTTATAGTTCATCACCAAGTTCTAGTAGCTTAGTGACAGTGACTTCGAGAACTATATCAATCACTATCTTATCTGGAAGATCAACTCCCACTCGATTCAAGTGATTGTAGCACCCAGACAATCTGAGCACATGCTCAACGATTGAGCTATTCTCCTTCATCTTGCAGGCAAAGAATCTTGTTGGAGATCTCATATCTCACAACACGGGCATGAGCCTGAGATCCCAATTTCAGCTCTTAGAACATATCATATGTTCCGTGACGTTCAAAACATTACGGAGCCTCAATTCTAACTCGTAATGCATGGCGCACTAAACTATCAAGTAGTCATCGGAACATGCACGTCAGATGTTCACAACATCTACAGACGACGCTAGAGGGGGTGGCGCACCAAGCGGTGCATTAAGTACATAAGCCTTCTGTGCAGCAATGAGGACAATCCTCAGATCACGGACCCAGTCCGCAATATTGCTACCATCATCTTTCAACTCTATTTCTCTAGGAACATATAAAAATTCAAGGGAGCTACAGCGTGAGCTAGTAATCTGCAACATAATTTGCAAAGACACTATTGACTATGTTCATGATTATGAGTTCAATTAATCATATTACTTAAGAACTCCCACTCAAATTGACATCCCTCCGGTCATTCGAATGATACATGATCCAAATTCACCAACTCAAGTCCGATCATCACGTGAGTTGAGGTGGTTTCAATGGTGAACATCATCATGTTTATCATATCTTCTATATGACTCATGTTCGACCTGTTGGTTTCTTGTGTTCCGAGGCCATGTCTGTACATGCTAGGCTCGTCAAGTTTAACCCGAGTGTTCTGCATGTGCAACACTAGCTTGCACCTGTTGTATGTGAACGTAGAGTCTATCACACCCAATCATCACGTGGTGTCTCGACACAACGAACTTTCGCAATGGTGCACACTCGAGGAGAACACAATTTATCTTGAAATTAAGTGAGGGATCACCTTATAATGCTACCGTCGTCCTAAGAAAAAAGGATTAACATCACATGCAAATCATAAGTGACACGATATGTCCATGAACTTGTGCTTTTGATCTCCATCTTGGAAGCACCCGCATGATCTCCATCGTCACCGGCATGACACCATGATCTCTATCATCTTGATCTCCATCAACGTGTCGCCATCGGGGTTGTCGTGCCCACCATGCTACTACTACTATTGCTACCATTTAGCGATAAAGTAATGCATTATGTAGCACTTAATGATTGACACGCAGGTCATACAATTATTAAAGACAACCCGATGGCTCCTGCCGGTTGCCGTACTCATGGACATGCAAGTCGTGATATTCTATACAACACTTGATCATCTCATACATCACATATATCTCATCATGTAATTGGCCATATCACATCACAACATACCCTGCAAAAACAAGTTAGAAGTCCTCTAATTGTTGTTGCATGTTTTACGTGGATGCTATGGGTATCTAGCAAGAACAATTCTCACCTATGCAAAAACCACAACAGTGATACATGAGTTGCTTTTGAACCTTCTCAAGGACCGCCTTTGTCGAATCCGATCCAACTAAAGTAGCAGAAACATGCACCCACCAGCCATTTTGTGCAACGAAGTTACACGTCAGTCGATGGAACCGGTCTCTTGTAAGCATACGAGCAAGGTTGGTCCGGGCCGCTTCGTCCCACAATACCGCTGAACCAAAACACGACCAACGGAGGAAGCAATCTAAGCATCAATGCCCACAAACTCTTTGTGTTCGACTCGAGATCTCATCTACACATAGACCTAGCTCATGATGCCACTGTTGGGGAACGTTGCATGGGAAACAAAAAAAATCCTACGCACACGCAAGATCTATCCATGGCGATTAGCATTTACGAGAGGGAGAGTGGATCTACATACCCTTGTAGATTGCTAAGTGGAAAGCGTTAAGAAACACGGTTGGTGTAGTCGAACGTCTTCGCGATCCAAATCGCCGAGCGTCCCGCGATCTCATCACAATCTGTCCCATGATCCGTCCCGCGAAATCATCACAATCCGTCCGGCGATCTCATCAAGATCCGTCCTGCAATCTCATCATGATCTGTGTCGCGATCTTGATCACGGTCCTTCCGATCTAGTGCCGAACGAACGACACCTCTGCGTTCAGCACACGTACAACTGGATGACGATCTCCATCTTCTTGATCTAGCAAGAGGGAGCAGAGAGCTAGACGAGTTCTCCGGCAGCGTGCCAGCGCTGCGGTGATGGTGGTGGAGTAATCTCAGCAGGGCTTCGCCTAAGCACAACTGAAACCGATCTAGAGGAGAAACTACGAAGTAGAGGGTAGGGTTGCACGTGGCTGAAAATCTTGTCCCAAAACCCTAAAACCCTCTAGTATATATAGGAGGAGAGGAGGAGGAGGCTTGGCGCAAGGTCCAGCCCTTCTAGGCTTCGGCCGAAGTGGGAGAAGAGGAATCCTCCTCCTCCACTCCTAGTAGGATTAGGACTCCTTCCTAATTTCCACCTTTTTGCCTTTTTCCACCTTTTCTCCTTTGGAATTTCTTCCCCAGCTGCATGGGCCTTGTGTCAGACTTTGGTCAGCCCACTAAGGGCTGGTATTAGTCCTCCCACAGACCATGTAGACTCTTGGGTCGAAATACCTCTCCCGATGGTCCCCCGGTATACTGCCGGCACTCCCGGTACACTATCGATGAGCCCGAAACCCATCCAGCGACCAAAATAGGAATTCCTATATATCAATCTTTACCTCCTGACCATTATGGAGCTCCTCGTGACCTCCGGGATCTCATCCGGGACTCCTAACAACCTTCGATCACCACCATGTATAACTCTATACTACCGAAACGTCACCAAATCTTAAGTGTGCAGACCCTGCGGGTTCGAGAACTATGTAGACATGACCGAGACAACTCTACGGTCAATAACCAATAGCGGGACCTAGATGCCCGTATTGGTTCCTACATATTCTACGACGATCTTTATCGGTCGAACCTCTATGTCAAGGATTCAGTTAATCCCGTATGATGTTCCCTTTGTTCTTCGGTATGTTACTTGCCCGAGATTCGATCGTTGGTATCTATATACCTAGTTCAACCTCGTTATCAGCAAGTCTCTTTACTCGTTCCGTAATACAAGATCCCGTGGCTAACACTTAGCCACATTGCTTGCAAGGCTTTATTGTGATGTTGTATTACCGAGTGGGCCCTGAGATACCTCTTCATCACACGGAGTAACAAATCCCAGTCTTGATCCATGCCAACTCAACAGACACCCTCGGAGATACCTGTAATGCACCTTTATAGTCACCCAGTTACATTGCAATGTTTGATACACACAAGGCACTCCTCCGGTGTCCGTGAGTTGCATGATCTCATGGTCATAGGAGCATATTCTTGACATGCAGAAAACTGTAGCAATAAACTGACACGATCATATGCTACGTTTGTAGTTGGGTCTTCTCCATCACATCATTCTCGTAATGATTTGATCCTGTTATCAAATGACATCTCATGTCCATGGCTAGGAAACCTTAACCATCTTTGATCAACGAGCTAGTCTATTAGAGGCATACTTGGGACATGGTGTTGTCTATGTATCCACACATGTATCTGAGTTTCCGATCAATACAATTCTAGCATGGATAATAAACGTTTATCATGAACAAGGAAATATGATAATAACTAATTTATTATTGCCTCTAGGGCATATTTCCAACAGGCCCCTCCTCCGGAGTGGGAGATCACATACCGCTACTTGTATTGTTGGTTGATTTGGGATCTTGTACCTCTTGTGATGTTATGGAGCTAGTTGATGTGTGATTGGGTTTGCTCTTGAGTGTTTCCTCTAATTCTTCCCCGTGTTCTTCATGTTTCCCCCTTCCAATTCGTGAAAGATCGACTACCACGGGTCTTTGCCCATATCATATGGTATTAGAGCCACGTTGATCACGAATTTGTAGTCTCCCCCACCGTTTGCTAGCCTAACTTTGCTTTGATTCGTCATAATTTCAAAAATTACCAAAACTAGCCATACCCAAAAATTCTTGGGTTTCTTGGATTTTATGAGATTTTGTCAATTTGGAATCGTGGATTTTGTAGAGGACAAGTGGATCTATCATTCCCCCATCATTTCCATCCGCAAAATCACCTCAATTTTGCCCGAAATTTTTCTTTTGGTTCGAGTTCATCTTGTGAAACCCGCAGGCTCCGGACAACCGACAGTCGTCGGATGTTCGGACCTTGGAAGACCGACCGCAACCGGATGACCGAGCAAGTCTATCGAAACTGAATTTTTGCCCAAAAAATTTTGGTTTTCTTCCGCCATTCCTTGCACAACCCATGTGCATTTGACATTTTGATTTGCGAGTCTTGCCACTTCCTAAGGTGTTTCGGCTAATTAGGAGCGGTTCTTCATCGACATCGCCGCTCATCATTGCCCCGGATCGTCGCCAACTAACTCTTCATTGACACTACACCGAAAGGAAGGACGGTAACCGCGACGACACTCTTGACTTATACCCGTTCCATTGCATTGTTACCCCTAGACTATTTGTGTTACTTGCCTATCGAGACTAGCCATTGAGTATTACCGGGTCATGCTACTTGTGAACATTAGTGATACATACTCCGCATAGCTACAATTGCATGCATATACATCTTCGTATCATCTCTTGTGTTACAAAGTACCCACATACATAATTGTTATCTTGGTGTGCACGTCCCGCATAGTGACAAACCAAATATCATTGCTAAAGGAAAGAGAAGTGAAGCTTTTAAGCAAGGACAAAAGAGCAATAGCATCGCCAAATTTGCATATCATACTTGATCATCTTGGATCACTTGAGCGAGTGACTCGTGTCTCATACATACATAGCAAGTTGGGAATAGGAAGACGACGCATTTTGTTTCTTATAGGTTGTGCACAAGTTCGTATCATGCCCATTGGAGCAATCGTGCTAGCGTCTCTCTAGTGTTGTGCAACACAAGTGTTTTCCATGGGTTCCACATTTGAGCTCATTTCTTGGTTGCACAACCCCACTTTTCTATCCGTGTGTGTGTGTTTCCGAGTTCACTCATTGCTGATTCACATTGTCTTACTTGTGAAATGCAAATCTATTTCAAATTTATTACATCATATTCTCGAATTGCTTGAAATTTTGTGCCACCATCCTAACCAAGCTACTCCATAAGCATTACTCATGTAGGTGTGAGAAGGGCAATCTCGGTACCAATTCTACTATTTCCATGATTTCACATTGAGTGATTGATCCTCCTTTCAACCTTCGGAACTGTATTTGGTATTGTGTTTTATCATTCTTCCACTTATATATACTTGAGTACCATGGATAGGAACACTATGACGAACCCGGCGTTTGAGGAGCACGACGAGGACGCGAACAACTACGTAACCAAACTACAATTCTTCGCTGCACAAAAGAGAATGCGCCAAGCACATGATGTCATCACGGACCGCATCGAGCACCTTGCCACCAACATATGAATCTGAGGAGCGGACGCGGGACTTCATGACAACCCAAATGGATGAGCTACGCGCCTTGATGGTGAACCGTGCATCGTCCACTTCTACCTCAACGCGACGGTGCACCGCAAGTCGACACTCCTCAAATGACTCCTCGGGCGAGAGCCCTCCTCCTCGAGATCGACCACAACAACATGACGCACGTCGCCTCTATCAAGACTCAAAAAACCCTTTCCACGACGACGAGCCTCAAGGTCCACATCGCAAGCGTGACCACCGTCACCAACAATAGCAAGACGACTACGAGCAAGAACGCCTATGTCACCATCTTGAGGATGACCAGCGCTGTGAAGAGCAAGCACGAGAGGCACAACGGGCGCTTCGGGAATCAACCCATGCCTTGCAAGAATGCAACCAACTAGCTCACGAGTAACAAGAAGTTGTACATCGAGAACCCAAGAAGAAGCCGCACGTCAAGAGGAGCACCAAGAATGCCAACAACGGAAGCGACAATGACGTCAACAACACCCAAGGCAAGAGGAGCAATACATTTATGTGCTCACTCAAAGACAAGAGCAAGATCAACATGACAACAATGACCCTCCATGACAAGATGCACGACCTCAAGCAAATCCCCTTGACCACGTGGATGATCACGCTCCAAGGCAAGGCCAACGTCAACAAGACAACTATGCTCCTCCACGACAAGGATACCGCAATCACAACAATAATGAGGAAAATCGCTTTGGCAAGCTCAAGTTCACTATGCCTAAGTTCTCCGGAAGCAACGATCCCGAAGACTACCTCTCTTGGGCACTCAAGGTCGACAAAATATTTCAGTTGCACAACTATGAAGAAGACAAGAAGATTGACATGGACTCCCTCGAGTTCCAAGATTACGTGCTCATTTGGTGGGAACAAGTGATTGAGCGAAGAAGAGAAAGAGGTGACCCTCCAATCACAACTTGGGCACAAATGAAAGACCTCATGAGAGCTCGATTCGTCCCAACACACTACAATCATGATCTATTCAAGAAGCTACAACTACTCAAGCAAGGCACCAAGTCGGTGGAAGAGTACTATCAAGAGATGGAGATGGCCATGATAAGAGCCAATGTGAAGGAGGACGATGAGCAAACTATGGCACGTTTCTTGAATGGTCTAAACTACCAAATCAAAAAAATGCGAATTTCCAACCATACTCCAACTTGCTCGAGCTAGTGCATCAAGCCACCAAGGCAGAACGTCCAGTTCAACAGGACTACAAGTACTTCAAGACCTCCTACAAGACCTACGGTGCAACTACTCAAGTTTCTCCGACTTCGACACGTTCCTCAACAAGGACCTCCACGAAAAAAGATGACAGGTCCAGCTACAAGGACAAGTCGTCTTCATCATCCCACAATGCTCCTACAAGCAAAACAAGAGCGTCATCCTCTACACCAACATCGGATGACGCGAAAACAAGCTCCACCAAGTGTTTCACATGCCAGGGCCGAGGACACAAGATGTATGAGTGTCCCACAAGGCGGACCACGATCCTTCAAGATGACGGTTCATATGACTCCATGAGTGAAGATGAGATGGAATCTTTGGAACGAGTGTCTATGCACCGACAAGTCAATGAAGATGAAGACTCTCAAATATTTTGTGACAACGATCTGAGCCCCGCTCTCATTGACTCAAAGGTTTTAACTCTACAACAACAACAAGATGAGGACAAACGTTACCACATCTTCCACACCAAGGCCGGTATCCAAGGGAGATCCATCAAGGTCATCATCGACGGAGGAAGTTGCCACAATTTGGCAAGTGAGGATCTTTGCTCAAAGTTACACTTGGTCAAGAAAATGCACCCTGGCCCCTACAAGGTCCATTGGATAAGTGACTCCGGCACAATACAGGTCGACCACACCATGCAAGTTTCCTTCAAGATTGGCGCTTACGAAGACACCATGGAGTATGATGTGGTGCCCATGTCCGTTTGCCACCTACTCCTTGGGATATCTTGGATATTTGACCATGGGTCCGTGGCGCCATACACAACGGGCGCATAAATGAATATAGCTTCAAGATGAAGGGCACCAAATATGTGCTACGCCCTATGTCTCCAAGTCAAGTGATCGCCGACAAGCAAACTTCATCCCACCATGGAGAGAAAAGTGAGAGAGTGATCCACCTCAAAGCGAGTGAGCGCCACAAACCAAACTTGAGTGACTCCATCATGAGGGACATGAGTGATCTAGTACTATTTGCCACCAAAAGAGATTTGAGGGATGTGAGTGAGAGCCCATCGACCGTCCTTCACTACGTGATGGTGTGCAAGGATGATGTTACCCGGCCTAACCCTTCACAGCATCTTCCTCTTGTGCTACCTCAATTGTTGCGGGAATTTCAAGATGTTTTCCCCGATGAGCTACGTCCGGCAGTACCACCAAAGCGCGGGATCGAACACCGCATCGACCTCATCCCCGATGCACCGCTTCCCAACAAGGCTCCCTACCAAGTCAACCCCGACGAAACAAAGGAGATACAAAGGCAAGTCCAAAAACTTCTAGATAAGGGGCATGTTCGTGAGAGTTTGAATCCTTGTGCGGTTCCCGTGATCCTAGTACCTAAACATGATGGTAGTATGCACATGTGTTCCGATTGTCGTCCTATATTGCTATCACCATTCGCTACCGTCACCCTATCTCATGTTTAGATGACATGCTAGATGAACTTAGTGGTGCCACTATATTTTCCAAAACTGACTTGAAAAGTGGCTACTACCAAATTTCCATACAAGAGGGTGATGAGTGGAAAACGGCTGTCAAAACTAAATTTGGTCTCTATGAATGGCTAGTGATGCCCATGGGATTATAAGAAGCACCGGGTACGTCCATGCGCATGATGCATCATGTTTTGCGCCCCTACATTGGATATTGTGTTGTGGTCTACTTTGATGACATGCTTGTTTTCAGCAAATCTCTAGAACAACACGCCACACATTTTAGGAACGGTTTGCAAACTCTTCGGAAAGAATAACTTTATGCTAACATGGACAAATGCATTTTTGGTGTGGAAAAAGTTGCTTTCCTAGGATTTGTGGTTTCTTCAAAGGGTGTCCATGTTGATGAATCTATGATTGACGCAATTAAAAATTGTCCCACACCAACCAATTTGCAACAAGTGTGTAGTTTCTTAGGACTAGCTGGTTCTACCATCGGTTTGTGAAAGACTTTAGCACCATTGCCACTCCTCTACACGCTTTGAGCAAGAAAATGCACCATTTGTTTGCGGACCATCCCAAGACACCGCTTTCCATGAACTTAAGAATGTACTTACTCATGCACCTTTGCTTGCCTTCCCTAATTTTGACAAAACTTTTGAAGTGCATTGTGACGCTAGTGGTAATGGCATAGGAGGTGTGCTTATGCAAGAAAAGTGCCCAATTGCATATTTTAGTGAGAAACTTTCTGGCGCTCAACTCAATTATCCTATCTATAACATGGAATTGTAAGCACTGGTGAGAGTCTTACCAGATTGGGAAAATTATTCGCGACTGCATGAATTTTCCACTCATACCGATCATGAAACTCTAAAGTACCTCAAGGGTCAAACTAAGTTGAACAAACATCACGCTAAATGAGGTGAATTTATCGAGTCTTTCCCTTATGTTATCAAATACATTAAGGGCAAAGAAAATGTTGTGGCGGATGCTCTTTCATGAAAATGCATGCTTGTTACTAAACTTGAACTGAATGTTGATGGTTTTGAGCACATAAAAGACTTGTATGAGCATGATGATTCTTTTGCTATTCCTTATGCCAATTGCAAAGTGAAAACTTGTTGGGAAAACTAGTAGATAAAAGATGGATATCTTATGCGTACTAACAAACTTTGCATTCCCAATTCTTCTCTTCGTTTGTTGCTTTTGCAAGAGCCACACGATGGAGGACTAATGGGTCACTTTGGACATGACAAGACATATTCCACCCTCTTCGACAAGTTCTTTTGGCCAAAGATGCTTCGTGATGTTGCACGCTTCACCAACCGATGCTCTGTTGGAAATATGCCCTAGAGGCAATAATAAATTAGTTATTATCATATTTCCTTGTTCATGATAATCGTTTATTATCCATGCTATAATTGTATTGATCGGAGAATTAAATGCATGTGTGGATACCTAGACAAAACCATGTCCCTAGTATGCCTCTAATGGACTAGCTCGTTGATCAAAGGATGGTTAAGGTTTCCTAGCCATGGACATGAGATGTCATCTCATAACGGGATCACATCATTAGGAGAATGATGTGATGGATAAGACCCAAACTACAAACATAGCATATGATCGTGTCAGTTTATTGCTACTGTTTTCTGCATGTCAAGTATGTGTTCCTATGACCATGAGATCATGCAACTCACGGATATCGGAGGAGTGCCTTGTGTGTATCAAACGTCGCAACGTAACTGGGTGACTATAAAGGTGCTCTACGGGTATCTCCGATGGTGTCTGTTGAGTTGGCATGGATCGAGACTGGGATTTGTTACTCCGTGTAACGGAGAGGTATCTCGGGGCCCACTCGGTAATGCAACATCACAATAAGCCTTGCAAGCAATGTGACTAATTGTTAGTTGCGGGATCTTGTATTACGGAACGAGTAAAGAGACTTGCCGGTAACGAGGTTGAACTAGGTATGGAGATACCGACGATCGAATCTCGGGCAAGTAACATACCGAAGAACAAAGGGAACGATATACGGGATTAACTGAATCCTTGACATAGAGGTTCGACCGATAAAGATCTTCGTAGAATATGTAGGAACCAATGTGGATGTCCAGGTCCCGCCATTGGTTATTGACCGTAGAGGCGTCTCGGTCATGTCTACATAGTTCTCGAACCCGCAGGGTCTACACACTTAAGGTTCGGTGACGTTTCGGTAGTGTAGAGTTATGTATGGTGGTGACCGAAGGTTGTTCGGAGTCCCGGATGAGATCCCGGACGTCACGAGGAGCTCCGGAATGGTCCGGAGGTAAAGAGTCATATATAGGAAGTCCCAGCTTGGTCGCCGGAAAAGTTTCGGGCTCATCGGTAGTGTACCGGGAGTGCCGGTAGTGTACCGGAGGACCTCCGGGAGGGGTATTTCGACCCCAAGAGGTCCATGGGCTGTGGGAGAATAATAACCAGCCCTTAGTGGGCTGGGAAAACAGCCACAAAGGCCCATGGCGCAGGAGAGAAAGTCCTAAAGCAAAAAGTGGAAAATCAGCCAATAGGAGGCAATCCTACTCCAACTAGGATTGGAGGTGAAGTAGGATTGCTCCCACCTCCTATTTCGGCCGACCCAAAGGCCTTGGCTGCCTCTCCTCTCCTCTCCTCCTATATATACTAGTGGATTGGGTGGTTTTTGGACAGAATTTCCGGCCATGTGCTACCCGTTCCACCGGTGCATAATTTCTCCTCTAGATCGGTTTTCTGCAGCGCTTAGGCGAAGCCCTGCCGGAATTGCTCCACCACCATCACCGGAGCGCCGTCACGCTGCCGGTGAACTCTCTCTCCTCTCCACCTCCTCTTGCTGGATCAAGACGGTGGAGATCGTCATCAAGCTGCACGTGTGCTGAACGCGGAGGTGCCGTCCGTTCGGCGCTAGATCGGAAGGACCGTGATCGAGATCGCGAGACGGTTCGTGATGTGATCACGGAACGGATCGTGATGAGTTCGTGGGACAGATCGTGATCAAGATCGTGAGATGGATCGTGATGAGTTCACGGGATGGATCATGATGTGTTCGCGGGACGGTTCGTGATTGGATCGCGGGACGCTCGGCGATTTGGATCGCGAAGAAGTTCGACTACACCAACCGCGTTTCTTAACGCTTCCCGCTTACCGATCTACAAGGGTACGTAGATCCACTCTCCCTCTCGTAGATGCTCATCACCATGGATAGGTTTGCGTGTGCGTAGGAAAATTTTTGTTTCCCATGCGACGTTCCCCAACAGTGGCATCATGAGCTAGGTTGATGGTTCGATGAGATATCGAGTAGAACACAAAAGGTTTGTGGGCGTTGATGCTTAGATTGCTTCCTCCCTTGGTCGTATTTTGGTTCAGCGGGATTGTGAGATGAAGCGGCCCGGACCAACATTACTCGTACGCTTACGAGAGACCGGTTCCCTCGACGCAACTTGTTGCCTAGATGGCTTGCGGGTGACAGTTTCTCTCACTTTAGTTGGATCGGATTCGACAAAGGCGGTCCTTGAGAAGGTTGAAAAGCAAACTAGTGTATCACCGTTGTGGTTTATGCGTAGGTGAGAATTGTTCTTGCTAGATACCCGTAGCAGCCACGTAAAACATGCAACAACCATTAGAGGACGTCTAACTTGTTTTTGAAGGGTATTTTGTGATATGATATAGCCAATTACATGATGTGATATATGTGATGTATGAGATGATCATGTGATGTATAGATTATCACGACTTGCATGTCGATGAATATGGCAACCGGCAGGAGCCATAGGGTTGTCTTTAATTATTGTATGACTTGCGTGTCAATCATTAAGCGCTATGTAATTCTTTACTTTATCGCTATGGTAGCAATAGTAGTAGAAGCATGCAGGGCGTGACAACCCCGATCGCGACACGTTGATGGAGATCAAGATGATGGAGATCATGGTGTCATGCCGGTGACGATGGAGATCATGCCGGTGCTTTCATGATGGAGATCAAAAGCACAAGATCATGGCCATATCATGTCACTTATGATTTGCATGTGATGTTAATCCTTTTATGCACCTTGTTTTGCTTAGGACGACGGTAGCATTATAAGGTGATCCCTCACTTAATTTCAAGATAAATTGTGTTCTCCCCGAGTGTGCACCATTGCGAAAGTTCGTCGTGTTGAGACACCACGTGATGATCGGGTGTGATAGACTCTACGTTCACATACAACGGGTGCAAGCCAGATTTGCACGCGCAGAACACTCGGGTTAAACTTGACGAGCCTAGCATGTACAGACATGGCCTCGGAACACAAGAGACCGAAAGGTCGAACATGAGTCATATAGTAGATATGATCAACATAATGATGTTCACCATTGCAGCCACCTCAACTCACGTGATGATCAGACTTGAGTTGGTGAATTTGGATCATGTATCACTCGAATGATCGGAGGGATGTCAATTTGAGTGGGAGTTCTTAAGTAATATGATTAATTGAACTCATTATCATGAACATAGTCAAAGTGTCTTTGCAAATTATGTTGTAGATTACTAGCTCGCGCTGTAGCTCCCTTGTATTTTTATATGTTCCTAGAGAAATAGAATTGAAAGAAGTTGGTAGAAAAATTGCGGACTGGGTCCGTGATCTGAGGATTGTCCTCATTGCTGCACAGAAGGCTTATGTCCTTAATGCACCGCTCGGTGCGCCACCCCCTCTAGCGTCGTCTATAGATGTTGTGAACATCTAACAGGCACGTTTCGATGACTACTTGATAGTTTAGTGCGTCATGCATTACGTCTTAGAATTGAGGCTCCAAAACGTTTTGAATGTCACAGAACATATGAGATGTTCTAGGAGCTGAGATTGTGATCTCAGGCTCATGCCCGTGTTGCGAGATATGAGATCTCCAACAAGATTCTTTGCCTGTAAGATGAAGGAGAATAGCTCAACCGTTGAGCATGTACTCAGATTGTCTGGGTACTACAATCGCTTGAATCAAGTGGGAGTTGATCTTCTAGATAAGATAGTGATTGATATAGTTCTCCAAAGTCACTGTCACTAAGCTACTAGAACTTGGTGATGAACTATAAATTGCCAGGGATAGAAATAATGATTCCTGAGCTGTTCGCGATGTTTGACACCGCGAAGGTAGAAATCAAGAAGGAGCGTCAAGTGTTGATGGTTAATCAAACCACTAGTTTCGAGAAGGGCAAGAGCAAGGAGGGAAACTTCATGGATAGCAAGTCAGTTGCTGCACTAGTGAAGCAACCCGAAGTTGAACTCAAACCCGAGACTAAGTGCTTCTGTTATGAGGTGAGCGGTCGCTAAAGCGGAACAACCCTAGATACTTGGTAGATAAGAAGGCTGGCCAAATCGACAGAAGTATATTTGATATACGAGTTATTGATGTGTACCTTGCTAGTACTCCTAGTAGCACCTGGGTATTGGATACCGGTTCGGTTGCTAAATGTTAGTACCTCGAAATAAAAGCTACGGAATAAACGGAGAACTAGCTAAGGGTGAGGTGACGATGTGTGTTGGAATTGTTTCCGAGGTTGATGTGATCAACATCGCACACTCTCTCTACCTTCAGGATTAGTGACGAACCTAAATAAATGTTAGTTGGTGTTTTGCGTTGAGCATGAACATGATTAGATCATGTTTATTGCAATACGGTTATTCATTTAAGTTAGAGAATAATGGTTATTCTGTTTACATGAATAATGCCTTCAATGGTCATGCACCCAGTGAGAATGGTTTGTTCAAATCTTGATCGTAGTAATACACATGTTCATAACATTGATGTCAAAAGATACAAAGTTAATAATGATAGTACCACATACTTGTGGCACTGCCGCAAAATGTCATATTGGTATAAAGCGCATGAAGAAACTCCGTGCTGATGGATCTTTGGACTCATTCGATTTCGAATCGGTTGAGACATGCGAACCATGCCTCTTGGGCAAGATGACTAAAAGACCCCGTTGGATGGAGCGGGCAAGTGATTCATTGGAAATGATACATGCTCATGTATGCAATCTAGTGAGTCTTGTAGCGTGCAGTGGATATCGTTATTTTCTTACCTTCACTGATGATTTGAGTAGATATAGTGTATATTTACTTAATGAAACACAAGTCTGAATCGTTTGAAAGGTTCAAGCAAATTCAGAGTGAAGTTTAAAGATCATCGTGATAAGAAGATAAAAATGACCGCGATATGATCGTGGAGGTGAATATCTGAGTTACGAGTTTGGCATACAACTTAAGACAACGTGAAATTTGTTTCACAACTAACGCCACCTGGAACACCATGGTGTGATGGTGTGTCCGAACATCATAGTCATGCTCTATTGATATAGTGCATACTGTGATGTGTCTTATCGTTTTACTACTATAATTTTTGGGGTTATGCATTAGAGACAACTACATTCACTTTAAATAGGGCATCATCTAAATCCGTTGAGATGACACTGTGTGAATTATGGTTTGATAGAAACCTAAGCTGTCATTTCAAAATGTTTGGGGCTGCGATGCTTGTGTGGAAAATGTTTTCACATAATAAGCTAGATCCCAAAGCGGACAAATGTATCTTCATAGAATACCCTAAGAACAGATGGGTATACCTTCTATCTCAGATCCGAGTGCAAAGTGTTTGTTGCTAGAACTGGGTCCTTTCTCGAGAAAAAGTTTCTCTCGAAAGAATTGAGTGGGAGGAAGATAGAACTTGATGAGGTTGTTAAACCTTTGTTCAACCAGAGAGTAGCGCAGCGCAGAAAGATGTTACTGTGAAGCCTACGTTAGTTGAAGAGGAAGTTAATGATGATGATCATGAAGCTTCAGGATCAAGTTACTATCAAACTTCGTAGGTCGACAAGGATGTGTACTGCTCCTAAGTGGTACGACAACTCTGTCTTGGAGGTCATGTTGTTGGACAACGATGAACCTACGAGCTATGGAGAAGCGATGATGGGCCCGGATTCCGACAAATGGTTGGAGGCCATGAAATCCGAGATAGGATCCATGTATTAAAACCAAGTGTAGACTTTGGTAGACTTGCTCGTTGGATGGCAGGTCGTTCAGTACAAATGGATCTTTAAAATGAAGACAGACATTGATGGTGAATGTCACTCTTTGTAAAGCTCGACTTGTTGCAAAGATGTTTGTGACAAGTTCAAGGAGTTGACTACGATGAGACTTTCTCACTCGTAGCGATGCTAAAAGTCTGTTGGAATTATGTTAGCAGTTGTTGTGTTTTCAATTATGAAATCTGGCAGATGGATGTCAAAACATCGTTTCCTTAATGGTTTACTTGAGGAAAGGTTGTATGTGATACAACCAGAAGGTTTTGTCAGGCCTAAGGATGCTAAAAGGTGTGCAAGCTTCGGTGATCCTTCCATGGACTGAAGAAAGCATCTCGGAGTTTGAATATACGCTTTGATGAGGTGATCAAAGTTTTGATGTTTATACAAAGTTTATGAGAAACCTGTATTTGCAATAAAGTGAGTGGGAGCACTATAGAATTTCTGATAAGTATATGTGGATGACATATTGTTGTTCAGAAATAATGTAGAGTTTCTGGAAAGCATAAAACAGTTATTTGGAAAGTGATTTTCAAAGGAAGACCTGGATAAAGCTACCTAATTGTTGAGCCTCAAAATCTATAGAGATAGATCAAGATGCTTGATGAGACTTTCAATGAGTGCATACCTTCACAAGATTTTGAAAGATTTCAAAATGGATCAGCCAGAGAAATAGTTCTCGTCTGATTTGTAAGGTGTGAAGTTGAGTGAGACTCAAAGCTCGACAACGGCAGAAGAAAGAGAAAGGATGAACGTCGTCCCCTATGCCTTAGCCATAGGCTCTATATTATGCCATGCTGTGTACCGCACCTATGTGTGCCTTGCCATGAGTTTGTCAAGGGGTACAAGAGTGGTCCAGGAGTGGATCACTGGACAGTGGTCGGAATTATCCTTAGTAACCAGCCAGAGACTTTCAATGAGTGCATACCTTCACAAGATTTTGAAAGAGTTCAAAATGGATCAGCCAGAGAAATAGTTCTCGTCTGATTTGTAAGGTGTGAAGTTGAGTGAGACTCAAAGCTCGACAACGGCAGAAGAAAGAGAAAGGACGAACGTCATCCCCTATGCCTTAGCCATAGGCTCTATATTATGCCATGTTGTGTACCGCACCTATGTGTGCCTTGCCATGAGTCTGTCAAGGGGTACAAGAGTGGTCCAGGAGTGGATCACTGGACAGCGGTCGGAATTATCCTTAGTAACCAGAGGACTAAGGAAATGTTTCTTGATTATGGAGGTGATAAAGAGTTCGTCGTAAAGAGTTACGTCGATGCAAGCTTTAACACCTATCCGGATGACTAGTGGTAGCAATCTGGATACGTATAGTGGAGCAGCCATTTGGAAATAGTACCAAGTGGAGTGTGGTAGCAGTGTTTACGATTTGACATAGAGATATGCAAAGTACACACGGATCTGAATATCGCAGACCCGTTGACTATAAGACCTCTCTCACATGCAAAGCATGATCGAGCCCCAGAACTCATTGGGTGTTAGATTCGTAACAATGCGAATCACATGGTGATGTGAACTAGATTATTGACTCTAGTGCAAGTGGGAGACTGTTGGAAATATGCCCTATAGGCAATAATAAATTAGTTATTATCATATTTCCTTGTTCATGATAATCGTTTATTATCCATGCTATAATTGTATTGATCGGAGACTTAAATGCATGTGTGGATACCTAGACAAAACCATGTCCCTAGTATGCCTCTAATGGACTAGCTCGTTGATCAAAGGATGGTTAAGGTTTCCTAGCCATGGACATGAGATGTCATTTGATAACGGGATCACATCATTAGGAGAATGATGTGATGGATAAGACCCAAACTACAAACATAGCATATGATCGTGTCAGTTTATTGCTACTGTTTTCTGCATGTCAAGTATATGTTCCTATGACCATGAGATCATGCAACTCACGGATATCGGAGGAGTGCCTTGTGTGTATCAAACGTCGCAACGTAACTGGGTGACTATAAAGGTGCTCTACAGGTATCTCCGATGGTGTCTGTTGAGTTGGCATGGATCGAGACTGGGATTTGTTACTCCGTGTAACGGAGAGGTATCTCGGGGCCCACTCGGTAATGCAACCTCACAATAAGCCTTGCAAGCAATGTGACTAATTGTTAGTTGCGGGATCTTGTATTACGGAACGAGTAAAGAGACTTGCCGGTAACGAGGTTGAACTAGGTATGGAGATACCGACGATCGAATCTCGGGCAAGTAACATACCGAAGAACAAAGGGAACGATATACGGGATTAACTGAATCCTTGACATAGAGGTTCGACTGATAAAGATCTTCGTAGAATATGTAGGAACCAATGTGGACGTCCAGGTCCCGCCATTGGTTATTGACCGTAGAGGCGTCTCGGTCATGTCTACATAGTTCTCGAACCCGCAGGGTCTGCACACTTAAGGTTCGGTGACGTTTCGGTAGTGTTGAGTTATGTATGGTGGTGACTGAAGGTTGTTCGGAGTCCCGGATGAGATCCCGGACGTCACGAGGAGCTCCGGAATGGTCCGGAGGTAAAGATTCATATATAGGAAGTCCCAGTTTGGTCGCCGGAAAAGTTTCGGGCTCATCGGTAGTGTACCGGGAGTGCCGGTAGTGTACCGGAGGACCTCCGGGAGGGGTATTTCGACCCCAAGAGGTCCATGGGCTGTGGGAGAATAATAACCAGCCCTTAGTGGGCTGGGAAAACATCCACAAAGGCCCATGGCGCAGGAGAGAAAGTCCTAAAGCAAAAAGTGGAAAATCAGCCAATAGGAGGCAATCCTACTCCAACTAGGATTGGAGGTGAAGTAGGATTGCTCCCACCTCCTATTTCGGCCGACCCAAAGGCCTTGGCTGCCTCTCCTCTCCTCTCCTCCTATATATACTAGTGGATTGGGTGGTTTTTGGACAGAATTTCCGGCCACGTGCTACCCGTTCCACCGGTGCATAATTTCTCCTCTAGATCGGTTTTCTGCAGCGCTTAGGCGAAGCCCTGCCGGAATTGCTCCACCACCATCACCGGAGCGCCGTCACGCTGCCGGTGAACTCTCTCTCCTCTCCACCTCCTCTTGCTGGATCAAGACGGTGGAGATCGTCATCAAGCTGCACGTGTGCTGAACGCGGAGGTGCCGTCCGTTCGGCGCTAGATCGGAAGGACCGTGATCGAGATCGCGAGACGGTTCGTGATGTGATCACGGAACGGATCGTGATGAGTTCGTGGGACAGATCGTGATCAAGATCGTGAGATGGATCGTGATGAGTTCACGGGACGGATCATGATGTGTTCGCGGGACGGTTCGTGATTGGATCGCGGGACGCTCGGCGATTTGGATCGCGAAGAAGTTCGACTACACCAACCGCGTTTCTTAATGCTTCCCGCTTAGCAATCTACAAGGGTACGTAGATCCACTCTCCCTCTCGTAGATGCTCATCACCATGGATAGGTTTGCGTGTGCGTAGGAAAATTTTTGTTTCCCATGCGACGTTCCCCAACATGCTCTACATGCCACAAAGATAAGTCAAAAGCTCAATCCCATGGTCTTTACATGCATCTTCCTATACCGTTCCAACCTTAGGAAGATATTAGCATAGATTTTGTGCTTGGGTTGCCACGAACAAAGAATGGCTGATACGTGTCCAACGTATCTATAATTTTTTATGGTAGCATGCTATTATATTATCTGTTTTGGATGTTTTATATGCCTTATTATGCTATTTTATATTCTTTTTGGGACTAACCTATTAATCTAGAGCCAAGTGCCAGTTTCTGTTTTTTCCTTGTTTTGGAGTTTTGAAGATATGGGATATTAAACAGAGTCCAAACGGAATAGAACCTTTTGAAGGAATTTTTCTGGAAGGAAACAAGTCGATCAAGCTTGGAGTGCACGTCAGGGGAGGTGCCAGGGCGCCACAAGCCTGCTAGGCACGGAGCCCCCCTGGCCACGCCTAACAGGCTTGTGCTCCCTCATAGGTCTCCTAACCCTATTCTTTAGCCTATAAATACCCAAATATTCCCCCAACATCAGAGGAAGACACACAAATACTTTTCCGCTACCAGAAGCCTATGTTCCCGAGAGATCCAATCTTGGGGCCTTCTCGGTAATCTCTCAGAGGGGAATCGATCACGGAGGGCATCTACATCAACTCCATTGCCCCTCTGATGATGCGTGAGTAGACCACCACAGACCTGCGGGTCCATAACTAGTAGCTAGATGGCTTGTTCTCTCTCTTTGATCTTCAATACCATGTTCTT
Organism: Hordeum marinum; assembly: GCA_022496015.1. Classification (NCBI taxonomy): domain Eukaryota; kingdom Viridiplantae; phylum Streptophyta; class Magnoliopsida; order Poales; family Poaceae; genus Hordeum; species Hordeum marinum. The sequence goes on from CM039672.1 coordinate 385,664,664, forward strand.
CATGATCTTCATGGAGATCTATCCGACGTAATCCTCTTTTGTGGTGTGTTTGTCAAGATCCGATGAATTGTGAGTTTATGTTCAGATTATCCATGAATCTTATTTAAATCTCCTCTGAATTCTTATTTGCATGATTTCATATCCTTGCAAGTCTCTTAGAGTTATTGGTTTGGTTTGTCCAACTAGATTGGTAATTCTTACAATGGGAGAAGTGCTTGGTTTTGGGTTCAATCTTGTGGTGTCCTGACCTAGTGACATAGTAGGGGTAGCAAGGAACGTATTGTATTGTTGCCATAAAGGGTAACAAGATGGGGTTTTCATCATATTTCTTGAGTTTATCTCTACATCATGTCATCTTTCTTAATGTGTTAATCTGTTCCTCATGAACTTAATACTCTAGATGCATGGAGGAGTCGGTCGATGTGTGGAGTAATAGTAGTAGATACAGAATCGTTTCGGTCTACTTGACACGGACGTGATGCCTATATGCATGATCATTGCCTTGGATAACAACATGATTATTCGCTTTTCTATCAATTGCTTGACAGTAACCTGTTCACCCACCATGATATTTGCCTTCAAGAGAGAAGCCTCTAGTGAAACCTATGGCCCCTAGGTCTACTTTCCATCATATACTTTTAGATCTATACTTTTCTTCAATTTACTTTCCTTTTACTTTCTGTTCTTTTTTACATCTATATCTATCGGATCTAACCCTTGCAAGTAATCGTGAAGGGATTGACAACCCCTTTATAGCGTTGGGTGCAAGTGTTCTTGTTTGTGTAGGTTCAACCATTGGTGACTTGCTTCTTCCTCCTACTGGATTGATACCTTGGTTCTCAACAACTAAGGGAAATACTTATCTACTTCGCTGCATCACCCTTACCTCTTCAAGGGAAAACCAACGCACCCTCAAGAGGTAGCAAGAAGGATTTCTGGCGCCATTGCCACGGAGGATACACATCAAGACCACCAAGTACCCATCACCAAATCATCTCTTGCATTTACATTATTTGCCATTTGCCTCTCGTTTTCCTCTCCCCCACTTCTAAAATGATTTTCAGAAAATACCAAAAATATTTTCCTTTTTTTGTTCACCCTTCTTTCGTTTGCCTTTTGTTTGCTTGTGTGTTCGATTGCTTGCTTTGCCACCATGTCTGAAGCAAGGGAGGTTATCGCTGAAAATCTAGAGGGCATTGCTAGTACTAATCCAGAAGAAAATTTTGAATCTTGCTCTCTAGAACATGAAACTGAATCTCCTCCTAATTATAAAACTAAAACTTTTCAAGTAGGATATGGGAATATCATTGGGAAGAGTGTTATTCAAGCATTCTTTGATTGTACGGGGGTAATACCTATGAGTAAGAGGTTTATTCTTCTTATCACAAATAGTTATGCAGACTCTATTGTCATGCTCATTGAAAAATTGGAAAGACAATTTGTGCACCTTCATACCGCTTTCCAAAAAGTATTTTATGAACTACCCAATATTAATCACCCTAAGGCTAAGAAGATTGCTACTATCATACTTATGCAAGAATTTGACTTCATCATACAAGAAGCTAGGGAGAGTTTTGCTTTCTATGATAAAGATATTGAAGACCCTCCAATTGGAGAAATTCTCCATGATAAAGAAACTTTGCATAGTCTAGAAGCTAGAGACTATCAATCTTATAGTGAAAATCTTAGGAGAAGAGCTCCCCATGCGGAAGTCTCTCAAGCCTTGTATCTAGAAACCTATGAGGAATTTGGATTACTAGGGGAATTTTCATAGGGTATAAGGATGATTTGCTTGAAAAAAATGAATAAGGAACCCATTAGAAATAGGATACGTGTTTTATACGATGATATCTATGGCGATGATGAAGATTAGGTTTATGAATGTTAAAGTCACTACCCAAAGTCCTTTTCATGATTTAAGTTCATCTAGTATGAAGTAAATAAAGGAAATATATCTAGTAAGAAAAGCTTTTGATGGTTTGATTAAGTTTTGATTGCATACCAAAGATGACAACACCTAGATCTATTGCGTTTTGCCTAGCTAGGTGCGTTAAACAATAGTGCTTGTTGGGAGGCAACCCAATTTTATTTTTGTGTTATATTTTTTGAGTGTTTACCACATTATTACTTATGTATTAATTTTATTTTGGTTTTTTAATTAGTGTTTGAGCCAAGTAAAACCTTTGGGGTGATCTATGGTAGTTGTTTATTTGATCTTGCTGAAAAACAGAAACTTTTGTGCTCAGTCCAGGAACTTTCTAATATTTCAGAGCATATAATTGATCTAAATTTTTGACACAAGATTGATATATAAATTTCCCAGGTTTTCCTCATTTTTCAGAATTTTTTGAGTTATAGAAGTATACTAAGTTTTCAGATTGCTGCAGACTGTTCTATTTTTTACAGATTCTGTTTTCTTTGAGTTGTTTGCCTATTTTGATGAATCTATGGGTTGTATCATGTGTTATGAGCCATGGAGAAGTTATATTAAAGTAGGTATAACACCAATATAAATAAATAATGAGTTCACAACAGTACCTAAAGTAGTGGTTTACTTTCTTATACTAACGGATCTCACGAGTTTTCTGTTAAGTTTTGTGTTGTGAAGTTTTCAAGTTTTGGGTAAAGATTTGATGGACTATGGAATAAGGAGTGGCAAGAGCCTAAGCTTGGGGATGCCCAGGCACCCCAAGTCATATTCAAGGATTCCAAATAGCCTAAGCTTGGGGATGCCCCAGAAGGCATCCCCTCTTTCGTCTTCAATCCATCGGTTAATTTACTTGAGGCTATATTTTTATTCACCACATGATATGTATTTTGCTTGGAGCGTCTTGTATGATATGAGTATTTGCTTGTTAGTTTGCCACAATCGTCCTTGCTGCACACATCTTTCGAGAGAGACATGATGAATTGTGAATTTATTAGAATACTCTATGTGCTTAACTTATATCTTTTGAGTTGGGCAATTTTGCTCTATGTGCTTCACCTTATATTTTTTTGGAGCACGGTGGAGTTTGCGTTTTATAGAAATACTTGAACTCTCGTACCTCACTTATATCATTTTGAGAGTTTCTAAAACAGCATGATATTTAGTCCTAATATGATAGACATCTAAAAGGGATATAGTAAAAACTTCCATATTAAGTGCATTACGTATTTATGAGAAGTTTGATTCCTTACATAAAGTTTTGAGATGTAAAGATGGTAATGTTAAGGGACATGTTAGGAAATAATTGTGATTTGGTAAAAATAATTGTGTAAAGGCTTGTGATTCTCGTAGCATGCACGTCTGGTAAACCGTTATGTAAGGAAGTCGGAGCATGACTTGTTTATAGATTGTCGACCTCTGTGTGAGGGTCGGGGGCGCGTGATGGTTAACCCGTACCAACTTCCCCCCTAGGAGCATGCATTTAATCCTTTGCTTCAATGACTAATAGACTTTTGCAATAAGTATGTGAGTTCTTTATGACTAATGTTGAGTCCATGGATTATACGCACTCTCACCCTTCCACTTTTGCTAGCCTCTCTATTACCGTGCAACTTTCGTCGGTATACCATATACCTTCCTCAAAACAGCCGCCATATACTTTCCTCAAAACAGCCACCTTATAGTTTCCTCAAAACAGCCACCATATACTTTCCTCAAAACAGCCACCATACCTACCTATTATGGCATTTTCATAGGCATTCCGAGATATATTGCAATGCAACTTCCACCGTTTCCTTTTATGACATGCACCATCACTTCCATATTGCATATAGAGTCATATTTTGTCATAGGTATCAAGTTGTAATTTTCTTTTGAGTTGTAAGTAAATAAAAGTGTGATGATTATCCTTAATAGAGCATGTCCCATGTGAGGAAAGGATGATGGAAGCTATGATTCCCTCATAAGTGGGGATGAGAATCTGGACTAAATAAAAAATGAATAAAAGAGGTCTTAAATGCCCAGAAAAATGGAAAAAATGAGAGAAAAGAGAGAAGGGACATTGCTACTACATTTGTCCACACTTGTGCTTCAAAGTAGCACCATGATCTTCATGATAGAGAGTCTCCTATTTTGTCACTTTCATATAACTAGTGGAATTTTTTCTTCATGATGCACGTCCACTTAGTTCCTTTTTGAGCTCTCATACACTTATAGCTCTAGTGCATCTGTTGCATGGAAATCCCTACTCACTCACATTGATATCTATTGATGGTCATCTCCATAGCCCGTTGATACGCCTAGTTGATGTGAGACTATCTTCTCCCTTTCCTTGACAACCTCCACTATTCTATTCCACCTATAGTGTTATATCCATGGCTCACGCTCATGTATTGCATGAGAGTTGAAAAAGTTTGAGAAAATAAAGGTGTGAAAACAATTGCTTGAATTTTCATCGGGGTTGTGCATGATATAAATACTTTGTGTGGGGAAGATGGAGCATAGCCAGACCATATGATATTTTGGGGATAACTTTCTTTTGCCATTATATTTTGAAGAGATACAATTGCTTTGCTAGTATGCTTGAAATGATATTGTTTCTATATCAATATTAAGCTTTTGTTTTGAGTCTTACGGATCTGAATATTCAAGCCACAATAAAGAATATTACATGGATAAATATGGTAGGTAGCACTCCACATCAAAAATTCTGTAATTATCATTTACCTACTCGAGGACGAGCAGGAATTAAGCTTGGGATGCTGATACGTCTCCAACGTATCTATAATTTTTTATGATAGCATGCTATTATATTATCTGTTTTTGATGTTTTATATGCATTATTATGCTATTTTATATTATTTTTGGGACTAACCTGTTAATCTAGAGCCAAGTGCCACTTTCTGTTTTTTCCTTGTTTTTGAGTTTTGCATATATGTGATATTAAACGGAGTCCAAATGGAATAAAACCTTCAGAAGGAATTTTTCTGGAAGGAAACAAGTTGATCAAGCTTGGAGTGCATGTCAAGGGAGGTGCCAGGGCGCGACAAGCCTGCTAGGCACGGGCCCCCTGGCCGTGCCTAGCAAGCTTGTCGCTCCCTGGCAGGTCTCCTAACCCTATTCTTTGGCCTATAAATACCCAAATATTCCCCCAACATCAGAGGAAGCCACGCAAATACTTTCCCACCACCGAAGGCCTCTATTCCCAAGAGATCCAATCTTGGGGTCTTCTCCGATAATCTGCCGGAGGCGGAATCGATCACGGAGGGCATCTACATCAACTCCATTGCCCCTACGATGATGCGTGAGTAGTCCACCATAGACCTACGGGTCCATATCTAGTATCTAGATGGCTTATTCTCTCTCTTTTATCTTCAATACCATGTTCTTCATTATCTCCATGGAGATCTATCCGATGTAACCCTCTTTTGTGGTGTGTTTGTCAAGATCCGATGAATTGTGAGTTTATGTTCAGATTATCCATGAATCTTATTTGAATCTACTCTGAATTATTATTTGCATGATTTCATATCCTTGCAAGTCTCTTCAAGTTATTGGTTCGGTTTGGCCAACTAGATTGGTAATTCTTGCAATGGGAGAAGTGCTTGGTTTTGGGTTCAATCTTGCGGTGTCCTCACCTAGTGACATAGTAGGGGTAGCGAGGCACGTATTGTATTGTTGCCATCAAGGGTAACAAGATGGGATTTTCATCATATTGCTTGAGTTTATCCATCTACATCATGTCATCTTTCTTAATGTGTTACTATGTTTTTCATGAACTTAATACTCTAGATGCAGGCAGGAGTCGGTCGATGTGTGGAGTAATAGTAGTAGATGCAAAATCATTTCGGTCTACTTGACACGGACGTGATGCCTATATGCATGATCATTGTCTTGGATAACTACATGATTATTCGCTTTTCTATCAATTGCTTGACAATACTTTGTTTACCAACCATGATATTTGCCTTCAAGAGAGAAGCCTCTAGTGAAACCTATGGCCCCTAGGTCTACTTTCCATCATATACTTTCAGATCTATACTTTGCTGCAATTTACTTTCCTTTTACTTTCCATTCTTGTTTACATCTATATCTATCGGATCTAATCCTTGCAAATAATCGTGAAGGGATTGACAACCCCTTTATAGCGTTGGGTGCAAGTGTTTGATTGTTTATGTAGGTGCAACCATTGGTGACTTGCTTGTTCCTCCTACTGGATTGATACCTTGGTTCTCAACAACTGAGGGAAATACTTATCTATTTTGCTGCATCACCCTTTCCTCTTCAAGGGAAAACCAACGCACGCTCAAGAGGTAGCAATGGCCATGATTCCATTTTTGTGGTTGTCGATCATTTTTCCAAAATGGCTCCTTTCATTCCTTGCCACAAGATAGACGATGCTTCACATATTGCAAATCTCTTTTGTAGGGACATCTTATGCCTACATGGAGTACCAAAGTCCATTGTCTTGGATCGGGACATCAAGTTCTTGAGCTACTTTTGGAAGACCCTTTGCACCAAGCTCGGCATCAAGCTACTATTCTCTTCGGCGTACCATCCACAAACTGATGGTCAAATGGAGGTGACAAACCGGCGGTTGGAAATCTCCTCCGTGTGTTGATCAAGAAGAAAATCAAGGAGTGGGAAGATTTCCTACCCATCGCTGGGTACGCCTACAATCGAGCACGACACTTCACCACCAACAAGTCTCCCTTTAAGATGGTCTATGGCTTCAACCCATTGTCCCCATTGGACGTCCTTCCTATACCACTCCAAGAGTGAGTCAACATGGATGCAGTGCAAGGCAAAGCTACATCAAGAGGATGCACGAAGACACAAGAAACACCATTCAACGACAAGTGGAATGCACCACCGCCAAACGCAACAATACAAACACCCCATGGTGTTCAAGCTAGCGATCTTGTATGGGTGCACCTTCGCAAGGACCATTTCTGTTGGAAATATGCCCTAGAGGCAATAATAAATTAGTTATTATCATATTTCCTTGTTCATGATAATCGTTTATTATCCATGCTATAATTGTATTGATCGGAGACTTAGATGCATGTGTGGATACATAGACAAAACCATGTCCCTAGTATGCCTCTAATAGACTAGCTCGTTGATCAAAGATGGTTAAGGTTTCCTAGCCATGGACATGAGATGTCATTTGATAACGGGATCACATCATTAGGAGAATGGTGTGATGGACAAGACCCAAATTACAAACGTAGCATATGATCGTGTCAGTTTATTGCTACTGTTTTCTGCATGTCAAGTATATGTTCCTATGACCATGAGATCATGCAACTCACGGACACCGGAGGAGTGCCTTGTGTGTATCAAACATTGCAATGTAACTGGGTGACTATAAAGGTGCATTACAGGTATCTCCGAGGGTGTCTGTTGAGTTGGCATGGATCAAGACTGGGATTTGTTACTCCGTGTGACGAAGAGGTATCTTAGGGCCCACTCAGTAATACAACATCACAATAAAGCCTTGCAAGCAATGTGGCTAAGTGTTAGCCACGGGATCTTGTATTATGGAACGAGTAAAGAGACTTGCTGATAACGAGGTTGAACTAGGTATATAGATACCAACGATCGAATCTCGGGCAAGTAACATACCGAAGAACAAAGGGAACATCATACGGGATTAACTGAATCCTTGACATAGAGGTTCGACCGATAAAGATCGTCGTAGAATATGTAGGAACCAATACGGGCATCTAGGTCCCGCTATTGGTTATTGACCGTAGAGTTGTCTCGGTCATGTCTACATAGTTCTCGAACCCGCAGGGTCTGCACACTTAAGGTTTGGTGACGTTTCGGTAGTATAGAGTTATGCATGGTGGTGACCGAAGGTTGTTCGGAGTCCCGGATGAGATCTCGGACGTCACGAGGAGCTCCGGAATGGTCCGGAGGTAAATATTGATATATAGGAAGTCCTCTTTTGGTCGCCGGAAAAGTTTCGGGCTCATCGGTAGTGTACCGGGAGTGTCGATAGTGTACCGGGGGACCAAGAGACTACATGGGCTGTGGGAAGGTGAATACCAGCCCTTTGTGGGTTGGTGGAAGTCCCACACAAGGCCCATGCAGCTGGGAAGAAAAGCCCAAAAGGAAAAAGGTGGAAAAAGGCAAAAAAAAAGGGCCAAATAAGGAAGGAGTCCTAATCCTACTAGGAGTGGAGGAGGAGGACTCCTCCCTCCTTGGTTTGGCCGACCCAAGGGCTGCCTTTTGGGCATCCAAGCCTCCTCCTCCTCTCGTCCTATATATACTAGAGGATTTTAGGGTTTTGGCACAAGATTTTCAGCCACATACCACTCGTTCCTCTAGTGCATAGCTTCTCCTCTAGATCGGTTTTTTGCAGTGCTTAGGCGAAGCCCTGCCGGAATAGTTCCCCACCATCGCCGTAGCGCCGTCACGCTGCCGGAGAACTCTTCTACCTCTCTGATCCCTCTTGCTGGATCAAGAAGGCGGAGATCATCATCAAGCTGTATGTGTGCTGAACGCGGAGGTGCCGTCCGTTCGGTGCTAGATCGGAAGGACAGTGATCAAGATCGCGAGACGGATCATGATGAGTTCACGGGACGGATTGTGATGAGTTCGCGGGACGGATTGTGATGAGATCGCGGGATGGATCATGATGAGTTCACGGGACGGATCGTGATTGGATCGCGGGACGGATCGTGATGAGATCGCGGGACACTCAGCGATTTGGATCGCAAAGACGTTCGACTACACCAACCGCGTTTCTTAACGCTTCCCGCTTAGCGATCTACAAGGGTATGTAGATCTACTCTCTCTCTCGTAGATTCTCATCACCATGGATAGATCTTGCTTGTGCGTAGGAAAATTTTTGTTTCCCATACAACGTTCCCCAACAATTTCCCCGCCAAGCGCAAGTCCAAGCTACTACCTCACGCTGATGGATCCTTCCAAGTGTTGGCACGTTACAACAACAACGCCTACAAGATAGACATCCCTCGCGACAAATACAATGTGAGCAACACTTTCAACGTCAAGGACCTATCCCCCTTCCATAGTGATGAAGATCTTGATCCAAGGTCGGATCTTCCCCAAGGGGGGAGATGATGTGGAGCATCCTATGAACTCCACCATGCCCCCTTCTCCAATAGTGCAAGCCACAAGAGGACCCATGACGAGAGCCCGTGCACTTGCCATCGAAAACGAGGTGACATCTCTCCTTACTCAACCTATGTGTGATCCACTCGAGACATGGTCGCAACCTCAGACGGAAGTGCTTTGTGTACTCAGGTACTCGGGAGAGGGACGTCAAGCTCGAAAGGACAAGGAAGGCCCCAAGGACAACCTCCAGCCTACGGACGACCGATCGGCCTCGGACGATCGACGGGCCTCGAACAACTAACGCCTGGAGATCATTAGCAGGCAGGCCAGCTAGACTCCCCGGCGCACGGATGACCGACATCGCCCGGACGACCAACATGTCCGAGTGCACGAACGTCCGGACCATCCCGGAAATCTGGCCGCCAAGCACCCGCTCTGAAACGTCGGAAGTCCGGAGCCTCCGGACGACCGAGCCCCGGACGTCCGACCGCGTCCGGAAATCCGGCCAAACCGCACCCCCACCGAATCCTCGGACTTCCAGCCTTCGCCGGACGTCCAAACTGTCCTAAGCCGTCGGACGTCCAACCCCGTATGGACGTTCGGACCATGTCTACGCATAGGCCCATGAGTTTTGGCCCATGTACCCCTTCACCTCGTCTCAGACTATATATATCACCCCTCCTTTTTATAGGGCTAGCTAATGTTTGCTCTTGAGCTTAGCTCCATCACTTGCTTCTTCTAGGGAGTTTGTCCTCCTTTGGGAGCAGATCCAAGTGATGCCAAGGCCCCTCTAGAGGGAAGATCCCACATGGATTCAAGGCCCCTCCTATGGAGTGGGAGACCACATACCGCTACTTGTGTCATTGGTTGATTTGGGATCTTGTACCTCTTGTGATGTTATGGACCTAGTTGATGTGTGATTGGGTTTGCTCTTGAGTGTTTCGTCTCGTTCTTCCACGTGGTCTTCGTATTTTCCCCCTCCAATTCATGAAAGATCGATTACCACAGGTCTTGCCCCATATCAGAAAGGCATTGATGTGGTACGGGCTATTGGATGATATTGGATCATGGGACTGGAATCGCTTGAAACTGGAGTTTCATTAGAAGTTTTATCATATGCATATATTCCATCATGATCGAAACTTTATTTATAATTGTTGGCCTCGTAAAGGATAAAGTATAGCTCAAGCTTGGGGGAGGATTAAATGTATGATGCACACTTGTCCCAACCATGATCTCTCAAGAGAAATGATTACACAAAAAATGTATGCTTGGCTTTCTTACGATGATCAAGTTTTACTCGATTCTTCTTCTACTGGTTCTTATATGAAGCGGACTATTGAATTCAAATGGGATCTTCTAGAAGGAATTAAACACTACTTTAAAGATTGGGAACTCTATAAAGGTAAAGAGTAGGGTATAAATCTTAAGTTTCATCCACTAGTAGAGAAAAGCCTAGCTATGGCGCAGCAAAAATGGCCTTGTTGGTGTCGATACCCGACACCACCAATATGGCGCCATAGTTAAAAAATAGTGGTGGCGTTCGATCTCATGCCAATAGTATTGGTAATACCTACGACATCGGATTATGTTGTACGCCGGCATTATTATCTATATGTATGGCGTCCTCATTATTCCAACGACACAAATACTCAAAAACATTGCAGGCATTGTACCTTATCAGTGTGCCATTACTTAATTTGTAAGCATCGGAAAACCGTTGGCACGACAGAGGAAAAAAACAACGTTCGCATGGCAGAATAAGGTAACAAGTAATTAACGTCAATTCAAAGACACTCGAGATAGTTTTAAAGTATGATAACACAGAACCACACACCACACATGTAGTTGATTGAGCTAGTAGTATTGTAGAACCAACATCATAGCTAGGTAGCTGACACTATCCTATTACATATCGGCATAAGGATCATTATTGTATTTCTTTGACAGATTGGCGAGATACACATGACCGTCAGTATCAAGCCCCTACTTCCAAAGGAGAGCTTTTAATTCCTCCTGGTCGGTTGGTGTGCCGCCATTGAAAACCCCGGCATGGTCGATGATACTTGTGATCTGCGTTGGGTTTTTCGTGAAGAGGACCGGATTATCGCACCACAATGTGGGTAAGTATTTCCCTCAGTTATGAAACCAAGGTTTATCGAACCAATAGAATATCAATCCTCAATTGCCTTCAGCAGTTGCACCCAAAAGAACAAACAACTTGCACCCAACGCTAGCAAGAGGGTTGTCAATCCCCTTGATCTTGTTATTTGCAAGCAAGTGAGTTGTGTAGAAAATTGTAGAGAATTTTAAATAGTAAAATAAAATGAAATAAAATAAATAACATCAAGGTAGTAATACCGCTTGTGAATATATAGGTGAATAGACCCTGGGGCCTTAGAGTTCTCTAGTGGCATCTCTCATAGAAATAACATACGGTGGGTAGACAAATTACTGTTGGGCAATTGATAGAGAAGCGAATAGTTATGCGATTTTCATGGCAATGATCATGTGTATATAGGCATCACATCCATAAGCAAATAGGTCGACTCTTGCCTGCACCCATTACTATTGCTCCACTCATCCACCAATATCCAGCATGCATCTAGAGTATTAAGTAAAACAGAGTAATGCTTGGAGAACGATGACATGATGTAGACAAAGTAAACTCAATCAAAATGAATAAACCCCATCATTTTATCCTTAGTAGCAGAACAACAAAGATGCAACTTGTCCCCTTCTGTCACTGGGATATCTAAACTCACCAGGTTGAACCTACTACAACGCACCACTCCAACCAAAGAAATATCAATCTAGTTGGCCAAACTATCTCAGTAGATCGGAGAGCATTATGAAGCTATAATGATCATGCAAATAAGAATCTTAGTATTCAGGTTTAACTCAAATACTTTTCATGAATAATCTCAACATAAACTCACAACTCATCGAATCCCAACAAACGCACCATATAAAAGGATTACATCGGATAGATCAAGGCAAAGGTGCGATGGACATTGTATTGAAGATCAAGAGAGAGAGATTGCCATCTAGGTACTACCTACAGAGCCGTAGGTCTGTGGTGAACTACTCACACATCATTATGAGGGCAGCAAGGTTGATAAACAGGGCCATCCGTGATCGGTCCCCCCTTCGGCAGGGTGCCAGAACGGAGCTCTAGAGGGGCTCCTGTCGGAACAAAGACCTGTGGTGGCGTAAAAAGTATTTCGGGAGTTCCCTTAGGGTTTTGGGGATATTAGAGAATTTATAGGCCAGAGAGGAACGTCCGTAGACACCCGAGGGGGCCACCCCCTGATGTGTGGTGGGGCCCTTGTGTGCCTCACGGCCTCCTCCCGAAGCTTCCAGGTCTTCTTTTGATCCAGAAAAAAATCATCAAAAAGTTTCGTGGCAATTGGACTTCGTTTGGTACTATGAACCTGAAAAGTCAAAAACATGCAGACAACAACAACTGGCACGAGGCATACAACATCCCCAAGCTTAATTCATGCTCGTCCTGAAGTAGGTAACTGATAAAAACAGGATTTTTGATTTGACATGCTACCCATTATGTAATCTTTTGTATGTATGCTCATTGAGAAATGATGAATTAACAAACATTAGCATAGCGATATTTATCTACTACCCCTATAAAAGAAACAGAGTAGGCAGATCCAAACAATCAGACGCGTTCACCTTTTAGATCTAATGGCCCCAAATCCTTCCATGTTTAACACTAACAAGCCACGCAATTAGCCCCCGATCCTCGATCAGATAAACCACTCTAGGAACCACAACCACCATGACCTTTCGTCCTCCATCGATAAGAAAAAAAGCACGACCTTTCGTCCGCCTCCTCCCTCCCCCAACGGACCTAACAGTTGACGCCGCCACCCGCCCGCCGTCTGTAGACCCCTACCGTGTGCCCATCGATGCATGCCACCTGCTCGCAGATGCCGTCCGCCACCCGCCGCCTGCTCACCGCCTGCTTGTAGGTCGCAGCCGCCCGCCCGCCGATGCTCATCGCCTGCCCACAGATGCCGACATGGGGATGAATAATAGAAGGATTAATTCAGATCAAGGCATTATCATCATTAAGACCAGTCAACTGGTGAAGGTCCGCGAGGACAAGCCGGAACTCAAGGCGTTCCGGAAGATGCTGAGGCGCGACATGGGCGGCATCCCGGTGGTGGACGACACTGGCAAGCCTGTCGGCAACATCATGATCAAGGACGTCAAGCACCTTCTCACCGCCTCAGACTCTGAGTCCAACAAAGACTACAGGTACAAACATCCAGGATTTCACTTGTTCCGGACCGGACAAACAAACGGTGAACTCGATAAGACATGCATGGGTGCAGGAGGGTGACGGCGAGGGACTTCATCGCGAGCTCGGCGATAGATCTCGGGGGAGAAAGAAATGAGAATCATCACATGCGGGAGGGAGGACAACATGAAGGAGATCATCCTGAGGCTCGACGCGGAGAAGAGGCAGAGGATCTACATGGTGGATGGGTAGGGTAACTTGGACGGTCTCATCACGCTTAGGGACATCATCGCCAAGATCGTCTATGAGCCACCGGGATACTTCGGCAACTTCTTCAACGATGCACCCCCATGCCACAAAACAATAGGGTCTGATCTAAATCAATCCTTCTATAATCTAGGATTTAGCAAGCAAATGTTATTGGCAGTTTTTTAAGGCTATGCTAAAATGTTTTAATTATATTTTATCGCGACAATGTTGCATGTGTTTTTCTAGAGCGTGGGAGGGGCACCTGCCCTTCGCTGCTTCCGTCGCCGTGAGGCCCTTCAACCTTCTTCATAGTTGAGTATTGCAGCTTTATTCGATTTATTTTATAGTTGAGAAGATGCATATATCAACTTTTTTCTTCATATTTTCATTACTTCGTGCTATCACTTTGCAAACATTGTATCTTATAATTTATGTTCAGACTTTCTCATCAGATAACTTCAGTTAAATCTAGGATATGAGGGGCAACATGATGTGTCTAGTGTTGCCAACAAAGACCATGGTTACATGTGAGCTGTCGTCCAAGCAAATTTCATCACCATAAGTGCCTCGATGAGGTCAAACACTATCGAGGAAACATAGGAAACAACAATGTTTATTATATTACTCTCTTGTTGTTCTAAAAATGCTTGAATAATTTTTTCACCTTGTAGATTTGTGATTGTGCTTGGAAAAGTGATTGTGGAAATGACTCGGTGACTCATTGATACTAAATTGCAGGTACCGGTGAAGAACAAATAAACGGGCTCTGTTGTAGGTGTAGGGCAAAAAAATTCAACAATTTTTGACATTTTCATTGTTAAGGATGTTATTTTTTCAGGCGATGAAGATTACTGCTTGTGGCTGCACATAATGCAGTTAACCAATACATTACTATTATTCTAATATAGATTTTTGTCAGAAGTTACTCTATCACAATTGTCTACACTAGCCACAATTGTTCGAGTGTAAAACAGGTATGTCTGAAGGTAGTTGCATATGTTATTTATAGTTCAGCTATGTGTCATTGTTATCGTTGGTGAGTAGTGTGAACATAACAACTCACATGCATTGATCTATATTTATATTACTTTAAACGTTGAAAATGCACGAATGCTAGGTCAAACTGTTAATACAAAAAAGACGATTTTTATTCAAGAATGGGTGAAACATGCTCAAGAATTAACTTATTTGTATATTTTCATGAAATATAATTCATGAAACTTTTTTGGACTATAAGATATATGTTGTCATTTTGGGATTAGTTGTTAGACCCTCATTCAAGGGTATACAATCAAGCTGATGAATTCATTGAGTCTATTATTAATAAATTTGTAATGTTCGTTTATTGAATTTATATCAGTTGATGTGCATATATAATTGGTACACATCATTATGGGCTTGAAAATGGAATGATGAACTTTATATTTAATAAATATATTTGATGCATCTGATGATACGTGCATTTGCACGTGCACCATTACTAGTAAGTATAAGAAACAAAATCATTGAATTTTCAAAGTATATGATCCTAAAAGAATGTTTACCCACATTCATCTTATTATATTAGCAAGTCATGACTCTATCTTCACCATATCAATACAAATGTTAAGCACCACGGTCTCCAAGTCAGGCAATTGGATCGTACTTTTTCAATATGCATCAACTTTTAATTCTTCACGCAATACATGAGCGTGAACCATTGTACATAGCATGTGGTTGGAATAGAATATGATGGTAGATATCAAAGGGGTAAAAAGTGGAGAAGATAGTCTCACATCAACTAGGCGTACCAACGACCTATGAAGATGCTCATCGATAGATGTCAATGCAAGGAGTAGGGATTGGCATGCAAATGATGCACTAGATCTATATGTGTATGAAAGCTCAACCGAAGCTAATTAAGTAGATGCGCATCCAACTTGCTTGCTCATGAAGACCTCGGGCATCTGAGGAAGCCCATCATCTGAATATAGAAGCCAAGTTTATAATAAGGTAATTCCCACTAGCATATGGAAGTGACAAAACATGAGACTCTCTATATGAAGAACATGGTGCCACTTTGAGGCACAAGTGTGGTAAAGGATAGTACCAAAGTCCCTTCTCTCTTTTTCTCTCATTTATTCTTTTTCTTTTTCTTTCTTTCATGGTGGGCTTTTCTCTTGTTTTTTTGCCTCCCCCATTTTTTATATGGTGGGCTGATGACCCACAAGTATAGGGGATCTATCATAGTCCTTTCGATAAGTAAGAGTGTAGAACCCAACGAGGAGCAGAAGGAAATGACACTTGAGGCACAATGTGAAGTTCTATCTCCAGCGCGGTGTCCTCCATAGGCCTCGGAATGACACTTGTGTAGAATCTATTCATTTTCATGCTCAGGTACACAACATCTAATAACACCATCTACTCCTTCTTTATAAAGGTGTGGGTCATCCCAAAAGTAATGTCTTAAATCATAGATGAACTTTTTATTTTGTTGGTATGTGAAACTAGGTGGTATAAATTTAGCGACAATGTAATTAGCATAATCAGCATACCAAGGAGCATTACGCGAAGCATTTATGACAGATAATTGTTCATCACGAAAGCTATCATCAATAGGTAGTGGGTCATCAAGAACATTCTCTAACCTAGACAAGTTATCTGCTATGGGGTTATCAGCACCCTTTCTATCAACAATATGCAAATCAAATTCTTGTAGCAGAAAAAACCACCTGATAAGTGTAGGTTTAACATCTTTCTTTTCCGTAAGATATTTAATAGCAGCATGATTAGTGTGAACAGTTACTTTAGAATCAACAATATAGGGTCTAAACTTATCACAAGCGAACACAACTGCTAAAATTTCTTTTTTAGTGGTTGCATTGTTTCTTTGAGAACCGTCTAGAGTTTTGCTAGCATAATGAATAACATTTAATTTCTTATCAACTCTTTGTCCTAGGACAGCACCAACGGCATAATCACTAGCATCACGCATAATTTCTAAGGGTAGGTTCCAATCAGGTGGTTGAACAACGGGTCTAGAAATCAAGGCATTCTTAATAATTTCAAAAGCTTCTACACAATCATCATAAAAAATGAATGGAACATCCTTTTGCAAAAGATTAGGGAGTGGCCTAGATATCTTAGATAAGTCTTTAATAAATCTGTAATAGAAACCAGCATGACCAAGAAAACTTCTTATACCTCTGATATCTGTCGGACTCGATAGCATCAAATTTAGCTTTGTCAACTTCAATACCTCTTTCGGAAATTTTATGTCCCAAGATAATACCTTCATTTACCATAAAGTGGCAGTTCTCCCAATTCAATACAAGATTAGTTTCTTCGCATCTCTGCAAAACTCGATCAAGGTTGCTCAAACAATCATGAAAAGAAGTTCCATAAACGGAAAAATCATCCATGAAAACCTCAACAATCCTTTCACAAAAATCAGAGAATATAGCAGTCATACATCTTTGAAAGGTAGCAGGTGCATTGCATAAACCAAAAGTCATGCGTCTATAAGCAAAGGTACCAGAAGGGCAGGTAAAGTGGTCTTCTTTTGGTCCTCTTTTGAGACAGGTATTTGAGAAAAAATAGAATAACCATCTAGAAAGCAAAAATGTGTGTGTTTGGATAGTCTTTCTAGCATTTGATCAATAAAAGGTAGAGGGTGATGATATTTTCTAGTAGCTTTACTTAATTTCAAAAAATCAATTACCATTCTATATCCTGTAACAATTCTCTGCGGGATCAATTCATTTTTATCATTAGGAACTACGGTAATACCTCCTTTCTTAGGGACATAATGAACGGGACTAAACCATCTACTATCAACAATAGGGTAAATGATACCTGCCTCCAAAAGTTTTAATATTTCATTTCTTACCACTTCCTTTATTTTAGGATTTATTCGTCGTTGGTGATCAACAACTAGTTTAGCATCGGGCTCCATTTTAATTTCATGCTGACATAGAGTGGGACTAATGCCCTTAAGATCATCAAGAGTATATCCAAAAGCAGCGCGGTGCTTCCTCGGAGTTTTCCATAATCTCTGTTCTTCATGCTCTGAAAGGTTAGCGCTAATAATATTAGGATATATCTTCTTTTCATCAAGATAAGCATATTTCAGAGTATCCGGTAATTGTTTATGCTCAAACACGGGATCACCCTTGGGTGGAGGAGGATCCCCTAGTATTTCAACAAGCAAGTTGTGTTTCAGAATAGGATGTTGATCAAATAAAATATTATCTATTTCATTCCTTCCATTCATATGCATATCATTTTCATGGTCCAGAAAATAGTGTTCTAAAGGATCAGTAGGAGGCACAAAAATAGAAGCAAGACCAATAATTTCATCCTTACTAGGCAATTCTTTATATACGGTAACAATTTCCTTCTCACAATCTATCCTATCATTAACGGTATTCAAGAAGGGTATACCAAATATAATGGGACAAAAATCATCTTGTGGAGAGCCAAGAACAAGAACATCAGTAGGATATTTTATTTTCCCACACAAGACTTCAACATCTCTAATAATTCCGACTGGTGATATAGTATCTCTATTAGCAAGCTTAATTGTAACATCAATTTCCTCTAACTCAGCTGGTGCAATATCAGTCATAATCTCTTTATATAAGGTAAAGGGAATTGCACTCACACTAGCACCCATATCACATAAGCCATGATAACAATGATCTCCTATTTTAACAGAAACAACAGGCGTGCCAACAATGGGTCTATGTTTATCTTTAGCATCAAGTTTAGCAATTCTAGCAGCTTCATCACAAAATTGAATAACAGGCCCATCAATAACATCAACCAAGAGATCCTTAACCATAGCTATACTAGGCTCAACTTTAATTTGCTCGGGGGTGTAGGTGTTCTAGCATAGCTCTTACGAACCATAGTTGAAGCTTTAGCAAGTTCCTTTATTCTAACAGGGAAAGGTGGTTTCTCAATATAAAAGTGGGAATAACAGGATCAACATTATAAGTAATAGTTTCCTCTTCAACTTTAATAGGTTAAATTACTTTCACCTCAATGGGAGGATGATATTTAAACCACTTCTCCTTAGGGAGATCAACATGGGTAGAAAAAGATTCACAAAAAGAAGCTATTGTCTCAGAGTCAACTCCATATTTAGTGCTAAATTCGCGAAAAGCATCGGTGTCTATGAAGGATTTAACACAATCAAACCTAAGGTTCATACCTGACTCCTTACCTTCGTCGAGTTCACAATATTCAGAGTTGCGTTTAATTCTTTCCAATAAATCCCATTTGAATTCAATATCTTTCTTCATATAGGAACCAGCACAAGAAGTATCGAGCATGGATTAATCATTACGAGAAAGTCGAGCCTAAAAATTCTGAATAATAATTTCTCTCGAGAGCTCATGATTGGGGCGTGAATATAACACTGACTTAAGCCTCCCCCAAGCTTGAGCGATTCTTTCTCCTTCACGAGGCCAAAAATTATAAATATAATTCCGATCACGATGAACTAGATGCATAGGGTAGAAATTCTGATGAAATTCCATCTTTAATCGGTTGTAGCTCCATGATCCAATATCATCACATAGCCTATACCATGTCAATGCCTTCTCGTTCAAAGATAAAGGAAAGACCTTCTTATTGACATGATCCTCGGGCAGACCTGCAAACTTAAATAATCCACAAACTTCATCCACATAGATTAGATGCAAAACAGAATGGAGTGTTCCATCTCCTGCATAAGGATTAGCCAGCAGTTCCTCTATCATACCCGAAGGAATTTCATAATAAATATTTTAAGTAGGTTCAGTAGGTTGAGGGACAACTCTTTGTGTTTCCGGTCAAGGTGAAGATACCCCGAACAAGCCCCTCAAAGGATTACTTTCCATAGTAACAAGTGAAAGTAAATTTCAGCACACTATATAAACTTTTCCTTAACAAACGAGCTTCACTCCCTGGCAACGGCGCTAGAAAAGAGTCTTGATGACCCACAAGTATAGGGGATCTATCGTAGTCTTTTTGATAAGTAAGAGTGTCAAACCCAACGAGGACCAGAAGGAAATGACAAGCGGTTTCCACTAAGGTATTCTCTGCAAACACTAAAATTATCGGTAACAGATAGTTTTGTGATAAGATAATTTGTAACGAGTAACAAGTAACAAGTGTAGAAATGTGCATCTGTTGGTGAACGTTGCATGGGAAACAAAAAAAATTCCTACGCACACGCAAGATCTATCCATGGTGATGAGCATCTACGAGGGGGAGAGTGGATCTACATACCCTTGTAGATCGCTAAGCGGGAAGCATTAAGAAACACGGTTGATGTAGTTGAACGTCTTCGCGATCCAAATCACCGAGCGTCCCGCGATCCCATCACGATCCGTCCTGCGATCCAATCATGATCTGTCTTGCAATCCCATCATGATCTGCCCCGCGGTCCAATCACGAATCGTCTCGCGATCTTGATCACGGTCCTTCTGATCTAGCACCGAACGGGCGGCACCTCCACATTCAGCACACGTACATCTCGATGACGATATCCGCCTTGTTGATCCAGCAAGAGGGAGCGGAGAGGTAGGTGAGTTCTCCGGCAGCGCGACGACATGGTGGTGATGGTGGTGGAACTATTCCGGTAGGGCTTCGCCTAAGCATCGCCGAAATTAGACTAGAGGAGAAAACGATCTAGAGGAAGTAGAGGGAGCACATGGAAATTAGGATTAGCTTTCCCCTCTAAATAATCTAGTATGTATCGGAGGGAGGGAGGGAGGAAGCAACCTCAAACCCTCAAGAGTTGGCCGAAATCGGAGGTGCAGGAGTCCTACTCCAATCCTATTAGAAGTAGGATTCCTCCTTTCCACTTGGAAACTCTTTCCACCTCTCCACCTTTGGATTTTTTTCCTTCTCAAACCTTATGGGATTTAGTGGAGGCTTCGGCCAGCCCACTAGGGGCTTGTTTGTCTCCTCCCACAGGCCATGAGGCCCCTCAAGGTGTGATACCCCTACTAATGGTCCCCCGGTACCGTCCCGAGTCTCTCGGTACACTACCGATGAGCATGAAACTTTTCAGGTGACCAAAACAAGACATCCTATATATCAATATTTACCTCCGGACCATTTAGGAGCTCCTTGTGACATCCAAGATCTCATCTGGGACTCCGAACAACCTTCGGTCACCACTATACATAACTCTATACTACCGAAACGTCACCGAACCTTAAGTGTGCAGACCATGTGGGTTCGAGAACTATGTAGACATGACCGAGACACCTCTACGGTCAATAACCAATAGCGAGACCTGGATGCCCATATTGGTTCCTACATATTCTACGAATATCTTTATCGGTTGAACCTCTATGTCAAGGATTCAGTTAATCCCATATGCAGTTCCCTTTGTTCTTCGGTATGTTACTTGCCCGAGATTCGATCGTCGGTATCTCTATACCTAGTTCAACCTCGTTATCATCAAGTCTCTTTACTCGTTCCGTAATACAAGATCCCGTGGCTAACACTTAGTCACATTGCTTGCAAGGCTTGTTGTGATGTTGTATTACCGAGTGGGCCCTAAGATACCTCTCCAAAACACGGAGTAACAAATCCCAGTCTTGATCCATGCCAACTCAATAGACACCCTCGAAGATACCTGTAGAGCACCTTTATAGTCACCCAGTTATGTTGCGACGTTTGATACACACAAGGTACTCCTTCGGTGTCAGTGAGTTGCATGATCTCATGGTCATAGGAACAGATACTTGACATGTACAAAACTGTAGCAATAAATTGACACGATCATATGCTATGTTTACAGTTTGGGTCTTGTCCATCACATCATTCTCCTAATGATGTGATCCCGTTATCAAATGACATCTCATGTCCATGGCTAGGAAACCTTAACAATCTTTGATCAACGAGCTAGTCCATAAGAGGCATACTAGGGACATGGTGTTGTCTATGTATCCACACATATATGTGAGTTTCCAATCAATACAATTCTAGCATTGATAATAAATGATTATCATGAACAAGGAAATATGATAATAACTAATTCATTATTGCCTCTCGGGCATATTTCCAACAGCATCAAGGTAGGCCAATCCTTTTTGTAGCAAAGGACAGACCTAGACAAACTCTTATATAAAGCAAATCGCTCCCGAGGACACATGAGAATTTCTATCAAGCTAGTTTTCATCATGCTCATTTGATTCGAGTTCGTTACTTTGATAGTTTGATATGTGGGTAGATCGGTGCTTGGGTGCTGCCCTTACTTGGACAAACCTCCCACTTATGATTAACCCCTCTCACAAGCATCTGCAACTACAAAAGAAGAATTAAGATAAATCTAACCATAGCATGAAACATATGGATCCAAATCAGGATTTTTTTCGGAATTATGACGTATTTTACAGTAAATTTGAAAACTATAGGGACGAACGCAAAAAATTCAGAAATATAACCCCGTCGGCCTGCGGTGGGCCGAAGAGTGGCCCGTCGGCCTACAGTGGGCCGAAGAGAGGCCCATCGTCCTGCCGTAGGCTGAAGAGGGGGCCGTCAGCCTCGAGGCGATGGAGGAGCGTCCGTCAGCCTCCACGCGACCGAAGAGCACTCTTTGGCTTCCCGTTGGCCAAAGATTGTTAGGGGCACAAAATGTAATTAATGTGGACTCAAATAAAAATGTTATCAACATGAAAAACCTTTGCTCCGTCAAAACAGTTGATTCTGATATAAAAATCGCCTTAATCAGAGGTTGTATACAACCTGTTGAGCCAAAACAAGGTCAGGGGAAGAAGCTGCAGAGTTACTTCGGACAAACCGAATGGATGTCAGAAAATTTGTCATGGGACACCCGGTGCACTCGGTGAGACCGTGTGGAATACCGAAGAGTACACAAGTTTGGTCACATTCACTCGGTGAGACTGAACCAAACCACTCGGAGGATCCGAATGGATCCGAAAAATTGCCAAAGATTCCTCTTCAAGTTAAAGTTAGGATTTTTTTATTCGAAAAATTGTTCATCTGCACCGGGAAGACTGCTTGCATACCGCGCTCCGGCTGGGTCTCCTTCGACATGAGCTACGATGCATCACCCCCGGCGTCGAGGGTACACGGTGACATTTTGTGCGCATCACCCCCGGCATCGAGGCTACACGCTAACGGGCCTGAGAGGTGACCATTGCCTCTACTTTGTATGATGGATGATGCCACCACCGAAAGTTTTGGTCTCAATTCCTGCCATCGCAACAGAGACATTTCTTCAATGCCCGCATGTGTCTTCCCGGTGTAGACGAACAATGCCTAGGTCGATTTATGAGGCAGCTGGACTTCCCGTACAATAAAAGGACTAAAAATTATATCCAAAAATATTTGACAATTTTTCGGATCCATTCGGAGGCTCCAAGTAGTTTGGTTCGGTCTCACCGAGTGAGCGTGAACAAACTGTGTACTCTTATGTATTCCACATGGTCTCACCGAGTGCACCTAGTGCCCCGTGACAAAAATTTTGACATCCATTCGGTCTGTCCGAAGTAACTATGCAGCTTTTGCCCCTGACCTTGTTTTGGCTCTACAGGTTGCATACGACCCTGTATTAAGAAGATTTTTATATAAAAATCAACAGTTTCGACGAGACGAATATTTTTTATGTTGATAACTTTTTCATTTGAGGCCATCTTAATTACCTTTTGTACCCCTAACACTCTTTGTCCAATGGGAAGCCGAAGAGTGCTCTTTAGTTGCCTGGAGGCCGAAGGGCGCTCTTCGGTCGCCTAGAGGACGATGGGCCCCTATTCGGCCTACTACAGGCCGACGGGCCTCTCTTCGGCCCACCGCAGGCCGATAGGGTCATATTTCTGAATTTTTTGCGTTCGACCCTATAGTTTTCAAATTTGCTATAAAATATGTCATAGTTTTGAAAAAATTCCCAAACCAACCTCTTACGAAGCAATGCATAAACTAGGGTTTAAGCTTCTGTCACTCTAGCAACTCATCATCTACTTATTACTTCCCAATGCCTTCCCCTAGGCCCAAATAATGGTGAAGTGTTATGTAGTCGATGTTCACATAACACCACTAGAGGAGAGACAACATATATCTCATCAAAATAACGAACGAATACCAAATTCACATGATTACTTATAACAAGACTTGTCCCATGTCCTTAGAAAAAAAACGTAACTACTCACAAACCATGTTCATGTTCATAATCAGAGGAGTATTAATTATCATAAAGGATCTGAACATATGATCTTCCACCAAGTAAACCAACTAGCATCAACTACGAGGAGTAATCAACGCTACTAGCAACCCACAGGTACCAATCTGAGGTTTGAGACAAAGATCAGATACAAGAGATGAAGTAGGGTTTGGAGAGGAGATGATGCTAGTGAATATGTTGATGGAGAATGACCCCCTCTCGATGAGAGGATCATTGGTGATGACAATGGCTTCGATTTCCCCCTCCGGAAGGGAAGTTTCCATGGCAAAACAGCTGTGTCGGAGCTCTAGATTGGTTCTATCCAAGTTCCGCCTCGAGACGGCGGCGCTTCGTCCGGAAAGCTTCCTTGTGATTTTTTCCAGGTCAAAACCCTTCATATAGTAGAAGATGGGCGTCGGGGACCTGCCAGGTGGGTCACAAGCCTGTGAGGCGCGGCCAGGGGGTGGTCACGCCTGGCAGGCTTGCCACCTCCTGGTAGGCCCCCTCTGGTATCTGTTTCGCCAAGTATTTTTAATATATTCCAAAATAATTCTCCGTAAATTTTCAGGACTTTTGGAGTTATGCAGAATAGGTATCTCAGATTTGCTCCTTTTTCGGTCCAGAATTCCGGCTGTCGGCATTCTCCCTCTTCATGTAAGCCTTGTAAAATAAGAGAGAAAAGACATAAGTATTGTGCCATAACGCATAATAACAACTCATAATGCAATAAAATAAAAGAATGATGCAAAATGGACGTGTCATGGGCTCATTTGGCCTTCCCCATTTTATTTCATTTTTCATACGGAGTCTCATCCCGACTTGTGGGGGAATCGTAGTCTCCATCATCCTTTACTCACTGGGACAATTCACTAATAAGGATGATCATCACACTTTTATTTACTTACAATTCAATATGAAGAACTGATAGGACGATATGAATCTATATGAATGTCTCTCGTAATGTACCAGGATGTGCAAGATCTAGCGTGACATGTATCAAAATATGATGAACGGTGGCTTTGCCACAAATACTATGTCAGCTCTATATGATCATGCAAAGCAATATGATGATGAATGAACTAGTCATGTGAAGTGACGATGGAATTTGCATGCCACTATATCTCGGAATGACTATGGAAATGCCATAATAGGTAGGCATGGGGGATGTTTTGAGGAAGATATAATGAGGCTTATGTGCAACAGAGCGTATCATGTCATGGGATTTGGATGCACTGGCGAAAGTTGCACCGACCCTCGAGGTGAGAATGGGCTATGCATGGTGTCGGTGCACTGGAGTTTTGGGCTCTCTAGTGCCCCTTACTCATGCATGGGCAGTAGTGGCCACCCTAGCAGCAAGGCCCAACAGGGACTTTCTGGATACCAACACAGGAGAATCAAGACCACCGGCAAGACCTTGCCAGGAGGACTATCGAACCCCCAGGCAAAGCAAGGCCCCGGCAAGGCAAAGCCCCGGCAAGGCGAAGCCCCGGCAAGGCCCCGCCAGTGCACGGGCCAGGTGTCGATCCACCTGGACGCGTGTCGTGGCATCGACATTGGAGGGGGCTAAACGGCACCGATGGGACGGGCTCCCGTCTCGTCCCACTAACGGATAGAGATGCCTGACGGTGCATTAAATGCGCCTGTCCTACTCCATTAGTGTTAGGTATGATAGCATTGTAGCTCTGTAGACCCTCTGTACACACTGTACGCCACTATTGGGATCCCCTTCAGAGTATAAAAGGAGGCCCAGGCCGATACGGTAGAGGACTTTTCGACTTTTGGGACTTTCTAAGAACACTCTCAATACAATCAAGCAGGAGTAGGGTTTTACGCATCCGTGCGGCCTGAACCTAGGTAAAGATCCCCGTGTGTTGTTCATTAGACCGGCTCTTTGTGTGAGCCTTCCCCTCGCCAAACCGAAAGGGTTCCCTATGATCCCATAGGTGTTCATTCCCACGACATCTTTGGCACACCAGGTAGGGGGCGACAATAGGTCGTGCGAACCCGTTCTGGTAATCAGCGCGCCAGTTTTTTCACACTCATCATCACCATGGCCCCTAAGAAGAAGGGCCTGACAACAGTTGGCCCATCCACGTCCGTCGTCCCTATATCCGCGCACACAAGAGACGGCATAAATGCAGGTGGAGGAGGAGGAGGTGGAGGTTCAAAACTTCCACGATGCTCCGATGATCAAGGCCAAGCGAGCGGCGACGCTCGCCGCGGAGACACCCATGGCAGCGGTGAGAACCCCTGCGCCCTTGGTTCTCAGGACGGGGCGGTACCACCTGCGGGTGGTACGGTGAACTCCGAGGGCGGAAGGGTATCTTCGAGGGCACCCACACCAGTGCTTGGGCCGCGACCTTCTTAGGATGCACGTGGAGAGTCGTGCCACGGCGCCCGCAGTTCCCAACGTCCCCACGGGAAATCTTCTGTGCATCATTCCCAAGATGCACGGGACCAGCATGCTCACCAGCATGCTAGCGGGAGTGGCATGCCGACGCGAGACCGCGGTGGTGCTCCTTCTAAGATGGTTAGGAGTCAGAGCACCTCGTGTTCCTCTCGCCATTTGCTGCCAACCACGTCGGAGGAAGCAATGGTGCGGGCGCAGCTACTCCTAAGCTTCCCTCCTACTGCGGAGAAGCTCGACAAATGGAGAGCCACCATTCAAAGCCTCCTTAGCCTCGCAGATAAGTTTTGGTCCACCGAACCGGCTCACGCCGGTGGTGAGAGGGTTGGAGGCGGCGTGACTTCGGCACACTCTCCTCCACAGCAACATCGCCGGTCACCGACTCGACGGACCTACACTTACAATGGCTACGCGATGGCATTGTCTAACCCACGGATACGCTGCGATCAGCGTCAAGTTCTTCGAGAACATGGCAAGGAAGACGCTCGAACTGCAATCGAGCAACGGCGGGAAGCGCGCCTCCAGTCTGATAGGCGCGCGGGGCCCACTATAGACAAGTCTCCGCCATGGTATCCTATCAGCCTACCTTATGAGGTGGGTTGTCCAGCGTTTACGCGTGAGCTGCGGCAAGTCCAGTGGCCCAACTCCAGCACATTCAAGCCAGAAGTCCCAGAGAAGTATGACGGCAAGACTCATCCATTGGAGTTCCTGAGCATCTACACCATTGTGGTGCAAGCTGTCGGGGTCGCGACGACAAGATACTCGCCAACTACTTCCCATTGGTGCTTAAGCCCAATGTCAGGTCATGGTTGATGCACTTTCCATACGGGTCCATCGCCTCCTGGGTAGACTTGTGCCACGAGTTTGTTTGCGCCTTCATATGAGGTCATCAAGCTCTTGGCCAAGAAAGTGATCTACACATCATCCCTCAGAAGGAGGGTGAAACTTTACGCGAGTACATCCAAAGGTTCAGCCACATGCATCACAACATCCCAGACGTTCATCCTACCGCTGTTATCAGCGCGTTCCATCGGAACGTGCGCAACCGCAGGATGCGGGAAGAGTTGGCGATGAACAGAGTCAGGGACATGGCCGAGCTTTATGCTTTGGCAGAGAAATGTGCTCGAGCTAAAGAAGGGAGGAGACTCCCCGGCGAATACGTCGGTGCAAGGGTCGACTCTAAAGATGAAGACATTGCTACCCCAGCAAAGAAGGGTCGGCGGTGGAACAATAAGCCCAAGGGCAAAACTGTACTTGTCGTCAAGGGATCCGGCAACCCCGGTTGCACCAAGAAGGGCAAGGTTGATGGCCCCGGCGATGATGTTGCCGGGTGCGCCTCCTACCATGCCATGGCGGCTGCTGACAAGCCAGAAAGCTCTGGCAAGCAGTATTGCAAGATCCATCACACCAAGGGCCATGATCTCCAAGACTACCAGCAAGTTGAGCAGCTTGCCGAGAAGCAAAAAGCCGAGTACGAGAGGCAAGACAAGGAGAAAGGCCAAGATGGTGTCGAGGGGTCCAGCAAGAAGCGTGTCGGACGAGCGGGTCGCCACGGCAAACCCAAGCAACAAAAAACCGGCCCACCCATGGCCGCGACAAACAAGAGGGAGATGATGATGATGTCGAAGAGGGCGACGAGTCCAGTGAGCATGAGTTTCAGAAGGCTACAGAGATGATGTGCATAGAGGGAGGTGCCTCGTTGCATTCCTCTCACCGCCAACTCAAATAGTAGGCGCGCGAGGCTAACGTGACAGAGCCCTCTATTGGTGCACATAGACCTCTAAAATGGTCCAATACTCCTATCATCTTCGACGCCGAGGATCACCCTGATCGCGTAACTGCGGTCGGGTGCTTGCCGTTATTGGTTTCGCCAACAATTCGCAACCTCAAGGTGATGAAGATGTTAGTCGACAATGGGGCCAGCCTGAACCTGATCTCACCTGATGTCATTCAGAGGCTACAAATTCCTGACGAAGATCTCGAGCCGACAGGCGCTTTCCAATGGGTCAATTCAGGAAGAACTCGTTCGAAGGGCAAGGTCACGCTGCCGATGATATTTGGCAGTGATATCAATTGCAGAACGGAGAAGATCGTTTTTGACGTCACCAGGATCTTGTTGCTGTACAACGGCATTCTTGGTCGCCCAGCACTGGACAAGTTCATGGCGGCCACCCACTTCGCTTACAACAAAGATGCCCGGGCCAATGAGTGTCATCACTATCAACTT
Source organism: Hordeum marinum (assembly GCA_022496015.1). Lineage (NCBI taxonomy): Eukaryota > Viridiplantae > Streptophyta > Magnoliopsida > Poales > Poaceae > Hordeum > Hordeum marinum. Next base: position 385,692,986 of record CM039672.1, read on the forward strand.
TGACAAGAAAAGCGCACTTATCTGCATCGACCAACTCTACCTGGGTGCAGTCGTAGCACCTGCCGCCAAGGCACTTACTCTCGCCGCTGAAGCTCCCGGGTAGAAGAAGACCGGTAAGGCCTCTGGCGCACATTCCGGCAAGCGCACCTCCTCAGAGTGTTGTGCTCCCGTTGACGATGTGCCATAGAGCTCCATCGGAAAGAGCACAAAGTCCAAGGCTACTCCGCCAGAGACCAAGAAGGTGCCCGCCAAGGAGGACGGCACGGGGGGAACTTTCACCATAAGTTCCACCCTTGATGACAAATAGGAAAGCGCGCTCGTCGCCTTCCTGTGCACGAATGTCGATGTGTTTTCATGGCAACCATCTGATATCCCCGGTGTTCCTAGGAAGGTGATTGAGCACCACCTTGCCGTCTGCCCACACACGCGGCCCGTCAAGCAGAAGGTCTGAAAGCAAGCTTTGGAGCGGTAATAGTTTATTGCCGAAGAGATTAAGAAACTAGAGGCAGCTAGCTTGATCAGAGGAGTACTCCATCCAACATGGTTGGCCAATCCGGTTTTAGTGCGCAAGGCGAATGGAAAATGGTGGTTGTGCATTAACTTCATAGACATCAACAAAGCCTGCCCCAAAGATCCTTTTCCCTTGCCGCGCATCAACTAAATTGTGGACTCCACCGCCGGTTGAGATCTGTTGTCTTTCCCTGACGCCTATTCCGACTATCATCAGATTTTCATCGCCAAGGAAGATGAGGAGAAGACTGCATTTATCACCCCATGGGGTACGTATTGCTTTTTGCGTATGCCTTTCAGGTTGAAAAGTCCTGGTTCTACATTTGCAAGAGCGGTCCAGATTGGTTTTGAGCCCCAGCTACATAAAAATATGGAGGCTTATATGGACGACATAGTAGTCAAAACCAAGGACAAGGCTACGCTCATATCAGACCTAGAAGAAACATTTGCCAACCTGCGCAAGATCAACATGAAGCTCAACCCTGAGAAGTGTGTGTTCGGTGTTCCTCCGGCAAGCTTCTCGGGTTCTTTGTATCTCAACGAGGAATCGAAGCGAATCCCGACAAGATCAAAGCAATTGACCAAATTGAAGCACCAAGACGAGTCAAAGATGTGCGCCGCCTTGCCGGTTGTGTTGCTGCTCTGAGTAGGTTCATCTCAAAATCCGTTGAGCGTGCCCTGCCCTTTTTAAAAATATTGAAGAAGGCAGGTCCAATGAAATGGGCTCCGGAAGCGGAGGCAGCGCTGCAAGATTTGAAGAAGTACCTCTCCACTCCTCCAGTCCTAGTCACGCCAAATCCACAAGAGCCATTGTTGCTGTATCTGGCGGCAACAAATCAAGTGGTGAGTGCTACACTAGTGGCTGAAAGACAAGTTAATGAAGAAGCAACGGCAACGGCAGGGCCGCCAAGCAACGAGCCAGGACGTTCCCCGGTAGGGTCTGGTGCCGGCAAAGAAGGATTTGCGCATTTAAATGAGACAATCCAGAAGAAGAAGGTGGAACAGCGACCAGTCTATTTTGTCAGCTCCTTGTTGCAGGGGGCTAGGTCAAGATATTCTGGCGTGCAAAAATTGCTCTTCGGCCTTCTTATGGCCTCAAGGAAGCTGCGCCATTACTTCCAAGCACATGAGATCACCGTCATCACCCGCTTCCCGCTACAACGGATCTTGCGAAACCCGGAAGCTACCGGTAGGATTGTGGAGTGGGCTTTGGAACTGTCAAGCTTTGGCCTCAAGTTTGAAAGCACTTCGACCATCCAGAGCAGAGCATTGACGGAGTTCATTGCAGAATGGACCCCCAAGCCAGATGAAGAGGTTCCAGAGCCAACTCTCCCCGGCAAGGAAACCGATCAAGAGTGGATCATGTATTTTGATGGGGCTTTTTCGCTTCAAGGTGCCGGTGCTGGAGTGCTACTTGTCGCACCCACCGGAGAGCACCTCAGATATGTGGTTCAGATGCACTTTCCCCAAGAGATATCAACGAACAACACTAGTGAGTACGAAGGACTGCTTGCCGGTCTTAGGATCGCGGCGGACCTTGGGATCAAGAAACTTATTGTCAGGGGTGATTCTCAACTTGTCGTCAGGCAGGTGAACAAAGATTACCACAGCCCGTTAATGGAAGCTTATGTAGATGAAGTAAGGAAGTTGGAAGAACGTTTTGACGGCCTGCAAATGGAGCATGTTCCACATGTAGAAAATAGATTTTTTTTCAAAACTAGCACCAAAATACACCAAATTCGAATAAAGTATGCCCAGTTTAAAAAAATCAAATCTAACACCCCGTCGGCTCTACTGGGCCGACGGGGGACCGGTCGGCTCTGTCCAGGCCGAAGAGGGCCTGTCAACTTAAGGCAGGCCAAAGAGGCCGTCGTTGGCCAACGCCAGGCCGAAGAGGGCATGTCGGGCGCCAGGAGGCCGAAGAGCCCCTGGATAAGGCCCGACGCCGGCTCCCTTCTTCCTCCTCCTGCCTGGTCGCTCATCCCCTCTCTCCCTCTCGTTTCTTTGCACTGAAAATACCCCCCCCCCCTTGATCTCCTTCATCCTCCACCTATTTTCTGTTTCAATCCATTGAATCAATAGATCGTGTCCCTCTCCCCCGCCGTACGGTCCCATTTTTCGCAATGGGGTAGTGTGTTGTTCGTTTGGAGGAGACATGGTGGGGTGGTGGAGGTGTGAATGGTGAGAAGGTGGAGCGGTGAGTAAGAAGAAGAAGGTGGAGAGGAAGAAGAAGGTCACAAGCACGTGTCGAAGGTATACATTTTTTCTGTTAGTTTTTGTTAGTTTTTTTAATGTACGTAAAATTAGTTTAGGTTAGTTTTATTAGTGTAGTGATTTTATTGTATGTGTTAATAGTGTAGGTTTATTTAGTTTACCTAGTGGAGTCATTTTCAGTGGAAGCTTGCTATTTTAGTGTAGATTTATTTTAGTGTAGGTTCATTTTAGTGTACATAGGTATATTGTAGTGTACGTTTATTTAAGTGTAGATTTGTTCGTTGCGAATAATGAGAAGTTGGCAATGTTTGACAGGTGAAAATGTCTGAATCCGTAAGTTTCACTGTGTATTACGGCCCTGGTAATGTTCGATATAATGAGTTGGGGGTTGATCTTAGCGAGTTTAAAAAAGGTGAGATGACACTGTCAAACCCGGACAGACTGGACATTAGGCAGTTGAAGCACTGGTTGACTACTAGTTTTGGCCTGGATCCTGAAGTTTGTTTCGTCAGTATTCATGCATTGTATATCAAATCCTATAAAAATGTCAAGTGGGAGTTGATTCTGATAGATAGGAGCCAGCATTGGTTGTCCCTGTTAAGTCATTCCACAGACCGAAGAATCCATCTGTATGCCCTAGTGCAACCAGTGGCGAAGGAGGAGAATATCATACCACCCAACATGGGGTGTGAACCAGGCCAGAGTAGTCAAGTGGCTAACAAGATTTATATATCCGAGTCACAGCCACCGGATGTGAATGCTAGCCAAGCCGAGAAAGAGTCAGATTATGTGCCACACAATGTTAGTGGTCATGCTACTGGGCAGAGTATTTAGTCGATAGTATTAGCTGCCTCTGGTCTTGCTGATGGGGATGAGGAAGGCGATGAAATGCAGATGGTGATGGAGGAAGAGGACAAGGATGGGATTGCAGAGGATCTTGATTCTGAAAATTCCGAGGATGAGGAGGAGGTACCGATTCCTGCTGCATGGGAGCAGGACATATCCGCCGGCATTACTGGCAACGATGGCCATGAGACTCCATGGGAATATAATCTGAACCAAGTCCAGATCGGGGCTATGTTTGACACAAAGAAAAAAATGAAGTATGCGGTGATAAAGTGGGCTATGTCTACGCAGAGGGTTTTCCGGACACATATATCTAGTCCAACAAAATATACGTGAAGTGTGTTGAATCAGGTTGTCCTGCGAAGGTGCACGGCCACGTGCCAAAGTATAACATCCACTGGGTTGTCACAAATGTTGTCCCACATAATTGTGTGAGAAAAAACATGTTGGTCTGTCATCCAAACCTTACTTCAACTCTCAAAGCGCAACTCATGTATACTGAGACAGTGAAGAAGAAAGATATGGAAGCAAAACACATCCAGACAGCAGTGAAGGTTAGATGGAATTATGACATTCCGTATGGGAAGGCTTGGAGGGCTAAGCAGAAGGCTATGGAGGAAAGGTTTGGGACGTTCTTAGACTCATATGATAATGATGTCCGTCTCCTTGACATACTGAAGGAGAGGAATCCCGGCACTTATGTTAACATACAACACATGAGGTTGGATAGTATACCAGATTACAAGGTGTTGAAACTAGTATTCTTCTCTTTCGGTATGTGCATCGAAGCTTTCTGGCATTGTCCTCCTGTGATGTTTGTGGATGGTACATTCTTGACTGGTCAGTACAAAGGGCAAATCCTCACTGCTATTGGTGTGGACGGGAACAACCAAATCATCCCACTAGCCATGGCATTTGTGGAGGGTGAGAACTTTCCGAGCTGGGTATGGTTCTTCCGGCAAGTTAAATTGTGATCGTGAAGGACCGAACAAATGTGTGTCTCATTCATGGCAGACATCCTGGTATATTGAAGGTCGTGAAGACATTGAGTAATCCAACTGCTGACGAGCCAACACATTGGAAGGACTTGCAAAGCCGGTGGTGCATGCGCCATCTGGGTGTAATTTTTTTCTCACAGTTCAAGAACAAACGGTTGATGAACTTTTTCAAAAAGTTATGCAAGAAAAACCAGCGGCACAAATACGAATTTATTTGGTCAAAACAAGATGAGTTCACTAAGAAGCAGGTCGTTGCTAGGAAGAAAATGGAAAAAGACCATGTTAAATTAACAGCACTCATCGCGGAGCTTGAGGAGCCAGTTGGTCTTTGTGACTTGCCAACAATTGACCCTCCTAATACGAAGAGAAAGAAGGGCAGGGCAATAAGAATTTTTCTGAGTGGATAGAGAAAGAGCCTCCAGTGAATTGGTCATTGCTGCATGACACCCATTGAGTTAGGTATGGCCACATGACTTTGTACTCAGAGGGAATAGAGCATTGCCAGTGACAGCTATTGTGGAGGGTGTATTCCATGGCACTTTGAGATATTTCAGAGAAAGGCACGAGTTAGCAAAGAAGCATATTGCAGAGAATCAGAACACTCCTTATTGTAGTCGTGTCATGGAGTACATGGCTGAGAAGATAAAGAAAGCAAAAAAGCACACTGTCACGCTCATAGGTAATCAGGAAAGCAGGTATGAGATTCAGCTTCCTAGTGATGGTTTTGGTTCTGCAAATGAGGTGAAGACGCATGAGGTTAAAATTGGAAATGAAGTTTATCCAACTTGTGAGTGTACATGCAACAAACCGCAGTTATTGCACCTGCCTTGCTCACATGTGTTGGCTGCCCGTGGCCAGATTCAGTTGGACGCTATCTCCTTCGTGTCTCCGTACTATTCATAAGAGGCGGTACTAAATGTGTGGACAGGTGAGATGATGGGGTTTAGAGTCGTCGGCAATTTCAAGAAAGTTAACGATGGTGAAAGAGTATACATCCCGGATCCTGGACTTCTACGAACTAGCAGGGGCAGGCGTAAGGTAAAGCGCATCCGAAATGATATGGACCAATCTAAAGCTGGCGGAGCAACCAGACAATGTTTGCTCTGCGCGGCTTATGGGCATAGGATGAAATATTGCCCCGATCTGAAGAAAGACGGTGCTTCCACATCGACGAGTGCTTCCACATCGATGACTGCAACAACAGTTGCTAGAGGAGGTCCTGCCAGTCGAGGTGGACGTGGCAGTCGAGGCCGAAGGGGCGGACGAGGAATGAATAACTCAGATGCTACATAATGTGTGGGACTATGTTTTAATTTGTAATATGTGGGACTATGTTTTTATTTGTACTATGTGTGCACTATGTTTTAATGTGTAATATGTGAGACTATGTTTTTATTTGTAATATGTGAGACTATGTTTTTATTTGTAATATACAAACACCTATGTTTTATTTTGTAATAAGTTTGGACTATGTTTTAACCTGTAATATTATGGACCATGTTTTATTCTTTAATATGTCTGGACTATGTTCTCATTGTACATATGGCTTCGTATCCGTTGCTTGATGGTAATATCGATAGAGGGCACCGAGGCGCACTTACGAAATCGGGCACGAACTTAGACGTCTTGATCACTCGCATGCCAAAGTCTAACTGGATGATACACCCTTCATGGATTGATAGGTATGTGTCGGTATAATCACTTACTATGTCTGACATCGTTTTGATAGATGCTAATTGTATGCTACATTCTATTTAATTTGTAGGTTAAGTTGGGCTGGACTTCTACCCTTGGCACGACTGGTTGAGGGTAGATTGGATGAGTGGGTTGATCACCCAGACTTGGATGACGCAGGGGAACCAATGCAGTTGCACAAGAGGCAAGTATCACGTTTCTCTTATGAAAGGTCACTCCTTACCTGCTTAGTGGATAGATGGAGACTAGAGACACATACGTTTCACTTTCCCTAGGGAGAGATGGCACCTACTTTAGAGGATGTGTCTTACTTGTTGGGATTCCCTGTGGCACGTACTGCCATAGGATCTTTAGAGGTAGAAAATGGCTGGCTAGCATCTATGCATGCCCTTTTTTGGCTGCGGTGCCAACTATGACGGTTCTAGACAACGATCGTCACAGGCCTCTTTTTAGGTGGTTGAGTCAGTTTCAGATTGTCGCCTTAAGATATCCCACTGTTCAGTTGTCAGAGGCATAGATTGACCGGTCCCTAGAGGCATATATTATGTGGTTGTTCAGCAAGACGATGTTCATGGAGAACCACGTGACCATTGTCGATGCATGACTCATTGGTGTTGTGCGAGGGATAGCTAACGCACGTTGCCCAGAGAACATTGTGTAGAGGAGTTTCGGTTCTGCTGTGTTAGCAGCTACGTATAGAGGCCTGTGCAAAGCTTGCCAGTTGAAGCATAGAAAATCTGGTCTTGCCAGATGTCCACTATTGTTGCAGCTTTGGTCATATGAGAGATTCCCTATTGGTCGACCCTACGTTAGCGTTGACAAACCTTTTGGTAATGAGGACATGGCTGGACATTACGAGCCTACTATCGGCGACTTGCCTACTATGGGATCTGTTTGCGCACGGAGAGAGGTATTTTCATAATTACAAATGTTTATTTCTCGCTATTCAATATTATGTACTAATGTTTGTTGTCATGCACAGAGACAGTTTGCGCCTAGCCAGGTGAGGGGCTGCTACCCCTCCTTCACGATGCAGTTTGATAGTTTGCACGAGGATCAATTTATATGGGAGCCATACACCCATAAGGCTATTTTAGATAGGTACCCAAGTGGGATTTCTGGATTGTGCACTAGAGATCGGCATTATTGGATGACCAAGGCCAAGTTGGTGTTCGACGTGACGGTTGAGGAGATGGCTATTAATAGGGTGATGAGACAGTTCGGTCTATGCCAAGAGCCTGACATTCATGTTATTTCACACTTACCAGATCATGTGCACAAGTAAGTAATACTACTTTAGTTCTTATCTCTGCATTTGGCTTATAGCTAATCATGCAACGTGCATTTCAATCGCAGGTACAGTCGCGTAGGAGGAAACAAGTCCCACCACTCTTGGTTTTGCGACATCAGGCCTTACCTCGATGAATTGACTACTACACCGACAAATGTCTGGGATGAAGTCCGTGCCTTCGACTGGGACAAGTTCAAGTTATATCTACAGCGTTACAGGTAGAGCACAAGGATCTACTTGGTTCCATCAGCTGCTTCGGATCATATTCCAGTTCCTCTCGCCAGCGATCTGTTCCCAACTTCCTCAGTTGTGGGAACCAGACACCACGCGGTATGTCCTTAGTTTTTCTCACACGCTACGTTTTCCCTTAACCTGAACATGTACAATTGGTTAACTTTCTGTGTACAGGGTGAATTGTCAACTCAGGCGCTAGAGGAGGTAACCGCTTTAGTGGACCGCTTTGAGAGAGGAGAAAATATCCCACAGCGAGATGCAGTATCAAGGTTGAAGAGTCTTCAAGCGAAGATACGCGGGATCGTCGCAGCTGTTAAATGTAGATGATCTTCGGATGTTGTTAACACTCATGGAGCACATAGTCCGACACGCCCCTCTCTACAGTGTTCGGAACCTCGACCTTCACAACCAGGGAGCTCCTCCTGGCAGCAGGCACCTCCTTCGCAGCCAGGTATCTCTTCCTGGCAGCAGGCACCTCCTTCACAACCCGGGGGCTCCAGCTGGCAGCAGATACCTCCTTCACAACCTGGGGGCTCCTCCTGGCAGCAGACACCTCCTTCACAACCTGGGGGCTATTTCTACCAGCAGCCACCTCCTTCACAACCCAGGGGCTATTTCTACCAACAGCCACGTCCTTCACAACCCGGGGACTCTTCTTGGCTTCAGCAGATGGACCTAGGTAACTTAACTTTGTACATTCTTTTAAAAATTGTAGCCTCGTAAGTCATTCTTTACATGTTTTACTTTACCACAGGCGGCAGCCAGTCGCAACCGTTCATGACTTCAGTTCAGTCACCTGTGTTTACTGGTCCTGGTTCGTACATACCCGGTGATGGCGAGGACGATGACCGTGGTGCATGCACCTATGGTACCTCGGAGACAGTTCTTGCCACTCCACCACCACCATCGACGCAGGAGACACAGACACCAACGGACGAGGTGTTCTATGGTCGTGGTCATCGTGACATTCGTCCACCGCCTCAGCGTTTATCGCCTTCCGGTCCACGTCCGAGGAAGCCCAAGATTTGTCGCCGTCCCTAGCAGTGATATGGTTATCTACGTATTAGACACGACTATCTATTTATGTATGAGACATATGTAGCCTCTATGTATCGGACATATTCATGTATGCGACATATTCATGGTTGAGACTTATTTGGTTTAGAGAGACAACACTAGTACTGCAAACTAAATGCATCCAAATGAATTAGATAGTACAACTGAATTAAACATTACGACTGAATTAAACGTTACAACTGAATTAAACAGTACAACTAAATTAAACATTAAAACTTAATTAAACAGCACTACAGAAAACACCACCACAAAAAACAGTACTACATGAAAAATGTACTACATGAATGCATCATCATCATCATCTGTCGATGCATATCTCTTGCCCTTTGTCGATGCAGAACTCTTGCCCTTCGATGATGCGGTCGTCTTCACCTTGGTACTCAGCATGAAGATGTCGTCTTCGTCCTCCGTCGATGCAGAACTCTTCCCCTTCGTCGATGCAGAACTCTTGCCCTTCGTCGATGCAGAACTCTTCACCTTGGTACTCGGCATGAAGAGGTCGTCTTCGTCCTCACTTTCTGCTGACCATAAACCTAAACTATTCACAACAATCCTTAGGTAAGCTTCACCCTTGTGCAGTTGCTTTTGCCATCTGGCGTGCAACCCGAGAAGTTCTTTTCGTATCTCCTCAAAAGTCTTGGGAGGCCACCCACTCCTAGCTAATGAGTGATCCAACTCATTCATTATGAAGTCATTACTAATGAGTTCCTCCCATGGAACTACTCTATCATTCATCTTGAAATTGGCAGCTAGACGGAGAAGACGATCGGACATATCAAAGTGAAAACTACGATCAAAAGGATAGTGAGGATGAGGAGGATGAGACATCTCCACGAAAGGATGGCGGGAGCGGAAGGATGGCGGAGCGAAAGGGAAAGGAAGGGCCTGCTGACCCTCCTTACTGCAGATCTGGTTATATAGGTTCACAAGAGAAGATGGCGGGAGAGAAAGGCGGGAAAGAAATTGGCGAGAGAGAAAGGCGGGAAACAGAATGGAGGGAGAGAATGGAGGGAAAGAAAGGCGGGAAAGATAAAGGCGAGAGAGAATGGCGGGAAAGAAAGTGGCGGGAGAGAATGGGGTGAAGAACAGTGGCGACAGAGTATGGCGAGAAATAAAATGGTGGGATAGTAGGGCGGGAAAATAAAAAGGGGGATAGTAGGGAGAGACAATATGATCACTATGGCAGATGGCTGAAAACAACAGCTAGCTCATGTTCACGCTGTTTGAAGGTTATGAGCACCGAATTGTTGACTTCAATAGACGATGCTAGCAGAAAATTACCGAAACCTTCCTTCTTCAACACCATTCTGTCACCCAAGCTAATGAAGTAGTAACAAGTAATGCTCACAAATATATCATCACCTTCATAATCCAAAGTAATTTCAAGAGTTAAAGAACCAGTCGTAGGAATTGACACAAATTCCATCAAACTCCTCACAACCATGGTAGGAATAACCTGACAAAAACCAGAAAATTATATGATATTCAGCTTACAAATTTAAAACATTAGGTCACAACAAAGAACAAATAAATAAACAATACCCGAAACCAAAGCTTACCGTATGTTGAGAAATAACATTCATGCGATCCATCCTATAAACAAAAGGAGTACACAGTATGTAGTTGTCATCAAAGAGTTATCGCGACATGACATACATTTGATGATAATTCAGAGTGACACCACGACTGTAAAAACAGCTATCAACAAGTTCCCTCTGAGTTTCACTCAGATCCTCAAGAGCTACAAAAAAATGATTTCACAATTAAGCAGAACAGCCTAACGTATATGCTGAAACAAAACTGAAAAGCACTCAAACAAATAACTTACCAACACGGGGTAAAGCAAACAACATAACACCATCCCGATGAAATTCGACACTAATATAAGTTCCATAGTGCTCAAGCATAACAATCATCTTGTCATGATGGCGGAGACCATAATCATTCACAAGTTCGTCCCACGAAGGACCATGGAATTTACTGCTCATCCTACCATGTCTAAACAAAACATGGTATAAGGTACCCTCACTGTTGTGAAGAGCAAGATCAATATCTGTGTCACCTCTCTAAATAGCTAAAGCTCTGTACTCCTCAATGTAACGAGCAAAATGTGATCTAACATTGCACGGAACATACTACAACAAGAATGGAAGCAAACATCATAATCATATAAACAAAGGCATTCGAATATGCCACAGTCAGATAAACAAGATATAGAATCTTACAACACACCTTGAACATCGATGATCCAGCACAATAGTAAATACAGACGCACCGGAATCAATGGCAGAACAAGGGCCACCTGGAGCTCGGCAAAATGGGCAAGCCATTTACCTGCAGATGGACGGTGACCAATAAGAACTAAATCCACAACCGAGTTGAAAGTTCACATTCGATTAAGTTGGAAGCCAAGAAAAATACCGTAGGTCGGTGGAGAGCACCCTGATCTATTGTTTACGCGGGTTGGATAACAAAATGGGTGGTCGAGCAAAGAGATCAGCACGACGGTGGAAGCACCAGAGAGCAACGGGAGTGAGAGGGGCAGCCTGGAGGACGGGGGAGGGTGAAAGGAGTGGTCAAAGGAGAAAGAGAACACTCCTCGGACTTATCCAGGGGCCCATCAGCCTCCCACTGGCCAACAGGGGCCTCTTCGGCCTCCCTCTGGCCGACAGGCCTCTCTTTGGCCTCTGATTGGCCAACAGGGGGCTCTTCGGCCTGCTGTTGGCCGCAGGTGGCTCTTCGGCCTGGTGGAGGCCGACGGGCCCCTCTTCGGCCTGGTGGTGGCCGACAAGGTGTTAGATTTGTTTTTTTTAAATGGGCGTACTGTATTCAAATTTGGTGTATTTTTGGTGCTAGTTTTGAAGAAAAAAATCCCGAAAACAGCGTTGCCGATGGCCTGTCAAAGTGTGTTGCCCTTAAGTTACTTGTGGAACCAGGAACTTTTGTGCTCCAACTAACTCAACCCTCGGTGACACCATCAACTCGGCAAGAAAAGAGAAGGAAGTTAAGTTCCGGCAAGTATTTCCCGGCAGGGCTCCCAGAAGCCGCCGGTGAGAAGGTTGCCAGAGATAACGGCAGGCTTGTCAGTGAGTACTGTGCTCTGGCAGGGCCCTCGGCTCTTGCCGTAGAAGCACATGCTCCCGCCAGGCTTGCCGGGGTGCAATAGGCTCCAGCAAGTTGTCAGGACCCCGATCCTAAGTCATAGGAATCCAGCTCGTAACACATCACATCACTTTGCGGCCTCACGCACGATAACTCCACGGCTGCAGCCTTACCTTAGCCGGGACCGTTTGCGTGTTTTGACTCATGTATGTGAATATGTCACTAGCATTCAAACGACAGAGAATTTGGGCCGACATGACTAGTCATAGTATCCAAGTGGCACATCCGTACGGGAACAGGCATACATAACCTAGTAATGCAGGTGTCGGTCTAAAGTGTGTGTAGACGAGTCATAGCAAGATACAAGGACTCCAATACGTTGTGGGACATAAATGTCATCACTACACGTAGACGAGTCGTAGCAGGCTACGGGGACTCCATTACATTGTGAGACATTTCCCTGAAGGGACAGACATGGCAGCAAAGAAGGATACACGTCGGTCAATCAATGTGTCCGGAGCAGTAGCAAGCTACCAAGGTTCGGTGGAAGCACAAAGAGGCAGTTTCCCGTAAAGAGTACTACTAGAGGCACATGGCTAGGTGTCAGATCCCATACATAACATTGCACGTCACACGTACGCACGACATGCCCGGTATGCATAGATACAACTATGGCATCACAACATAACCATACAACAACACAACTTTTATTTAAGAGGCTTAGAGGAGCCTTGCATAATATGTTCTTACAGGTAGGGGTCACATGACCCGACACTCAAGTCATACAAGCAAGTTCATACAAGCCAAGCGAAAGCATAAAGTTGTCTGAGTACAGACATATGAAAGGGTAAAAAGGCACATGGCCTGACTATCTATAGCCCGCCATAGGGCATAAGGTCGTAGTTGGGACACCAGCTATTCGGCGTTGTCGACATCTAGGTAGAACCCACCTGATGGGTCCCGAGTCTCATCTACAACATTCATTAAGCAAACGTGAGTACAAACATACTCAGCAAGTCTTTAAAGCAGACCTAGTCTAATCATGCTCATGTATCAACAAGGGAAGTAGTGGAGTTTATGCAGCAATGCCAGCTTTCACTCTTGGCTAACCTATACTACACATATTAATTCTTGTTCAAATTTTAGATATCACACACGAGTCCACTAACTCCACATCAATACACCACCATGGATTCACTTCCGTCATCTACGAGAGTGCCATCCACGGTACTCACACTTGTCTTGAGATTTTTATGAGTATCCATCAAGTTATCTATGAATAGCATAAGTTATCAAGTAGTCCATGTCCGAGGACGCAGCTATTCGAACAGATTCATACCGTGCAGGGGTGTCCTCCTTCACACACACTCTCACCGCTTATCGTTGTGTGCTCATAAAACCATGCACCTCGGCAACCTTCAAGCGGAAGCCCAGCGAGGGAGTCGTCCACGACCGTCAATCACACAAGACCTCTAGTCCAGGCTATCGCCTATTTGAGACTGAACCCGCACGGAAGTCCGGTCGAAGTTTCCACTACGGCCCCAAACGATGTTCGCAGGGTTCCCAAGCCCACCATTCGGGTGACCCTTGGTACACCGTGCCACTGCCTACCGCGTCGTAACCTACCCCTAGGGTCAGCGCTATGCACGGCCTCCAGCATACTATAAACACCAGAAACTACTTGCAACTCCTGGACCAAGGACTAAGCTATTGATAAGTCGAGCGGGTCAATTAAGTATCCCAATGTATGGTAGTAACTAGTATTGGATCACAAACACGGAACTTACTTCCTAAGAACGTTCCCAATGAGACAACCCGCTATGTACTCCTACATAGTCTCTCATCGTTACCTTTATCAAATCGGATTCATCATTTAGCTCATCACATCAGAACAATACTGTTTCACTCTAGTTCATCACCCAAATGAATCGGACCTGACACAACTCTAAGCATAGCAAGCAAGTAGGTAAGGCACATCATGGCTCAAGCATCTACCAGGTATGCTAGGTTGCAAGGTTTAGCTATTTACTGTGACAATGACAGGTCATGCAAAGGAATGGGTTCATCTATCGCATATGACGGGCAATTAAACATTTGTCCTAATGCAATAAACAAAAGCAGGAGCGAGAGAATGGGATGATATCGAAATGATGAATGGGGTTGCTTGCCTTGCTGGGAAGCGGGAAGGTACTCTCCTTCGTTAGGATACTCGGGGGTATCCTCGAAAGCAGGGCCGACCGCAATGCAAATAAGTAACAATCAATACAAGGCAAGTTCAACAATATGATGCATGATCATGACATGGCAACATGAATGGATGAGCTAATGCAACTATTATTCAAGTTAGATGGAGTGGATTTGAATCTAGGTTCAAAGTCGTTCTCCATTTGATATTCCATATATTGACCTATTGCTAAATGTTAATGTTCATCTACATAGGTTGCTCTAACATGCATGATAACAGCACCATTGGATTCATTGGATTTTTCTCGTAAATTTTCATATATAAATTATTTCAATCTGAGTTACAGTTTAATTTCTATGATTTTTCTAAGTTTTAACTATTTTCTGGAATTAATTTAAGTCAGAAATTCCTTTAATGCATCAGCATGATGTCAGCTGGTCAACAGGCTGTTAGCAGGTCAAACCTGGCCAGTGGGGTCCACTGGTGAGTGACTCAGTCACTAACAGGGGTTAATTAAATTACTAACCACTAATTAATTAGAAGAGGGCCCACTGTCAGTGGGACATTAGGTTAATTAATTTAATTTAATTAATTTTTTAAACTAAACTTAATTAACAAGGTCGGGCCCCACTTTCCAGTTGACCCTGGGTCAACCCCCGTGGTCAAACTAGTTGACTCATCAGCGTTGAGCCGCCGATGACGTCAGGGACGGCTGAGGGGATCGGAAACCCTCCTCCGACGACCAAATAGACGGCGGAGGGCACCGATCGGCTCTGCGTGCTCGCGCGCGTTGAACCTAACACTTCCCAGGGGCTAGGATGGCCGGAGTCGACACCGGCGTTGAGCGCGATGGCTGCCGGAGCTCGGACGAGCACGGGCTCGTCGAGCCGGAGCTCGAACGGGCCAGCTAATGGCTCCTAGGACTACCTGGGGCCCTCCTGAGCACGCCTACGTGCCTAGGGGCAAGCTTGGGCCACCGCAGCGACGGTCACGTCCTCGCCGACGGCGAGAAGCTATCGGTCCCAAGGTGAAACGATGCTAGAGCACGCTAGCGATGGGGAAAAGAGGGGGAAAGGGCCAGGGGCTCATAGCGGTTGCAGAGGCACCAAGAGCAGGCTCGGGAAAGGCCTGGAGCAGCGGCGAGATTCATTTCTTCGCCGGTGGCCGGAGGTTGAAGACGACAGCGATGCAGAGCTCCCGAAGACGCGTGGCTTGGCGAGGAGGAAGAGGGCATGGAGGTGGAGTGATTGGGGGGCTCAGGAGCAAGGGGGAGTGGCTGGAACGGTGACTACGACGGCGAGTAGGCGGCGGCCATGGTGAGGCAGAGGGGAAAAGAGAGAGAGGCGGGCGAGAGCGAGAGGGAGAGAGCGATGGGGACGGCTCTCTGAGCTTATCCCCGTCATGCTGGTGAGAGGGAGGCAGGCAGGCAGCTGCCGGCATGGCAGCACGGCCGTGCACGCGCGACGGCCACACGCACGCCCCCCTAGCCGCCAGGAGGACGACCACCTCCCTGGGCCAGGTGGGCCGGCGTGGCCTGGGCCTAAGGTGAGATTCCTCTCGTTTTTTATTTTTGTTTCTGTTTTCTTTTCTGACATTTGTTTTATTTTTTTCCAGGCTTCAAAACCTAATTCAAAATATGTTGAAATATTTTGCTAGGTTAGTTTGAATATTTCAAACCCCCACAAAAAGTTTCAGAATATTTTGAATGTCTAAATAATTATAATGCTTTATTTGGCATTTTCAGAAGCTTTATTATTTATTTTAAAATGACACATATTTTCTAGAAATTAGAATGTCCCCTGACATAATAATATTAGCATTTATCAGACATGGCGGGCATTTTGGATTTGTTGGTTTTTCACATCTTTTGAATTGGTTTGATTCAGATGAGGTGATAGGGTTTTTGTTAATCCCCATTTCATGTTGATGCACAAACAAAACATGATGCACACTCGTGCTGACCTGAGCAATACTAAATAGGGATGTGACAACTCACCCCCACTCAAAAGAATCTCATCCCGAGATTTGGAAGTCGTCGGGAAGAGCGCGGGGTACTCTAGTCGAAGACGATCCCTTCTTTCCCATGTGGCTTCCTTCTCGGAATGGTGTGACCACTGAACCTTGAGAAACTTGATGTTTTGACATCGAGTGGTACGCTCATCTTGATCAAGAATACGAATATGGTATTCTTGATATGTAAGGTTATCTTGGAGATCAAGCGCTTCGTGGTCTACTTCGTGGACAGGGTCCGAGAAGCAACGCCTGAGTTGCGAGACATGGAAGACATCATGAACCTTGGAAAGATGTGGTGGAAGTTCCAATTGGTAGGCAACTTCTCCTCGTTTAGCAAGAATGCAAAAAAGGTCCAATGTAACGAGGAGCCAACTTGCCCTTGATACCGAATCGTTGGGTACCCTTTAGAGGTGTAACCCGAAGATAAGCCTTCTCGTCAACTTCATAGGTCACAGCCTTATGATGGCTATCATATTGGCTCTTTTGACGAGATTGGGTTGTTTTCAACTTTTCACAAATAATGCGAACTTGCTCCTCTGCATCCTGGATCATATCCGGGCCAAAGAGTTGCCTCTCTCCGGTTTCTGACCAGTTAAGAGGTGTTCGACACCTTCATCCATAGAGAACTTCAAAAGGGGCTTTGCCCAAGCTTGACTGATAACTATTGTTATAAGCACATTCGGCGAATGGAAGACATTTCTCCCAATTCATACCGAAGGATATAACACAAGCTCGGAGCATGTCTTCAACTATTTGATTGACTCGCTCAACTTGACCACTTGACTGCGGATGGAAAGCAGTGCTAAAGGATAGATGGGTCCCCATAGCATTTTGGAAGCTTTCCCAGAATCAGGAAGTAAAGATACTTCCACGGTCTGAGTTAATCTCCAAAGGAACACCATGAAGAGAAACTATTCGAGAAACATACAACTCCGCTAGCTGGCTAGCAGTTATGCTCTCCCGAACAGGAAGAAAATGAGCCACTTTGGAAAGACGGTCTATGACCACAAAGATAGCATTATTCCCTCTCTTGGTCCTAGGAAATCCGGTGATGAAATCCATACCGACCTTATCCCATATCCATTCAGGAATAGCTAAGGGTTGAAGGGTGCTAGCAGGCCTTTGATTGTAACATCCCAAAATTCCATTTTGGAATGTTATGAATATAGCTATGCATCTATTATCATCATTGCTTGATTGTATGAACTAGTTGAAATGCCTCTTCTGGTTTTCAGAAAGTCCCCTTCTACTTTTCCCTATGTTGCTTCCTCTATTTAAAATTTTTGGTTAAAAGTTCAAATAAGAGAGGAGGAACATGACACTCCACACCAGGGTCTAATTGGTGAATTATTTGAACAAAAATAACCAGGAGTTATTTTGAAAATATTTGCAAAAAGGGTTTAAAAACAATTAGGACATTTCTGAAATAATATTTTTTTCAAAGTGTTCAAATGACAGAATAGAAATGTTCATTAAATAGCATTTATTATTCTGTTAATTTTGATATATAATACCCCTATATTTACAAACGATTTGAATGCTTTAAAAGCTTTTGAATGTCTCCGGAAATTATTAAAAAGAAACGGTAACCGTTTCCGGTATTAAACGGGCCGGCCCACCGGCTTTAAAAGCCGAAACCGTTACCGGTCGGCCGACCGAGCGCAGTAATGCTCCCGCTCTCTCACTGACACCGGGTCCCACCCCGTCCGACCGTTGCCCCGGAACGGTCATCGTCTTCACTCCCCGCGCTCGCCGGATCCGACGCCGGCCGTTACTCCCCCTCACCGGATCTCTCCCCTCTCTCCTCCCCGCACCCCCCCGAGCGCCTATATAAGAGCCCCACGGCCCCGCATCCATTCCCCCCCCGAGCCCCCTTCTCTCTCTCGCCGAGACGCCGTCGATTGCTCGTCGGAGTTCCACCACCACCGGAAGTCGCCGTCGATCGTAGCCACCACCTCCGACCATCATTCGCCACGCCGTCGCCACCAATCGCCTCCGGAGGACCGTCCCCGTCGCCAGGACCACTTCCCCGTCCTCCCCGACCACCGGAACACCTCGCCGTCGCAATCGCCGCTACCGGACTCGCCGGAGTACCCCGACGCCGGCAACCTCCCTCCGTAAGCCCCCTCGACCGTCCGATCCAAATCCCACGGTCCAGATTAGAACGAACTTAAGTCCGAACCGTTTTCTTCTACCGAACGGTCGCCCGCTCTAATTCACCTACCGAACGCCCCCCTTAGCCAATCGGATCGCGCCACGTAGCCCCCTGACCGACGCAAACTTTTTTTCATTTTCTGTTTTGTTTTAATTAACAGAATGTTTTCCAATTTTGTTTTGCTTATATCTTTTAATCTGTTTAGAGTTTTGAGTTGATTCTTTTTGCAATAGCTCACAATTTTCATGTAGTTTCACCCTGTACTTTTAAATTTCAAATTTGAACTATGAAATTTGAATTGAATCAAATTTGCTTAAAATCTTCAAATCTGAATAACTAGAGTTTGAAAATAGATTTTGATATGAATCTTTTTGCTACTGTTTGGTATTAGTTAGGACTATCTTCAGGTATAGTTTGAGGATTTTCATGATATATTTGATTACTGTTTTACCCAAAAAACAGAATCTGCTTATTATTATAATATAGTTTTATAAACTTAATTTTGATTAGTTTGATTTAGAATTTGGTTTTATTTGTTTATTAGGTTCTGTTAGTAAACATTTAGTGTTTTCACTTACTGTTAATAAAAATATAAATTTGCCTAGTTTAATTTTATTTAACATAGGAATCAAAATTTCTTTTCAATTAGGCTTAATTTGACTAAAACAACTAACTAGTAATAGTTTGTTTTCAAACAAAGTTTTCTATATTTTGTTTCTGTTTTCTAAGACAGATTTAATAGTAAATTATTTTTTTTCTGTCAAGAACATGTTTTGTTAACAAATTATAAGTTTAGTTTTACATTCTTTTGTTAATATAACTATAGTTGATTCATATAGTGTTTATCAAAACTTGTATAAACTTCACTAAACTTTTCCCAACAAGCTTAAATTGATTATTCTGTTTATTAATAAAATATTCTATTGTTTTCCTTGTTGTCAACAATTGTTTTGCTATTTCAAAATAGTTTTATTATGTAGTAGTGTTTTCATCATCCCCTTTGGAAAAAACAAAACTTTGTGTGTTTTACTTGCTAGAGACTTTTGTGCATTGTTTGCCTTGTTTGTTTAGTACTTCTTTGCTGAATGTTATGAGTACTTATTTTGGTTGTATGCTTATTTGAGTGCATTGTTTGTTTCGTTAGATTATCCGGAGTGCGAAACTTGTTACCTAGAGTTACTCAAGTACGAAGATCATCAATCAGGCAAGTCACTTTGATCATGTTTTACCCATGTTTTATATGCATTAGTTCTACCATCTCCCCAGTTGCATGCAAGATAGGTTAGTTGGAAACTTGGTTACATAGTAGTAGTATCATGTGGTAGATACCCCTCTCAACCCCTTTGACAACATTGGCCCCGGGAAACGTTGTTTTACCTTTTGCTATGCTATTAGTAGACGGGGTTGGTTGTGTGATTCATGAGAGTTGAGAGAGTTAATAATTTCAAGACCTACATAATGATCAAGATTTCAATACTCCAAGTTTTCAACATACCTCTGGGTGGATGATGGTTGAACGGCGCCCTGGAGAAACCAGTGGTTAGCCTAGGTGATGCTGGAGGTGGCCAGTATTCACGCGGAAAGGTCCACCCAGGCACAAAGGGATGGATGGGTGCTTCAAGACCCAAGGCTTACCTGCACAGCCACAAGTCATTATGGGCTCTGGCTTGGTTGGATATCGTGGTGACCCTGGACAGGCGGTGCTACGAGAGGTAGAAGAACGGTAGGAAAGGATGGGCATCGTCAGAGTCGCAGGGAAACCCTTTGGAAGACCATGTTTTGGTCATCCGTTTCTCAAACACCCTGAAGTGCGAGAAATCAAACGGAGGCGACCAAATCTTGTGGGGAACGTGTGCAAAAACTCTGCAGAGTACTTAAACCTAATCGATTAGCCGTGTCCACGGTTATGGACGACTTGAGCCAAAGGGATTGGAACTTCCGGAACTCTCAACACAAATAATATGATGATGTGGGAATTTAATAATTTTGGGTATGAGAATTGGTTGATGGAACCATCTCATTAATCAACCAACTTAGTAATGCTTTGCTTAGCCCTTTTTCTTGATGTAGGAAAAATTGGCTTTACGCAAAACTTACCACCCCACCTGCCATATAAGCATATAGACTAGCTGATTATTTTCACCCCTCTCTTGTGACTTTGCCGGCATACTCCATATGCTGACCTACACGGCTGCAACGTATCATGTTGCAGAGTATTTTTCCGACCAGGAGTGAGGACACGTTCTATGCTCAGTGAGATGCCCTTGGAGTCGGATGGACTCATCTACCTTCGACGCTTCCGCAAGATTTAGATATTCTCATGAGTTGGCCTTTGGCCACTTTATTGTAATTTTTATCGTAATAAAGAACTCGATATGAGATTTCGATTAATATAATGCTGTGTGATTTACCTTTGATATATACATTGATGTACCGTGTGTGTACCAGCATGATCTTGGGATGGTACGGAAACACCGGAGACTTGACCTTCCAGGTCGGGTCGTTCCAGAAATGGTATCAGAGCACACGCTGACCGTAGGACGTAACCTCTAGGATTGGAAAGCCTTAGGATTGTTTCTCTTTGTCTTTAAATATCTTATACTCTCATCTATTCGTTTCTGACTCCTCTCCGATTATTTCAAAATTTATAGATGGCCACCTTCATCCCAGTGTTGATCACAGAGTTTTGCCAGCCTGACGCAACGATGCCCTTTGGTAAGGAGCTGATGAGGATCGTCAAGGACATAAGGATTGCTTTGCCGAGCATCACCGGGATTCCTATCATGTCATTTCCCCAAGATGGACGCTACAGGATCGAGGTGCATATTCCAGGGAAGACCTTTGGGAATCGGAAGGAACCCATAGATCTCAAGTTCGTGGCACCCAGTTGGATACTTGGAAGAGACATGGCCATTCATCGTGCCCTTGGACGTATCCAGGAGGAATACAGAGGTGGAACCATTTCACCAGGACTCAGCATGGTTTGCCGCAGAGATGCCCATGGCAACATCATCACCAATCCCACTGCAGACACCAATATCTCCTATATCCAGACCTTGGAGACTCACATCAGGACTCTGGAGCTTCGAGTTCGTGCTGACACGAAGACTATCAAGAATCTGATGAATCGTGAGCTGGACCTTGAAGCTGATCTGCGAGAGGCCAACTATGAACACGAGCATGAAGTGAAGGACTTCTTAGAGAGGATTGATGAGCAGAATGCACGCATCGCCACTCTGGAGGAGCATCTAGACATGGGAGAAAACCTTCACCCCGAAGGAGACATGGCACCCTTCATCAGCGACGATGAAGACTATGAGGAAAGCACCACCGGAGGACCTACGACTATGCACTTTTGAGGAGAACATTAGTTATGCCCTCCAATGTATCTTTATTTTAGTCGTTAAAGCGTAGGTCGATGTTTAGTTGTCTGAGATTTGTATTTTCCGATGTTTGACATTGATTGAATAAATGAATGAGTGTTTCGTGTGATATGTTTGTTGCATTGCATATGGGTAGTGAATTTCTTCCAGACCCTTGTTCTATTCTAATTCTCATCCCTCTGAAAACAGCAAGATGCCTCCACGACGTGAGACCGATTTCACTTTTCCACCGGAACTCACCCAACTCCTTCAGCAACAGAATGCACTGATGCAACTATTGATTCAGAATCAGACCAACAACCAGAACAACAACAACAACCACCATCCACCCCAGACTGACAATCTCACCCGTTTTCTGAGGTTGAACCCTCCAACTTTCTCCAGCAGCACTGAGCCCATTGTGGCAGATGACTGGCTCCGCAAGATGGAGAGAGAACTTGTCACCGCTGGATGCACTGACGCTGAGAAAGTGCGATTTGCCGCACATCAACTGGAAGGACCAGCAGCATCATGGTGGGAGAATTATACCACCACTTATCCTATTGCAGATGTGACTTGGGAGCAGTTCAAGCTTGCTTTCCGCACCGCTCATGTTTCAGCTGGAGCCATGAGTTTAAAGAAGCGCGAGTTTCGCAACTTGCGCCAGGGTAATCGTTCCGTGGCCCAATATGTGGACGACTTCAACACATTGTCACGTTATGCCCCAGGAGATGTGGCCGATGATGCGGCCAAGCAAGAAAAGTTTCTGGAAGGACTCAATGATGAGTTGAGCATACAGCTGGTAGTGGCTAATTTCAACAACTACCAAGAGCTGGTGGATAAGGCACTTATTCTGGAAGGTAAACAGCAGCAGATTGAGAACCGCAAGCGGAAGTACACTCAGGGGAAGTTCAACTCTGGAGCTCATCAGAAGCCTCGTTACTCCCCGTACTCCGGGAATACCGGATCAGGAAATGGTAAGTTTGGAAAGCACACTCATACTGTGCACAACCATGGAGGTCACCATCATGGAGGAAATGGGAATAACCGTCTCAACCATGGTAACTTCAAGAGTGACAATGGGAATGGGAACAACAACCAGCACCGTCAAGTTCCTGCTCAGAAGGATCTGAGTCACATTACCTGTTTCAAGTGCCAGAAGACAGGGCACTATGCTACTGAGTGTCCCCAGAGTAAGCAAGGCACTGGAAACGGCACTAACAACGGCAACTCCACAGCCAAGAAGCCCAATCCGTTTCCCCGTGCTCACGTGAATCACATCAACGTGGAAGAAGTCTATGATCAGCCCGAGACTGTGGTTGGTAAGTTTTTATTGCATTCACGTCCTGTTACAGTACTTTTTGATTCGGGTGCAACTCATTCATTCATATCAAGGGTAGTTGTGGATAAGTATGGTTTGCCCACCAAAACCCTTAGTCAGCCAATTCAGGTTAGTTCTCCAGGAGGTATGATGATGGCAGGGATAGGATGCCATGCCTTGAAACTCAATATAGGGAACCATGTTTTTTCCACCGACCTCATCGTCTTAGAGTCACACGGATTGGATGTAATCCTAGGCATGGATTGGATGACCAAGTATGAAGGAAATCTTGATTGCCCTAGCAAGTCTGTTTCACTCACCACCCCGGAGAACAAGAGGATTAAGTATGTATCCCGACGCACACGTATGAGTGCTCGGTTAAATTCTCTCACAGGAGTTGTTCAGGAGGAAGTACCTGTGGTAAAAGAATTTCCAGATGTATTTCCGGAAGAATTACCAGGAATGCCACCAGATAGGGAGATTGAGTTCTTAATAGAGCTACAGCCAGGGACAGCCCCAATTTCCAAGAGACCCTATCGGATGCCCGCAAATGATCTGTTGGAAATCAAGAAGCAAATTAAGGAGTTATTGGACAAAGGTTATATTCGCCCAAGTTCTTCACCTTGGGGAGCCCCAGTTCTTTTGGTGGAGAAGAAGGATAAATCTTTGAGAATGGTAGTGGACTATCGTGCCTTGAACGAGGTGACTATCAAGAACAAGTACCCTCTACCGATGATTAATGATTTGTTTGATCAGCTCGTAGGAGCCAAAGTATTCTCCAAGATCGATCTTCGATCAGGGTATCACCAGTTGAAAATTCGTGAACAGGATATACCCAAAACAGCTTTCACCACGAGGTATGGCTTGTATGAGTATACGGTCATGTCTTTTGGATTGACTAATGCTCCTGCCTACTTCATGAATTTGATGAACAAAGTATTCATGGAATACCTAGACAAGTTTGTTGTGGTGTTCATCGATGACATTCTGATATTCTCCAAGAACGAGGAAGAGCATAAGCAACATTTGCGTTTAGTTCTGGAAAAGCTAAGAGAGCATCAGTTATATGCCAAGTTCAGCAAATGTGAATTTTGGTTGACGGAAGTCGGATTCCTGGGACATGTTATTTCCGGAGAAGGAATAGCCGTAGACCCCGCTAAGGTTGAAGCCGTCACCGAGTGGAAGTCACCCACCTCAGTTAAGGAGATCCGCAGTTTCCTTGGACTTGCTGGATATTACCGGAGGCTCATTGAAAATTTCTCCAAGGTTGCCAAGCCCATGACAGAGTTGTTGAAGAAAGAATCCAAGTATGTTTGGACTGTGGAATGTGAAGCCAGTTTCCGGGAGTTGAAGGAACGTTTGGTCACAGCCCCAGTGTTGATCTTGCCCGATATTCGGAAGGATTTCCAGGTTTATTGTGATGCTTCACGTCAAGGACTTGGAGGAGTACTTATGCAGGATGGAAAAGTTGTAGCCTATGCTTCCAGACAGCTACGACCTCATGAGTTGAATTATGCCACGCATGACTTGGAGCTAGCAGCCGTAGTGCACGCACTCAAGACTTGGAGACATTTCCTTATCGGAAATAGTTGTGATGTTTACACCGACCATAAGAGCCTGAAGTATATCTTCACGCAGAAAGAGTTGAACCTCAGACAGAGGAGATGGTTAGAGTTAATCAAGGACTATGACATGAGATTACACTACCATCCAGGTAAGGCTAATGTTGTAGCCGATGCCTTGAGTCGGAAAACTTATGTGAACACACTCACAGCTGGAGGATTACCTCAAGAGTTAGTCGATGATCTCAGAGAGCTCAAGCTAGAGATAGTTCCAAGAGGATATGTTGCTACACTGGAAATTCAGTCCACCTTGACCGAAAGAATTCGAGAAGCCCAGAAATCGGACAAGGAGATAGCTGAGATTAAACAGAGAATGAAAGATGGTAAAGCTAAAGGTTTTCGTGAGGATGAACACGGAACTTTGTGGTTTGAGAACCGAATCTATGTGCCCAATGAACCAGAGCTCAGGAAGTTGATACTTCAGGAAGCCCACGATTCACCTTACTCGATACACCCAGGCAATACCAAGATGTATCTGGATTTAAAGGAAAGTTATTGGTGGACAGGTATGAAGAAAGATATTGCAGAGCATGTTGCGATATGTGATGTTTGTCAGCGAGTAAAGGCAGAACATCAGAAACCAGCAGGGTTACTCCAACCTTTGCCGATACCCGAGTGGAAATGGGAAAAACTTGGTATGGATTTCATCACAGGATTGCCCAGGACCCGTTCAGGTTATGATTCCATCTGGGTAGTGGTAGATCGCTTGACCAAGGTAGCACACTTCATTCCAGTAAAGACCACCTATACCAGTGCTAAGCTAGCCAAGATATACATGACCAGGATCGTATGTCTGCATGGAGTTCCGAGGAGTATAGTGTCAGATAGAGGAACACAATTCACTTCAAAGTTTTGGCATCAGTTACATGAGACTTTGGGTACGAGACTGGAGTTTAGTACAGCTTTTCATCCGCAGACAGATGGCCAGACTGAGAGAGTCAATCAGATTCTGGAAGACATGTTGAGAGCTTGTGCGCTAGATTATGGATCTAGTTGGGACGAAAACTTGCCTTACGCAGAATTCTCATACAACAACAGTTATCAGACCAGTCTAAAGATGGCCCCTTTCGAAGCTTTATACGGAAGAAGATGTAGAACACCACTGACGTGGGATGGTGTTGGAGACCGACAACTTTTTGGTCCCGACCTTATCCGAGATTCTGAAGAGAAAGTCAAGTTGATACGTGACAGACTCAAAATAGCTCAATCTCGACAGAAGAGCTATGCTGACAACAAGCGCAAGGAAGTGACGTATGAAGTGGGAGACCGAGCATATCTTCGTGTGTCCCCGCTTCGAGGAACCAAGAGATTTGGTGTTAAAGGAAAATTAGCACCCAGATTCATAGGCCCCTACAAAATTCTTGAACGTAGAGGTGAAGTTGCATACAAACTGGAATTGCCGGAAGGATTATCCGAAGTTCATGATGTGTTCCATGTTTCCCAGCTGAAGAAATGTCATGCTGAGATGGTTGACATCCCTTTGCGAGACACCGTGCCCCTAGAGGCCATACAGCTTGAAAGTGATCTGACTTATGAGGAGAAGCCTGTCAAGATCCTCGAGACATCCAACAGAGTTACCCGCAGCAAGATTATCAAGTTCTGCAAAGTTTTGTGGAGTCACCATACTGAGGAAGAAGCCACCTGGGAACGCGAAGAAGATCTTCGTAGAGACCATCCGCACCTATTTTCTAGCCAACCCGAATCTCGAGGGCGAGATTCATCTTAAGGTGGGTAGGTTTGTAACATCCCAAAATTCCATTTTGGAATGTTATGAATATAGCTATGCATCTATTATCATCATTGCTTGATTGTATGAACTAGTTGAAATGCCTCTTCTGGTTTTCAGAAAGTCCCCTTCTACTTTTCCCTATGTTGCTTCCTCTATTTAAAATTTTTGGTTAAAAGTTCAAATAAGAGAGGAGGAACATGACACTCCACACCAGGGTCTAATTGGTGAATTATTTGAACAAAAATAACCAGGAGTTATTTTGAAAATATTTGCAAAAAGGGTTTAAAAACAATTAGGACATTTCTGAAATAATATTTTTTTCAAAGTGTTCAAATGACAGAATAGAAATGTTCATTAAATAGCATTTATTATTCTGTTAATTTTGATATATAATACCCCTATATTTACAAACGATTTGAATGCTTTAAAAGCTTTTGAATGTCTCCGGAAATTATTAAAAAGAAACGGTAACCGTTTCCGGTATTAAACGGGCCGGCCCACCGGCTTTAAAAGCCGAAACCGTTACCGGTCGGCCGACCGAGCGCAGTAATGCTCCCGCTCTCTCACTGACACCGGGTCCCACCCCGTCCGACCGTTGCCCCGGAACGGTCATCGTCTTCACTCCCCGCGCTCGCCGGATCCGACGCCGGCCGTTACTCCCCCTCACCGGATCTCTCCCCTCTCTCCTCCCCGCACCCCCCCGAGCGCCTATATAAGAGCCCCACGGCCCCGCATCCATTCCCCCCCCGAGCCCCCTTCTCTCTCTCGCCGAGACGCCGTCGATTGCTCGTCGGAGTTCCACCACCACCGGAAGTCGCCGTCGATCGTAGCCACCACCTCCGACCATCATTCGCCACGCCGTCGCCACCAATCGCCTCCGGAGGACCGTCCCCGTCGCCAGGACCACTTCCCCGTCCTCCCCGACCACCGGAACACCTCGCCGTCGCAATCGCCGCTACCGGACTCGCCGGAGTACCCCGACGCCGGCAACCTCCCTCCGTAAGCCCCCTCGACCGTCCGATCCAAATCCCACGGTCCAGATTAGAACGAACTTAAGTCCGAACCGTTTTCTTCTACCGAACGGTCGCCCGCTCTAATTCACCTACCGAACGCCCCCCTTAGCCAATCGGATCGCGCCACGTAGCCCCCTGACCGACGCAAACTTTTTTTCATTTTCTGTTTTGTTTTAATTAACAGAATGTTTTCCAATTTTGTTTTGCTTATATCTTTTAATCTGTTTAGAGTTTTGAGTTGATTCTTTTTGCAATAGCTCACAATTTTCATGTAGTTTCACCCTGTACTTTTAAATTTCAAATTTGAACTATGAAATTTGAATTGAATCAAATTTGCTTAAAATCTTCAAATCTGAATAACTAGAGTTTGAAAATAGATTTTGATATGAATCTTTTTGCTACTGTTTGGTATTAGTTAGGACTATCTTCAGGTATAGTTTGAGGATTTTCATGATATATTTGATTACTGTTTTACCCAAAAAACAGAATCTGCTTATTATTATAATATAGTTTTATAAACTTAATTTTGATTAGTTTGATTTAGAATTTGGTTTTATTTGTTTATTAGGTTCTGTTAGTAAACATTTAGTGTTTTCACTTACTGTTAATAAAAATATAAATTTGCCTAGTTTAATTTTATTTAACATAGGAATCAAAATTTCTTTTCAATTAGGCTTAATTTGACTAAAACAACTAACTAGTAATAGTTTGTTTTCAAACAAAGTTTTCTATATTTTGTTTCTGTTTTCTAAGACAGATTTAATAGTAAATTATTTTTTTTCTGTCAAGAACATGTTTTGTTAACAAATTATAAGTTTAGTTTTACATTCTTTTGTTAATATAACTATAGTTGATTCATATAGTGTTTATCAAAACTTGTATAAACTTCACTAAACTTTTCCCAACAAGCTTAAATTGATTATTCTGTTTATTAATAAAATATTCTATTGTTTTCCTTGTTGTCAACAATTGTTTTGCTATTTCAAAATAGTTTTATTATGTAGTAGTGTTTTCATCATCCCCTTTGGAAAAAACAAAACTTTGTGTGTTTTACTTGCTAGAGACTTTTGTGCATTGTTTGCCTTGTTTGTTTAGTACTTCTTTGCTGAATGTTATGAGTACTTATTTTGGTTGTATGCTTATTTGAGTGCATTGTTTGTTTCGTTAGATTATCCGGAGTGCGAAACTTGTTACCTAGAGTTACTCAAGTACGAAGATCATCAATCAGGCAAGTCACTTTGATCATGTTTTACCCATGTTTTATATGCATTAGTTCTACCATCTCCCCAGTTGCATGCAAGATAGGTTAGTTGGAAACTTGGTTACATAGTAGTAGTATCATGTGGTAGATACCCCTCTCAACCCCTTTGACAACATTGGCCCCGGGAAACGTTGTTTTACCTTTTGCTATGCTATTAGTAGACGGGGTTGGTTGTGTGATTCATGAGAGTTGAGAGAGTTAATAATTTCAAGACCTACATAATGATCAAGATTTCAATACTCCAAGTTTTCAACATACCTCTGGGTGGATGATGGTTGAACGGCGCCCTGGAGAAACCAGTGGTTAGCCTAGGTGATGCTGGAGGTGGCCAGTATTCACGCGGAAAGGTCCACCCAGGCACAAAGGGATGGATGGGTGCTTCAAGACCCAAGGCTTACCTGCACAGCCACAAGTCATTATGGGCTCTGGCTTGGTTGGATATCGTGGTGACCCTGGACAGGCGGTGCTACGAGAGGTAGAAGAACGGTAGGAAAGGATGGGCATCGTCAGAGTCGCAGGGAAACCCTTTGGAAGACCATGTTTTGGTCATCCGTTTCTCAAACACCCTGAAGTGCGAGAAATCAAACGGAGGCGACCAAATCTTGTGGGGAACGTGTGCAAAAACTCTGCAGAGTACTTAAACCTAATCGATTAGCCGTGTCCACGGTTATGGACGACTTGAGCCAAAGGGATTGGAACTTCCGGAACTCTCAACACAAATAATATGATGATGTGGGAATTTAATAATTTTGGGTATGAGAATTGGTTGATGGAACCATCTCATTAATCAACCAACTTAGTAATGCTTTGCTTAGCCCTTTTTCTTGATGTAGGAAAAATTGGCTTTACGCAAAACTTACCACCCCACCTGCCATATAAGCATATAGACTAGCTGATTATTTTCACCCCTCTCTTGTGACTTTGCCGGCATACTCCATATGCTGACCTACACGGCTGCAACGTATCATGTTGCAGAGTATTTTTCCGACCAGGAGTGAGGACACGTTCTATGCTCAGTGAGATGCCCTTGGAGTCGGATGGACTCATCTACCTTCGACGCTTCCGCAAGATTTAGATATTCTCATGAGTTGGCCTTTGGCCACTTTATTGTAATTTTTATCGTAATAAAGAACTCGATATGAGATTTCGATTAATATAATGCTGTGTGATTTACCTTTGATATATACATTGATGTACCGTGTGTGTACCAGCATGATCTTGGGATGGTACGGAAACACCGGAGACTTGACCTTCCAGGTCGGGTCGTTACATTGATGTTCTGCCTTGACGTGCAAGTCGTGATAATCTATACATCACATGATCATCTCATACATCACATATATCTCATCATGTAATTGGCCATATCACATCACAACATACCCTGCAAAAACAAGTTAGACGTCCTCTAATTGTTGTTGCATATTTTACGTGGCTGCTATGGGTATCTAGCAAGAACGATTCTCACCTATGCATAAACCACAACGGTGATACACTAGTTTGCTTTTCAACCTTCTCAAGGACCGCCTTTGTCGAATCCGATCCAACTAAAGTGAGAGAAACTGTCACCCGCAAGCCATCTAGGCAACAAGTTGCGTCGAGGGAACCGGTCTCTCGTAAGCGTACGAGTAATGTTGGTCCGGGCCGCTTCATCTCACAATCCCGCTGAACCAAAATACGACCAAGGGAGGAAGCAATCTAAGCATCAACGCCCACAAACCTTTTGTGTTCTACTCGAGATCTCATCGAACCATCAACCTAGCTCATGATGCCACTGTTGGGGAACGTCGCATGGGAAACAAAAAATTTCCTACGCACACGCAAACCTATCCATGGTGATGAGCATCTACGAGAGGGAGAGTGGATATACGTACCCTTGTAGATAGCTAAGCGGGAAGCGTTAAGAAACGCGGTTGGTGTAGTCGAACATCTTCGCGATCCAAATCGCCGAGCGTCCCGCGATCTCATCACGATCCGTCCCGCGATCCAATCACGATCCGTCCCGTGAACTCATCACGATCCGTCCTGCGATCTCATCACGATCCGTCTCACGATCTATCCCGCGAACTCATCACGATCCGTTCCGCGATCTCATCACGAACCGTCCCGCGATCTCGATCACGGTCCTTCCGATCTAGCGCCAAACGGACGGCACCTCCGCGTTCAGCACACGTGCAGCTTGATGACGATCTCCACCGTCTTGATCCAGCAAGAGGAGGTGGAGAGGAGAGAGAGTTCACCGGCAGCGTGACGGCGCTCCGGTGATGGTGGTGGAGTGATTCCGGCAGGGCTTCGCCTAAGCGCTGCGAAAAACCGATCTAGAGGAGAAACTGTGCACCGGTGAAACGGGTAGCACGTGGCCGGAAATTCTGTCCAAAACCCACCCAATCCACTAGTATATATAGGAGGAGAGGAGAGGAGAGGCAGCCAAGGCCTTTGGGTCGGCCGAAATAGGAGGTGGGAGCAATCCTACTTCACCTCCAATCCTAGTTGGAGTAGGATTGCCTCCTATTGGCTGATTTTCCACTTTTTGCTTTAGGACTTTCTCTCCTGCGCCATGGGCCTTTGTGGCTGTTTTCCCAGCCCACTAAGGGCTGGTTATTATTCTCCCACAGCCCATGGACCTCTTGGGGTCGAAATACCCCTCCCGGAGGTCCCCCGGTACACTACCGGCACTCCCGGTACACTACCGATACTCCCGGTACACTACCGATGAGCCCGAAACTTTTCCGGAAACCAAACTGGGACTTCCTATATATGAATCTTTACCTCCGGACCACCATACATAACTCTACACTACCGAAACGTCACCGAACCTTAAGTGTGCAGACCCTGCAGGTTCGAGAACTATGTAGACATGACCGAGACACCTCTACGGTCAATAACCAATGGCGGGACCTGGACGTCCACATTGGTTCCTACATATTCTATGAAGATCTTTATCGGTCGAACCTCTATGTCAAGGATTCAGTTAATCCCGTATAACGTTCCCTTTGTTCTTCGGTATGTTACTTGCTCGAGATTCGATCGTCGGTATATCCATACCTAGTTCAACCTCGTTACCGGCAAGTCTCTTTACTCGTTCCATAATACAAGATCCCGCAACTAACAATTAGTCACGTTGCTTGCAAGGCTCATTGTGATGTTGTATTACCGAGTGGGCCCTGAGATACCTCTCCATCACACGGAGTAACAAATCCCAGTCTCGATCCATGCCAACTCAACAGACACCATCGGAGATACCTGTAGAACACCTTTATAGTCACCCAGTTACGTTGCGACGTTTGATACACACAAGGCACTCCTCCGATATCCGTGAGTTGCATGATCTCATGGTCATAGGAACATATACTTGACATGCAGAAAACAGTAGCAATAAACTGACACGATCATATGCTATGTTTGTAGTTTGGGTCTTATCCATCACATCATTCTCCTAATGATGTGATCCCGTTATCAAATGACATCTCATGTCCATGGCTAGGAAACCTTAACCATCCTTTGATCAACGAGTTAGTCCATTAGAGGCATACTAGGGACATGGTTTTGTCTATGTATCCACACATGCATTTAAGTCTCCGATCAATACAATTATAGCATGGATAATAAACGATTATCATGAACAAGGAAATATGATAATAACTAATTTATTATTGCCTCTAGGGCATATTTCCAACAGTCTCCCACTTGCACTAGAGTCAATAATCTAGTTCACATCACCATGTGATTCGCATTGTTATGAATCTAACACCCAATGAGTTTTGGGGATCGATCATGCTTTGCATGTGAGAGAGGTCTTATAGTCAACGGGTCTGCGATATTCAGATCTGTGTGTACTTTGCAAATCTCTATGTCAAACCGTAAACACTGCTACCACACTCCACTTGGTACTATTTCCAAATGGCTGCTCCACTATATGTATCCAGATTGCTACTACTAGTCATCTGGATAGTTGTTAAAGCTTGCATCGACGTAACTCTTTACGACGAACTCTTTATCACCTCCACAATCAAGAAACATTTCCTTAGTCCTCTGGTTACTAAGGATAATTCCAACCGCTGTCCAGTGATCCACTCCTGGACCACTCTTGTACCCCTTGACAGACTCATGGCAAGGCACACATAGGTGCGGTACACAGCATGGCATAATATAGAGCCTATGGCTAAGGCATAGGGGACGACGTTCGTCCTTTCTCTTTCTTCTGCCATTGTCGAGCTTTGAGTCTCACTCAAATTCACACCTTACAAATCAGACAAGAACTATTTCTCTGGCTGATCCATTTTGAACTCTTTCAAAATCTTGTCAAGGTATACACTCATTGAAAGTCTCATCAAGCATCTTGATCTATCTCTATAGATTTTGATGCTCAACAATTAGGTAGCTTTATCCAGGTCTTCCTTTGAAAATCACTTTCCAAATGACCGTTTTATGCTTTCCAGAAACTCTACATTATTTCTGAACAACAATATGTCATCCACATATACTTATCAGAAATTCTATAGTGCTCCCACTCACTTTATTGCAAATACAAGTTTCTCATAAACTTTGTATAAACATCAAAACTTTGATCACCTCATCAAAGCGTATATTCCAACTCCGAGATGCTTGCTTCAGTCCACGGAAGGATCACCGAAGCTTGCACACCTTTTAGCATCCTTAGGCCTGACAAAACCTTATGGTTGTATCACATACAACCTTTCCTCAAGTAAACCATCAAGGAAACGATGTTTTGACATCCATCTGCCAGATTTCATAATTGAAAACACAGCAACTGCTAACATAATTCCAACAGACTTTTAGCATCGCTACGAGTGAGAAAGTCTCATCGTAGTCAACTCCTTGAACTTGTCACAAACATCTTTGCAACAATTCGAGCTTTACAAATAGTGACATTCACCATTAGTGTCTGTCTTCATTTTAAAGATCCATTTGTACTCAACGACCTGCCGTCCAACGAGCAAGTCTACCAAAGTCTACACTTGGTTTTAATACATGGATCCTATCTCGGATTTCATGGCCTCCAACCATTTGTCGGAATCCGGGCCCATCATCGCTTCTCCATAGCTCGTAGGTTCATCGTTGTCCAACAACATGACCTCCAAGACAGAGTTGTCGTACCGCTCAGGAGCAGTACACATCCTTGTCGACCTACGAAGTTCGATAGTAACTTGATCCTAAAGTTTCATGATCATCATCATTAACTTCCTCTTCAACTAACGTAGGCTTCACAGAAACATCTTTCTGCGCTGCGCTACTCTCTGGTTGAACAAAGGTTTAACAACCTCATCAAGTTCTATCTTCCTCCCACTCAATTCTTTCGAGAGAAACTTTTTCTCGAGAAAGGACCCAGTTCTAGCAACAAACACTTTGCACTCGGATCTGAGATAGAAGGCATACCCATCTGTTCTTAGGGTATTCTATGAAGATACATTTGTCCGCTTTGGGTTCTAGCTTATTATGTGAAAACATTTTCCACACAAGCATCGCAGCCCCAAACATTAAGAAATGACAGCTTAGGTTTCTATCAAACCATAATTCACACGATGTCATCTCAACGGATTTAGATGATGCCCTATTTAAAGTGAATGTAGTTGTCTCTAATGCATAACCCCAAAAATTATAGTAGTAAAACGATAAGAGACATCACAGTATGCACTATATCAATAGAGCATGACTATGATGTTCGGACACACCATCACACCATGGTGTTCCAGGTGGCGTTAGTTGTGAAACAAATTTCACGTTGTCTTAAGTTGTATGCCCAAACTCGTAACTCAGATATTCACCTCCACGATCATATCGCGGTCATTTTTATCTTCTTGTCACGATGATCTTTAAACTTCACTCTGAATTTGCTTGAACCTTTCAAACGATTCAGACTTGTGTTTCATTAAGTAAGTATACACTATATCTACTCAAATCATCAGTGAAGGTAAGAAAATAACGATATCCACTGCACGCTACAAGACTCACTAGATTGCATACATCAACATGTATCATTTCCAATGAATCACTTGCCCGCTCCATCCAACGGGGTCCTTTAGTCATCTTGCCCAAGAGGCATGGTTCGCATGTCTCAACCGATTCGAAATCGATGAGTCCAAATATCCATCAGCATGGAGTTTCTACATGCGCTTTATACCAATATGACATTTAGCGGCAGTGCCACAAGTATGTGGTACTATCATTATTAACTTTGTATCTTCTGACATCAATGTTATGAACATGTGTACTACTACGATCAAGATTTCAACAAACCATTCTCACTGGGTGCATGACCATTGAAGGTATTATTCATGTAACCAGAATAACTATTATTCTCTGACTTAAATGAATAACCGTCTTGCAACAAACATGATCTAATCATGTTCATGCTCAACGCAAAACACCAAATAACATTTATTTAGGTTCGTCACTAATCCTGAAGGTAGAGAGAGCGTGCGATGTTGATCACATCAACCTTGGAAACATTTCCAACACACATCGTCACCTCACCCTTAGCTAGTTCTCCGTTTATTCCGTAGCTTTTATTTCGAGTTACTAACATTTAGCAACCGAACCGGTATCCAATACCCAGGTGCTACTAGGAGTACTAGCAAGGTACACATCAATAACTCGTATATCAAATATACTTCTGTCGATGTTGCCAGCCTTCTTATCTACCAAGTATCTAGGGTTGTTCCGCTTCAGCGACCTCTCACCTCATAATAGAAGCACTTAGTCTCGGGTTTGAGTTCAACTTTGGGTTGCTTCACTGGAGCAGCAATTGACTTGCTATCCATGAAGTTTCCCTCCTTGCTCTTGCCCTTTTCGAAACTAGTGGTTTGATTAACCATCAACACTTGACGCTCCTTCTTGATTTCTACCTTCGCGGTGTCAAACATCGCGAACAGCTCAGGGATCAATACTTCTATCCCTAGTGTATTATAGTTCATCACTAAGTTCTAGTAGCTTTAGTGACAGTGACTTGGAGAATTATATCAATCACTATCTTATCTGGAAGATCAACTCCCACTTGATTCAAGCGATTGTAGTACCCAGACAATCCGAGTACATGCTCAACGATTGAGCTATTCTCCTTCATCTTACAAGCAAAGAATCTTGTTGGAGATCTCATATCTCGCAACAAAGGCACGAGCCTGAGATCATAATCTCTGCTCCTAGAACATCTCATATGTTCCGTGACGTTCAAAACGTTTTGGAGCCTCAATTCTAAGCCGTAATGCATGACGCACTAAACTATCAAGTAGTCATCGAAACGTGCCTGTTAGATGTTCACAACATCTATAGACGACGCTAGAGGGGGTGGCGCACCGAGCGGTGCGTTAAGGACATAAGCCTTCTGTGCAGCAGTGAGGACAATCCTCAGATCACGGAACCAGTCCGCAATTTTGCTACCAACATCTTTCAATTCTATTTCTCTAGGAACATATAAAAATACAAGGGAGCTACAGCGCGAGCTAGTAATCTACAACATAATTTGCAAAGACACTTTGACTATGTTCATGATAATGAGTTCAATTAATCATATTACTTAAGACCTCCCACTCAAATTGACATCCCTCCGATCATTCGAGTGATACATGATCCAAATTCACCAACTCAAGTCCGATCATCACGTGAGTTGAGGTGGCTGCAATGGTGAACATCATTATGTTGATCATATCTACTATATGACTCATGTTCGACCTTTCGGTCTCTCGTGTTCCGAGGCCATGTCTGTACATGCTAGGCTCGTCAAGTTTAACCCGAGTGTTCTGCGCGTGCAAATCTAGCTTGCACCCGTTGTATGTGAACGTAGAGTCTATCACACCCGATCATCACGTGGTGTCTCAACACGACGAACTTTCGCAACGGTGCACACTCGGGGAGAACACAGTTCATCTTGAAATTCAAGTGAGGGATCACCTTATAATGCTACCGCCGTACTAAGCAAAACAAGGTGCATAAAAGGATTAACATCTCATGCAATTCATAAGTGACATGATATGGCCATGAACTTGTGTTTAAGATCTCCATCTTCGAAACACCGGCATGATCTCCATCGTCACCGGCACAACACCATGATCTCCATCATCTTGATCTCCATCAATGTGTTGCCATTGGGGTTGTCACGCCCTGCATGCTTCTACTACTATTGTTACCGTAGCGATAAAGTAAAGCATTACATAGCGCTTAATGATTGACACGCAGGTCAAACAATAATTAAAGACAACCCTATGACTCCTGCCGGTTGCCGTACTCATCGACATGCAA
This sequence comes from Hordeum marinum, assembly GCA_022496015.1. NCBI lineage: Eukaryota > Viridiplantae > Streptophyta > Magnoliopsida > Poales > Poaceae > Hordeum > Hordeum marinum. The sequence continues at coordinate 385,729,867 of CM039672.1, forward strand.
GTCGTGATAATCTATACATCACATGATCATATCATACATCACATATATCTCATCATGTAATTGGCCATATCACATCACAACATACCCTGCAAAAACAAGTTAGACGTCCTCTAATTGTTGTTGCATATTTTACGTGGCTGCTATGGGTATCTAGCAAGAATGATTCTCACCTACGCATAAACCACAACGGTGATACACTAGTTTGCTTTTCAACCTTCTCAAGGACCGCCTTTGTCGAATCCGATCCAACTAAAGTGAGAGAAACTGTCACCCGCAAGCCATCTAGGCAACAAGTTGCGTCAAGGGAACCGGTCTCTCGTAAGCGTACGAGTAATGTTGGTCCGGGCCGCTTCATCTCACAATCCCGCTGAACCAAAATACGACCAAGGGAGGAAGCAATCTAAGCATCAATGCCCACAAACCTTTTGTGTTCTACTCGAGATCTCATCGAACCATCAACCTAGCTCATGATGCCACTGTTGGGGAACGTCGCATGGGAAACAAAAATTTTCCTACGCACACGCAAACCTATCCATGGTGATGAGCATCTACGAGAGGGAGAGTGGATCTACGTACCCTTGTAGATCGCTAAGAGGGAAGCGTTAAGAAACGCGGTTGGTGTAGTCGAACATCTTCGCGATCCAAATCGCCGAGCGTCCCGCGATCTCATCACGATCCGTCCCGCGATCCAATCATGATCCGTCCCGTGAACTCATCACGATCCGTCCCGCGATCTCATCACGATCCATCTCACGATCTTGATCATGATCTATCCCGCGAACTCATCACGATCCGTTCCGCGATCTCATCACGAACCGTCTCGCGATCTCGATCACGGTCCTTCCGATCTAGCGCCGAACGGACGGCACCTCCGCGTTCAGCACACGTGCAGCTTGATGACGATCTCCACCGTCTTGATCCAGCAAGAGGAGGTGCAGAGGAGAGAGAGTTCACCGGCAGCGTGACGGCGCTCCGGTTATGGTGGTGGAGTGATTCTGGCAGGGCTTCGCCTAAGCGCTGCGAAAAACCGATCTAGAGGAGAAACTGTGCACCGGTGAAACGGGTAGCACGTGGCCGGAAATTCTGTCCAAAAACCACCCAATACACTAGTATATATAGGAGGAGAGGAGAGGAGAGGCAGCCAAGGCCTTTGGGTCGGCCGAAATAGGAGGTGGGAGCAATCCTACTTCACCTCCAATCCTAGTTGGAGTAGGATTGCCTCCTATTGGCTGATTTTCCACTTTTTGCTTTAGGACTTTCTCTCCTGCGCCATGGGCCTTTGTGGCTGTTTTCCCAGCCCACTAAGGGTTGTTTATTATTCTCCCACAGCCCATGGACCTCTTGGGGTCGAAATACCCCTCCCGGAGGTCCCCCGGTACACTACCGGCACTCCCGGTACACTACCGATACTCCCGGTACACTACCGATGAGCCCGAAACTTTTCCGGAAACCAAACTGGGACTTCCTATATATGAATCTTTACCTCCGGACCATTTCGGAGCTCCTCGTGATGTCCGGGATCTCATCCGGGACTCCGAACAAACTTCGGTCACCACCATACATAACTCTACACTACCGAAACGTCACCGAACCTTAAGTGTGCAGACCCTGCGGGTTCGAGAACTATGTAGACATGACCGAGACACCTCTACGGTCAATAACCAATGGCGGGACCTGGACGTCCACATTGGTTCCTACATATTCTACGAAGATCTTTATCGGTCGAACCTCTATGTCAAGGATTCAGTTAATCTCGTATAACGTTCCCTTTGTTCTTCGGTATGTTACTTGCTCGAGATTCGATCGTCGGTATATCCATACCTAGTTCAACCTCGTTACCGGCAAGTCTCTTTACTCGTTCCATAATACAAGATCCCGCAACTAACAATTAGTCACATTGCTTGCAAGTCTCATTGTGATGTTGTATTACCGAGTGGGCCCTGAGATACCTCTCCGTCACACGGAGTAACAAATCCCAGTCTCGATCCATGCCAACTCAACAGACACCATCGGAGATACTTGTAGAGCACCTTTATAGTCACCCAGTTACGTTGCGACGTTTGATACACACAAGGCACTCCTCCGATATCCGTGAGTTGCATGATCTCATGGTCATAGGAACATATACTTGACATGCAGAAAACAGTAGCAATAAACTGACACGATCATATGCTATGTTTGTAGTTTGGGTCTTATCCATCACATCATTCTCCTAATGATGTGATCCCGTTATCAAATGACATCTCATGTCCATGGCTAGGAAACCTTAACCATCCTTTGATCAACGAGTTAGTCCATTAGAGGCATACTAGGGACATGGTTTTGTCTATGTATCCACACATGCATTTAAGTCTCCGATCAATACAATTATAGCATGGATAATAAACGATTATCATGAACAAGGAAATATGATAATAACTAATTTATTATTGCCTCTAGGGCATATTTCCAACAGAGCCTCCTTAAGGATCAGTTGTCTTAAGCGTCTGCTCTTACGAACCACCAATCGGTTCTGAAAGAACACCACACCCTGATTGTCTTTGGAGAAATCTTTAGCATTTCCGCTAGCAATATTCTCCTTGATCCGAGATATACCCTTATCATACCTCTGAATAGCTACGATTTGATACCTAAGAGTAGGTTTCGCCACCAGGTTGGAAAGGAATCCTTGAGGAACAATGTGAAGATTCAACTTCCGAAATTCCTCATAGAGAAGTGGTTGACTTTGTTGTAACATCAGGTTGTTACAATAAGACTTACGACTTAGTGCATTAGCCGTAACATTGGCTTTCCCCAAGGTGTAAGTTATCCCTAAGTCGTAATCTATAATCAACTCAACCCACCGTCTTTGCCGGAGATTCAAATCTGGCTAGGTGAAAATATATTTCAGACTTTGGTGATCAGTGTAAATTTTGCAACGATTACCTAGAAGGTAATGTCGCCAGGTTTTCAATGCATGGACTACTATTGCAACCTCAAGATCATGTGTTGCATAATTATCCTCATGTGGACGCGGCTATCGAGATGCGTATGCAATCACATGACGATCTTGCATGAGAATGCAACCTAATCCTTGTCGCGAGGCGTCACAATAGATTACAAAGTCCTTTGAGAAGTCTGGTGGCACCAGAATGAGAGCAGAGGTTAGGCGTCTTTAGTTCCTGAAAACTGTACTCGCATTGTGGGGTCCACTCGAACTTTTTATCTTTCTTGAAGAGTTCGGTCAGAGGCTTCGCAACCTTGGAGAAGTTCTCGACAAAGCGGCGACAATAGCTCGCTAAGCCAAGGAAACTTCAAACTTGCTTAACCGATTCAGGTTGAGTCCAATCAAGGATGGCTTGAACTCTCTCGGGATTGGCAGTAATACATTTACCAGAAATCACGTGGCCTAGATAGGTCACTTCTGGTAACCAAAATTCACACTTGGAGAATTTGGCATACAAACGATGCTCTCGAAGTTTCATCAATACCATCCTTAAATGCTCGGCATGTTCCTCTTTGTTCTTCGAGTAGATGAGTATATCGTCGAGGTAAACCACGACGAATTTATCCAGGTACTCCATGAAGATTGAATTCATCAAGCGAGAGAAGGTGGCTGGGGCATTGGTTAAACCGAAGGACATGATGGTGTACTCGTATTGGCCATAACGAGTAACAAAAGCCGTTTTTCGAATGTCACCATTTCTAATTCTAATTTGATGGTATCCCAACCTCAAATCCATCTTGGAAAAGACAGAGGATCCAGGGAGTTGATCATACAAGTCGTTGATCCTGGGGAGCGGATACTTGTTCTTTATGGTAACCAGATTCACTGGCCGATAATCCACAACCATCCGGTCCGATCCATCCTTCTTCTTAACAAAGAGAACGGGGCAAGCCCAAGGAGAAGATCTAGGGCATATGAAACCTTTATTCAAAGCCTCATCGAGTTGTTTCTTAAGTTTGGCTAGTTCTAAGGGTGCCATCTTATAGGGCCTTCTGGCTATTGGGACAATCCCTCGAATGAGCTCTATCACAATCTCTACATCTCTGGCAGGAGGAATTCCTGGCAGTTCCTCTGGAAAGACATCCAGAAAGTCACAGACTACCGAGGGCTAGCATTAAGGGAATAGAGTTGGCGCTTCACAGCTTGAGTGGAGACATTAACTATCTCACCCGATGGATGTATAAGTTGAACGTTCCTAGTATGAGTATCAATCTTAGCATAATGGGCTTTCATCCAATCCATGCCTAAGATGATATTGATGTCCGAAGACTTGAGAGCTATCAAAGATGCTAGGAAGACTAGCCTATCCACAAGAATCTCATTGTCATGGCTCACTCTAGAAGTTTGCCATTTTGAACCAGGAGTCTGAACTACTAAAGGAGTAGGCATATCACAAAAAGATATGTTGTGCAACTGTGCATAACTTTCTGAGATGAATGAATGAGATGCTCCAATATCAAATAGAACGGATGTTGGATGACTATTGACAAGGAGCGTACCTAGGATAACATCAGGGTCCTCAAGGGCTTCTTTAGCAGAAACATAATTCACTCGCCCACGAGCAGGAGCTGGCTTCACATAGAAGGCTTTTCCCGACTTCCCATGCCCAGCCGGCTTGGCATTGTTCTGGGGACACTCACGAGAATAGTGTCCTAGTTCTCCACATTTGTAGCAGACAATAGTGGCACGGGAAGCAACATTGGCAGGGGACCTCCAAATGTCCTGGCTGGAGGGTTGGGCTGAGTTGGGTGAGGCGCCTGGAAGGATGGACTCGCAGTGTACCTTGGTGGCAAGGCTGTGTTGGGCACCCACACCTGGCGTTTGTTGGAGCCTGAGCCAGATGCGGGGCTGAAGTCATGGGTGTGCTTCTTAGTTGCCTCATAATCTGTCTGTCCAGTTTCAGCATTAATAGCCTTGTTGACAAGAGCCTAGCAGGTAGTACATTCATGCAGATGCAGGTCTCGGCAGAGCTTAGGATTAAGTCCCTTGCGGAGCCTAGCCTACTTCTTGGCGTCGGTCGACAGTTCCTCCGGTGCATAACGAGCAAGGTTGCCGAACTCATGGCTATAGGCATCCACTGTCAGTCTGCCCTAGGTAAAGGCACAAAATTCCTCTCTCTTGCGGTCCATCAGCCCTTCCGGGATGTGATGGGTCCAGAATGCCTCATTGAAATCTGCCCAGGTTCCTGTGGGGCCTGCGGGACGCATGGCTTCATAATCTTCCCACCACAGGTTGGCGGGTCCTTCCAGAAATTATGCAGCAAAAGTCACCTTGTTGGCCTCAGATACATTGGCAGCTCGGATTTTACGGGACATATTGGTCAGCCACTCATCAGCGTCGAGTGGGTCGACCGAGTGATGAAACTTAGGTGTGCACAACTTGACGAAGTCATTGAGGGACACACCATCATTACGCTCATTGCAAGGAGGATGCGTTGTATTCTGCTCAATACATTCCAATAGCCTGTTGGTCTCCCTTTTATTCCGCTCAGCTTCGAGCATCACCTCCACCAGAGAGGGCGGCTGCGGCAGGTTCTCTTGCCTTGGCTGGCTTCCCTCGTCCTGCTCGAAGGCAGGCACAGGGTTATTCCTAGTTGACACCATCCTGGGAAAACAAACTCACAGCTTAGACAAGGAAGACATCAACTCTAAGATATGAGATGAGGAATGTACTGGACAACATGGCATGCATGGGTATATACCCGATCAACATGGAATTAAACAAACTGCCATATGGACACCATGATTCATACACACCATGACTTAGTTCAGTACAAGTCCAAGCTGAAGTATAAACTATTGAAAGACGATACAACTCATCGGAGGCATTACAAGCTTCCTATGCATTATCTATCTACACCTTCGGAACTCAACTCACACCTCAGTCATATCCCACAAGACACGCAGGACTGTGGCAATACGACTACTACAATACTAGTACTAACATACACGCACTCAAGCATCGCCGTAGAACACCTCATATAGGTTACCCCCGTGACCCGGGAGCTGAACCTGAGGATCTCGAAACACCCTGGCCTGCGATCCTTGGAAACCGTAAGGACACGGATGTGGCCTCGGTCCCCTGGTTGGTGGCAACAACGGTCCTCGAAGAGGAGTGATGAGTGATGCCTCCAACATGGGGCCAGTCTACGCGTGTTGGCAGATGAGTTCGTGATGGGCTCAGCATCTCCAAATCTCCATAGCATGTCTGCACGACAGGTGCTAGCTGCGTCAGGGCTGTCCAAAGACGTGCACGGGTAGCATATAGCTCTATGCGAAGGGCACGTGCATCACGATCCCTGTTCTCCAACAACTAAGCGGTCACCTGAATCCTAGGGTCCTCATGAGAATGATCATAATAGGCTGCACTAAGATAACCATCCTATCCTCCTAGAGTAGAAGGAACATAGCATAACTCAGTGTTCTGTAGCAGTCCATGGTGAGATTTCATAATAGTCAACATGGTATAGGCGTCCTCCTGAAATGCCATGTCTATGGTGACACCTAACCCATATGACCAATGGAGCGGCTCTGCAGCTCTAGGATATGATGAATATATCCTAACAATACACAGGTATTGTGTCATGCCCAAGATGCGCGCCTATCCATATTAAGGCATGGGGGCCTCGACAAGGGATAGAGGCACATCTCGACGTTCGCAAGTATAGCATCATTACATCATACATTTAAGAAGAGAGGAGTATATGAGTTGGCTTACACTCGCCACATGCTAAATTACAATTCCACACCAGAGTTCAACCATCAATATGAAGACAAGGTCCGAGTACGGACGGAAATAAACGATAAAAGCAGATGCAATGATACTATCTTGCTAGCCCCGAAGATCACGACCACTGTCCTCTACTCATCTGGATACGTCACGTACATCCTGCTGCGTTCCTTGTCACACTCCCACTGGAGCTGCGTCATGTCATCTGGCACAACCTCATCTGTACATGTACCTGGATTGTTGTAGTAATCTGTGAGCCACGAGGACTCAACAATCTCGCGCCCGGGTATCGAGACTATTCAAGCTTATAAGTTGGGAAGGGGTATGTGTTTAGTTTGAAGTGGCGCTAAGCATTTATGGTGGATAATCTTACAAGACATGAAAGTAAATATGTGGCCTACGATAAACGATCGAATCTAGAATGACCTCTATGAGATCCTGAACACTTACTTACGTCAATCATAACCCCGACGTGTTCTCTCTCAGTTCATGTTCACGAGCAGAGACGATCACGGTTACTCACATAGTTGGTGCATTTTATTAGAGTTTACTTCAAGTTATCTATAACCGGGTGTTAAACAAATATCCAAGTTTCCACATAACCGCGGGCACGGCTTTCCGAAAGATTTGACCCTGCAAGGGTGCTCCAACTAGTCCATCATAAATTAACCACACTCCGCGGGAATAGCCTCGACCACGGATCTCGTGATCATCCTAGGCAACTCCAAAGGAATTCCAACACCTCGAGATAGCCCAAAGAAAGTCAGAGCCCACACGCAAGACACTCGATAGAGGTAAAACAAGTCCAGCAAGACCGCCCGACGTGTCGACGAACCTGATAAGAGCCTTGTATCTTGTTCTCAGGACACGACCGGATGAACACTACGTACGGCGGCCGGATAGAAATCACTCGAGTTGCCCCGAGGTGGCCCCGCAAGTGGCTCTAGTTTGGACCAACACTCATGAGGAGCACTGGCCCGGGTTGTTGATTAATTATCCACGGGGTTGCAAAGCCCTATGCAAATTTTATTAAGTTGTTTAGCAAATGTAGTACCAAATTTGGGTCTTGTCAGACAAGTTTTAATCTTAACCGAATAAACAAGGGGGTCCCCATAACAACCCCGAGCATGTTAGGAGCGCAAAGTATGGAAAACATAACACTGGTAACAAGAAACTATGGCGGTAACAGCGGAACAAAGCACCTAGCAAAAGTCCAAGCCTTCCACCAATACCAAGATGTATATGTGCATTAAATTAATTAACATATAATATTGTGATATGCCAAATCCATGTTATCACATGGAACAACCTGTACCTGCAACTAGAACGCTATAAGAAGGGGCTGAGCAGCGGTAACTTAGCCAAACAACAGTTTGCTAGGATGTGGAGGGTTAGAGGCTATCATGGCAGATAGGAGGCTTACATTCAAGTGGTAGGTAGCGTGAAACTACCGATAATAGCGAGACAACTAGCAAGTGAAAATAGTATCGGGATCCGGGTACGATCATCTTGCCTGTTGGTTCTTCAGTGGAACACGTAGCGGGATCCTCGTAGTTGTACTCGCCTGGCTCTTCGTACTCAGGTTCAATGTTCGCGTCGACCCAAAAGAAACAGCAAGTATAAAAATTCAACCACGGTGCAATGCACAAGCAAGAATGATGCATGCTTATATGAAGAGTTTTAGCATGGCAATCCTAACTAGTCATGTTTCACATGCAAAGGATTGGATATTAATGAATCTGGATAGAACCTTATGTTAAGTTATTTAGACATGCATGAACATGGCAAATATGGATGCATCATGCAAAAATGATACAAATGCATATGTAGAACGTAAGAAACGGAGTTACGGTTCTCACGCTACGCTCACGGTAAGAAATGAAGGCAAAACTGAAGGCAAGAAGGCCCTGGGCTATTCCTTGGCATTCCAAGGTAGCCACTGGTTAGCAATGAAAAACCAACCACAATAGAGCCAAAGATAAAGCAATTCCATGGAGTATAGCTCCCACAAGTCACAAAACACTCACACAAACAATCTGCCACAAAACAGCAACATAACAACTTTCACAGCCAATAACTTGAGCTACAGGAATCCTACAACCACAAACAATGCATTGACAGAAACGACATAACATGCTTATCAACTTATCCAACTACACAATCTGTAAAGGAGGCACACATCAATAAGCATGAAGCTCACAAGTTGGCATGATGAAACAGAAATCTGGGACTTAGTGAAAATAACAGTTTTCTGGAATCTGAGTTAATCTGATGGCAAGTTGACAGCAGAAACTAATGGTGATAGAAACCACCTCATGGCATGAAAATTAATAGGATGCTAGAAGACAACATATACTTCAAATCACTAGCACTGAGCTTGAGTTAATTCTCAACATATTGCAAGATAGCAACCACTCTTCATGGCATAAAAATAACAGCAGATTCTTGGACTTAGAAATATTTAGCATGGTTGAAAACAGCAACATTTAGTGGCTACTTTAGAGCATGGTTCCCACTTATTTGATATTTTATCATGACAAAGATAAATTCCATGGCATTCTACACATCAAATACTACCATATTCATGTTGGCATAAACATCATAGCATGCATGGATTAAACATGGCAAAAATGACAAAATGGCACTAAGAGATAAAATGACATTTTGTTAAACTTACTCAAAAGACCAAACCAATAGCACCAATGAATTCCTGAGATTTTTCTACCCCCAAATTCATGTATCATACCCATATAGTCACATGGAGCATCATGACAAAAACTACATAGCAAAAGCATCATCCACTCCTATAAGTGAAAACATACCAAAAATGCTCATGTGCAAAAATGGTCATGTCCAGATTTGGAATTAGCTAAAATTGGAAATGATCTAATATAACCAGTAAAACATTAAAACACACATTAAAACAAATAGTGTATGACAAGTGGGGCAAGGGCCCACTTGTCACACACACACACATTCAAACACACACACACACACACTGCCACACACATAGCGCCACACTAGATCTGGCCACAGCCACACCAGATCCAGTCAAACGCACAACACCGCATAGGATCTGGCCATCACACCGGATCCACACACGCAACACAGCACACCGACCAACCAGAAAAAAGGAAAAACCCAGGGGGGCTGGGACTCGATCCCACTACCGGCTGGTCGTCGCCCCGGGTACCGACCACTGCGCTATGCTGGGTATTATGACATAGAGGGGGAATGGCACCTAATGAGGTGTTCCTATCGTTTAACCTGACGAAACTGAACATCGGCTACACACGCACAACTATCGGATGCAGCGACGACTCTGGCGATGAAGGAACGAACCGGCGATGGAAAAACACGGTGGGGATGCGGAACTCTTGAAGGAACCCATCCCCAAGGCAAGGACACGCCGACACGGCAGCAATCACCAAACCGCAAGCAAAGGCCCACCTTTCGGCCATGGCACATGTGGCGACAGGTAGCGTACGAGCTACTGCTACGCTCACTACGGAGAGACGCGGAGAGGGAGGGAAGGAACCGCAAATGCTCACAGCAGTGACGACACGGAGCCGAGGACGATTCGGGCGGCGATGATGGCTTTCGGAGCATGGTGAAGGCGAGGAGGAAGAAGACGGCTTGGACCCTCCCGAGGCAGCCTAGCGCCGGGAATGGGATGCGGGGACGATCTGCGACCGCCACGACATGCCTGTGTGGAGGAGGGCCACCCGACGGAGGACGACAACGACGAAGGCTGGCGAGCTCTCTCTCTGAAACCTACCTGACTCTGCTCTCAAACTTGACAGAGAAGAGGGAAGGGAAGGAGAGGGAGAAGGAGAAGGGAGATGGCGGCAGCGCAAGGGGGAAGGCCGAACCCTAGGGATCTGCGCGCCTTTAAAAGGGGGGCAAACGGTGCCGGCCTCGGCGTCCGTGAGCCCTGACGACGACGACGCGCGCACTCGCACTCTCTCTGCACTTTGAAGCTGACGGATGACACAACGGAGCAGGTGGTCGTTCGTGCGGCTGGGCCAGCTTCGACGCACCAGCTGGGCCGCAAGGAGGAGGGAATCGGCCCACTCCTATCGCTCTCTCACTAGGAAAACAAAAACCAGCAAGGTTCTATAATTTTAAAAGGATAGAGCAAAACAATTACCCCAGGGAAAAAGAAGAGGAGAAATTTTAGAAACAAAATACTTTTGAGATTAGAAGAAAATCCTCCACTTTATAAAAATGAGAAGAGGATTTTTAGAGCACTCAAACAACCACAAGAACACTCACATGCAACAAGTCAAGAGCACATCACAAATCAGTATGCATGCATGATGATGATATGCATGAAGCAAGATGCATGAACAAGACATGGCAATGAGCAACTCATTCATTCAACACATGACAACAAGGGTTCACATAGGTTTACAATGCCATAAAAGGTAGGGGCAGCACTTGGGCTGTCACATACTGGCCCTGGTTGAAGTCTCGATACTGCTCCTCCACTGTATACTCTTGGTACCAATGGCAACCAGTCTCCATCATAACTCTAATCAACATGGCCGTGTGACCCGGTACATTGATGCACCTAGTCAGACGGTCCACCTGACGAGAAGGACAAGGGGGCATCTGAAATAGAGAATGATGCAAAGACATAAGAGATCCTAGCAGAAATTGGACAACATAACGGCTATAATTGCTCTAAAAGATTTTGAGACAACTGCAAAAGATTGGATAGCATAACCACTCGACTTTCTAGAATCAACTTTCTAATCCAACCAATTGTCACACCACACAATAATTGATTATCGGAGTCCACTTGTGAACAAGCTAGATACTAGTCCATGGTTAGTAACACGTCATCCTAAGAAATAGAGAAGAAGCCTAGCTCTTAACCCCATAGAGAAAAAGAGAGTGACTCAGAATAGAATGACTTGGGAAGAGGAGTAAAAAGAGCCTTACGTTACCTCCCACAAACAATTCCCTTACATTTCTATAGTGTTTCTAGACTCAACTTCGACCGGTTTGGCTTGGTAGTCCTACAGTCAGTCAGGCTCTGATACCAACGCTGTCAGGACCCCGATCCTAAGTCATAGGAATCTAGCCTGTAACACATCACATCACTTTGCGGCCTCACGCACGGTAACTCCACGGCTACAGCCTTACCTTAGCCGGGATCGTTTGCGTCTTTTGACTCATGTATGTGAATATGTCGCTAGCATTCAAACGATAGAGAACCCGGGCCGACATGACTAGTCATAGAACCCAAGTGGCACATCCATATGGGAACAGGCATACATAACCCAGCAATGCAGGTGTCGGTCTCAAGCGTGTGTAGACGAGTCATAGAAAGCTACAGGGACTCCATTACGTTGTGCGACATAAATGTCCTCACTGCACGTAGACGAGTCGTAGCAGGCTACAGGCACTCCATTACACTGCGAGACATTTCCCCGAAGGGACAGACACAGTAGCAAAGAAGGATACGCGTCGGTCAATCTATGTGTCCGGAGCAGTAGCAAGCTACCAAGGCTCGGTGGAAGCACAAAGAGGCAGTTTCCCGTAAAGAGCACTACTAGAGGCACATGGCTAGGTGTCGGATCGCATACATACCGTTGCACGTCACACGTACGCACGACATGCTCGGTATGCATAGATACAACTATGGCATCACAACATAACCATACAACAACACAACTTTTATTTAAGAGGCTCAGAGGAGCCTTGCATAATATGTTCTTATAGGTAGGGGTCACATGAACCGACACTCAAGTCATACAAGCAACTTCATACAAACCAAGCGGAAGCATAAAGCTGTCTGAGTACAGACAGATGAAAGGGTAAAAAGGCACATGGCATGACTATCTACAGCCCGCCACGGGGCATAAGGTCGTAGCTGGGACACCGGCTATTCGACGTCATCGACATCTAGGTAGAACCCACCTAATGGGTCCTGAGTCTCATCTGCAGCATTTATTAAGCAAACGTGAGTACAAACGTACTCAGCAAGTCTTTAAACAAGCCCTAGTCTAATCATGCTCATGTATCAACAAGGGAAGTGGTGGAGTTTATGCAGCAATGCCAGCTTTGACTATAGTCTCTCGTCGTTACCTTTATCAAATCGGATTCATCATATAGCTCATCACATCAGAACAATAATGTTTCACTCTAGTTCATAACCCAAATGAATCAGACCTGACACAACTCTAAGCATATCAAGCAAGTAGGTAAGGCACATCATGGCTCAAGCATCTACCAGGTATGCTAGGTTGCAAGGTTTAGCTATTTACTGTGACAATGATAGGTCATGCAAAGGAATGGGTTCATCTACCGCATATGATAGGCAATTAAACGTTTGTCCTAATGCAATAAACAAAAGCAGGAGCAAGAGAATGGGATGATATCAGAATGATCAATGGGGTTGCTTGCCTTGCTGGGAAGCGGGAAGGTACTCTCCTTCGTTAGGATACTCGGGGGTATCCTTGGAAGCAGGGCCTATCGCAATGCAAATAAGTAACAATAAGTACACGGCAAGTGCAACAATATGATGCATGATCATGACATGGCAACATGAATGGATTAGCTAATGCAACTATTATTCAAGTTAGATGGAGTTGATTTGAATATAGGTTCAAAGTCGTTCTCCATTTGATATTCCATATATTGACCTATTGCTAAATGTCAATGTTAATCTACATAGGTTGCTCTAACATGCATCATAACAGCACCATTGGATTCATTGGATTTTCCTCATAAATTTTCATATATAAATTATTTCAATCTGAGTTACAGATTAATTTCGATGATTTTTCTAAGTTTTAACTACTTTCTGGAATTAATTTAAATCAGAAATTCCTTTAATGCATCAGCATGACATCAGCATGATGTCAGCTGGTCAACAGCCCATTGACAAGTCAAACCAGACCAGTGGGGTCCACTGGTCAGTGACTCAGTCACTAATAGGGGTTAATTAAATTACTAACCACTAATTAATTAGAAGAGGGCCCACTAATTAAAAAAATTAAACTAGACTTAATTAACAGGGTCGGGCCCACTTGCCAGTTGACCCTAGGGTCAACCCCCATGGTCAAACTGGTTAACTCACCGGCGGTTAGCTACCGGTGACGTCAGGGACGGCGGAGGGGATCGAAAACCCTCCTCCGGTGACCAAATGGACGGCGGGGGGCATCGATCGGCCCTGCGTGCTCGCGCGCGTCGAACCAGACACTTCCCAGGGGCTAGGATGGCCGGAGTCGACACCGACGTTGAGCGCGGCGGCTGCCGAAGCTCGGACGAGCACGGGCTCGTCGAGCCGGAGCTCGAACAGGCCAGCTAATGGCTACTAGGACTACCTGGGGCCCTCCTGAGCACGCCTACGTGCTCAGGGGCGAGCTTGGGCCACCGCAGCGACGGCCACGTCCTCGCCGGCGGCGAGAAGCTCTCGGGCCCGAGGTGAAATGGCGCTAGAGCGCGCTAGCGATGGGGAAAAGAGGGGGGAAAGGGATAGGGGCTCACGGCGGTTGCAGAGGCATCGAGAGCAGGCCCGGGGAAGGCTTGGAGCGGCGGTGAGCTTCACTTCTTCGCCGGCGGCTGGTGGTTGAAGACGATGGCGATGCGGCGATGCAGAGCTCCCGACAATGCATGGCTCGGCGAGGAGGAAGAGGGCGTCGAGGCGGAGCGATTGGGGGCTCACGAACGAGGGGGAGCGGCTGGAACGGCGGCTACGGTGGCGAGAAGGCGGCGGTCATGGTGAGGCGGAGGGGGAAAGAGAGAGACGCGAGCGAGAGCGAGAGGGGGAGAACGATGGGGACAGCTCTCTAAGCTTATCCCCGTCGTGTTGGTGAGAGGAAGGCAGGCAGGCAGCTGCCGACGTGTCGGCACAGCCGTGCACGCGCGGCGGCCACACGCCTGTCCCCCTGGCCGCCAGGAGGACGACGACCTCCCTGGGCCAAGTGGGCAGCCTGGCTTGGGCCTAAGGTGAGATTCCTCTCCTTTTTTATTTTTGTTTCTGTTTTCTTTTCTGACATTTGTTTTATTTTTTTCCAGGCTTCAAAACCTAATTCAAAATATGTTGAAATATTTTGCTAGGTTAGTTTGAATATTTCAAACCCCCACAAAAAGTTTTAGAATATTTTGAATGTCTAAAATAATTATAATCCTTTATTCGGCATTTTCAAAAGTTTTATTATTTATTTTAAAATGACACATATTTTCTAATAATGTCCCCTGATATAATAATGTCAGCATTTATCAGACATGGGGGGCATTTTTATGGGCATTTTGGATTTGTTGATTTTTCACATATTTTGAATTGGTTTGATTCAGGTGAGGTGATAGGGCTTCTGTTAATCCCCATTTCATGTTGATGCAAAAACAAAACATGATGCACACTCATGCTGACCTGAGCAATACTAACTAGGGATGTGACACATGTCCTCAGGCCCTTGCTGTTGAGGCAAATGCTACCCCGGCAGAGGATATGCCTTTAGTCCTTGCTGTCGAGCCCCAGGCTCCAGCATGGGCACATCCCATCGTTCATTTCCTTCAGACGGGAGAACTTCCTAAGGAACAAGAAGAAGCAGAGAAAGTAGCCCCCGGTCTAATATGTACCAGTTCGTGGACAACGTCCTATACAGAAAGAGGCCAAATGGTGTGAAACTCAAATGTATTTCCCGGGAAGATGGACTCGAGTCGTTGGCAAAGATACATGGAGGCATATGTGGCTCACACATAGGATCAAGAGCCCTTGTCGGAAAGGCCTTTCAGCAAGGCTTCTTTTGGCCCAATGCCCTCCAGGATGCAATGGCATTAGTAACCAAGTGTGAAGCATGACAGTTTCATTCGAAGAGATTACATCAACCGGCTCAAGCACTTTAGACGATCCCTCCCTCCTGGCCATTTTCAGTCTGGGGCTTGACATCTTGGGCCCCTTTCCCCGCGCTGCCGGGGGCTTTGAGTACTTGTACATTGCAATCGACAAGTTCACAAAGTGGCCAGAAGTAGAAGCAGTGAGGAAGGTGACTGCATAGTCAGCCATCAAGTTCTTCAAGGGACTAGTTTGCCGCTTTGGTGTTCCCAATAGGATCATCACCGACAACGGCATACAGTTCACGAGCCGCACCTTTGTGCAGTATGTCCAAGACCTTGGTAGCAGAATCTGTTTTGCTTTCGTTGCCCACCCAAGGAGCAACAGTCAAGCGGAGAGGGCTAATGTTGAAGTGCTACGAGGCCTCAAGACAAGAACTTTTGACAGGCTACACAAGTGCGAAAGGAACTGGATTGATGAGTTTCCGGTGGTTCTTTGGTCAATCAGAACGACACCAAATCGAGCTACCGACCAGACATCCTTCTCCCTTGTCTATGGGGCGGAAGCAGTTCTCCCCACGAAACTCATATACGGGTCGCCTCGAGTGCTCTCTTATGATGAGCTCGAGCAAGAGCAGTTGCGGCAAGATGACGCGACACTCCTTGAGGAAGACCATCTTCAGGCTGCTATGAGAGCTGCATGCTACCAGCAGGCTTTGCGCCGCTACCATAGCCACAAAGTTAATGCCAAAAGTCTTGAGGAAAGCGACCTTGTTCTTCGGCGAGTTCAGTCCGCCAAGAATTCCAACAAGTTGACACCAAAGTGGGAGGGCCCTTATCGGGTAGTACGAGTCACCACGCCTAGCACAGTCTGCCTAGAGACCGAAGATGGCATCCCAGTGAGCAATTCCTGGAATATCGAACACCTTCGCAAGTTCTACCCATGAGGCACGGTTGCCGGGACTCCCAGCAACCACCTATTGTACAAGTCTTGCCGCTGAAGCATGTAATCCTTGGTACAAAGCCAGGCTTAGACCTTGTGCGTAGTTGAATAAAGATAAGTGTTCCGCAATCCTGATCCATTCTCATGTTTACTTATGTGCATGTTTGTCTGAAGTGTTGCATTTCACTTAATCCTGGCAAGGGCTAATGGACCGCCAAGGTTCCATATCCATATTTTCTCTTCTTTTTCTCAAAGGACAGAAGGTCACCTTGCGTGCAGCTTTGCCGGGGGGGAATGGTGTTACGGATACCTATGAGCGACATCCTAAAAAACTTGTCGGAGGGAGCACGGCAACAAAAATATAATTTGCAAAAACCCCAAGTAAATTCTTTCCATGAAGTTATTTTCCTTGGGCGATTTCGGCTTCTATACGGAAAACATGCATGCATGAGAACCTTGCTGCGATTGGCTGCGCCCTCACCGTGTTCGGGACTGCTCGACGGCTTAAGTGGTCGTGCCCGCGCTCCTTGTTTTGTTTCGAGTCCGCTCAACGACTCAAGTGACACCGCTCGCGCCTTTATTCTGTTTTGAGCTAGACCAACACCTTGAACGGCTGTACCAAGGATGCTAAGGTATCTTGCCGACAGTAGCACTGCCAGTAGGCCACTAAGGACCCGTTCCTCGAAGCGCTCGCGGTAGGGCTGCGCACGCTGAAAAGATTTTCCCGAGAAGGCGTAGGGGAAGTTCCATACACAGAAAAGGTCTAACAAGGAAGATAATACGTAGTCATTCAAAATAGGGTGAAATTTACATAAGATATCGCTCTTTCCTAAGTACATCTTTATTTAACTTTCTCCCCTAGGGGAGATTACAAGAAGAAAAAGATGGAAAGGGGAGGAAGATTACAAGAAGAAAAGGATGGCGAGAGGCCCCCGGCAGAAGCCCGGCCTGACCCCTCTGGACCAGCACTGCGCGGAGGAGCAGGGCTACCAGATGGGCAGGCAAGAACCTGGCCCCTCCTGGACCAGCATTGCACGGAGGAGAGGGCCATACGGGAGAAAAGGGGGATGGATCCCAGAAGCCGAAGACCACGGGCCTGCCGGAAGACCCAGCTGGAAGATGAAGCACTGCCCGAGACTAAGGCCCTAGGCAAGGACATCCTGTCGGGAGGGGTAGAGGCGTGAGGCTGGCAGTGATGGTGCAGCCGGCGGTCAGTCCGATCTCGCTTCGTTGGGCTCCGACTTGACCGCTCAAAGACCAGACTCATCGTCGTTGTCCTCCTCATCACTCTCGCCCGAGGACAGGCTTTCGGCGCAGCTCGAGCTCTCTTCATAGCACCAGAGATGGACGTCGGAGCGCCCATAAATCTTGATGGAGAGCGTATTGGCCTCCGTCATTTTAAAGCGAATGACATGCCCCACCTGGAGGTTGTTGGCACGGGCGAAGGTCTTCCAGTCGCGCCTAAGGAACATGACGCGATCCGTTGGGTACTCGACGTTTACCCGCATCGTGTCATTATAACAAC
Organism: Hordeum marinum; assembly: GCA_022496015.1. NCBI lineage: Eukaryota > Viridiplantae > Streptophyta > Magnoliopsida > Poales > Poaceae > Hordeum > Hordeum marinum. Next base: position 385,747,840 of record CM039672.1, read on the forward strand.
CAGCCACCCATAGCCACACGATGGGCGGCTCGTCGCCCTCCATTGCCCTGGCAAAGAGACAAGGGAGGCACAGATGGCCCCGGAGGGGACTGGCTAGCTCGAGGACGAAATCCAGCGCCGTCCCCTCGGCATGGGTATCCTCAATGGAGAGGCCTGGCGTTGGAGGAGGGGGTGGAGCGGCGCTCCGCCTCCCCTGACCTTGGCCTCCACGGTGGCCGCGACCCCTCGCGCCTCTTCCACCGCGCGAGCTCGAACCACCCTCCGCCTCCGTGGCTGAAGCGGCAGCATGATCCCGATGAGAGCTCCTCCTCGAAGCGGAGGAAGGTGGTCGCCCCCGCCCCCTGGTCATGGCTAAGGGCAAGCGCTACCTGAAGATTGAGGAGACGTGGAAGGGCAAACTATGAAGGTTTTCTCTCGGAAGATGGAAGGAGGATGAATGAGTATCACCCTCGCTAGCCCCTAATTTATAGGGGGAAGCGCGAGGGGGCTCTCCCCCGCTCCAGAGGACGCCGCCCACCTCCTCCAATAGGGGCGCCCTCGATCATGGGGCGAACAGCAACCGCCCCGTTGCCCCAATCCATGGCGCTACAGTTACTACTTTTCCCGGGGACTTTAAATCACTGGCGCCCATCGCTAGCTCCCCGCTATGCATGCGCCGCGCGTGACGGAAATGACCTGACACGATAATTAAAAATTTGAAGGCTGCACCGTGCACGTATCCCATGCCCTGCATTCAATGAACATTGTGGGGAAGTGCAGCGAGCGCAATGAGCACAACCGCAAGGCCCTGCCATGCATGCCAGTGCACTGTTTGGGCCTGGCCCAACAATGCCCCGAGACGTGTGTGGCCCTGGTCTGGGGCTCCTGTCGGTGCACTAGAGTTTTGGGCTCTCCAGTGCCCCTTACTCGTGCATGGGCAATAGTGGCCACCCTGGCAGCGAGGCCTAGCAGGGACTTGCCACATACCAACACAGGAGAATCAACACCACCGGGAAGACCTTGCCGGGAGGACTATTGAACCCCCAGGCAAAGCAAGGCCCCAACAAGGCAAGGCCCCGGCAAGGCGAAGCCCTGGCAAGGCCTCGCCAATGCACGAGCCAGGTGTCGATCCACCTGGATGCGTATCGCGGCATCGACGTTGGAGGGGGCTAAGCGGCACTGATGGGATGGCTCCCGTCCCGTCCCACTGACGGACAAAGATGCCTGATGGTGCATTAAATGCGCCTGTCCTAGTCCGTCAGTGTTAGGTATGGTAGCACTATAGCTCTATACACCCCGTGTACACACTATACGCCACTGTTGGGGTCCCCTTCAGAGTATAAAAGGAAGCCCAGGGCAATACGATAGAGGACTTTTTGACTTTTGGGACTTTCTAGCTCACACGCGTGGTAGCTGCTCATAGCGCTTCTGTAGCTAGAACCCTAAGAACACTCTCAATACAATCAAGCAGGAGTAGGGTTTTACGCATCTATGTGGCCTGAACCTAGGTAAAGATCCCCGCGTGCTGTTCATTAGACCGGCTCTTTGTGCAAGCCTTCCCCCCGCCGAACCAAAAGGGGTCCCTATGATCCCATAGGTGTTCGTTCCCATGACGCACGGTAGCGAAGAGGCTAGCAAATATGAAAAGGTGAAGATGCTTATGTCCATGGTGTCACATTAGTCATAAAGAACTCATATACTTATTGCAAAGTGTTATTAGTTTTATCAGAAATCAAAGTACTACTCGCATGCCCCAAGGGAGGAAGTTGGTAGCAGTTAACTATCGCGCGCCCCCGACTCGAAACAACAACAGGATTTCAACGAGGAATAGAAATGATCACACATCATCACCATGCCTCTTTAATTTTTAGATGAATAACAAGTTAACACCTTTTAATATAGACACTTCTATGAATAAATAATTGTGAACTCACACCTTTTTCATATTACCGCATTAATGTCATTAACCCGCAATTTCTCTATATGTGCTACATGATGGTTTTGATAATCACTCATTGAATACCTATTATTTTTCGACTAGTCTTATGATCGATGAAAATTACCGGCACTATTTATCAGCTCTCAAACAAATATAAATGAAGAACGAGAGCATCATATTTCTATAAAATCTACATGCCACCGTGCTCAAAAAGATATAAGTGAAGTACTAGAGCAACTTCCAAACTGAAAAGATATAAGTGAAGCACATAGAGTATTCTAACAAATTATGATGAAGGTGTGTCTCTCTCAAATAGGTGTGTCCATAAAACAATGATTGTGACAAACTGAAAGTAAAAGCAAACAAAAGCAAACGATACTCCAAGCAAAACACATATCATGTGATAACTAAAAATGTAGCTCCAAGGGAAATACCAATGGATTGAGACAGAAGAGGGGATGCCTTCAAGGCATCCCCAAGCTTAAACGCTTGAGTATTCCTTATAATATTACCATGGGGTGTCATGTGCATCCCCAACCTTAGGCTGTTGTTGTTCCTTATTCCATAGTCCATCGTCATCACACCCAAAACTTGAAACTTCAATCACACAAAAGTTAACAAAACTTCACGAGATCCGTTAGTATAAGCAACTGATGTCTACTACACAACCTTCTTCTTGTAGACTCGTGTTGGGCCTCCAAGCGCAGAGTTTTGTAGGACAATGGCAATTTTCCCTCAAGCGGATGACCTAAGGTTTATCAATCTGTGGGAGGCGTAGGATGAATATGGTATCTCTTGAACAACCCTGCAACCAAATAACAAAGAGTCTCTTGTGTCCCCAACACACCCAATACAATGGTAAATTGTATAGGTGCACTAGTTAGGCGAAGAGACGGTGATACAAGTGCAATATGGATGGTAGATATAGGTTTTTGTAATCTGAAATTATAAAAACAGCAAGGTAGCAAGTGACAAAAGGGATCAAAAATGGTATTGCAATGCTTGAAAACAAGGCTTAGGGTCCATAATTTCACTAGTGAAATTTCTCTCAACAATATTGGCATAGTTGAATCATATGTAAATACCTATCGTGCGACAAAGAGTTCACTCCAAAGTCACAAATAGCGGAGAACTAATGAAGAAATTATTGTAGGGTACGAAACCACCTCAAAGTTATCTTTTCTGATCAATCTTATGAGCTATCCCTATAAGTGTCACAAACAGCCCTAGAGTTCGTACTAAAATAACACCTTAAGATACACATCAACCAAAACCCTAATGTCACCTAGATACTCCAAAGTCACCACAAGTACCCATGGGCTTGATTATATGATATGCATCACATAATTTCAGATTCATCATGTTCAATCCAACACAAAGAACTTCAAGCAGAGCCCCAAGGTTTCTATCAGAACGTCAAGAAAAAAATGTGTGCCAACCCCTATGCATAGATTCCCAAGGTCACGAAACCCGCAAGTTGATCACCAAAACATACATCAAGTGGATCAATAGAAAATCCCATTGTCACCACGGATATCCCATCGCAAGACATACATAAAGTGTTCTCAAATCCTTAAAGACTCAATCCGATAAGAAAACTTCAAAGGGAAAACTCAATTCATCACAACAAGATAGAGAGGGGGAAACTTTATATGATTCAATCTATATCAATAAAGCTCGCGATACATCAAGATCATGCCATCTCAAGAACACGAGAGAGAAAGAGACATCAAACACATAGCTACTAGCACATACCCTCAGCCTCGAGGGTGAACTACTCCATCCTCATCATGGAGGGCGTTGGGATGATGAAGATGGCCTCCGGTGATGGTTTCCCCGTCCGGCAGGGTGCCAGAATGGGCTCCCAATTGGTTTTTCATGGCTTTGGAGATTTGCGGCGGTGGAACTCCCGATCTAGGTTCTGCATTGGTTTTTTTTGGAATATTTGAGGTTTATAGAGTTGAGAGGGAGGTTGATGGACTCCCTAGAGGCCCACAAGCCTGGTGGGCGCGCCTAGGGGGGTCGCCGCAGCCCTGAGGCTTGTGGCCACCTCAGGAATCTTCTGGCTTCATCTCCAAGCTCCGTGGGTGTCTTCTGGTCCATAAAAAATCACCATAAATTTTTATTCCGTTTGGACTCCGTTTGATATTCCTTTTTGTAAAACTCAAAAAAAAGGAAAAAATAGAAACTGGCACTGGGCTCTGGGTTAATAGGCTAGCCCCAAAAATAATATAAAGTTGTAGTAAAATGATTGTAAAACATCCAAGAATGATAATATAACAGCATGGAACAAGCAAAAATTATAGATACGTTGGAGACGTATCAGCATCCCCAAGCTTAATTCCTACTCGTCCTCGAGTAGGTAAATGATAAAAACATAATTTTTCATGTGGAATGTTGCCTAACATGTTCATCATATTTTTTTATTCTTGTATAGCATGGACATTTGGACTTGTAAATGATTCAAAGCAATAGTCTAGTTTTAACATAATGACTTCAATACTCAAGCATGTCAACAAGCAACCATGTCTTTCAAAATATCAACACTAAAGAAAGTTATCCCTAGCCCATCATGCTCAATCATTGATCCATTCATGAAACACACTCAAATATTAGCTATGACCAATTCTCAAGTGCGATCATAGTTCCCCCTAGTTGGTGCTTATAAGAGAAGATAGAGACTCAAAGCAAAAATAAAAATTGCATAAAGTAAATAGATAGGCCCTTTGCAGAGGGAAGCAGGGATTTGTAGAGGTGCCAGAGCTCAACGTTTGTATTGAGAGAAAAATATTTTGAGTGGCATGCTTTTCCTGTCAACGAAAACGACGAAGTAGCTCACAATACTTTCCATGCTAGATACATTATAGGCGGTTCCCAAACAGAATAGTAAAGTCTTTACTCCCCCTCCACCAATCAATCACACTCCATGGTGAGCCGAATCCACAGATACCGTCCATACCAACAACATTCCTGGGGGGAGTTTTGTTTCATTATATTTTGATTTGATTTTTGAGCATGGGACTGGGCATCCCGAATACCAGCCACTTTCTTGTGAATGATAGTGAATCAACACATATCGTGAGAATAACACACCTAGCATGGAAAAATATTGGATACCCCCCACCGTTTCATTAGCGATACGGGCACACAAAAGAGAAAATTATTTTGAAGATTTAGAGATGGCACATGCAAATTTGCTTGGAACAGCATGGAAATACCACATATAGGTAGGTATGGTGGACTCATAAGGAAAACTTGGTTTAAGGATTTTGGATGCACAAGTAGTATTTCTACTTAGTACAAATGAAGGCTAGCAAATAGATTTGGAAGCAACCAAACCAAGGAACAAAAAATCACATAAGTGAGCATTGAATCATAACTAACACCGAATAATGCACCACAAGTAGGATGTAACTTCATTGCATAACTATTTACTTTCGTGCATGGATAGGGAATCACAAACCTTAACACCAATATTCTTACTAAGCATAATTACTCACTAACATGACTCACACATTACTATCATCATGTTTCAAAACTATTACAAAGAATCAAGTTTAATTTATCCCATGATCTTCATGATTTTTTTATTATATCCTCCTTGGATATCTATCACTTTGGGACTTGTTTCATGTATTTACATTGTTTTTTCGACAAGCTCAAACAAATTTAAGTAAAGCACAAGAGCAAATGACAAGCTACTCTCAAAGGATATGAGTAGTCAAACTATTAAGGAGCTATGTGAGGACTCTCTCTCTCCCTCAATAAATATTTTCAGATTTTAGTATTTTATTTAAACAGCAAGAAAAACAAACATAGCACTCCAAGAGTAGCACGCATCATGTGAACGAAAAAAAATAGGCTCAACATAGGCTAACCGATAATTGTTGATGAAGAGAGGTGGGATGCGTAGCATCCCCAAGCTTAGATGCTTGATATTTCTTGAAATATTTACTTGGGGTGTCTTGGGCATCCCCAATCTTGAGCTTTTGTATCTCGTTCAATCCTCTCATACCACGGTTTCACCTATTCTCAAAAACTTCATCCACACAAAACTCAAAAAGAACTCGTGAGATACGTTAGTACACATAATAATAAATCAACTCTTTATGTACTGCCAATACAAGTTGCATAATAATTTTCAAACATTAGGTAATGTATACTATCATTTCCAAAATTTATATCTACCAATATATTCTATGGAAACTATAGGATAAGTAGATAACAAAACTATGACAGCAATCTGTCTAAACAGAACAGTCTCTAGCAATTTATGAAAACAGTGTACTTATGTAAATCAAAAAATTATGAGCATTTAGGACATGCTATAAAATTTATATGACCATATTTTGTAAAAATTTCAGAAACTTTCCACGTTCTAGTAAAATAAGAAAATTCAAACACTGCAGCCATAGTTTCTATTTTTACACAGCACTCATCAAAACATGCAATGCAAGCATCCTAAAGTCAATTCTTGGAATTGTTTATTGAAAAAATATTATAAATAACACCTAACATAAAGAAACAAAATATAATGACGACCCAAGCAAAGCACATATTGTGTGATGAATAAAAATATAGCTCCAAGTAAGATGTACCGATAGTGTTGAAGACGAAAGAGGGGATGCCTTCCGGGGCATCCCCAAGCTTAGGCGCTTGAGTCTTCCTTGGATATTACCTTGGGATTCCTTGGGAATACCCAAGATTAGGTTATTGTCACTCCTTATTCTTCTCATATCGGTGTCTCATCCAAAACTTGAAAACTTCAATCACACAAAACTTAACGGAACTTCATGAGATGGGTTAGTATAATAAACAAAGATCATTCACTTAGGTACTGTCAAGGCAAGATTAATAATTATTCCCAAATGGTACCTACTGTATTCCATCATTCCATAATTTATATTACTCAATATAAGCTATAGGAACACTTGAAACAAGCAAACTATGCATGCAAAACAGAATTTGTCAAAAACAAAAGAGTCTGTAAAAATCTGAATGATCACCATATTTAAATGACTCTAAAAGTTATGAAAAAATAGGAAAACTCAAGTAATTGATATATAAAGTTTGTGTAAAAAATTCAGAATTTTTTGACGCTCCAGTAAAATCATATAATTCATATACTGGACGCAAAACTTTTTGTTTTTGCACAGAATCAAACAAGCAAGTATCCACACTATCCCAAAGGATTTACTTGGCACTTTATTGAAATAAAATACACAAAACATTATTAAAACATTATCTTAATGATTTTAACACATCAAAAATAAGGTAAAAGTTTTGGGTTGTCTCCCAACAAGCGCTTTTCTTTAATGCCTTTTAGCTAGGCATGATGATTTCAATGATGCTCACATAGGAATAGTAATTGAAACATGCAAAAGAGCATCCTAAATCTCATGACAAGCACATTTAAGTCTAACCCACTTCATATGAATAGGGATTTTGTGAGCAAAAAATTCATGGGAACAATAATCATCTAGCATAGGAAGGCAAAACAAGCATAACTTCAAAACTTGAAGACATAGAGAGGAAACTTGATATTGCAATTCCTACAAGCATATGTTCCTCCCTCATAATAATTTTCAGTAGCATCATGAAGAAATACCACAATATAACCAACACATAAATCATTATTTTTATTATGCATAAGCATAGAAATTTTTTCACTCTCCAGATAAGCAATTTTCTTCCCATTCAAAATAGTGGGAGCAAACTCAACAAAATAACTATCATGACATACTTGATTGACATAACCACTTTGAATATTAAAATCATGATGACAAGTTGCATGGTTACCATTACTCTTTATAGCATACGTGTCATCACAATAATCATCATAGATAGGAGGCATGTCATAATCTAATAGTTTTGCTCATCAAAACTTGGGGGGCTAAAAATATCATCTTCGTCAAACATAGCATCCCCAAGCTTGTGGCTTTGCATATCATTAGCATCATGAATATTCATAGAATTCATACTAAAAATATCACTATCATGCTCATCACTCAAATATTTAGCACCAAACATTTTAATACCTTCTTCTTCTAACACTTGAGCACAATTTTTCTTTCCATCATTTTCACGAAAGACAATAAAAGATGAAGCATATGAGGCAACCTCAATTACATTTTTTGTAGTTTTCTTTTATAAAACCAAACTAGTGAAAAACAAGAAACTAAAAGATTCAATTTAAAGATCTAAAGATATACCTTCAAGCACTCACCTCCCCAGCAACAGCGCCAGAAAAGAGCTTGATGTCTACTACACAACCTTCTTCTTGTAGACTCGTGTTGGGCCTCCAAGCGCAGAGTTTTGTAGGAAAATGGCAATTTTCCCTCAAGTGGATTACCTAAGGTTTATTAATCTGTGGGATGCGTAGGATGAAGTTGGTCTCTCTCGAAAAACCTTGAACCAAATAACAAAGAGTCTCTTGTGTCCACAACACACCCAATACAATGGTAAATTGTATAGGTGCACTAGTTCGGTGAAGAGATGGCGATACAAGTGCAATATGGATGGTAGATATAGGTTTTTGTAATCTTAAATTATAAAACATCAAGGTAGCAAGTGACAAAAGTGATCAAAACGGTACTGTGATGCTTGAAAACAAGGCCTAGGGTCCATACTTTCACTAGTGCAATTTCTCTCAACAATATCGGCATAGTTGAATCATATGTAAAAACCTCTCGTGTGACAAAGAGTTCACTCCAAAGTCACAAATAGCGGAGAACTAATGAAGAAATTATTGTAGGGTACGAAACCATCTCAAAGTTATCTTTTCTGATCAATCTTATGAGCTATCCCTATAAGTGTCACAAACATCCCTAGAGTTCATACTAAAATAACACCTTAAGATACACATCAACCAAAACCCTAATGTCACCTAGATACTCCAATGTCACCAAAACTACCCATGGGCTTGATTATACGATATGCATCACATAATTTCAGATTCATCATGTCCAATGCAACACAAAGAACTTCAAGGAGTGCCCCAAAGTTTCTACCGGAACGTCAAGACAAAAACCTATGCCAACCTCTATGCTTAGATTCCCAAGGTCACGGAACCCGCAAGTTGATCACCAAAACATACATCAAGTGGATCACTAGAACATCCCATTGTCACCATGGATATCCCATCGCAAGACATACATCAAGTGTTTTCAAATCCTTAAAGACTCAATCCGATAAGACAACTTCAAAGGAAAAACTCAATTCATCACAACAAGGTAGAGAGGGGAAAACTTCATATGATTCAATCTATATCAATAAAGCTCGCGGTACATCAAGATCATGCCATATCAAGAACACGAGAGAGAGAGAGAGAGAGAGATCAAACACATAGCTACTGGTACATACCCTTAGCCCCGAGGGTGAACTACTCCCTCCTCGTCATGGAGGGCGTCGGGATGATGAAGATGGCCTCCGGTGATGGTTTCCCCCTCCGACAGGGTGCTGGAACGGGCTCCCCATTGGTTTTTCGTGGCTCTGGAGGTTTGCAACTACAAAACTCTCGATCTAGGTTCTGCGTTGGTTTTTTTTGGAATATTTGAGGATTTATAGAGCTGAGAGGGAGATTGGTGGACTCTCGAGGGACCCACAAGCCTGGTGGGTGCGCCTAGGGGGGTGGTCGCACCCCTGAGGCTTGTGGACACCTCGGGAATCTTCTGGCTTCATCTCCAAGCTCCGTGGGTGTCTTCTGGTCCATAAAAAATCACCGAATTTTTTTATTCCGTTTGGACTCCGTTTGATATTCTTTTTTGTAAAACTCAAAAACAAGGAAAAAAATAGAAATTGGCACTAGGCTCTGGTTTAATAGGTTAGTCCCAAAAATAATATAAATTTGTAGTAAAATGATTGTAAAACATCCAAGAATGATAATATAACAGCATGGAACAAGCAAAAAAATTAGATACGTTGGAGACGTATCAGCAACATATTGAATACTTTAGGTACTGTTATAAATTGATTCTTAATAATTTTTTGCATAATAGGTACTTTATTATAACTTCTCCATGGCTCATACCCCCCGATACAATCCATAGCATAATAAAAACAAGCAAACTATGCAAGCAAAACAACATTTGTTTAAAACAGAACAGTTTGTAGCAATCTATAAATAGCCCATACTTATATAACTATATTTTTTTGAAAAATAGGAAGGTGTGTATAATTTGTATAGAAATACTGTGTAAAAATTTCCGATCATTATAGTTCTCGAGTAAAAACCGAAAATTCCCTGTAGTGGAGTCAAAAGTTTTTGTTTTGCTTCAGCATCGATTCTACTCATCTTGTGAGTTATCCCAAATTCTTTACTTGGCACAAACACTAATTAAAACATAAAAACATAACAATTACAGAGTAAATAATCATTTTATCAAAAATTAACAGAAGGTAAAAAGCAAAAATAAATAAAACTACTCGGTTGCCTCCCAACAAGCATTATTGTTTTATGCCCCGGCTAGGCATAATCCATAGTTTCAAGTGTTCTCATCTTTGACACTACACCCATAAGTGGCTCTAATGATTGATTAATAGGGTGGTTTAATTATATTCACATGGAAGTTTTTCATTCCTTTCTTTAATGGGAATTGGAACCTTATGTTTCCCTCTTTCATGTCAATAATTGCACCTACAGTTCGTAAGAATGGCCTTCCAAGTATTATGGGACAAGAAGGATTGAAATCAATATCAAGAACAATGAAATCTAAAGAAACATAATTTTTTTCCAATAATCAGCACATCATTAATTTTACCCAAAGGTTTCTTAATGGTAGAATCCGCAAGATGCAAGCTCACGGAACACTCTTCAATATTAGTGAGACCAAGCACATCACATAAAGTTTTAGGTATGGTTAAAATACTAGCACTAATGTCACACAAAGCATGGCATTCATATATAATTATCTTCATTTTTATAGTAGGTTCCCACTCATCATGCAATTTTCTAGGAATAGAAACTTCAAGTTCAAGTTTCTCATCATAAGCTTCTATCATAGCTTCTACTATATGTTCGGTAAAAGCTTTATTTTGTTCACCAGCATTGGGTGAGATAATAATGGATTAAATCAAGGAAATATATTATACTAAATATCATTTATCATGATTAAAGTCCTTGTAATCCAAGATAGTGGGCACATCACTAGTTAAAATTTTGACCTCTCCAAACCCACCTTTTCAGTTTTAGCATCAAAATCATCACCCTCCAAGCAAAAGGGCGCTCCTCAAATAGAGTCATATCCAGTCCCTTTATCATTTATATTAAAATAAGTAAACAAAGGTTCAATGGGAGAAACACCAATCATTTAAGATCTTATCATGATTCCGGTAAAAACCGGGTGGAAGAGCTTTTTCTAGGAATTACCGCTTAGCTCTCAACTTAGCGATTCTCTCCTTACTTTAATTAATAGATATTTGGATATATTTAATAGTATAATGAAATCATTCTTGGGTGGCAAAAATTTATTTTTAAGAGTTTCTACATCAAGAGCAGTTTTATCCATGTTTTTAGCCAAAACATCAATCATATGCAACTTTTCTTCTACCGTGGTATTCATAACCTTTTGAGAAGTAATAAAATCCTTAATTTTGTTCTAAAAATCAGAAGGTATCCTATTATAATTTGTATAAGAATTACCATAAGAATTTCCATAGTTGTTAGAGGAATTACCGGGATGCACTCTAGCATTGTAATTTCCTCTATAAGCATTGTTATTGAAATTATTTCGCGAGATGAAGTTCACATCAATATCATCATTATTTTTACCAATCAAAGTAGAAAAATTCATATCATTGGGATTAACATTAGTACTTTTACTAGCAACCATATTCATAAGAATATCCACTTTTTCACTCAAAGTAGTGATTTCATTGACAGAATTTACCTTCTTACCAGTTGGACCTCTTTCGGTATGCCATTGAGTATAATTTGCCATAATGTTGTCCAGAAGTTTTGTGGCCTATCCTAAGGTCACATCCATAAAGGTACCACCTGCGGCAGAATCTATAAGATTTCTAAACACAAAGTTTAGTCCAGCATAGAAATTTTGGATAATCATCCACAAGTTTAAACCATGAGTTGGACAATATCTTATCATCAATTTCATTGTCTCCCAAGCTTGTGCAAAATTCTATCAATCTTGCTGTTTAAAATTCATTATTTTATTTCTAAGGAAGATGATCTTAGCAGGAGGAAAATACTTGGCCATAAAATCATCTTTACACTTATCCTATGTTCCAATACTATTACGAGGTAAAGATGAAAAGCGAGCTTTAGATTTATCTCTTACTGAAAAAAATAATTTCACAATATCATTATCCATATCCTTTTTATTTTTCATATCACATACTTCAACAAAGATATTAAGATGTGACACGGGATCCTCATTAGGACTTCCCAAAAATTGATCTTTCATGACAAGATTTAGCAATGCAACATTAATATCAAAAGCCTCCGCACTAGTGACGGGCGGTATAGGACTACTAATATAATCACTATTATTAGTATTTGATAAATCACAAAAGTTATTAGTATCTTGAGACATGGTGGCCGAACAAGCAAAGCAACAAGTGAGACAAGTAAACTAGCAAGTAAAGCAAGCAAAGAAGTAAACGAGTAACTAGCAAAGATAAAAAAATGTATTTTTGATTTTTATGAGATAATATAAATAAAACAGAAAATAAAAATAAGAATAAGTGAATGAAAATTTGTGTGAAGTTACTTGATAGTTGTTGATGGTATTCCCCGAGAACGGCACCAGAAATCCTTCCTGATACTTGTGATCTGCGTTGGGTTTTCCGTGAAGAGGAACGGGTTATAGCAGCACAATGTGGGTAAGTATTTCCCTAAGTTATGAAACCAAGGTTTATCGAACCAATAGGAATACCAATCCTCAACCATTTGCAGCGGTTGCACACAAAAGAACAAACAACTTGCACCCAATGCCAGCAAGAGGGTTGTCAATCCCCTTGATCTCGTAATTTTGCAACCAAGTGAGTTGTGTAGATAACTGTAGAGAATAGTAAATTGCAAAAGAAAATAAAAGAAAATAAATAACAGAAAGGTAGTAATAGTGTTTGTGAATATATAAGTGAATAGACATGGGGGCCGTAGAGTTCTCTAGTGGCATCTCTCATAGAAATAGGATACGATAGGTAGACAAATTACAGTTGGCCAATTGATAGAAAAGCGAATGGTTATGCGATTTTCACAACAACGATCATGTGTATATAGGCATCATGTCCATAAGAAATAGGTTGACTCCTGCCTGCACCTATTACTATTACTCCACTCATCGACCGCTATCCAGCATGCATCTAGAGTATTAAGTAAAACAGAGTAATGCTTGGAGAACGATGACATCATGTAGACAAAGTAAACTCAATCACTATGAATGAACCCCATCATTTCATCCTTATAGCAGAAACACAAAGATGCAACTTGTCCCTTTCTGTCACTGGGATATAGAAACTCACCAGGTTGAACCTACTACAATGCATCACTCCCACCGAAGAAATATCAATCTAGTTAACCAAACTATCTCAATAGATCGGAGAGCATTACAAAGATGTAATGGTCATGCAAATAAGAATCTTAGTATTTAGGTTTGACTCAAATACTTTCCATGGGTAATCTGAACATAAACTCACTATTCATCGGATCCCAACAAACACACCATACAAAGGGATTACATCGGGTAGATCAAGGAAAAGATGCGATGAACATTGTATTGAAGATCGAGAGAGAGAGACAAAGAGATTGCCATCTAGGTACTACCTACGAACCCATACGTTTGTGGTGAACTATTCACACATTGTCATGAGGGCAACAATGTTGATGAAGAGGCCCTCCGTGATCGACCCCCCTCCGATAGGATGCCGGAACGGAGCTCTAGATGGGATCCTGTCGGAACAGAGACTTGCGGCGGCGGAAAAAGTGTTTTGGGAGCTCCTTCAGGGTTTTGGGGATATTAGAGAACTTATAGGCCAGAGAGGAACGTTGGGAGACACCCGAGGGGGCCACCATATATCAGGGCACCCCCCAGGGCGCGCCCTAGTGTGTGGTGGGGCCCTCATGTGCCTCCGGGACTCCTCCCGAATCTTCCAGGTCTTTTTTTGGTCCAGAAAAAATCATCAAAAAGTTTTGTGGCAATTGGACTTCATTTGGTATTGTAAACCTGAAAAGTCAAAAACATGGAGAAAACAACAACTGGCACTGGGCATTGGGTCAATAGGTTAGTGCTTAAAAATATTATAAACTGGTAAAAAATGCCCAAATAGTATCCTAGAATAATAATATATCAACATGGAACAATAAAAAATTATAGATACGTTGGAGACGTATCAGTCGATCACATCCTTGTTGAGGATGGTAGCAAACTTCACCTGGATACGTCTGAACTCATCTTCGTTATTTTCCGGGATAATTTCATCCATTTTCTTACCCTATGCGATGACGTCTGAGTTCTTTTTAAGGCATTCTCCCTCCCATTTGTACTCCTCCATGTGGTGGCTGTCGTAGTAGCCGTCTATATCACTGTTTTCCAGCTCTTGCATGCAACAAAAGTCAGTTTTGTGGCCAAAGCATACCGCTTTAAATTTGTCAAACTTCCATTATCCCTCTTTGTTCACTCCTTCCCGTCTGCTACACTCCAAGAGTGCTTCACCCCGGACCTTCTTGATGCCTCCATAATCTTTTTTCACTTACCTCGTTGAATCCATGAAATAAGTTTCCATGAACTTGGGGGTAACAACGATGACGACACAATGTTCTCTGCGTAAAAAGTCAAGTTAATGTTTTTACGTAGAAGCATGCATAACAATATTGTATGAAATAAATATATATACAATATGTAGCTAGACAAAATGACTTACTTTGGATAGTAGGGCATGAGAAGGCAGTCTTTGTCCATGCTGGCAATCATGAAGTCTATCAAATACTTCCGCATAGCTTGTTGGCGCTCAGGGTGATTGGTGTTGGTCTCGTGCATGAGGTAGGGGTCCGCTATCGCAACATCCTTGTTGAGCTCACATTTGGCAATGTAGGTAGCATTGATTTCCCATAGGCATACTAAGGAAGAACTAAACTTCCTTAGACGGAACATGTTGAAGATGTCTTCGAACGACACATGGAATATTTCCGCAAGGAAATCGTCGCACAAACCAAGTTTTGGTGGCACCATCACTGGAAAACGGGGTGAAATCCATCTCCACTAGAGAATGCATACTTATCCCTACATAGAAGTGTGTCATGTAGAATCCTCAATTCTATCTGTAGAAGATCGCTGAGCTCCTTTGAAAGGATGCGTTCACCAGAGGAATGGTAATTTCGCCATGGAACGACAAGCCAAACTTTTCTACTCTTCAGAACCGGCTGGTTGGCCGCATTGGACTTCGTCTTATTACCTGGTCGCTTTCTCTTCTTGTTACGTGTTGGGTTAGGCTAGCTAGCTATATTGTGTCACAATGCATTTGTGAGCATCGCATTGAGTGTGTTTGGACTAAGCAATGCTCCCCTGTGTGGTGGCACCCGTGTGTCTAATGGCGTGAAGTCCTCATTGAATAGACTCTTCTGGCAAGGAACAACATGTTCCTTTTGAACAAGTAGATAAGGCATAGAGAATGCTTCGACATGGCCAGTAGACATAGGTCCATCAAGATTGCACATGCTAGCAGCTGATTTCTGATACTCGTCAACCAGGAAGTATCGATTGACAAGTAGATTCTCCTCACTGCCCAAATCACCACCATTGGCATGGTCCTGATGACCGCCCAAATCCTCGCCATTGACATGGCCCTCACCACCGACATCCCCTTGGTCCTTACCGCCGACAACCACATTGTTGTTGTCCTCACCGACATGGACATTATCGATGTCCTCATCACTCACATGTACATAGTCGTTGTTACGCACTTCTGATTGAATCTGACCCAAAGGAGATGGGCCTCGTCCACATGTGTTGTCATTGTTCATGTGCTGCGAGGTTTGGGAGATTTGGACGTTTCCTAGTCGAATTTGATTCTCTAGCCACTGCACGGGAGAAGTCTACTTATAAGTAATCATGTGAAGTTGGTATTCGTTTGATATTTTGATGATATGTATGTTGTTGTTTCTCTTAGTGATGTTGTGTGAACATCAACACACGACACTTCACCATGTTATGGGCCTAAGGGAAGTCATTGTGGAGTAACAAGTAGATGATGTGTTGCTAGAGTGACAGAAGCTTAAACCCTAGTTTATGCGTTGCTTCATGAGGGGCTGATTTGGATCCACACGTTTCATGCTATGGTTAGATTTATCTTAATTCTTCGTTCGTAGTTGCGGATGCTTGCGAGAGGGGGTAATCATAAGTGGGTTGCTTGTTCAAGTAAGAACAACACCTTAGCACCGGTCCATCCACAAATCAAATTATCAAAGTAGCGAACGTGAATCAACTCAATATGATGAACATGACTAGACAGAAAGTGCCATGTGTCCTCGGGAGCACTTGCTTCATATAAGAATACTTTTTGGCTTGTCCTTTGCTATAAAAAGTATTGGGCTACCTTGCCTCACCTTGGTTACTATTGTTACTTGTCACTCGTTACAAATTATCTTGCTGTAAAACTATCTACTATTGTAACTTACAACACTTTGTAGAGAATACCTTGTTGAAAATTGTTTATCATTTCCTTCTGCTCCTCGTTGGATTTGACACTCTTACTTATCGAAAGACTACGATTGATCCCCTATACTTGTGGGTCATCAAAAAGCTATCTAGTTTGGAACCAAGTACTAATAAATCAGTAGGGTATTTAATTTTTCCACACAAGACTTCAACATAACAATCCAAGTGGTTATATGGTGTCTTTGTTTGCAAGTTTAATAGTGACATCAGTATCTTCTATTTCAGAGGGTGCTATGTCATTCATAATTTCTTGATATAAGCTAAAAGGTATAGCATTAACACTAGCACCAATGTCACACAAACCGTGATAACAATGATCTCCAATCTTAACAGAAATAACGGGCATGCCAACAATTGGTTTATTCTTATCTAACTCATCTTGCTCGTTTCTAAGAGGTTTTGTAATTCTAGTAGCTTCAACACAGAAGTAAATAACATGTCCATCAATATTATCAACTAGGAGATCCTTAACCATGGCAATACTAGGCTCAACATTTATTTGTTCAGAAGGCTTAGGTGTCATAATATAACTTTTATTAACCACACTTGCAGCTTTAACATGTTCCTTAATCCTAACAGAAAAAGGTGGTTTCTCTATGTAAGCAGTAGGAACAACAGGATCAACATGGCTAACAATTATTTCCTCCTTAACCTTAATGGGTTCCTCTAATAAATCTTCAATAGGTGGGTGAAATTTAAACCACTTCTCCTTAGGGATATCAACATGAGTAGCAAATGATTCACAGAAAGAAGCTACTATTTCAAAGACAAGCCCATATTTATTTCTAAACTTATGAAAAGTACCAGTTTCCATAAAAGATTGACACAATAAAACTCAAACTTTATACCTGACATGTTAACTTTGCCGAATTCCCAATCTTCAGAGTTGTGTTTAATTCTTTCCAAAAGATCCCTTTAAATTCAATAGTTCTCTTCATGTGAGAACCGGTGGAAGAAGAATCCAACATTGGCCGATCATGATGAGAAAGCCGAGCATAAACATTTTGTATAATCATTTCTCTTGAGAGCTCGTGGTTGGGGAAAGTATGCATCATAGATTTAAGCCTCCCTAAGTTTGAGTGATGCTTTCTCCTTCACGAGGCCAAAAATTATATATGTAATTCCGATCATGATGAACTAGATGCATAGGATAAAACTTTGGATGAAATTCCAGCTTGAAGCGATTCCAGTCCCATGATCCAATATCACCCAATAGCTTGTAACAAATCAATGTCTTTCCCTCCAAAGATAAAGGGAAAAATATTCTTCATGACATTGTCTTCACACAAACCTGCAAGCTAAAATAATCCATAAATCTCATGTACATACATCAAGTGTAAATCAGGTTGAGTTGTACCGTCTCCTACATAAGGATTGGCTAGCAGTTTCTCTAACATACCCGAAGGAATCTCATAAAATATATTTTTAGTAGGTTCAGTAAATTGAGGAGCAACTTTGTCAGCTTCAGTTCAGGGCAAAGATTGCCCGAACAAACCTCTCAAAGGATTATTATCCATAGTAACAAGCAATAGTAAATTTTAGCACATACCAAATATGTTTCCTTATCAAATTCATCTTACCAAAGGCACTTCACTCCCCGGGAACGGCGCTAGAAAAGAGTCTTTATGATCCACAAGTATAGGGGATCAATCTTAGTCCTTTCGATAAGTAAGAGTGTCGAACCCAACGAGGAGCAGAAGGAAATGATAAGCAGTTTTCAGCAAGGTATTCTCTACAAAGTGTTGTAAGTAACAATAGTAGATAGTTTTGCATCAAGATAATTCATAACAAGTCACAAGTAACAATAGTAGCAAAGGTGTAGAAAGGTAGCCCAATATATTTTTTAGCAAAGGACATGCCTGAAAGTACTCTTATGTAAAGCAAGCGCTCCCGAGGACACATGGGATTATTTGTCTAGTCATGTTCATCATGTTGAGTTGATTCACGTTCATTACTTTTATATTTTGATATGTGGATGGACCTGTGCTAAGGTGTTTTTCTTACTTGTACAAGCAAACCACTTGTGATTACCCCCTCTCGCCAGCATCCGCAACTGCGAAACAAGAATTAAGATAAATATAACCATAGCATGAAACGTATGGATCCAAATCAGCCCCTTATGAAATAACACATAATCTAGGGTTTAAGCTTCTATCACTCTAGCAACCCATCGTCGACTTATTACTCCATAATGCCTTCGCTTAGGCCCATTAGATGGTGAAGTGTCATGTAGTCAACATTCACACGACAACACTATGGTAAATGGATAACCCAATTTGTTTTACGGATGACAATACTCTCTAAGATGTTGGGAAGTGAATTAGAAGCTTGGTTTGGATGATAAGGAATGCTTACACAAGAAGAAACATATGTTATTCTGAGTACCTTTTTTTGACACCTGCAGATGACCACCCTTTATGAGTCTTTCCTCAAGGGCCCGGAGACGACCATGACCCTGACTAGTGATCATGATTACCCAAGGGTCCTGAAGGATATGATGAAGCACATCCATCTTGAAGGAGATGCAGTCTACAAGGGCTACCCATTCATGGAAAATGGAGTGGAACTCTGGTATGTGGAGGTACACCTCCACCATGTGAAAGGAGTTTGCCAAAAGACTATGGGACAATACTTTTACATATCTCGTGTACCACGAGCAACTTTCTTTGATGCTGTTCGTGATGCTGCCATGGAAGCCATACGTCAGATTGGAGAAATACTTGAAGCAAGACTTCATCATACTCAGGAATACCTGCATGAGGTGCATACGGAGATGATGGAGATGAAGCTCATGTCCACCCTGATCAAGCACAAGATGGATGATTTCAAGGATCACATCGCAAAGTTCCAGTGGTACTAAAATATCTCCAAGGAGGGATAAATGAATAAAGTTGGGAGTGATGCTAGACCATGCCAAACTATGTGGATGGCAGCATTTGTAATAAAGTACTTTTAGGAGTTTTAAGAAGTGATTGAGGATGTAACAAAGGATTGAATACGAGAAGAAAGCTAGAATGGAGTAGTTAAGATGGCAATAACTGTATCATGAAGCACTCTTGTTTTCATGAGATTATTTTGTAACGGAAGTCTCAGAGTTTGTAATAAATTCATGTGTTAACGGAATTTATGGTGTCATGATTCTCCTGTGTTGAATTATATGAGTTGTACTCTATGAACAAAGATCATTGAACATTTTCAAGGATATGAGAAAACATGGTCTATGCAGGCATGTGTACATTTCATTTTAAGTGTGGTACTAACCACAGGGACCAATGAATGAAGATAGTACCATTCTTGTTAAGGAGTTTGGATAAGTGAATACAGGTGAAGAGAATGTGAGAACATATCCAACTATGTGGATGGCAACACCTGAAATATTACACCTTGGATTTTGAATATGATGAACCAAAACTTCTATTGGTAAACAGACCAATGGAAAGGAAAAACATATTCAAGGAATAGAACGTGTATCAAGGATGGATCTCACGGTTTCATGAAGGTTGCCCGAAGATCATGAAGCAAGGAGTTGTGATTCGATCAACCCACGTTTTTCTTAGGAGTATCCGAAAGCCTGAGAGATGTGAAGAAACGATAGATGTTTTTGTTTAGCTTGCAGAATCAATGGATTTATCCGAACTTCGTTCGTTGACAAGAGAAATTTCTGCAACGCTTGTGAGGAAGCCCAAGTGTTAGAATACGAGATTCACTGAACCTTATACAAGGTAATGATTTCAGTGCGGCATGGATTGATCACCATGACGACTTACTCATATCATTTCTCTTGCTATTCAGAATGGTAAATCTGAGTGACTCACCCATAGTAGAGAGACGACATTCTTTGAAGCTTTTGTTTAAGCCTTAGAATGGTATTATGTAAAACCCTTGTACATGGAAGTTGTTGTCACACATAGGAATTTTACGGTGAGGAATGAAGCCCAAGACCCATTTCACTACAGGATAACCACAAATGGTAGACCACCATGAGATCATCGATAAGTTATTTAGAATGATCACGAGACTTGTCAGCTAAGAAGACCAGTATCGGAGGAAATACCTTTTTGTTATGAGAACACAAGATTTTGATTTAAACGGAAGAGCATCATCGAAGGAGCTATTGTAAAGTATGTGGAGAGACATATGCACCCAAAGGACTGTCATGATTTTGAGGGACCAGTAACTCTCATTTTAAGTGTGGTAGACCGCACACCTTCTTGGTCAATGGATTTGTTAGAAGACCCCAAACCCTAACCTTTTCTTTCTAGCCCTTTCGAATCTCGAGGACGAGATTCATTTTAAGTGTGGTAGGTTTGTAACATCCCAAATTTTGGAATGTTATAATAAATATTAGAATGATTGTTTGTTTGATTGAGTGATTGAAATTGAGTGAAAAATTTGAAACTTTTTGAAAACTTTTGAATGAGAGGGAATGACATGACTTTCCTATATGCTTTTGGAATTCAAATTCCTACATTTCAAATCAGTGAGAGAAGATGACATGACTTCTTCAATATAAAAAGATTTGAAGAGTGAACTTGAAAGCATTTGAAATTTTCTGATATGGAGTTCTTTTCATATTTGATTTGCAATTTGAAGTTTGAAAGAATTCAAATACCCTTGACAAGTTTTGAGAGGAGTAACATGACACTCCACACCAGGGTTATTTTTGTGAAGTTTTGAACCATAACACCCAGGGGGTTATTTGAAAAATATTTGCAAAAAGAAATAAAGCCATTTAGGCATTTTCTGAAAATACTTTTTTTAAAGTATTTATTTTGGCCGTGGAAAAATGTTCATTTAATTGCATTTAATTCCCTGATAATTTTGTATATAAAACTTTATTTTTTGGAAATGCATTGATTGCCAAAAATAAAGTTTCCTTCTCTGTTATTCTATAAAAGGAAAGTATTTTAAAATAGGAAACGCGTCCGAGGCCCAAATGGAAACATTTCGGCCCGTGTCCCCTTCGCCGGATCCGAATCAATACGGATCAGCCACCCGCTCCACTTTCCTTCCCCTTCCTCTCGCTGACGCGTGGACCCCACCGTCCGACTCAATCCTCTCTTTCCTTCTTCTCCCGTTCCTCCTTTCCTTTCTCGCCGGCGAACCAAATCCGTCGTGATCTCCTCTTCCCCTTGCCTTTTTTCGCACCCGACCTCCTGGCTATAAAGCCCGAGGCCTCCTCGACCCGTTCCCCTCCGAGACCCCATTCCCCGTGCCCTCTCACCGCCACAATCACTCGCCGGAGCTCCGGCCACCAACGAACCTCCTCGAGCTCGTGCCGCTCCAGCCCAACCACCCCGAGCCCTCCCGAGCCCACCAACCGTTTCCCCACTCTCATGCGCACCTCCCCAACCACTCGCCCGAGCCCCGCACCCACCTAAGACGCCCCTCCGTCGACACCCGAGTGCCACCGCCGCCTCCAAGCTCACCATCGTCGACACCGTCGTCCCCGAGCCGTTTCAGCGCCACCAGACGAATCGCCATCTTCGCCTGCGTCGACCGGTGCCCTCGCCAACACCGGAGACCCCGCAGAGCGACGCCCCCGTCCACGCCCAAGCCGCCGGCTGCCGTCGAACTCGTCGGAGTTGACCTCCACCTCGGTGAGCTCTCCCCTCCGTTCGATCTTACCCCAACGGCTCAGATTAGAAGGCCCGTACCCCTTCATTTAGTCCGGTTTTAGTTTAGTAAACCGGCCGGTTTTTCCTATTTAATTTTAGCCGAACCATTTTCTTTTAAGTTGCGAACATTCGCTCCGTTGTATCTAGCGCACACCGTCTCGGCCAATCAGAGAACGCCACGTAGCACCCCTGTCCGTTAGTTAGATTTTTCTACTTTTCTGTTTCTGTTTTAAAAACAGAATAGTTCTGTTTTTGTTTTCTTTATAACTTTTATATTTTTAATTATTTTTAATTGATTTTTTTGCATTGTGTCACCAATTTTATCTATTTTCTGTAGACATAAAGTTTGACCATATTTCAAATATTTAAAACTGAATTCAAACAGATTTGATATAAATCTTATTTTCTAAATAACTTGAGTTTAAAAACTTGTTTTTGAGTGATTCTTTTTGCTACTGATTTGTATTGGTTATATTTATCACCCTGTTAAGTTTGAGATTTTTTAGAATAATTTAAATTAGTATTTTTAACAAAATAGATTCTATTTTAGTTCTTTTAGGTTTATTTCTACTTCTTTTGTTTTAAATTGTTTTAATTTGTTTTCTTTTATATTATTTGGAAAGTATTACTTTGTTTTATGTTATTTAGCAGAAGTACTTCAACCAAATATATCTTTATGTTATTTTTATAGCATGAAATCAATTCTAGTTTCATAATAACTTGCAAATTGATTTCATTGCTAGTTTGACTTCTTATTTGAAAATATTTTTATAAATTGTTTTATAAGTTTTACTTTGTGTTAACTTAGTTGTTTTATACTTTGTTTTTTATCTTATTGTATTATTTTTTGTTTTAATTGTTGTTAAGTTTGTTAGTCAAAAACTTATGTTGATTTGTGTCATAGTTCTAGTTGTTCTTCAAAAGTGATTCTTGTTAATAGTAAAAAAAATACTTTACCAAAACACTTTTGTTGGATTTTACCTTGTTAGTGTTTTGTTGCCTTTTGAAAACAAAATCATTTGTAGGGGGAAACCACTTTTGGTTGATTTGATGAAATTTTGTTGATTTTAACTTTTGTCTTAAGTATTTCCTTCATCACAACCTTGTGCTTTTAGTTTTGTGTTTCCAATTGATTGTTAGTATTGATTGCTAGTATGATTGCTTATATGAATGCAATGTTTTAATTATATATATTTTCATCGGAGAGTGATGAATAGTCTATGAAGTTATTTCTGAGAGCGATATTATTCTTCATCAACAGTATAGGCAAGTTCACTTTGACCAATCTATTTCATACCTATGTTTTATTGCATGTAGTGATATCATTCAACAAATCCCTCCAGTAGTGTTATTGAAAATTCTTGTAGTCAAGTAGAATGCATGAGGCAGGAACACACCACTTGTTACTAAAGCCCCGGGAACGTTAGTTATTTTAATGCTATGCTAAAGTAGACGGGGTTTGGTATGAGTGTTCGTGAGTGGTGTGAGAAGGAGGACTCTATGTCAATACGACAACTTCATGAAAGCATCTTCAAGTCCTGCATCTTCAAGACCTCAAGACTTTGAGACTCGAGAAAACAAGTTTTCAATACACACTACTGGGTGAAGGATGGTTGATTGGGCATCCCTGGAGTAACCAGTGGATGGCCGGGATGCATGGAGAAGCGCCATGACATCTTCCGGAAAGCTTCACCCAGACTCAAAGAGATGGATGAATACTTCATGCCCGGAATCTTACCTGTGTAGCCACAAGTCATTATGGGCTCTGGCTTGGTTGATCTTTGTTGTGACTCTGGCTGGGCAGTGCTACGAGATGTAGTCGACGTTAGGATTGGATGGGCACTGACAGTAGTCAGGGAAACACTCTGAAAGACCATGTCTCGTTCATCCTGTTCTCAAACACCCGGTAGTGCGAGGACTTACCAGGAGGGAACGAATCTTGTGGGTAAAGTACACAACACTCTCCAGAGTTAAACCTAATCGATTAGCCGTGTCCCCGGTTACGGACAATTTGAGCTTCTAGACTTGGATCTATCTCTAAACTCTCAACACTGGACTAATAATTAATTGTGGGCAACTTATGATACTTGTGGGCATTAAGACATCGGTTGGCGGAACCATGTCATGTTAGGTAACTCTGTAGTGAAAACTCCTGATATTCCTTTGTTGTAGGAAAATAAAATAAAATCAGCTTTTATGCAAAAACTCACACACAGAGCCACAAAGCCTTACTGCATATAGAATAGTTTTTATCTTCTGTTCTACTATGGTGATCTTGCCGGTACATTCGATGTACTGACCTACACGGCTGCAACGTCTCATGTTGTAGATACTCTTCTTCGACGAGTAAGAGTACGATTCAGGGTTACGGTCTACACTCAACCTGCCGTTGGTGTTTATTGGGACTCCGCTCCCGTTGACTGTTTCCACTGAGATTTTAAGGTATATATCAGTTTTACGTTAATTACATGTGATTGCACTTTGATATATACATTGATGTACTGTGTGTGCCAGCATACTGATCCAGGGATGGCACAGAAAACACAGAGGCTTGACTCGTTTTGAGTCGGGTCGCTACACTCTCCTTATCTATATATAGGAGGAGGGGGGTAGATGGGGCGCACCTCTAGCTCTTCCTCCAAGGAAGTGGGCGGTGGTCAGGAGGGGGGAGTCCTCCCTCCCCAAGGCACCTCGTAGGTGTCGTCCCCTCCAGGGTTTCCTACCCCGTAACCGCATGGGCCCTTTGGGGCTGGCCAAACAAGGCTTGTACGCCCCCTTACACCAGGAACGTCCCAGGGGCTGGAGGGACCCTTCCGAACTCCGTCAAAACCCTCTGGAACCTTCCGGAAGCTTCCCGGTACAATATCGGAAAAACCTGAAACTTTTCCGGTAGCCAAAATATGACTTCCCATATACAAATCTTTACCTCCGGACCATTCTGGAGCTCCTCGTGAAGTCCGGAATCTCATCCGAGACTTTGAAAACCTTCGGTCACCAACATACATAACTCAACAATGTCAAATCGTAACCTAACGTTAAGTGTGCAGACCCTGCAGGTTCGAGAACTATGTAGACATGACCGAGACAACTCCACGGTCAATAACCAATAACGGGACCTGGATGCCCATATTAGTTCCTACATATTCTACAAAGATCTTTATCGATCGAACCACAATGTCAAGGATTCAGACAATCCCGTATGCAGCTCCCTTTGTCCATCGGTATGTTGCTTGCCCGAGATTCGATCGTGGGTATCTCCATACCTAGTTCGATCTTGTTACCGACAAGTCTCTTTAATCGTTCTGTAACACAAGATCCCATGACTAACTGCTTAGTCACATTGCTTGCAAGCTTCTTGTGATGTTGTGTTACTGAGTGGGCCCAAAGAAACCTCTCCGTCATATAGAGTGACAAATCGCAATCTTGATCCATGCCAACTCAACAGACACCCTCGGAGATACCTGTAGAGCATCTTTATAGTCACCAAGTTACGTTGTGACGTTTGATACACATAAGGTACTCCTCCGGTGTTAGTGAGTTGCATGATCTCATGGTTATAGGAACATATACTTGACATGCATAAAACAATAGCAATTAACTAACACGATCATATGCTACGTTCATAGTTTGGGTCTTGTCCATCACATCATTCTACTAATGATGTGATCCTATTATCAAATGACAACTCATGTCCATGGCCAGGAAACCTTGACCATCTTTGATCAACGATCTAGTCCTGTAGAGGCTCACCAGGGTCACAATGTTGTCTATGTATCCACACATGTATTTTGAGTTTCCAATCAATACAATTATAGCATGGATAATAAACGATTATCATGAACAAGGAAATATGATAATAACCAATTTATTATTGCCTCTAGGGCATATTTCCAACAATCCATCCTCATCCAATTCTTCCTCCTGACCCTCATCATCCGAGCCATACCCACACATACGTTATAAGGGAGGTTACAGTCCATGTCTTGTTGGTACACAATGACATCCAAGTTACCAATGGATTGTAATGAGTCTCTTCATCTTCCGCATAGGCATCCTCTTGAGCAACAATAGCATCATCATCAACATGACCACTAGTGTCTTCTTGAAAATGAGGAATAGCATCATCTCAAAGTACTATGGCTCTAGCATTGATCTCCTCTTCATTTGGTTGGATACTCGGTGGTCGTATAGAAGAATTGGGGACATACACCTCGACAGTAACATCATGTATTGGGGAGAATACATTGCGGTTCAAGTCAACTCGGAGTGGAAGAGCATCAACCTTTG
Organism: Hordeum marinum; assembly: GCA_022496015.1. Classification (NCBI taxonomy): domain Eukaryota; kingdom Viridiplantae; phylum Streptophyta; class Magnoliopsida; order Poales; family Poaceae; genus Hordeum; species Hordeum marinum. Next base: position 385,774,332 of record CM039672.1, read on the forward strand.
TGGCAAAAATTTCAAGTGAGTTGCCTTGTGATGCCTATACTTTATCCTTGTACTCATACCAATGCAATTGGAGGTGATTGTCATACTCTTTAATCGGGACTTTACTCCCACTCCAACTTCATACCTCCCAATAAGCTTAACCTCGTCAATTGGGTCAATCCAATTTAAATCGGTTCTCACTTTCACGACAAGATCATCAAAGCTTGGACTTGTGTCAAAAACCATATGCTCTTCCCCTTCATCGGCATTTCCATTCATAAATGTCGCCTTGTCCAAATAACGAACATTTATGAGTCTATCGATCTAACAACAATGGAAAGAAATCAAGTCATCCATAGTCCGGCCAATTCATATGCACACATTGGACAAATAACTTATATGCATTGCATGCAATCAAGACAATGCATGGTCATAACCCTCATCCATAATCATAACTTAACCCTAACCCTAACCCTAATCCTAACCCCTAACATGACCATTAGTCCTACCACAATATTTAGCTACCAACAACAACGATAGGCACACAATACATAGGCAAAGCACAAACATAACCCTAAATGCATCATATTCATTGATTTCATCACAAATAGAGCAATAACTAGTGTTTGCAAAAAGTGGAAAACCAACCAAAATAGATGATCTCAACCAACCAAAATGAGGGGGGTTATGAGAGGTACCTTGGGTGATGAAAAAAATGCTCCGGAACCACCGGTCGAATCTCAAGCGATGGAGTGGATCTAGTGGGTGTTTGGGTGGGGGAGAGACAGAGGGGTTGAACTCGGGGAAGAAGGTGAATGGGTAGGACCCCTACAGGATCCTATCATCGGGGTTCTTGGTGGTAGGTATAGGCACCTACCGCTAGGGGGGCAGTGGTAGGTCCCTTTTCCATGTCAGTGGTGCCTGACGGCCAGCTGTCGTTACCCTATCGCCGGCGTCCCTGGCGGTAGGTGGTGCTGGGCTACCGACAAAGAGCTCGGCGGTAGGCAAAAGGGTCAAATCCTGAAATACTTTTGGAACATGGTCAGATCCAGCAAATCTTTAGAAAAGGGTCAAAACACGATTTTTTGCCCGTAAAGCCCAACAAGCTCACGGACGTCGAAACACGCAACCGCCACCAGCATCACCCGACTCGCGATCGAATCAAATCCTTGCACCCGCCTAGCCTTTTCCTCTATTACATCAGCGACCACAAACATGCATGAAGTGGCCCTCTTCATGCCCATATCCATCCCATCATGAGACGGTGTTGCTGGTGCCGTCAAGCTTGCCCCGAGTGGCCATTCCATGCTTTGTATCACAGATCGATGCTCCACCATACGCCCTGCCCCATTGCCCATGCCGCTTACCAACATCTGCACCAGATTAGAGGGGCTCCACCATCGCTACCTATGGGCAAGGATGTGCCCCGTGAGCAAGCACCCTGCCACCGTCGTCCTTGAAAGCACCGCGGGCTTTCCTTTCGGCGAGGGCAAGGAGGCATTGGAGTTTCTGTGGCGGCGAAGGCTAGGTCAAGTAGCTTCCTGTGTCGTAGAGGCATGATGGGTTGTCCTTTGATTCGGTCCATAACTGAAATATTTTAAAAATCATCATTGATGCACTAGTCTAATATCAAACCAACAATTGACCGATGCTCCCCCGCTCAAAACTTGAACAACTTACCACTGTATCAAAGATAGAAGAACTTTTAGGATTGGCTATAAGGGGACCATGGACGTGATGTTTCTCAGCCCGATCTCAAATGAAATCGGGTGTACACTAAATTGCTAATCCAGTTTTTTAAAAGATTGTTATTTTTGCCACGACTTCCGGGAATACTTTCATGATGAAATTTTGCAAGCATCCAGAAAAATTGTCAATGTTTGGCACCAGAAAAATTCAGATTTTTAAAATATGTTTATAGTTTCTTTGAATTCACTCTTCATCCCAAGCTCATTTGAGCTTTGGAGTAGATATGACTTTCGGAAACTATGAACTACTATGAGAATCCCATGGGTTGCACGGAACTCCATGATGGTTTACTGTGTTTTTCTTGCTATTGCCATATTTGCTTTTCTCAAATTTATTATGTCATACTGCTCATTTACTCCCCCTATACCTAAATAGTCAGTTTTCCTCAACTACAAGTATTTAGGTACATTGGAAGTACATTTTTTAGGGGCGTGCTACGCGTCCATCGACTGATTTTTTTAAAAGATCGTCCGGACGCGAGCCGTCAGATTTAAGGCATCAAGTGGGCGAGTGGCACCATTCACCATTGAAACACATGCCTTGTTGCGATTTTTTTTGCAATAGACATCTTGTTGCAGTTTTCTCTTGTAACAATTGTCTTGTTGTAGTTTTTTTGCGCAACAAAAATCTTGTTACAACTTTTTTTTATTTTTTGTGTAACAGTCATCTTGTTACGGATTTTATTTTTGCAACAGATGATTTGCTACAGGATTATTCCTACAAAACAAAACCGCATCACATAGTAGTTGTTCACTGTCAAGTTTTGCAGCAACATCGTTGTTGCTGAAATAGCTGTTGGCATTTGTTTTTACGTTAAGGACAGTGGCGGACCCACCACTAGGGCGAGCTGGGGTGGCCGCCCCGGGTCACCGGCGGCGGAGGGTCGACCCCCAGCTAGCTATATTTCCTTCGGCAGGACCAGCGACGGCGGAGTTCTGTTTCAAGAGCGCTCTATTTCGGCAGCGATCGAAGGGAAACAACGACAAAGCGTTTTGGGCCGGTTGGGACTCACTGGGCTAGGTGGATACAGGCCCAAACAGCCATGTTCGCTCCTTTCCTCAGTGAAAAAAGATCCAATCGGTCCCGATTTTGGATCAAGCTGTGAGTCCTCACGTGCTGCTGCGCCGCCCCGCTGCTAGAGGTGTTGCGCCTCCTCGCCACTGATTCCCATCGCTCCGCCCGTCCACGGCCACCACCCCACCGCCAAAGGTACTACGCCGCCTCGCCCACGCTGCAGTGTTGTGCCGGCACCGCCACCGGTGGCCTCACACGCCCACTGTTGCGGACTACGGTGCTGCTCCGCAGCGGTGCCGCCAGAGCCCAAAGGTGATCCTGCAGTCCTGCTGAACTCGTTGAATGCGTCTAATTGCTGAACTCGTTGCAGGTGCTGTTTTGTGATGGATTCCGGTGAAGAAGAGGTGGATTGGACAGGGATAGCTGCTGCTGTCGAACTCGAAGAAGCCGAGGCTGAGGCTGCTGTTGTCGAAGAAGCTGTGACTGTTGTGGCAGAGGTAGTAGCTTCGGTGACCAAACGCAAGCGACCTCTGGCATTTAGTTTAGCTGATGTGGATTCTGATCCTGGCACACGAAAGCGAATTGAAGAGTACGCAACTCAAGAAAATAGAGATGAAATGAGAAGGGCATATTTATCGAAAGGTGTGGGGCGTTTATATGGTCATGATTTTCCTCGTACTCGTTTTGGGAAAGATTGGCGGAACTTCAAAGAAGCATGGTATAAAGATTATGACTGGCTAGAGTATAGTAAAGCGACAAAATCTGCCTATTGTTTTCATTGTTTTCTTTTCAAGCCTCCAAGCATTGGTGACAAGTTTGGCCATGATGTCTTCACTAAGACATGGTTTAAAAATTGGAAGAAGGCGATGGAAATATTCAATGTTCATGTAGGTGGACCAAACAACACTCGCAACAATGCTAGAAGACGGTGTGAAGATTTCAAAAACCAAAAGCAAAGTGTGTCATATGCAATGACTTGTCATGTTAAGAAATTACATATTGAATATTAAGAGCGTTTGAGGGTTGTTGTAGGTGTGGTAAGGTTTCTTGTCTCTCAAGGTCTAGCTTTTCGTGGGCATGATGAGACTACCACTTCCATGAACAAGGGTAATTTCCTTGAGTTGTTGGATTGGTATGCAGAAAGATGCAAAGATGCAGCCGATGTGGTCCATGAAAATGCTCCTGGCAATCATCAATTGACTTGTCATAAAATCCAAAAACAAATAGTACAAGCATGTGCCGAAGTGACTACAAAAGTCATAATGAATGAGCTTGGTGATAGTAATTTCTCTCTACTTGTTGATGAGTCTCGTGATGTGTCGGTTAGAGAGCAAATGGCTGTGATTGTGAGGTTAGTTTTTTTGGCATGATTGTTCTAATTCTGAATGTAACTACTCTACCTCCGCATGCTTGTTCTAATGTTATATTTGTTGTTTGCAGGTTCACGAACCAAAAAGGGGAGTCTTTGGAAAGATTGCTTGGTGTTGAACATGTTCTTGATACTACATCCGCTTCTTTGAAAAGATATGTCTAGATTGAGAGGACAAGGATATGATGGGGCCTCAAATATGCATGGAGAACTTAATGGGTTGAAGAAATTGGTGCTAGATGTCAACCCGTATGCTTTTTATGTGCATTTTTTTGCCCATCAACTTCAATTGGTGGTTGTTGCTGTTGTCAAGGGAGTTCTAGCTGTTAGTGATTTCTTTGGCTATACAAATAAGATTGTCAACATCGTTAGTGCTTAGTTCTTATAGTATATATCTAGCCATTACAAAATTCTAACCAGGCTTACTCTTTTCTTGTAGGCAAGTTCTTCGTGTAAAAGGAAAGATGCATTGTTGCAGAAGCATCATGACAACCTGGTTATACAGTTAGAACATGGGGAGATTTTGTCGGGGAAAGGCCAGCATCAAGAGACATGTTTAGCAAGACCCGGTGATACACAATGGGGGTCACACCACAAGACTCTAATCCGGATCTATCAAATGTGGGATTCCGTGGTTGAAGTGCTACATGGTATTTCTCTTGATGGAGCAGATGCAGATGACAGAGGTTTGGCTTCTGGCTTAATGATAAACATGGAAACTTTTGAATTTGTTCTTATCTTGCATATGATGCTTCGAGTGCTTGGTTTAACCAATGATTTGTCACAAGCATTGCAACAAAAAGATCAGAATATAGTTGGTGCTATGAATATGATTGTGTCAGTGAAAAGTCGATTACAAAAGTTGTGAGATGATGGATGGGAGCCTCTCTTGATATCTACTACTAACTTTTGTGTGGCAAGAAATATAATAGTACCCAATATGGATGATAACATTTCAGCAAGGGGTTACCCAAGAAGATCACGCAAAATGGTTACTTGTCTCCATCATTACAAGGTAACTATATTCAATGAGGTATTGGATAGAAACATAGTTGAGATGCATAATCGATTTAGTAAAACTTCTACACGCTTGTTGAAGTGCATTGCTTGCCTTGATCCTAGAGACTCATTTAGCAACTTTGATCATGATAAGCTAGTTGAGCTTGCAAATATTTACTCTATTGATTTCTCTTCACAAGAGCGCTTTCTGTTGACTGATCAACTCAACATATATATTGATGTGATGAAAAGAAGTACTGGATTATTGGTTTGCAATAGTTTGAGTTCTCTTGCTCTCAAGTTGGTTCAAAGTAGACAACATCTGGTATTTTCATTGGTTTATCGGCTCATCAGACTTGCATTGACATTACCGGTGGCAACTGCATCAGTTGAGAGGGTTTTCTCAGCCATGAATATTGTGAAGACAGATCTTCGAAACAAGATGGGTGATGAATGGCTTAATGATTTGATGGTTTGCTTTGTTGAGCGCGAGATATTTGCTAAAATTAGTGATAAAGAGATTATGATTCATTTTCATGCTTTGAAGAGCCGTCGAGGTCATCTACCTCCACAACCACGTGTTCATCATGCAATTACATCTTAAAGGTATATTAACACCTAGTTACAATCAGATGACTATATCAAAGTATACAACTCTTATCACACTTGTGCTAATGCATTCATAATTTTGTAGGTCTCGTTTGAAAATTGAAATTATGAGATCATATTGTGACATAAGTGAGCGTTTCAAGCGACAAGAGTCAATGTTAGCAGTTTACTCGTTTTTAAGGTTGTTTATTCTTTTGTTCTCGAATTCTATGACTTTTGATTGAATAGAGTTGCATTTGTACGGAAAAAAAATTAAACATCAAATGTTCGTCCCAACTAACTTAAATTCCTGGGTTCGCCACTGATTAAGGACACGTGGCACACAACGAAGCGGCGGATGCACCGTGATTATCAGCCGGCTGATAGCAATCATTTCCCATTTTTTTAGGCTATACTCATTTACTTTTTTTTTTTAGAAAAACTGTACTCATTTACGTTCATGCCATGCATTGGACGATGACGGTTGCGAGTCCCGTTGAAACAATTTACCACGGGCTAGTTCAGATTCCTTGGGCGGCTACACGCCCGTGCTGCTCAGTAGTACAGTGCTCACCCAACTCACTCACTCACACTCGCCCTTCCCCCCACCTCCGGCGATGGGTCGCACGAAGCACGCGGTGGCGGCGACGAAGAAGCGGCTCTCCTTCGAGCGCTCACCACGCTGGAGGCCGCCGCCGCCGCTGCGGCAGGTAATGCCGGAGCCGCAGCCGCAGCCGGAGAAGAAGAAGAAGAAGCGGGCGTACCGGTTCCGGCCAGGCACGGTGGCGCTGCGGGAGATCCGGAAGTACCAGAAGTCCACCGGGCTGCTCATCCCCTTCGCGCCCTTCGTCCGGCTGGTGAGTGTGGGTTGGGCACCCCGTACCCGTGCCCCCCTCTGCACATCCTGTCCTCCGAATCTCCGACGTGAATCTCTGTCACCGATTCAGGATGCGGACACAGCGTGTGACGGAATCTTGCTGGTCTTGTGCATATTTGCAGGTTAAGGAGATCACCAACGACTTAACGAAGGGAGAGCTGAACCACTGGACACCTCAGGCGCTCGTCTCGTTGCAAGAGGTCGGTCAATGCTGAAACCCGTCGTGTACTTTTAGACCTCATGGTTCCCATTAAAGGAACCAGCAATTGCAGTAGTTCCGACAATTGCGAGACAGATAAATTTATCACCATAATTTATAGCTCCTGAATGTTTTTTTTTTGAAGGTCTAGCTCCTGAATGTGAATGCTTTGGTACTAATGAATCTGAATGCTTTGGTGTCTGGTAGCTCAAAACCGAAATCAACTGTCTTTGGCGTGTCTCATTGTTTGGTCTAAGATATGCACTGTGTCTTGCAACATAATCATGCCACACACGCAAGACTGAACTATTTTTCAGATTACATTTTGCTCAAGGGACTGACTAAAAAGTGAGGAAGAGGTAGTCCAAAAAAATTGAACTCTATCATGTGATGGTTATGTGTCGGAACGCGTAAGGATTTATCTGTATCCACTATCCAGTACAATGACATAAGTGCTTTAGAACCATTCAAGTTTATTTTGCATTTATACAAGACTAGTGGTAGGGACGTGCCCTGGGCGCGTCTCTTGAGACGGTCCGGTGCACACCTATCTTGTTTATAATTCTTTAATGCCACTTATGTACAGTTTTCTGAATATAGGTGAATGTGATATCTTTGTTGTAGATACAAACACTTGTTCTGAATTAATGCAACGGAATCAGCTATACAACTATACGAGTAACCTGTAAAATAGAATATGAGCTCAAATATTTCGGACCAACTTTCTTATATAGCATAGAAACTTCATAAGGAAACATTTTAACCAAATATATTTAGGGTCAGTAGGCATCCATACATTAATAAACATAACAAAAGAAACATTTATGTATGTGAGGTCGTCTTTACCTTCCATGTAATTCAGCACAAAAGTATATACTACGTCAGATGACAAGAATAATAAACAAATGGAAAGGAAAGACAATCTGCATTGAGTCTCCATCATGAATCTCATTGTAACCCAAAGATTGCTTTTTCTTTATTTTAGATCAGTTTGTAGTACATCCACCCCACACAACATACTTCTTTTCCATATTGGAGAAAACGTTGGAGCTCACGAGCGAAAAATAAGCGTTCAGTCGATTTAGTGGGAAACGCAAGTACCTTCTAGTAAGAAAATATGCTACTCAACAACCATATTTCTTCACAAACTGTATTAGAAGTACATCTATAACTGGAAAATGTCAGTGATAATGGGATGCTACCTACAGTATGCTTATCACGAAAACAGACAATAATACGTTGATGACAAATGTCAGTGCTAGAAATATTAAACTGAAATCTGGAATGGGAGGAGAGATAAACAAACCTTCCATAAATCCCCTCAGAAATTTCAACAGTAAAGAGCTCTACTAATCTTTAGTGTCACAATTAAAATTTTAGTCGGCTGTCTGAATCTGTACATTACACGATCAATTTCTAATAGTACCATACCTTTTTCTGAATGGCTCCTGTAATTTTTGAGAGTGCATATCAATGAGATTAGCTTAACAAGCATCATGGTTCAACTTATGCAACTACCAACATCTGTTTTATTGAAACAGACGAAACTCAGCTTAACTATATTATCTCACAATTTCATTAGAGACTACAGCAGCAACAACAAAGCATCATGGTTTAGGCTTCACAACTACCAAGATGTGATCTCATGCGAAAAAGGACAATAAATTGTTCGGCTTAGCATCATGTTTCATCTTACACAACTGCCAAAATATCAAGCTAAGCCATTGTCTTATCGTTTTAGGGAAAAAATTACAAGGAAGTTCACCCATTAATGTGATTTAGGTTCATCCTACCATAAGGTCGGAGAAGTTAATGGTTGTCCGTGTTGGCTTCATCTGGTGCACTGTTTTGCTCCTGTGGCACTGGCCCTTTATCCAGTTTCTCTATGTGGAGTTGTCTAGTTGTACCTACGGCAGCCGCACATATACATATTTTAAACACACTGGACATGTGGTCATCTATATAATGATTTCATCTCGCACCCATGGTGTCCTTGCCTAGTTCTACATTGTACTCCAGTCAGCAACGACATTTAATAGGATCAGAAACTCCCTACAAAGGAAGATGTTCACCTTCTTAATACTGCACATGGTATCATTGAAAGTAAAGTATATGTATTTCTCCATGAGAAGGAAAAAAGGAAGTCTTAGCTTTAATCACGGAGTAACCAAACTGAAAAATATCGGTGAAACACCTTCGTTTTAATGATTCGTTCGTCAAGAGACTGGAAGTACTCAACTTCTCCAGCTCCATCACCTAGTAGAGCTTTGTATTCCCCCTCCAAGGACTTCCTATACATCTCCTGTACTGCAGCCTGCAGGCACAAAATGAAATAAAACACATTGAGAATGACTTGATAATGAAATGATGTTTACAGTTAAGAAACACACGCAATTTACAAGGAAGCTTGCAGTTATGTTACTCTCCTGCTAAAGGGTCTGCTTACACTGCAAAGCTAATAGTTTTTTGTTTGACTAAAACAACAATTGCAACTGCCTGGCAAATCTAGGGCCATAAGAGTCTCCAGAATTAGAATACTTAGCTGATTTTTAAGAGGAGCCGTGATCCTTTTACTTTGATATCCGGTTGTTTCTTTCCAACGTCATATTCCTGTTTGTTAGTTAGTGAGCGACACATGACAGGTCGGATGTTCCTTTGCTATAGGAGGGGGATGGAAAGGGTAGAATACCTCGTCTATGCTCCCTCCTAAGTTGAGCATTTCATATCTCATCCCTGCAATAACACAACAGATCAATATTCAGGTGAAGCTATTAACTACAGTTTCAACTTTCAAATATGGCTAAATTATTTTCGACGCTCAAAGCATGTACAAACTGAGATAGTCTGCAGCTCCTCAATCAATCAACTTGCTTTTGAAATAAAATGAGTGCCATATATCTGAATGGACAAGTATAGGTCAGATAGCAGACCAAAATATCAAGTAGTTAGTTTCCGATGATGCGGGGATAAAATATCAATCAAAGAACAGAAGCTCCATCCTTTTAGCTTCAAATACAGCTTTTAGAAGAAACTGGTGCGAGGATCCCAGATGATTCTGGGTAGACCGTCCAACCTTCAAATGAGTTCACTGTCAATGGGTGTGAAAGACCAAAAATAAACTAACGATCTCATGTACCTTCCATCATGCATTTTAGAACAGAGTAGTCTCCAAGATGTGACTTCAATAGTTATTTTTTTACCAATGCAATAGTCCAAAGAACAACTAAATTACAGAGTTATGATAGAGATGCACTGCAAATTATCAATGAATGAAACATTCATCTCTAGAAAAAGAACAGGGGACCTCTGTTAGTGTTGAAGAACAACTGGACATTCTCGTTCCACAAACCGGCGGCCAGGGGGGGTTGCCGCAGAGACCGAGCTCGTCTGCAGGGATGACATGGTAGAGGCTGGGACATGAAGGAGACGAATGGCAGGCGAGAGCGGAGGGAGAGGAAGGGGAAAATGCAGTGAACGTACAAGCATAAATCGCATGAGAGTACAATAAGCTCACAACAGTTGAAGCTCAAATCTGCAATGTAACTGTTATGACTGGCGTCTCATATCACAGGAGGAGGCCCAATGGACAAGTTTAGTTAGGGGCTTAGCCCAGTTTAGTTAAGGGCTTAGCCCAAGTTATTTTATTTTCCCTAGCATCGAGATTATATAAACAGTTGTAAGACCTCTTTTAGAAATCAAGCAATAAAGTCATAACTCTATTGCCGAGCCGGAACCCTAACCCTAGCCGCCACCTTCCACCGCCGCCGCCTCGTCTCACGCGCGTCACGGCGCCCCGCCGCCGGCCGCTGCGCTCGAGCCCTCGCCAACCCCTCTCCTTCCCCTACAACCTCCACCCTAGACCCGGTAGAACCCTAGTTCCTACCACTTTGTTATCAGCTAGCTCCGGTTAGATCATGTCGTCGCCGCAACCCACCCCAACCCTGCCGCCGTCCACTTCCACCACCGTACAGCTGCCCACCGCCCTGCCTCTCACCACGGCCGACGCGCCTACACCACCGCTGCCCGTCAGCTCCGCCGCGTCGGCTCCTGCCGTCTTCACTCCGGAGGAGGTCACGGGCGCCCTCTGCGATCTCGCCACCGCGGTCCAAGGGCTCCGCCTTTACTTGGCCGGGCCCTACGGGCTGTCGTCGCCGTTCGCGCCACCCTCCATGGCCACCGGGCCGCTGCTCCTTCCGTGGCAGTCGCCGCACCTGGCGGCCCCCACGGCGATCATCGGGCCGTTCCAGCCGTTGTTGCAGCTGCAGCCGCCTTCCGCCGCCACCCCTCTCTGGCCGCAGTGGCCGCCGTCGGCCATCGCGGCCTCCGTCGTGCCCGTCGCCCCTACACAGTAGCAGCTGCAGGCACCGCCGCCGCTCAGCTCCGGGCCGCCACCGTCCTCGCCGTCCGGCCTGCCGATACACCAGGTCCGGTTCTCGCCCTCCCCGTCGCCACTGCCAGCCTGGGTGGCCGGGTCCTCGCCACCGCCGGTCTACACCACGGCCTCGGAACAGCCGACGCCCTCCCTGCAGTACGACTGTCCTTTCGGCTCCGCGGGCTCCTACCCGGGGCCCTCCGACCCGGCACTGGTTCCCTCGTTGCTCCGCACCGCCGAGTCGTACGGCCCCGGCAGTTAGACTCAGATGCCGCCACGGTTCGCCAAAATCGACTTCGCCACCTATGACGGCACCGAGGACCCCCTCAACTGGTTCAACCAGTGCGAGCAGTTCTTCCGGGGGCAACGCACGCTCGCATCGGACCGCACCTGGCTCGCATCCTATCATCTCCGGGGTGCCGCACAGACGTGGTATTACGCCCTCGAGCAGGACGAGGGCGGAATGCCCTCATGGGAGCGTTTTCGCGAGCTTTGCCTCCTCCGCTTTGGGCCACCGATCCGCGGGAGCCGGCTGGCGGAGCTCGGCCGCCTCCCTTTCACCACCACGGTGCAAGACTTCGCCGACCGCTTCCAGGCCCTGGCATGCCACGTGTCGGGTGTGACGGCCCAGCAGCGGGCTGAGCTCTTCATCGGCGGTCTGTCAGATCACATCCGCGTGGACGTGGAGCTTCGGGGACCCTAGGACCTCCTGGCGGCCATGTACTACGCCCGCGCCTTCGAGCGTCGCGCAGTCCTTGCAGCAGGCGACACCGGTGCGGGGTGTCCGCCAGCCAGCTAGGCTGCTCCCGACGCCCCTGGCGTCGGGTCGGCCGCCCCCGGCCGCTCCAGCGACCACTACCCCGGCCCCGATGCGGCCCTTCCGCCGGCTCTCTCCGGCCGAGCAGCTCGAGCGTCGTCGCCAGGGGCTTTGCTTTAACTGCAGCGTCCGACTACATCGAGGAGGACACACCCGCCGACGGGCTCGGCGAGTTGCCCCCACCAGTTGCTGCAGAGGCCGCCCCGGTGCCCACCCCGGCGACAACTCTCGTGGTCTCGCTCAACGCGCTCGCTGGCATCCGTGACGAGCGGACTATGCTATTGCCGGTGGAGATTCACGGCGAGCGCTTGGTGGCCCTCCTGGATACGTGCTCTACGCATAACTTCCTGCCCGAGGCGACCATGGGCCGCTTAGCGCTCCAGCCGACGGGCGGGGAGCAACTCAGGGTCACGGTGGCTAACAGCGACCGCCTCCGGTGCCATGGGCTGGCTCGGGACGTGCTCATCACCATTGGCGACGAGCACTTCACCATCACGTGCGCCGGCATCGACTTGGGCTGTTTTGACTTCATCCTCGGCGTCGACTTCTTGCAGACCCTCGGTCCCATCCTTTGGGACTTCGACGCGATGACAATGACCTTCTGGCGCCTGGGCCGCCGCGTCCGGTGGGAAGGCGTGGGTGGCGCCCCACCCACGACGCCGCACCTACAGCTGGCCGCGACTGCTGCCGAGCCTGAGCACCCACTGTTGGATCATCTCCTGTAGCAGCACGGCGACCTCTTCGATGAGCCTCAGGGCCTTCCGCCAGCTGTGTATGATCACCGCATTCATCTCCTGCCGGGCACGGCGCCGGTTGCGGTGCGCCCCTACCGCTACCCCCAGCTGCAGAAGGACGAGCTGGAGCGGCAATGCGCGCTCATGCTTGCCCTAGGCATCATTCAGATCTCCACTTTGCCTTTTTCGACGTCGGTCCTCCTCGTCCGCAAGTCGGACCGTACGTGGCGCTTCTGCATCGAGTACCGCGCCCTCAACGCCCAGACGCTCAAGGACAAGTTTCCTATTGCGGTCGTCGACGAGCTCCTGGACACGCTACATGGGGCGCGCTTCACCAAGCTCGACATCCGTTCGGGCTACCACCAGGTGCGGATGCATCCGGACGACATCGCGAAGACGGCATTTCAGACTCATCACGGCCACTTCGAGTTCTTGGTGATGCCTTTTGGCCTCTCCAACGCCCCGGCGACCTTTCAGGCCTTGATGAACGATGTCCTCCGCCCCTACTTGCGTCAGTTTGTGCTCGTTTTCTTTGATGACATTCTTATCTATAGCGCCTCGTGGGCAGAGCACCTTCAGCACGTCGCCATCGTCTTCAACGAGCTTCGAGTGCACCATCTTCATCTTAAGCGCTTGAAGTGCTCGTTTGGCACACCGCCAGTCGCCTACCTCGGCCATGTCATCTCGGTCGAGGGTGTTACTATGGACGCCGACAAGGTGGCGGCCGTCGCGGCTTGGCCCACGCCGCACTCGTCGCGCGCTCTCCGCGGCTTCTTGGGCCTCGCGGGGTACTATTGGAAATTTATCCGGGAGTTCGGCCTCATCGCGTCCCCGCTCACGCGCCTGCTGCGACGCGACGCTTTCGCCTGGGATGCGGAGGCAACGGAGGCGTTTGAGGCCCTCAAGCGGGCCCTCACGACGGGTCCCATCCTCCAGATGTCCGACTTCGACCGGCCGTTCATGGTGGACCGCAACACCTCCGGTGTGGGGTTCGGCGTCGTACTTCATCAGGGCGACGGGCCGCTCGCGTTCTTCAGCAGGCCGTTCGCCGCGCGCCATCATAAGCTCGCGGCCTACGAGCGGGAGCTCATTGGCTTGGCACAGGACGTGCGCCACTGGCGGACATATATTTGGGGCCGGTCATTCCGGATTCGCACGGACTACTATAGCCTCAAGTTCTTATTGGACCAGAGGTTGTCTACCGTGCCGCAACACCAGTCGATCAGCAAGCTCTTTGGCTTCGACTTCACCGTGGAGTACCGTTCGGGCCGTCTTAACACCGTGGCCGATGCCCTGTCCTGTCGCGTTGCCGACCCCGTCGCAGACCCTGACGGCTCCACCGGGGCGGCTCTCTGCATCCGCTCGGGGCCCTCCTTCGCCTCTTTGCTGACATCCGCCGCCACTGTGGACGCGCAGGACGCTCAGCTTCTTCGGCAGCGCCTGGATGACGGTGATCTAGGTGAGCCGTGGCGTTTGGCGATGGCTTGCTTATTCATGGGCGCCACCTATTTGTGTCGGATCACAGCGACCTCCGTCACTAGGTTCTGCTGCTGGCACACTCGGCCGGCCATGAGGGTGTGCAGAAGACCCTTCACCGTCTTCGCACCGACTTCTACATCCCCGGCGATCAGGCCCTGGTCCGGGACTGGGTGTGCTCTTGTGTTACATGCCAGCGTAACAAGACGAAGACACTTCGTCCGGCTGGGCTGCTACAGCCCTTGGAGGTGCCCTCCCAGGTCTGGGCCGATATCTCCATGGACTTCATGGAGGGCCTCCCCAAGGTGGGCGGCAAGTCCGTCATCCTCACGGTGGTCGACCGCTTCTCCAAGTACGCCCACTTCATCACGCTCAGCCATCCCTACACCGCCGCCTCCGTGGCTTGTGCCTTCTTCGACGACATCGTCCGTCTACACGTGTTCCCCTCTTCGATCGTCAACGACCGGGACCCGGTGTTCACGGGACATGTCTGGCGCGATCTCTTCAGGATGGCGGGCGTGAAGCTCCGCTTGAGCACGGCCTTCCATCCTCAGATGGATGGCCAGTCCGAGGTGGTCAACAATTTGATTGCCATGTATTTGTGTTGTGTTACAGGTGATCGTCCTCGCGCTTGGGTGGACTGGCTCGCGTGGGCAGAGTATTGCTACAACACCTCTTATCACCCCGCCCTGCACGCCACGGCGTTCGAGGTCGTCTATGGCCGACTGCCCCCGCCCATCCTGCCGGTTGACCCAGAGACGGCTAGGACAGAGGCGGCAGGTGACCTTCGCAACCGGGACGAGATGCTTGCGGAGGTGCGGCAACGGCTCCTTCAGGCCCAGCAGTTGGCCAAGCACTACTACGACGACCACCACCGCGAGGTGGAGTTCGCGTTGGGCGACTGGGAGTCGTTGCGCCTTCTTCACCGCTCTACGCAATCCCTCGACCCGCGTGTGAAGCGCAAGCTCGGCCCACGCTACGCCGGGCCATTTTCCATGCTGGAGCGTATCGGAAAGGTGGCCTACCGCCTTCAGCTTCCAGCTGGTGCTCGCATCCACGACGTCTTCCATGTGGGGCTGTTGAAGCCTTTCCGTGGGGAGCCTTTCCGTGGCGGCCACACCGGCGCTTTCACCGACCTCCGACGGGCGCCTCCTTCTCGGGCCAGCAAAGGTGTTGCAGGCCCAGCTACGTTGCGGGGTGTGGTTCGTGTTGATCCAGTGGGAAGGCCTTCCTGAGGAGGACGCTACTTGGAGCAGCGCGACGAGTTCCGCCAACACTATCCAGACTTCCAGCTCGAGGACGAGTTGTTTGCGCAGGCGGGGAGAGATGTTATGGCCGGCATCTCATATCACAGGAGGAGGCCCAATGGGCAAGTTTAGGTAGGGGCTTAGCCTAGTTTAGTTAAGGGCTTAGCCCAAGTTATTTTATTTTTCCTAGCATCGAGATTATATAAACAGTTGTAAGACCTCTTTTAGAAATCAAGCAATAAAGTCATAACTCTATTGCTTGGCTCCCAGAGGAGCCAAAACCCTAACCCTAGCCGCCACCTTCCACCACTGCCGCCTCGTCTCACGCGCGCCACGGCGCCCCGCCGCCGGCCGCCGCGCTCGAGCCCTCGCCAACCCCTCTCCTTCCTCTACAACCTCCGCCCTAGACCCGGTAGAACCCCAGTTCCTACCAGTAACTCGACCAAGGTGGTAAAGGGATAGAGGTAAACTAATGCTAGAATTCCTAAATCAGTATCTGTTCCAACAAGTTAGGTTTCTTTCAGCGAATCAACTTGAGTGAGTTCAGGTGTGTGCCACAGGTGTGTGCCACATAAAGAACCTTCAGTTCAGGTTTAAGGAATAGGAACAGTCAGTCAGTTACTCCAGTAATTCATGCGGCTACAAAGATGCAAGTTGGAAGCTAAACTGTTGTTACAACTTATCCTAATCACAACGAGTAGCTGTACACATAGTCAATCAGTTTAACTTCACTTCAGTTAACTGAAAGTCTGAAACCTCTCTGGTGTGTTTCAATTAACTGAAAAACAACTCAAGTTCAGCTTCTGTAACATGGCACAGATCCTAGAGATAGATGCTTCCCAAGCCGGAAGGCAAAATCTGATTCTGCATTGCACGCAAGAACCGATCCAATTGATTTCAACACTGACGCCAAGGATTAGTGGCAGCCATGGACCTGATCCAATCAATATGAACAGGTGCGAGCAGCGACCATGATGAATGAACCCAACACAGAACAATGGAGGGAGGGAGGGAGGGGAGCGAGGGGAAGGAAGGAAATAGACCTTGACGCCAGAGGTGTCGATTGGCACACTCGCGTTGGAGTCGAGGACGGCGGTGAGCGCGGCGTCGTTGCAGACTTACTGGCCGCTGATGCAGTGCCCGACCACTTAATCCTCTCGTCACCACCAGGCCGGCCCTCGTCCCCACTCCCTGGTCCTCAGCTAGATGGACATAAAGACAGATCAGAAGTGGATGTGAAGAAGGATTGGGAAACTGGTCGGTTACTCACCGGCGTCGCCCCTGGACTCCAGATCCGGCAAAGAAATCAGTTGGCCACTCATCGTGCTCGCCCCCTTGACTCCCATCCCGCTGCAGCCGCAAGTACACCCGGAGGAAGAGGCAGAGGAGAGAAACGAGAAGAGGAGCAGAGGTTGCGTGCGAGGTGAGGGTTTGCTTCTTGAGTTTTCTTCGCGGGGAAGAGAAAGCATTTTTCTGACCGCTGCCCAATCGACCGTTTCCTTTTTCTTCTAGCGATCTGTTTTATCTCCTGGCCCGCCCCTAACGCCCACGTGGCTATCGCAAGGAGGCGTCCTGGAGTTCCCTCTTGAAGAGTGTAATTGCTAGTGCATGGTAAACTAACATAAGACGCCTCTTGCCAGAAATAATTTCTTCTGCATAGCTAGCAAAATTAACATAGAGTTGACTATATTCCATATGTGGCCTATGAAATAAGTTGAATGTACTAATTGTACTTTCAGTCACTGTCCTGTATATTTGCTTTGAATTTGCACATAATTTTCTTTTCCTTTTCCTCTGCAGGCTGCAGAGTATCACATAGTCGATCTATTCGAAAAGGCAAATCTATGTGCCATCCATGCTAAGCGTGTTACCATGAGTAAGTTATCACTGAATGAACACTTCCTTTCTTTTACAATACTAGCAATGTGCCCCATGCGTTGCAATGGATTCAAAGTAGAATAATACTTGTTTACAAATTTTAAAAAACACTCTAGTTTTGATATACATTTATCACTCAAAATATATTCCTCGGGCTCTTTTGATGAGATGAGGGAGGGATGTGATTGGTTTCAAGATACTAACGGGTTTTTCTGTAGATTGGAGCATAGAAGTGTACTGTTGTTGCAAACATGCCACAACTTACCTCACAGTCGCTAGATGCAGATCTAATGATTAGAAATGACGGATGGCAGACACACCGTCATCACCAACTGAGTCTTTTATAGGAAATAGATTATGCAAAAGGAAACATGGTAGTTATAAAAGCATTTCAATTTCAGGATCATATTTGCTTTTATTTGATGTGATATCTAGTTTGGATGTTGTTTCAAGCTACAAGAATCCAATGCTTATTAATGATTAGAAGATCCACAGTCATCAGATCTCAACAGCTTCTCGTATTTTTTTTCTCGATGAACATGTTTGAAGTGGAGCCTTGGCGCAGTGGTAAAGCTGCTGCCTTGTGACCATGAGGTCACGGGTTCAAGTCCTGGAAACAGCCTCTTACAGAAATGTAGGGAAAGGCTGCGTACTATATGTTAGAGTAATATATATAGTCATGTAACCTTTTGTATTTACCCTATTATATAAGGGGTTTTCTGCATATTTTTTACACCTGTACATGTATATATATTGGCCTTTGGCCTCCTGGAAATACAAATTGCATATTTCCTAACATGGTATTAGAGCCAAGGTTTTCTTTTCGCACGTGCAACTCGTGCTCTCCCGATCCAATTTTCGTTTCACCCCCGGCGTTCTCCTTCGATTGCTACCTTCCTCTTCCTCGCTGAAGGTGACTGCTTGCGCCGTCGCTCTAGAGTCCCGATCGGCTCCCCAGCCTCGTTCCGTTCGGGATCGGATCTCCCTCCCCATCGCTACCGAGTCCCGCTCGGGATCGAATCTCCCTTCCCCATCGCTACCGGTTTTTGCTCGCCCTCTTTTTCCCGTCGCTCGCGCTCGCCTGCCCACGCCCAGGAGTCCCGCTCGGGATCGAATCTTGCCTCGTTCGCCCGCCCTATTTTTCCTATCGCTAGCGCTCGCCTGCCCACGCAGTCGCCTCTTCCGCCCGCCTTTTTTCCCGTCGCTAGCGCTCGCCTGCCCACGCCCGCGTCTCCATCTCGATCGGATCGATCTGCTTCTTCTGCGCCAGGAGTCTTCGTCTGCTTGCTCTGGCCTGCTTCCGCTGGCCTGCATCTGCTAGACGTGTCCGCCTGTGCGTTTGTTGTTCGGTTCGTCTGCTGTCTGTTGAAAAAAAAAGAAAAAAAAGAAAGAGAAAAAAAATGTCAGCAGCATCGGGCTATGTTGCTGTTCCTCGTTGTCCGGTGCTTTTTGATGGCACAAACTACACCGAGTTCGCTGGCTTCATGCGCATTCATATGTGTGGCATTCGTCTGTGGGGTGTTTTTTCTGACGAGGTTCGTTGTCCGTCGTGCCCGGTTCCACCTGTGGCCCCTACTCCGCCAACACCATCTGCTGATGCTAATCAGGCTACGAAGGATGTAGCTAAGCTTGCAAATGACGCTGTTGTTCGTGCTTATGATGAGTAGGCTTTGACTTATGAGGAGGCTCTTCAGACTTATCATCAGGCTCTTTCTGCTTACCCTCGATGGCTTGATGAGGATGCCCGTGCCGCAGCTGTTCTCACTGCCAGTGTTCTGCCTCAGTTTGCCTCTGAGTTCTTGGGGCTCTCTACCGTATCTGAAATGTGGACCCATCTTCGTCAGCGCTATCAGCCCTCTGGTGATGCCTTATATTTGTCTGTGGTTTGTCCGGAGCATGCTCTTCAGCAGGGGGATTCTACTGTTGATGATTTCTATGCACAGAGTTCTGCTATCTGGCATCAGTTTGATTCTCTTCGCACTGCTGGTTGTCGTACTTGCCAGTGCTGCCAGGCTGTTCGAGCTGATTTGGAATTTCATCGTGTCTACGAGTTCTTGTCTCGGCTCCGTAAGGAGTTTGAGCCCCGGCGTGCTCAGTTGTTTGCTCGTGGTCGTATCTCCCTCATGGAGGCGCTTTCTGAGATTCGTGCTGAGGAGACTCGCCTACGTGGCGCTGGTTTACTTGAGGTTCCTTCTGTGCTCGCTGCCCGGTTTCCTGCTCAGCCGCATGCTCCACCGACTCCTTCTCGCCTCAGTGCTCCGCCACTCTTGCCTACTCCTACAGGCGGTCAGGGTCAGGTACATAGTCAGGTACATCCTCGTGGGTTCTGGACTCCGGAGCTTCTTTTCATATGTCTTCTCATTCTTCCACTTTGTCCTCTCTTAAATCGCTTGATTTTCCTGTTCATGTACTCATTGCTGATGGTACTCCTCTTTCTGTTGCTAGTCGAGGCAATCTTACCACAACTTCTTATACTGTTCCTAATGTTGCTCATGTTCCTCGACTTACCATGAATTTGTTTTCTGCTGGTCAACTTACTGATTCTGGTTGTGATGTTGCTCATGTTCCTCGACTTACCATGAATCTGTTTTCTGCTGGTCAACTTACTGATTCTGGTTGTCGCGTCATCCTTGACGTTGACCCTTGTTCTGTCTAGGATCGTCGAACGCACACTTTGGTTGGGGCTGGCCCTCGCCACCGTGACTCTCAAGGTCTTTGGAAGCTTGACTGGCTTCATGTTCCTTCCGCTGCCACCACCATCGCCAGTCCATCCGCTTCTGTCGCTTTCGCTACCGGCTCTTTCCAGTAGTGGCATCATCGACTTGGTCATCTTTGTGGTTCTCGTTTGTCGTCTTTAGTTCGTCAAGGCCTTTTGGGGTCTGTCTCAGGAGATGTCTGTTTAGAGTGTCAAGGTTGTCGACTTGGTAAATAGATTCAGTTATCGTATCCTACTAGTGAGTCAGTGTCCAAACGTCCTTTTGATTTAGTTCACTCTGATGTATGGGGTTCGGCTCCCTTCGCTTCGAAACGGGTGTTGGGTGACGTAGTAGTAAATCAAAAAATTTCCTACGATCACCAAGATCTATCCATGGAGAAACCAGCAACGAGTGGGGAGAGATTGCATCTTCATACCTTTGAAGATTGCTAAGCGGAAGCGTTACAAGAACGCGGTTGGTGGAGTCGTACTCGTAGCGATTCAGATCGCGGTGGATTCCGATCTCAGCGCCGAACAACGGCGCCTCCGCGTTCAACACACGTGCAGCCCGATGACGTCTCCTACGCCTTGATCTAGCAAGGAGGAAGGAGAGGTTGAGGGAGAGTTTCGGCAGCACGACGGTGTGGTGATGGTGGAGCTACGTGAACTCCGGCAGGGCTTCGCCAAGCGCTACGGAGAACGAGGAAGAGGAAGGGTAGCGCTGCGTCGAGAGAGAGAGAAGTCGTGTCTCAAATCAGCCCAAACCCTTGCATATATATCGGAGGAGGGAGAGGGAGGGCTGCCTTGGCCCCTCCTCCAAGGAGGAGAGGTTCGGCCGAACTAGGGGAAGAGTCCACCTCCCTGGTGAGGTGGATCTCCTCTTTTAAAACCCTTTTGCCCTTTATCTCTTGATCCCAGCCGCATGGGCCTTTCTAGAAGGTCTTGGCCAGCCCAATAAGGGCTGGCACACCTCCTCTAAGGGCCCACAAAGTCCTATGGTCATCACACCCCTCCCGGGGTCCTCCTGCACCCTCCCGGCACTCCCGGTACACTACCGATGAGCCCGAAAACTTTCCGGTGACCAAAACTGGACTTCCTATATATCAATCTTTACCTCCGGACCATTCCGGAGCTCCTGTGACGTCCGGGATCTCATCCGGGACTCTGAACAACCTTCGGTAATCACGTATACCATTTCCCTATAACCCTAGCATCATCGAACCTTAAGTGTGTAGACCCTACGGGTTCGAGAGACACGTAGACATGACCGAGACACCTCTCCGGTCAATAACCAACAACGGGATCTAGATACCCATGTTGACTCCCACATGCTCCACGATGATCTCATCGGATAAACCACGATGTCGGGGATTCAATTAATCCCGTATACAATTCCCTTTGTCTATTGGTATGATACTTGCCCGAGATTCGATCGTCAGTATCTCTATACCTTGTTCAATCTCGTTACCGGCAAGTCTCTTTACTCGTTCCGTAATACATCATCCCGTGGCTAACTCCTTAGTCACATTGAGCTCATTATGATGATGTCTTACCGAGTGGGCCCAGAGATACCTCCCCGTCATACGGAGTGACAAATCCCAGTCTCGATTCGTGTCAACCCAACAGACACCTTCGGAGATACCCGTAGTGCATCTTTATAGCCATCCAGGTACGTTGTGATGTTTGGCACACCCAAAGCATTCCTACGGTATCCAAGAGTTGCACAATCTCATGGTCTAAGGAAACGATACTTGACATTGAAAAGCTTTAGCAAACGAACTACACGATCTTGTGCTATGCTTAGGATTGGGTCTTGTCCATCACATCCTCCTCCTAATGATGTGATCCCGTTATCAATGACATCCAATGTCCATGGTCATGAAACCGTGATCATCTATTGATCAACGAGCTAGTCAACTAGAGGCTCACTAGGGACACGTTGTGGTCTATGTATTCACACATGCATTACGGTTTCTGGTTAACACAATTATAGCATGAACAATAGACAATTATCATGAACAAGGAAATACAATAATAACCATTTTATTATTGCCTCTAGGGCATATTTCCAACAAGGGGGTCATCGGTACTATATTATTTTTATAGATGATTTCTTTCGCTACACTTGGCTATATTTTATGACTTCTCGCAGTGAAGTTCTCTTCATCTATAAGCGTTTTGCTGCCATGGTTCACACTCAGTTCTCTTCGCCTATTCATGTGTTTCGTGTTGACTCTGCTGGAGAGTATATTTTCAAGATGTTGTGTGGTGTTCTTGCTGAACAAGGAACTCTTTCTCAATTCTCTTGCCCTGGTGCTCATGCTCAGAATGGCGTGGCTGAACGCAAGCATCGTCACCTTCTTGATACGGCTCGTGCATTGATGATCGCCGCCTCTCTTCCCCCTAACTTTTGGGCTGAGGTCGTCTCCACCTCCCACTATCTCACCAATCTCCAGCCATCCGCTGCTCTACGGGGTGGTGTTCCATTCGAGCGTCTTTTTGATCATTCTCCTGATTATTCGACGCTTCGGTTGTTTGATTGTGTTTGTTATGTTCTTCTTACCCCTCGCAAACGCATTAAACTGACTGCTTAGTCTGTTGAGTGTGTCTTCTTAGGCTATAGTGATGAACATAAGGGCCATCGTTGTTGGGATCCTATCGGTCGTCGGATGCGCATTTCTCGGGATGTGACTTTCGATGAGTCTCGTCCCTTCTATCCGCGTCCATCTTCCTTTACTTTTTCAGTGGAGGATATCCCTTT
The DNA here is from genome assembly GCA_022496015.1 of Hordeum marinum. Taxonomy (NCBI): domain Eukaryota; kingdom Viridiplantae; phylum Streptophyta; class Magnoliopsida; order Poales; family Poaceae; genus Hordeum; species Hordeum marinum. The sequence goes on from CM039672.1 coordinate 385,797,086, forward strand.
CCTCATCTTTCCTGACACACCTATCACCTCACCGAGCCTTTACCTATCAGTCCTACTAACTCTGCTTCTTCACCTATTGTCGATGATTTGCTGCCACCATCTCCCACGGTTTCCTCATCTCGCATGTCACCGGATTCCACACCTTCATCCCTGATGCCTTCTTCGTCTCCACCTCCTGATTCTACCTCGACAATCCCTCCTCGTATTCTTCCATCTTTTCCTCAGTATTATACTTGTCGGTCACGTAATATGGATGCATCTACTGATGTGCCCTCCTCCTCGTCTCAGCCTACCTATGGCTTACGTTCTCGTCCGCTTTCGCCTGTTGATCGCTATGTTTTTTCGACCGCTGGTGCTGCTGTTCTTGAGCCGACTTCTTATCGCTAGGCTGTTGTTCATCCTGAATGGCAGTTTGCGATGGCAGAGGAGATTGCTGCTCTTGAACGCACCGCACATGGGATCTTGTTTCTCTTCCTCCAGGTGTTCGTCCCATCACTTGTAAGTGGGTCTACAAGGTTAAGACTCGCTCCGATGGTTCTCTTGAGCGTTATAAAGCTCGTCTTGTGGCTCGTGGCTTTCAACAGGAGCATGGGCGTGATTACGACGAGACTTTTGCTCCTGTGGCCCATATGACCACTATTCGTACTCTCCTTGCAGTGGCCTCTACACGCCACTGGTCTGTATCCCAGCTTGATGTTAAGAATGCTTTCCTTAATGGTGAGCTGCGTGAGGAGGTCTACATGCAACCACCACCTGGGTATCCTATTCCTGATGGCATGGTATGTCGTCTTCATCGCTCTCTCTATGGTCTTAAGCAAGCCCTCCCGTGCCTGGTTTGAGCGTTTTGCCTCTGTGCTGACTGCCGTTGGTTTTTCAGCGAGTGCTCATGATCCAGCGTTGTTTGTCCACCTTTCACCTCATGGACGTACTCTTCTTCTTCTCTATGTTGATGACATGATCATCACTGGTGACGACCCCGAGTATATCGCCTTTGTAAAGGCCCGTCTTAGTGAGCAGTTTCTTATGTCTGATCTTGGACCTCTTCGCTACTTTCTTGGGATTGAAGTCTCTTCTACCTCTGATGGATTTTTTATATCTCAGGAAAAGTATATACAGGATCTTCTTGCTCGTGCTGCTCTTACTGATGAGCGCACTGTTGAGACTCCCATGGAGCTCAATGTTCACCTTCGTGATACTGATGGTGACCCCTTGCCTGACCCGACGCGTTATCGTCATCTTGTTGGGAGTCTTGTCTATCTAGCTGTCACTCGTCCGGATATCTCTTATCCGGTTCATATTCTGAGTCGGTTTGTCTTTGCTCCCACTTCAGTGCACTATAGTCACCTCCTTCGTGTTCTCCGGTATCTTCGGGGCACGATCTCTCACGTCTATTCTTTCCTAGCTCCAGTTCTTTACAGCTTCAGGCCTATTCGGATGCTACGTGGGCTAGCGATCCTTCTGATCGCCGTTCATTTTCTGCTTACTGTGTTTTTCTTGGTGGTTCTCTCATTGCCTGGAAGACGAAGAAACAGACTGCAGTTTCCTGTTCGAGTGCAGAGGCTGAGTTACGAGCCATGGCTCTTTTGACGGCAGAGGTGACTTGGTTACGGTGGTTACTTCAGGATATTGGTGTTCCTGTCACTACACCTACCCTGCTTTTATCCGACAATACATGTGCTATTAGCATTGCGCGCGATCCAGTGAAGCATGAGCACACCAAGCATATTGGTGTTGATGCTTTCTATGTGCGCGCTGGTGTGCAGGATCAGGTTATTGCTCTTCAGTATGTGCCTTCCGAGTTATAGTTGGCGGATTTTCTGACGAAGGCCCAGACTAGAGCGCAGCATGGCTTCTATCTCTCCAAACTCAGTGTTGTTCATCCATCATGAGTTTGAGGGGGGGGGTGTTAGAGTAATATATATAGTCATGTAACCTTTTGTATTTATCCTATTGTATAAGGGGTTTCCTGCATATTTTCCACACCTGTACATGTATATATACTGGCCTTTGGCCTCCTGGAAATACAAGTTGCATATTTCCTAACACTATAGACCCAAAGTGGTCGGACCCTTCCCTGGACCCTGCGCAAGCGGGAGCTACATGCATCGGGCTGCCCTTTTAACATGTCACGAACAAACAGCAGATATGCTAACAATTATGACTTTTTTTTGCAGGAAAACAATTATGGTTGTGAATAGGCCAGAGCTTTCTAATCATGCTTTTAGATATCAAATCTGGTTACTATAGGAGGAAATTCCGGGTTGATTACCCTGTTTATTACTTACCTCAAGGATGTAAACATAGCATCAAATCATAACTTTATTTGCAAGATATGTTTTATTTCCTCTTAAAGCTTGGGTACTGTTTTACACTTTTACTGTGACAAATAGGTGTCACTAGAATTATCAACAAGGATGTTGTTTCTATTCTAATACTCCCTCCAATTCATTTTAATTGTCACTACACGGATCGGAGGGAGTAAAATAAATGTTCTCAGTTAGGGATGACTTCATATGTATCTTTAAAAGGATGCTTCTGAACAAATACTCCCTCCGTCCTAAAATTCTTGTCTTAGATTTGTCTAGATATAAATGTGTCTAGCCACGTCTTAGTATTTAGATACATCCATTTTTAGACAAACCTAAGACAAGATTTATGGGACGGAGGGAGTACATGTATACATTAGCATGTTTCTGTTCACCTGATCTTTTTTTGCCTCTACAGTGCAAAAGGACATACAGCTGGCAAGGCGTATCGGGGGGACAAGGCTTTGGTGATACTAATGGAAGATGTTTTCTGTATGAGGGGTGCAATGCAAAGGCACTGATGGTAGCAATCCGGTATGTTTCTGAGTATCGTTAGGAAGTAATGTAGGTGCATTTCCATTCACTTAGCTTGTCTTTGAAGTTGATCTGATTCGTTGCATGGTTGGGATCACCTGACCTCTCGGTCTTTGCTCCATTTGAATTGATCTAATTCAGCAGAGTTTCTGTGAACAATCCAAAGCACGTGGGTTGTCAAATGGCTTGAAACTGTTGTGGATTTCACTCTAAAAACTGCCCAACTTCCCAATATTCATCACTAGTTCACTACCAAGGAAAAATGGCTTTGAAAATCTTCTCGGTGAACTTCCTGAGATCAGCATGAACTTGTGTTATCAGGAAGTTCAGGCTAGTTCCTCACAAGGGTCTACAAAACAGCTGAGATAGGAGGACAGTTTGTGCTTCTGGGTTCAAATCCACTACCACATAATTAGGTCTGCCTACTCATTGGTAAGTACTACCTCTAAAAAGGTATTATATTTAGTTACGGAGGTAGTATTACTTGTCACATTACTTATATTGTACTCCTTCCGTTCGTAAATATAAGATGTATTAGATAGACTAACATACGGACTTCTGAAATATGATTATATTCATCACTCTTTTGAGCCAACTTTGAGGGTGTTGTGAACCCTGAACTCACTTACTGCGCATTCGTTTCAGAGAATTTGAGGATGTCGTGAACCATTTCGAGGAGAATGACAATATCCGGCTAGTTCTCAAATATGATTATTCCATCACTATTCGAGCCTTGTGACCTGTCTATAGCTTTAACTTGTGAGCCTTCCAGTTACCAGCCAAATATGCCGAGCATGTCTGATTGTGTGACCCTAAAATGAGCCAACATTTTATTTTCTTCGGCTGATTCAGTTCACTCCATCATTTATTTAGTAATCTTCAAGACCGTCATCTTGCAAGCATTTTCATTAGGAAGTTTACCATCATTCTTGTTTGATAAACCGATCAAATACTGTTACATGTCCTCATCGGATGAATAATCTTACAGGTGAAAAAAAAGCCGCAGTAGCGCTTGTTTTGTTTCACACAGCCCATGTTTGTTCCATACATCCCAAGTCTGAACAGCGAACGGGCATCGCTTCATATTCACTTGCCGGGGACGAAGTTGGTGGCGAATGCCCAGGCGTTGTTGTTGACCGGATCGGAGAGGTGGTCGGCAAGGTTCTCAAGGGGCCCCTTGCCGGTGACGATGGCCTGGATGAAGAAGCCGAACATGGAGAACATGGCGAGACGACCATTATTGATCTCCTTCACCTTGAGCTCTGCAAATGCCTCGGGGTCATCGGCCAACCCAGGGGGTCAAAGCTGTTGGGGAACGTTGCATCGGAAAGAAAAAAAATTCTACGCACACGCAAGATATATTCATGGCGATAAGCATCTACGAGAGGGAGAGTGAATCTACATATCCTTGTAGATCGCTAAGCGGGAAGCGTTAAGAAACACGGTTGGTGTAGTCGAACGTCTTCGCGATCCAAATCGCCGAGCATCCCGCGATCTCATCACGGTCCGTCCCGCGCACTCATCATGATCCGTCCCGCGATCTCATCATGATCCGTCCCGCGATCTTATCACGATCCATCTCGCGATCTTGATCACGGTCCTTCCGATCTAGCGCTGAACGGATGGCACCTCTGCGTTCAGCACACGTACAGCTTAATGACGATCTCCGCCTTCTTGATCCAGCAAGAGGGAGCGGAGAGGTAGAAGAGTTCTCCGGCAGCATGACGGCGCTCCGACGATGGTGGTGGAGCTATTCCGGCAGGGCTTCGCCTAAGCACTGCAAAAATCCGATCTAGAGGAGAAATTATGCACTGGAGGAACGGGTAACACGTGGCTGAAAATCTCCTGCCAAAAACCCTAAAACCTCTAGTATATATATAGGAGGAAGAGAGTGGAGGAAGAGACTAGGACTCCTCTTATTTTTGCCTTTTTTTGCCTTTTTCCATCTTTTTCTATTTGGGCTTTTCTTCCCAGACGCATGGGCCTTGTGTGGGACTTCCACCAACCCACAAAGGGCTGATATTTACTCTCCCACAGCCCATGTAGCCTCTAGGGTCGAAATACCCCTCCCGATGGTCTCCCGATATACTATCGGCACTCCTGGTACACTACCGATGAGTCTGAAACCTTTTCGGCGACCAAAACAGGACTTCCTATATATGGATCTTTACCTCCGGACCATTCCGGAGCTCCTCGTGACGTTCGGGATCTCATCCGGGACTCCGAACAACCTTCGGTCATCATCATACATAACTCTATACTACCAAAACGTCACCGAATCTTAAGTGTGCAGACCCTGCGGGTTCGACAACTATGTAGACATGACCGAAACACCTCTACGGTCAATAACCAATAGCGGGACCTGGATGTCCATATTGGTTCCTACATATTCTACGAAGATTTTTATCGGTCGAACCTTTATGTCAAGGATTCAGTTAATCCCGTATGATGTTCCCTTTGTTCTTCGGTATGTTACTTGTTCGACATTAGATCGTCGGTATCTCCATACCTAGTTCAACCTCGTTATCGGCAAGTCTCTTTACTCGTTCCGTAATACACGATCCCGTGACTAACACTTAGTCACATTGCTTGCAAGGCTTATTGTGATGTTGTATTACCGAGTGGGCCTTGAGATACCTCTCCGTCACACGGAGTAACAAATCCCAGTCTTGATCCATGCCAACCCAACAGACACCCTCGGAGATACCTGTAGAGCACCTTTATAGTCAACCAGTTACGTTGCGACGTTTGATACACACAAGGTACTCCTCCGGTGTCAGTGAGTTGCATGATCTCATGGTCATAGGAACATATACTTGACATGCAGAAAACAGTAGCAATAAATTGACACGATCATATGCTACGTTTGTAGTTTGGGTCTTGTCCATCACATCATTTTCCTAATGATGTGATCCCGTTACCAAATGACATCTCATGTTCATGACTAGGAAACCATAGCCATCTTTGATCAACGAGCTAGTCTATTAGAAGCATACTAGGACATGGTGTTGTCTATGTATCCACACATGTATCTGAGTTTCCGATCAACACAATCATAGCATGGATAATAAACGATTATCATGAACCAGGAAATATGATAATAACTAATTTATTATTGCCTCTAGGGCATATTTTCAACAGTCTCCCACTTGCACTAGTCAATAATCTAGTTCACATCACCATGTGATTTGCACTGTTATGAATCTAACACCCACTGAGTTCTGGGGCTCGATCATGCTTTGCATGTGAGAGAGGTCTTATAGTCAACGGGTCTGCGACATTCAGATCCGTATGTATTTTGCAAATCTCTATGTCAAACTGTAAGCACTGCTACCACACTCTACTTGGTATTATTCCAAATGGCTGCTCCACTATACGTATTCGGATTGCTACTAAGAGTCATCCGGATTAGTGTTAAAGCTTGCATCGACGTAACTCTTTACGACGAACCCTTTATCACCTCCATAATCGAGAAATGTTTTCTTAGTCTTTTAGTCATTAAGGATAATATTGACTGTTGTCCAGTGATCCACTTCTGGATCACTCTTGTACCCCTTGACGGACTCATGGCAAGGCACACACAGGTGCGGTACACAACATGGCATACTATACAGAGCCTATGGCTAAGGCATAGGGGACGGCATTCGTCCTTTCTCTTTCTTCTGCCGTTGTCGAGCTTTGAGTCTCACTCAACTTCACACCTCGCAAATCAGGCGAGAACTTTTTCTCTGACTGATCCATTTTGAAGTCTTTCAAAATCTTGCCAAGGTATGTACTCATTGAAAGTCTCATCAAGCATCTTGATCTATCTCTATAGTAACTTGATCTGAAGCTTCACGATCATCATCATTTACTTCCTCTTCAACTGACGTAGGTTCCACAGAAACATCTTTCTGCGCCGCGCTACTCTCTGGTTGAAACAAAGGTTTAACAACCTCATCAAGTTCTATCTTCCTCCTACTCAATTCTTTCGAGAGAAATTTTTTCTCAAGAAAGGACCCAGTTTTAGCAACAAATATTTTATGCTTGGATCTGAGATAGAAGGTTCACCCAACTGTTCTTAGGGTAATCTATGAAGATGCATTTGTCCGCTTTGGGTTCGAGCTCATTAGGTAAAAACCTTTTTCACATAAGTGTTGCAGCCCCAAACATTAAGAAATGACAGCTTAAGTTTCTATCAAACCATAATTCACACGGTGTTATCTCAACGGATTTAGATGATGCCCTATCTAAAGTGAATGTACTTGTCTTTAATGCATAACCCCAAAATTATAGTAGCAAAACGATAAGAGAAATCATAGCAAGCACCATTTTCAATAGAGCACGACTATAACCTTCGAACACACCATCATACTATGGTGTTCCAGATGGCGTGAGTTGTGAAACAACTTTCACATTGTCTAAAGTTGTATGCCAAACTCGTAACTCAGATATTTACCTCCACGATCATATCGCAGACATTTTTATCTTCTTGTCACGATGATCTTAAACTTCACTCTGAATTTGCTTGAACCTTTTAAACGATTCAGACTTATGTTTCATTAAGTAAATATACACTATATCTACTCAAATCATCAGTGAAGATAAGAAAATAACGATATCCACCGCACGCTACAAGACTCATTGGATTGCATACATCAACATGTATCATTTCCAATAAATCACTTGCCCGCTTCATCCATCTGGAAACGGGGTCCTTAGTCATCTTACCCAAGAGGCATGGTTCGCATGTCTAAACCGATTCGAAATCGAATGAGTCCAAAGATCCATCAACATGGAGTTTCTTCATGCGCTTTATACCAATATGACATTTAGTGGCAGTGCCACAAGTATGTGGTATTATCATTATTAACTTTGTAGCTTTTGGCATCAATGTTATGAACAAGTGTATTACTACGATCAAGATTCAATAAACCATTCTCACTGGGTGCATGACCATTGAAGGTATTATTCATGTAAACAGAATAACCATTATTCTCTAACTTAAATGAATAACCGTGTTGCCATAAACACGATCTAATCGCGTTCATGCTCAACGCAAAACATCAAATAACATTTATTTACGGTTGTCACTAATCCCGAAGGTAGAGAGAGCGTGCGATGTTGATCACATCAACCTTAGAAACATTTCCAACACACATCGTCACCTCACCCTTAGCTAGTTCTTCGTTTATTCCGTAGCTTTTATTTCGAGTTATTAACATTTAGCAACCGAACCGGTATCCAATACCCAGGTGCACTAGGAGTACTCGCAAGGTACACATCATTAACACGCATATCAAATATACTTCTGTCGACGTTGCCAGCCTTCTCATCTACCAAGTATCTAGGGTTGTTCCGCTTCAGCGACCGCTCTCCTCATAATCGAAGCACTTAGTCTCGGGTTTGGGTTCAACTTTGGGTTGCTTCATTGGAGCAGCAACTGACTTGCTATCCATCAAGTTTTTCTCCTTGCTCTTGCCTTTCTCGAAACTAGTGGTTTGACTAACCATCAACACTTGACGCTCCTTCTTGATTTCTACCTTCGCGGTGTCAAACATCGCGAATAGCTCAGGGATCATTATTTATATCCCTGGCATTTTATAGTTCATCACCAAGTTCTAGTAGCTTTAGTGACAGTGACTTGGAGAACTATATCAATCACTATCTTATCTGAAAGATCAACTCCCACTCGATTCAAGCGATTGTAGCATCCAGACAATCTGAGCACATGCTCAACGATTGAGCTATTCTCTTTCATCTTGCAGGCAAAGAATCTTGTTAGAGATCTCATATCTCGCAACACGGGCACGAGCCTGAAATTCTAATTTCAGCTCTTAAAAGATCTCATATGTTTCGTGACGTTCAAAACGTTTCGAAGCCACAATTCTAAGCCGTAATGCATGACGCACTAAACTATCAAGTAGTCATCAGAATGTGCTTGTCAGATGTTCACAACATCTACAGACGACGCTAGAGGGTTGGCGCACCGAACGGTGCATTAAGGACATAAGTCTTCTGTGCAGCAACGAGGACAATCCTCAGATCACGGAGCCAGTCCGCAATATTGCTACCATCATCTTTCAACTTTATTTCTCTAGAAACATATAAAAATTCAAGGGAGCTACAGCGTGAGCTAGTAATCTACAACACAGTTTGCAAAGACACTATTGACTATGTTCATGATAATGAGTTCAATTAATCATATTAATTAAGAACTCACACTCAAATTGACATCCCTCCGGTCATTCGAGTGATACATGATCCAAATTCACCAACTCAAGTCCGATCATCACGTGAGTTGAGGTGGTTTCAATGGTGAACATCATCATGTTGATCATATCTGCTATATGACTCATGTTCGACCTTTCGGTCTCTTGTGTTCCGAGGCCATGTCTATACATGCTAGGCTCGTCAAGTTTAACCCGATTGTTCTGCATGTGCAACACTAGCTTGCACCCGTTGTATGTGAACGTAGAGTCTATCACACCCGATCATCACGTGGTGTCTCAACATGACGAACTTTCGTAACGGTGCACACTTGGGAGAACACAATTTATCTTGAAATTTAAGTGAGGATCACCTTATAATGCTACCGTCGTCCTAAGCAAAACAAGGTGCATCAAAGGATTAACATCACATGCAAATCATAAGTGACATGATATGACCATGAACTTGTGCTTTTGATCTCCATCTTGAAAGCACCGGCATGATCTCCATCGTCACCGACACGACACCATGATCTCCGTCATCGTGATCTCCATCAACGTGTCGCCATCGAGGTTGTCGCGCCCATCATGCTTGTACTACTATTGCTATTGTTTAGCAATAAAGTAAAGCATTACATAGCGCTTAATGATTGACACGCATGTCATACAATAATTAAAGACAATCCTATGGCTCCCGCCGGTTGCCGTACTCATCGACATGCAAGTCGTGATATTCTATACAACACATGATCATCTCATACATCACATATATCACATCATGTAATTGGCCATATCACATCACAACATACCTCGCAAAAACAAGTTAGACGTCCTCTAATTGTTGTTGCATGTTTTACGTGGCTGCTATGGGTATCTAGCAAGAACGATTCTCATCTACGCAAAAACCACAACGATGATACACTAGTTGCTTTTCAACATTTCTCAAGGACCGTCTTTGTCGAATCCGATACAACTAAAGTGAGGGAAACTGACACCCGCAAGCCATCTATGCAACAAGTTGCGGTTGAGGGAACCGGTCTCTCGTAAGCGTACGAGTAATGTTGGTCCGGGCCGCTTCATCTCACAATACTACTGAACCAAAACACGACCAAGGGAGGAAGCAATCTAAGCATCAACACCCACAAACTCTTTGTGTTCTACTTGAGATCTCATCTACACATAGACCTAGCTCATGATGCCACTGTTGGGGAATGTTGCATGGGAAAGAAATTTTTTCCTACGCACACACAAGATCTATCCATGGTGATGAGCATCTACGAGAGGGAGAGTGGATCTACATACCCTTGTAGATCGCTAAGCGGGAAGCGTTAAGAAACGCGGTTGGTGTAGTCGAACGTCCTCGCGATCCAAATTGCCGAGCATGCCGCGATCTCATCACGATCCATCTCGTGATCTTGATCACGGTCCTTCCGATGTAGCGCCGAACGGACGACACCTCCGTGTTCAGCACACGTACAACTTGATGACGATCTCCGCCTTCTTGATCCAGCAAGAGGGAGTGGAGAGGTAGAAGAGTTCTCTGGCAGCATGACGGCGCTCCGGCGATGGTGGTGGAGCTATTCCGGCAGGGCTTCACCTAAGCACTGCAGAAATCCAATCTAGAGGAGAAACTATGCACTGGAGGAACGGGTAGCACGTGGCTGAAAATCTCGTGCCAAAAACGCTAAAACCTCTAGTACATATAGGAGGAAGAGAGGAGGAGGCTCTTGGGTCGGCCGAACCAAGGAGGATTGGAGGATTCCTCCTTATTTTTGCCTTTTTTTGCCTTTTTCCACCTTTTTCTCTTTGGGCTTTTCTTCCCAGTCGTATGGGCCTTGTTTGGGACTTCCACCAACCCACAAAGGGCTGCTATTTACTCTCCCACAGCCCATGTAGTCTCTTGGGTCGAAATACCCCTCCCGATGGTCTCCCGGTACACTACCTGCACTCCCGGTACACTACCGATTAGCCCGAAACCTTTCCGGCGACCAAAACAGGACTTCCTATATATGAATCTTTACCTCCGGACCATTCCGGAGCTCCTCGTGACGTCCGGGATCTCATCCGGGACTCCGAACAACCTTCGGTCACCACCATACATAACTCTATACTACCGAAACGTCACCAAACCTTAAGTGTGCAGACCTTGCGGGTTCGAGAACTATGTAGACATGATCATGACACCTCTACGGTCAATAACCAATAGCGGGACCTGGATGCCCATATTGGTTCCTACATATTCTACGAAGATCTTTATCGGTCGAACCTTTATGTCAAGGATTCAGTTAATCCCGTATGATGTTCCCTTTGTTCTTCGGTATGTTACTTGCTCGAGATTCGATCGTCGGTATCTCCATACCTAGTTCAACCTCGTTACCGGCAAGTCTCTTTACTCGTTCCGTAATACAAGATCCCGTGACTAACACTTAGTCACATTGCTTGCAAGGCTTATTGTGATATTGTATTACCGAGTGGGCCCTGAGATACCTTTCCGTCACACGGAGTAACAAATCCCAGTCTTGATCCATGCCAACCCAACAGACACCCTCGGAGATACCTGTAGAGCACCTTTATAGTCACCCAGTTACGTTGCGACGTTTGGTACACACAAGGTACTCCTCCGGTGTCAGTGAGTTGCATGATCTCATGGTCATAGGAACATATACTTGACATGCAGAAAACAGTAGCAATAAACTAACACGATCATATGCTACGTTTGTAGTTTGGGTCTTGTCCATCACATCATTCTCCTAATGATGTGATCCCGTTACCAAATGACATCTCATGTCCATGACTAGGAAACCATAGCCATCTTTGATCAACGAGCTAGTCTATTAGAGGCATACTAGGGACATGGTGTTGTCTATGTATCCACACATGTATCTGAGTTTTCGATCAACACAATTATAGCATGGATAATAAACGATTATCATGAACAAGGAAATATGATAATAACTAATTTATTATTGCCTCTAAGGCATATTTACAACAAAAGCTACCACCGGGGTAGAGTGGGTCGATGATCTCACCGAGCGGGCCACCGGCAACGCGGTACCCCTCGACGGCACCCATGAGCACGACCTGGCAGGCCCAGATGACGAGGATGCTCTATGTGTGGACAAGGCTTGGGTTGCCGAGGTAGTCCAGCCCACCCTTGCTGAATATCTGAGAACCAGCTTTGAACCACATGGCCTCACTGAACTTGACACCGTTGCGAGCAAGGAGCTCTGGGAACACGCATCCCAGAGCACCGAGCATGGCCCACCGAGAGTGGATCACCTCAAGCTCCATGTTCTTCGCGAACATCTTTGGGTCAGCCGAGAGCCCGGCCGTGCCCCAACCATAGTCCCCGGGGAACTCACCGGCGAGGTAGGACGGCGCATCACCAGAGAGCGGGCCAAGATAGAGGACACGGTCCGGGCCATACCACGGGCTGCTGGAAGCGACGGGCTTGGACTTGGCCGCCGTCTTGCGCATGGTGACGCGGCCCTCGCCAAACACATTGGAGGAGGCAATCTTGCCCTGCTTGGCGGCAAGGGCCGGGGAGGAGAGTGCCATGCTGGATGACGCCATTGCAGTGAAACCCTTTGGTTGCTTGTCTTGTGCTTCTAAGCTGTGTGTGTTGTGGAAAACAGGGAGCTGCATTGGAGTTTAAATGGTGCAGGAGACTGTGAGGGGCCTTGCTGGCAGTAACACTTTGGTTGGATGGATGGGCCTATCTCTTGTTATTTTCTGATTGGACAATTCGTTCCTGTGATTATGCCTTAGCATGCCACCTGTGCTTGCTGTCCTTACGTGTAAAGTGCAGTCTTCAGAGAGGGGCGCAACCAATTGGAAGATGCCATGTGGACATATCGATTCTTCATCTTTTCTCGATAAAGGGCGCTTTTATTAATTCAAAATGTAGCATCGCAACACCCCGCCTCTGATGGATCGTCCATCTTGAAACATTCGTTCAATCCTTAGATGTTGTGGTGTGAAATGGCTGGATTTGATCAGAAATTAAAGCAAATTAATCCATGGTAACAATCAGAGGCACGCAAAAGGAATTACTTCAGGCGCTTTGTTGAACATAATGGCAAAATGGCATTACATATGTTAGAGGGGAAAAGGTCATGAACGGTATGTAAGTGTAATACTATTCGATGGTACAGTGTAGTACTCGTAGGTTGCTATTTTTCTATTTTATATAACATGGGCGAAATTGGATATCTGAAACTTTGCAAGTTTGCAAAAAGTATATGTATGATACATCCATAGATCATGCCAGAAAATAATTATTTGATAAATATCAAATTAGTAGTTTTCTGCTATTTCTCTTCAGATCTTATAAATGATTGTATTGACGATCACATGAGATAGCTGGGGCGGTTATGCCTCTTGAATCACTGAAGATTGGAGATGCTTTTGAATTATGGTGGTAATTGTCTGAAAGACATGACTCCGCAAGAAATTAACAATTGAAGAGATCCTTTTTAGCCCCTGTTTTTTTTGTGCAACCCAGAAATTTCATCACTACTCATGAAAATAGGCAGATCCGCATTCCGATATGTACATGTGGTGATTTTTTTTTCATTTTTATTATTATCTGAACACTTATTGTAACGGCATGGAGTGGCAAATGTGTAAATGAGATTAATGAAATTGTGGCATATGTGTGATCAATGAAAAAGTGAGGGAAGAATCTGTATGGACTTTAAACTAGTGGTTGTAGCATAAATTTCCTGAGATCTTGAAAAGAAGAAGAAACCAAATAAAAACGCCTAAACAGACCAAGTGATACAATGTCTGAATAGTAGGGATCTTTTCTTAAACAATGGCAGTAGAAAATTATTCCAGATAGAACGGGAGGAAGAAGATGCTAGATGCACTTTGCAGTGAAGGAAGGAGAATCACCTTGATAGCTTGATTTATTGAACAATTTTAACAAGGATAATTTTTTGATTACATGATGTAATCGAGCAAAGCTTTTTTATTATTCTCAGTACTTTTTGTTAGATGAAGTTTGTGTGCAGCATTTGTGTTTCAAAAGTGTTGATATACATAATCGAAGTTTTCAAAGGCTGGTTTGGTGCATTAAAAGGCTAGTTCCTTGCAAGGGTCTACATCTTCTCAGGTATGCAATATACAAAACAGCTGAGGTAGGAGGTCTGCCTACTCCTGGTAAGTATTTGTCACCTTATATTGTAGTATGACTTACACCATGAGCTCACTTGTTGCCTTGTAGCTACTTGATTTTCCATTGAAATGTCACACTCGTTTGTTTCCCCTTTTCTTCTTCTTTTCTAGTCCTTGGCTGCTCTTGCAACCCTGAACCCACCTACTGTGCATTTGTTTCAGAGAGAATTTGAGGGTGCTGTGAACCAATTCCAGGAGAATATGATTATTCCATCACTATTTGAGCCTTGAGGCCTTGCTCAGGTGGCCTATCTAAGCTTTAACTTATGAGCCTTCCAGTTACCAGCCAAAGTCGGGGGAAATCCTCCTTTTAAAAAAAAAAAAAGTTGCCAGCCAAAGTTGCCTTACATTAGTTTAAAAAAAATGGTTGTATGCATCACATTGATGCAAAGGCCGGGGGGTTCAACATCATTTTCGAAAGAAAAAAGTTACCAGCCAAATAAACCAAACATCCTGAAACCGTCGCAGCCTTGGCTCGAGATGAGATTGCTCTGTTCTGGGAGGCTGTCACTTGAGGGCTTTTCTTTCCTCCTTTTTCTTCCTTTCTTTTGCTTATTCTCCTCTGTTTTTTTAGTCTGAATGTCTTGTGCTTTGCCTGAACCCCTGTTATTTCTTCGGCAATGTTCTGTACCATGCTTTGGGGCTTTCAGTCCCTTTCCCCCTTCTAAATGAATTGGCAGTGCTCCTGCCGTTACCGTCAAAAATATAAAATAAACCAAGCATGTCTGATTCAGTCCATCATTTATTCAGTAATCTTCAAGACCGTCATCTTGCAAGCATTTTCATTAGGAAGTTTACCATCATTCTTGTTTGATAAAACGATCAAATACTGTTACATGTCCTCATCGGATGAATAATCGTACAGGTGGAAAAAAAAGCCGCAGTACCGCTTGTTTTGTTTCACACAACCCATGTTTGTTCCATACATCCCAAGCCTGAACAGCGAACGGGCATCACTTCATATTCACTTGCCGGGGACGAAGTTGGTGGCGAATGCCCAGGCGTTGTTGTTGACCGGATCGGAGAGGTGATCGGCAAGGTTCTCAAGGGGCCCCTTGCCGGTGACGATGGCCTGGATGAAGAAGCCGAACATGGAGAACATGGCGAGACGACCATTCTTGATCTCCTTCACCTTGAGCTGCGCAAATGCCTCGGGGTCATCGGCCAACCCAAGGGGGTCAAAGCTACCACCAGGGTAGAGTGGGTCGACGATCTCACCGAGCGGGCCACTGGCAACGCGGTACCCCTCGATGGCACCCATGAACACGACCTGGCAGGCCCAAATGGGGAGGATGCTCTGCGCGTGGACAAGGCTGGGGTTGCCGAGGTAGTCCAGCCCACCCTCGCTGAAGATCTGAGAACCAGCTTTGAACCACACGGCCTCACCGAACTTGACACCGTTGCGAGCAAGGAGCTCTGGGAAGATGCATCCCAGAGCACCGAGCATGGCCCATCGGCAGTGAATCACCTCAAGCTCCCTGTTCTTTGCGAACGTCTCAGGGTCAGCCGAGAGTCCGGCCGTGTCCCAGCCGTAGTCCCCGGGGAACTCACCGGTGAGGTAGGACGGCGCATCACCAGAGAGCGGGCCAAGATAGAGGACACGGTCCGGGCCATACCACGGGCTGCTGGAAGCGGCGGGCTTGGACTTGGCCGCCGTCTTGTGCATCGTGATGCGGCCCTCGCCAAACACATTGGAGGAGGCAATCTTGCCCTGCTTGGCGGCAAGGGCCGGGGAGGAGAGTGCCATGCTGGACGACGCCATTGCAGTGAAACCCTTTGGTTGCTTGTCTTGTGCTTCTAAGCTGTGTGTGTTGTGGAAAACAGGTTGCTGCGTTGGATTATAAACAGTGCAGGAGACTGTGAGGGCCCTTGCTGGCAGTGACACTGTGGTTGGATGGATGGGCCTATCTCTTGTTCTCCTCTGATTGGACAATTCGTTTCTCTAATTCTGTCTTAGCATGCCACCTGTGTTTGTTGTGCTTACGTGTAAAGTGCAGCCTTCAGAAACTGACCCAACCAACTAGGAGATGCCATGCAGACGCCTTGAAACATTCGTGCAATCCTTAGATGCTGTGGTCTCAAATGACTGGATTTCATCGGAAATTAACCATTGGTGGAATTACTCTGAAGCAGTTTGTTGAACATATGTACTATGCTCTCTGCAGGCTGCTTGACACAAGAATCTTGACGAGTTCCATCAACCTCACTTCTTTATAGTAGTTGGTTAACACATGATACAACCATCATCTTAACATGCTGCTGTTACATACGCAAAATAGTAGCATTAGCCAAATATTCATGTCGGAATGAGGTCAGCAAAATATTCATCAAAAGCGCAATGGACTTTACCCTTTTTATGCCACCTTACAGATATATAAGTATACCAAAGAATCAGCATTCAAACTTCACACTCTATTATTCGAAAGAATGAAAGATGTTATAATAAATTCCAACTCTGCGTAAGGATACTTGAGATGCATTATTCGCTGAAACTAGCAGAAACAAGGTTGCAAAGATTCTGTTTGTATGCAGTCATGAATCGCAAAGGAAGATACTCGAGACAAAACGCATCGAGGTCATCTCTTTCGGTAAAGTAGGTTATATGATACATAAATGTAGTAACCGCTGGTCCTACCAGTTTACAATACAAGAGCAAAGAGCAATACTAGAACGTAAAATACATTACGCAAATTCGGATTTGAAGCCTGGGCCTAGACACCCCCCCCCCCCCCCCCCCCTTGTCCTGGTACAATCCTAAGTAGGCCACAAAACATTCCACCACTAAATCAAGTAGATCCACATCCTTTCTTACAGCATCAGAAGGCTGGGACAACATTATAGGCTAGAAACAAAAGCTTGGGCTTTCAAAAGAAGGCAAGTCAAGATGCGCATCAACTACACCTGAGAAAGGCTTGGAGGCTTACTGGCCAGCACCATGCGTTGGTGGTCTTGGCAGCCCAAGTTCTAACTAAATTTGGTATATAGCATCTCCTAGACCCTTCTCTTCACACTTTGAGCATCCTTCGGAGGGCAAGTCAAAGGGGTCCTCCATTGACAAATCATGGGTATGCTTGTTGTGTGTGAAATCGCCGTTACTGCCGCATCTCATTTCAATTCGAGCATCTCGAGAAGCTCTACTGTTGACTCGTAGCAGGCTGAATTGATTAGCAAACCATCCATGCTGACGGTGGTAAGGTATTGTGATCTTCATTTGCTTTAGCCCTTTCGCATTCAGAACAAAGAACTTGGCAAAGTTAATAGATAAACTATTAAGGCCGTCATAATTCTTCAACACCACTTCTTTGGGATGGAGCTCAAGGCATTCAATTGGATCCAGTGGGTCATACTTCTGGACATCCTTAATACCCTCCCATGGATATGACTGTGACTGGACCTGGAGAAAGAGAGAACAAATTATACAACAGAAGTTGCCAATAGGTTAGCAGTACAATATTTGGCTAGATTACACGTCAACCAAATGCTTATATTGGCATTTAAAGCAATCAACTATATCTTATACTCACACTGACATACAGCTTCTCCAAGCAGGGGAAGCACTTGAGGAGGTTAACCACTGCACACAAATTAGGGCCACCCGAGCCAAGAACCAAAATCCTCATGGTGCACTTTGGTTGTCAAACTGACAGCAGTCATTCTCTGCAGAATAAAGTGCGAATATAAGAATAATAGCATGCACATAAGAATATCGAATGTAATTGATGAAGGCTGCTGCTACCTGAAAAACTGAACTCCCAAGGTGGAATTCATATGTGTCTTCAGACAGCATACCCAATATCTCCAGTTTAGGTGCCCTCATTATCCGTATGCTCGCTGTGCCACCCTTTGGATTAAGTGGTAGCAACCTCTCAAGGCACGGGGCTTCCTCAGTGACTAACTCTTGTAAAAAGAGACCTCCATCCATTGAGTTGGCGCAAAAGCCTAAACTCTTAATAGTTTGGGAGCTGATGCAGAGGCGACCAATGCCCATGTTTTCGTTCAGCTCAAGGCTTTCCAAGGCAGTGCAACCAGAGAGCATGTTCTGGAGAGCGTCCTCCGAGATGGTGACCATTTTCAGGGTCAGCTGCTTGAGGCACGGAAACTTCAGGGACAGCTGTGCAATTAAGTTGGGGAAATGGCAGCAGTGGAATTTGGCGACGCGGAGGGTGGGTGAGAAGCGGTATGCGGATTCGGACGATGGCAGCTGGTACGACTTCCCCCGATAGGGGTATGAGAACTTGGGAGTGAACTCCAACTCCTGTAGGTTGTCCAGGGCTTGAGAACTAAGCCAGCCTTCAACCTTGTCATGACAGTCCTTGATATAGATACTCCGTGGAAAGGTATAGGCCTTGTCGTAACACTCCTCGATCGAGAAGCGGCGTGCAGGGCCACAATGCTCAGAGACGATCTTTGGAACCAAGTCAATGGTCTTGCAATCCACTACCAGGTTCAGAGGAGCTGAGCGCCAGAGCGGACGCCACCGGCGGGAGATGATCTGCGTGCGGGCACCTTCTTTTGTGGGGAGAAGAGACACAATGCTGCCGAGGACGGCGTCGAGTAGCCGGCTGATGAGATCGGCGCTCCCCAAATCAAAATAGCTGATGAGATCGACGCTCCCCTCATCAACGTCATCGCGGGGATCGACACTCCCCCCATCAACATCATTGCCGAGATCGACGCTCCCCCCATCAACATCATTGCCGAGATCGACGCTCCCCCCATCAACATCAGCAGTGAGATCGACGCTCCTATCATCAACATCGTCGCTGACATCGACGCTCCCCCCATCAACATCATTGCTGAGATCGACGCTCCCCCAATCAATATCATCGCAGCTGCCACTCCCCGGTGGATCTTGGTCGCAGATAAGGTGGAACTTGCGTTTCTTGGAAGCCTGCATTGCCGCGGTTGCAGCGGCCGCGGCGGCCGCCGCCGCCTCCCCCGTAGTAACCGCCACAGCCGTTGCCTCCTTCGCATTTGACGCAGCAGCCGAAGCTGTCACCGCTGCCTCCTTCGCGGTCGCCGCTGCCTCCGACGCAGTCACAGCCGCCACCTCCGCCTCGTTCGCAGCAGCCGATGCCGCAGCAGACGCGGCCAACGCCGCCTCCTTGGCAGCCGCCGCAGCAGCTGAGGCCGCCGCCGCCTCCTTCTCTGCCGCCGATGCCGCGGCAGATGCGGCCAGCACCGCCTGCTCGGCAGCCGCCACAGCAGCTGAGGCCGCCGCCTCCATCTCGGCGTGGTACGGGAATTTGGGAACGAATCGAGGTTTGGGAACCACCGAGCATTTATTCAGCGGCGTGCTGTTTGGTTACGACGGGGTGAAAAAAAAAAGGAACGAAACAGAGGATTTGGCGGCAACTAGTGGTGTTTTGGCGCCAACTCTGGGCCATGGCGAAAACTGCGACCGCCTAGACCCAGGCCAAGCAAGGGCCCATACCCTGCGCCTAGACAGAAAAAAAGAGATTAGGAAGAAGCAAGCCCAATCAAATAGGAAACACAGCCTACCACGAGTTAATCTTACCGAGAGCAATAGTTGAGGAGTACTCTCCGTGAAGTCTCCCAACTATCACTTCCACGTATCGCGCTTTGAACATTTTTTTCGGATTTTATTTATTTTATTTTTTCGCATGCGTTTTTGGCTTTTAGAATGGTTTTTTTCCGGGTTTTGTTCTGTTTTTTCTTAGCTTTTGGATGAGAAAAATATATTAAAAAATAAGCGAAAAAACGCAATTTTTGTTTTTTGCGAGAGTCATGGTTTTGCTTCTGCGAAAAGCACGGTTTTGCTTTCACGGTCGTGCCTCTCGGAAAGGAAAAAACGTGTTTTTTGTTTTTTTACGAGAAGTACGTTTTTGCTTTCGCGAGAAGCACGGTTTTACTTTCGCGAGAGACACGACCATGCCTCTCGGAAAAAGAAAAAAACACCTTTCTAAGGGGTTTTCACAAGAGGCACGGTTTTGCTTTCGCGAGAGGCGCGACCGTGCCTCTCGGAAAGGGAAAAAACGTGTTTTCTTTTTTTCGTGAGAGGCACGACGGTGCCTCTCAGAAAGAAAAAAATGTGTTTTCTTGTTTTTTCGCGAGAGGCATGGTTTTACTTTCGTGAGAAGAATGATTTTTCTTTCGCGAGAGGCATGACTATGGGGACGCCTGGACACGCCAACCACGTAGAATCTGGCCAACCCATGGCCCACTCGACCCCACATATATTCAATCCTATCTGCACTCCAGACGAAACCCCATCTCCATTCCACTTCCCGCTTCGCCCCAAACTCCCTCCAGGCGATCTCCGGCCTTCTACGACGTGACAGGTAACGGATCCAAGTCCTTCACCTTCCGATCTAAAGGACTGGGAGCTCATCCGACACAACCCTGAGGAGGATATGGTTGTCCGCATCGTGCTCGATCACTCCTAGGAGGAGTCTGTTCGACAGCGGTCAGACTTCATCCGTCAAGAATCCATTATGTCCGCCCAAATGGCTCTAGTCGATACGATCGGCTTGATTCCAAACACCATGAGGGATGTGCACTGACGCTTCACATCAGACACAAATATGGAGTGGCGTGCCCGGCGTATGAGGCAGCAGGCACAGTAGCCCTCGCGGCAGATGGCGACTTGTAACATTTGAGAACCGGATTTTGCAACTCGTGATGATGATGCACCAACTAATACTCTTTTTTAAAGAAATATAAAATTGGTTAGATCACTCTACACGCTATTATATTTATTTCTGAGGGAGTACTTTCTTGCTCCGAAGGGACCGGCTCAATTCTCGCTGCTAGGACTGTCCAGCTGGCATAACATTTGGCAAAAGAAAAGAAAAAATTGAAGCCGGTGCCCCTTGCAATGCTTCAACTTGTACAGGTGCAAAGTCTGCCACATAGGCAAAAAATCTGATGTGACAATGATATTTAAGAGGAGAGAGATGGGTAGGGTGACCCCAGAAAGAAACGCTGCCAAGTGCGTGAACCTAGGCAAAATACTTAAATTACCACTAATTTAAAAAGCCCTTTATCGGATTTGAACCGATGACTTATGCCTTACCATGGCATTACTCTACCACTGAGTTAAAAGGGCTAGGTAAAATACTTAAATGAAAAAAAAACCATCAATACATGAAAAACTTTAGTATCTAAATCATTAAATAGAATGTGCTTAGCTACCACAAGTTAAGCACCTATGCATTGGTGCTTTGGTTGCTAAAGTTTTAAATGTGCTTAGCATCTCATCTTAGAGCAAGGTTAATAGTATAGCCAGCTGCTGGCTATAAGCCGTTGTCATGTCATATATAACTCATCTTATAGCCAACATATACAATAGCTAAAAATAGCCTTACAAGTCCCTCGATTGCAGCGCACATGTCAGGAGCAATTGTCTGATCGCCAGCGACTCCGCAAAGAGGATAATACATAAGTTGCCGAAGCTTTCAGCTACTTGATACTCAGCGTGAACTCGGATCCAAGCCCCGTGCCACAAAACCAGCACCGCAACCGCACAACGTGTGATGGAAACGCATAGAAACAATATCCACGATGAGTTTAACCAATAACCACATATGGCACAGCCTTTTTCCCTTCTACTACAGCGGCCGGTGGAGGAAGAAACTGAAGTTCAGACGAGAGGTTTCCGTTCCACCGCATGCACGTTCGGTTCAACCGGCGCAACAAATTCCAACCGAACGGAGCTACTGCTGTCCGGGTCGCAGGGAGGAGAGGACGACGTCCTGGAGGGCACTGTCCTTCTGCATCGCCGCCTTGAACTCGTCGAAGGTCACCTCGCCGTCCCCGTTGGCGTCCATCGTGTCGAACATCTCGTCCAGCTTCCCCGGCTCCGCGATGTCCCCCGGGAGGCACTCCTCTGGCAGCGCCTGCCAACCACAGCAACAGCTCTGTCAACTTTGTCAACCCTCATGAAAGTTTGCTATGATCTAGCGTCCGCGCTGCTTACCCGGAGCATCGACGCCAGCTCCTCCTTGCTGATGCAACCCGACCGATCCGCGTCGTACATCTGAAAATACTAGCGTTTAGCTGTTTATATATTGCGTTTTCAATCAGATGTTGTACCCATGTGAATTTTTTAGAAACGTGTCAAAACTAGACATCGATACGCGTTGCAGTGCATTGCCACTGCAATCTGTAAGACCATTCAATAAAAACAACCATCTCCAGCAGAGTCGCGGTCTTTTTCTGGTTTACCTGGAAGCAGAGTCGCAGCGCGTCGTCGCCCCGCGAGTTCCTCAGGCTCGAGAGCCCGCAGAGGATCTCCCTCATGTCCACTGTTCCATCGCGGTTGTTGTCAAACAGATCAAACACACGGGGAGCTAGAGGGATCAGCGAGTCCATCTTCATTGCTTTCAGCACCTGCTCGAACTCCGCTAGCGTGGCGTTCTCTCCGTCTGCGCATCTGCACCAGGAGCAATTTGTAAATAACAAATTCAAGTATCGAAACATCACACAGCAGGTATGAATGTACTGACTCCATAAGCATGAGCATGGCTTGATATTAAAGAAGCAACAGAATAGCTGATCGTTATGGCATTCAACACCATGCAACAACTTGGATGCATTTGTGTAGCAAAATCGAGACTTAGTTGATGTTTAAAATAGCTTTTATGATAGAATATGTTGAGATTACCCGCATTTTGAATTAACTGAGAAATGTTGTTACCAATGTTCAAGTAATAAACAATATTTGAAGCAATGATAAGGAAGCAATGACAAGCAATATTTTCAAGTAATAAACAATGTTTTGAATATTGGAGAAGCCCATATATCAGCCAACTCACATCCTTGCAAAATGTTGCCGCAGGTTATCTAGCTCTTCCGAGCTAAGGTCATGAGTTCCCAAAAGACTCCTCAGCCTTTTTGTCCTCAACGCCACTTTGCTGCTCAGGACACTGGCTATCGCTGCTGCCCGCAATTTCCTTCTAGCATTGAACCTTTGCAGTTTCGAGACGACCTCTGCGTCAATGCGATCTTGCTTGGCACAGTCTCCTATCACCCAAGGATGCATCAAAAGCTGATTTGTCATCATAAAAGGGCCCACAGTCAGCTAATATCAAGTCAATGGCGGAGAAGTAGAAAAGGGAACACGAGACGGACATCGCTCGCAGTGGGCCTTTTGTAAGGTTCAACAGAAAGAAGACTGGAAATCAAATCTTTGGCTGATGAAGTTATCGTTTTCCACGTATGCTCCTGAAAACTGAATTCACCCTGAATGAAGCACAGCAAACAAACGTCATCACATTCGATCCTGATGCATGCAAGATTGGTGGCTTAGTTATTGAAGCAAGCAACAAGGAGTATTTGTATGACGCATAAGTGCTCAAGTTATTCAGACCCACCCTATTAGTTTTGGGGCCTTAATTCTTCAAAGACAAAGGCTCCAATACCCCACATCATAATACCCGCCAAGAATAATCCATCCATAGCTCGTATGTTGGGTGTCACTCTTTTAAGAAAACGTTTTGTTTGCACACTCAGAGGAATCTCCAGTTAGTTAGTACTGACTTACACATCTCAAAGAAAGTTTTGCCCATTGGAAGTTTGGAACTGGACATCAGATAAGACAAATCGAAATTCATGTGCCAACAACTAACAGAAGAGAAAAAAATCAGCAATGATTGACAGTCATGTCTCTGTACTATTCAAGGTCAATGCTCCATACCAGCTGATGGAAGGTGGACACTTAAACTTCGCAGTGAATCAAAGTGCCTCACCCATAATTTATACTCAAAGAGCATGTACAAAACTTAAACCTCAACATTATATTCACTGGCACGGTGATTCTGTTTCATGAGCAAATGGAAACTTATTTAACACCCTTTTCCACTAAAAGTGTGTAAACGCGATCAATCGACATTGTCATAGCTGGTTGTAGAAATACTAACAAGGTTAAGACTGCACAGCATTTTCAAACCAATTTGATCAGCACTGCACACCATTTTCCCCACATGAATCACAACAAAATTCCAAACCAGTTTAATCACCACTGAAGAGCATTTTCCATTTCCAAAGAAGAGGACATTTTCCTCAGATGTTAGTTGAGAGGAAGAGGACTACTTACTTGCAGGATCCTTTGCTGCTTTTCTTGATTAGTTGCAGCATGGAATGGCGGGCATCTGAAATATACAGATCAAAGTCTGCAAACTGCAATGACGAAATCAAGCCAAGGGAATCATTACAAGACAGGATGACCAACATACCCGGATAAAAGAATATACAGAATCACACCAACAGACCACATATCGCTTGCAGTCGAAACTTCTTGCCGTGAGAGTGCTTCTGGTGAAACATAATCTACCGACCCAAACAGCGCCACAACCGGGTCACTGAAATCTTCTACAGAACTCAAACCAAAATCCATGATCTTCAGCGTGGAATCTTCTTTTCTGTCCGAGAAGAGGCAGTTCTCTGGCTTCAAGTCCCTGTGTATGATGTTTGCCTTGTGAAGGGCCTTCAACCCACCAGCTATCTGCCTAATGACAGCAGCCGCATCGAACTCCGAGTACCGCTCGCGCCCTATGATCCTATCAAACAGCTCACCACCCGAGCACAGCTCGAGGACGAGGTGCACGCCGTGCGCGTCCTCGTACACATCGTGCAGGCTGATGACGTTCGGGTGCGGCGCGACGTTCTCCACTATCCTCCTCATGACAAGTATCTCGTTAGTGAGCAGCGCGTCGGAGATGGATACCTGCTTCCACAGCGGGAGCCCACCTGAGCTTGGCGCGCCCTTTGACCCCTGCTGCATCCCCATCATCGCCGGGCCGAGCCTTCGGAGTGTCTTTATAGCGACCTGGGTCTTCCCTTCATTAGACTTGCTCACACCCCTTCTCACTATGGAGAAACCGCCTCGGCCGAGGACATCCGCGACTTCATAGTCGTCGGACAGCCTTCTGCTTTCAGTTGTTGACATTGTGCAGCACCAAAGAGTAACTTCAAGCTGGCTATTTGACCAGAGAACCTGAAACTTCAGGAAGCAAACACTAGCAAGACCCCTGTAGCCTAGAGGGCACGAGCACCTGAAATCGGCGTAAACCGGCACGACCGACCTGCTTCACACGAGAAAACAGAACGGTAAGCACTGCTGCAGGAAGAACAAACTGATCATAGGTCTCTGTGGGGGGGAGAAGAGAGATTGGGGAACGGCAGAGCAGGAACTGGAAACAGTAGTTGTGGAGCTGACAGGGACTTATATATAAACAGCTCCTATGTGACAATTATACAGAGAGCATAACGGAGGGGGTGTTGGGAGATTGTGACGGCAGAAGAAAGGGACATGTGCCAACAACCAGCAAAAGGGAATAAACTCACCAGGTACTTCCTTTTTGTGCAGAGGGCAAGATGACAAGAGCAGAGTAGATAATGGTTGAGAAGAAGCTAATTGTGTTGACCTGGTTGCCACTGCTCCAGGGCTGCTACTTTGACTTGGTCTTCACTCGTGTGGCCAGACTTATTCTAGTTTACTGCGTTGTCTTGCATTATTAATGGGGTTTTCTTCTTCACCCGGTGAACAATGGAGCATATTTTGCCTAAACAGAACCTATTTCCCAATGCTTTGAAGAGGTCCAGTAGAGCAACTGTGTCCACTTAGCAGTTCATCTT
Source organism: Hordeum marinum (assembly GCA_022496015.1). Lineage (NCBI taxonomy): Eukaryota > Viridiplantae > Streptophyta > Magnoliopsida > Poales > Poaceae > Hordeum > Hordeum marinum. Next base: position 385,822,890 of record CM039672.1, read on the forward strand.
CTCTAACATTCTAACTTAAGTCTTCTCGCAAAATAAATAAATTATTCTAACTTAGTCTACGCATCTTATCTACTCCCTCGGTCCCATAATATAAGATGTTATTACATCCAATTGAGTAACAAAGACTTTGTTATTACTAGTTACTACCATGTAATCATATCATGAGGAACATGTACCTTTTACTATGATAATTTAGTTCTAGAAAGATATTTTAGAAAGATAACCATTCCTTCAGACAGTGGGGTGTGTGTTCAGCATGAAACAAACCAAGATTGTCCAAGGAAACAAAGAATGTATTACTACTAGTTACTACTACCATGTAACCAGTATCATGAGGAAGGTACTTTCTACTACTAGAGCATATGTGATTTCATGTGTCAAATAATAGAGCTGTGATGATAATTTAGGAAGATAATCATTCCTTGAAACCAATCATCAATAAATTACAAGCGAAACAAAACTGTAACAGCAAAACCAAGAAATCACATCTTTCACAAATGGACCGTCTTCAAAACTTTCAGAGACAAATAGGTTGCTACTAGGATAACAGTGGGTTCATAACTTCCGATATTAGACGACAATATCCTACATAGATAGAATACTGATGGCTCCAAGCAAATGTTTCCACTACGGCAACACCACACAGAGGTGCACTGAAAAGCTGAAGTCTCCATATCAGCCATGCTGAATCCCCAAAATCAATTGCTCTTCTGACTCTTCAGATCTATCAACCCATATGCCCCTTGTCTGTCCCTGGATATTTTCAACTCCTTCCTTCGACGGTTCCTTCGCTCACTTCTAGTTGATTTTTTCTTGGCACCTGTTTCTTCTTGTTCACTTGTTAACTTGTCCTCCTCTGGCTTTCCAGAACGAGGGCGTTCCTCAGACCTGGATTCCTTGCCAGTCTTGACCTTCTTGCTCTTCTTTGACTTTGTCTTGGCATCTGCATCTTCATGCTCACTTGTCAACTTGCCCTCCTCTGGCTTTTCAGAACCAGGACCATCCTCGGACCTGGATCTCTTCCCCGTCTTGTGCTTCTTGCTTTTTGATGACTCTGTCTTGCCATCTGTTTCTTCTTGTTCACTTGTTGGCTTATCTGTCTCAGGCCTCCCGGAACTAGGGCCTTCCCCAGACTTAGATTTCTTATGAGCTTTGACCTTCTTGCCTTCTATCTTCTGTCCTCCAAGGATCAAATCTTTGCTCAGCTTCTTATGATGAGTCACATGCCATTCATCCTCCCTATATGGTGCTAGCTTCTTCATGGATACATATTGGTTTAGATCCCTGTCATCTGATTGCAGTATCTCATACGTCTCCAGGCCAAAACTGTTTGGCTGAACTTGCCTATACTTGAACCGTGTCTTCAGATCTCCAATGGTGTCCTCATAGTCTAGCTTATAATACTCATCAAGCTCCTTCTCAAGCTCCACCTTGTCCTTGAGAGAGATCTTCCCCTTTCTTTTCTCATCTGCCTCTTCACCATTTGCAAGCTCCTTATTTTTCTTCTTTTTCTTCTTCTCACCAGTGGCACTAGACCCTTCTTTACCATCAAGAGCCAAATCTTTAGGTAGCCCAAGTAACTCATCTTCCTTCTCAAAATCAGGTTTAACCAAATCCAAATCATCCCCACTTCCAAACTCAGGATCAATCTCCTCAGCACCATAGTAGCTGTCATCAAACATCTCCTGCATTTTCCTGTCGTAATCCTCTGGATCAAAATCTTCCTCCAAGTCATCTGCACCAAGCTTACAAGCAGCTTCCCCTTCAACTCCTGCAATCATCCGGATTTTCTCAAGCTTCTCAGCAATCTCTTTCTTCTTCAAATTCTTGAGATGCTTCAGCTCCTCTGCCTGCTCTTGCTTAGCTCGTGCAAGCCGTTCCTCTTTGCTCTTCCGCTGCTTCTTCCTGCTGCTCTCCTTCTTCCTCACAGACCCCTCAACAACCCGGGGATGTCCCATTACCCGATCAGTCACCACTCCCTCTGAAGCTTCCACCTCCTCATGCCGGAAATTATATTTTCCCACCTTATTATAAGTTTCCTCATAGTCCTCCTGCCTCTCGATCTCAACCTCTTCCTCTGACACCTCCTGGATATCATCCAGCGAGAACTTGTCCGGCACTGGTTCAAGGTACGGCCTATTGAGGATGTAATTCTTCAAAAACTTCTCATTGTCATCCAGCTTCTCATCATCCCCAAAAACCTCACCCAACAGCTCTTCTGTCTGCTTCTCGTCTTCATCTTCTTCACTGTCGCCAGCATCTCCATCAGCCTGCTTCGCCATGAACAGATCGTCCTCCTCGCCATCACCATCGCCCAATGCCTTCTTCTCCGCCTCAAGGAACTCTTTCAGCCCCTCCCTCTGGCGCTCGTCATATGCAATCCTGTCGTACTTGCTGCCGCGGCCAGTCTGCGCCGCGAACTCAGGGCCCTCCTCGAGCAGGTGCTGGGCGTTGACGTCCTTGAGGTACAGTGGCCGCTCCTTCTTGGCCTTGCCCTCCTTGGGCTGGGCGCCGTCCTCGGCCTCGTCCTCCGACGAGGATGGGTACACCTTGGCGTCCTTGTCGAAGATGGCGCTGTCGCCGCTGCGGATGCGGCGGATGACCTGGAGCACGCGGCGGTCGACGCGGCGGGAGGCGGCGGCAACTGCCTCGTCCTCATCCGACTCGTCGTCGGAGTCCTCGTCGTCGGGGTCGGCAACGAGGCCCTTCTTCTTCTTCTCCTCAAGGCGCTGCACCGCCTCGCGCCGCTTGTTGTGCTCGTAGCGGCGCGCGAACTCCTCGTTGATCTGGATCTTCGAGTTGTTCTCGGCGGGGCCATCCGAGTCGTCGTCGGATCCCGCGAGGATGTCCAGCGCCTTCCCCTTCATCTCCTCCGGCTACGCCTTCGTTACTACTGCAGCGGCGGCGGCGGCGGCGGCGCTGTTCGTGCTAGGGTTTTGGCAAATGGAGGCTCACCGCGTAGGGGCTAACAGATCAACCAGTACCATATTCTTGATCACGACCGAGAAGAGAAGTCTGGCAACTCTATCCCACGGCCCGTTGGGTTCACTTTCGGCCCAATTGGGCCCAGTACAGCCCATGTCTGTCGCGGTAGTTCCCTGCGCGCAGCCGCACCTATATAGCCCCTGTCTCTAAACCCTAGCGAGCCCTCCATTTGCGCCGCCGCCTCCCCCGAAAGTCATCCGCCTCCCCTTGCTCGCTCGCCCGCCCGCCGCGGCCACCCGACGCGATGGCTCCCACCAAGAAGGCGGTACGAACCCTAATCGATCCCCGTCCGCCGCTCCTCCCATTTCGGCTTGATTCGTTCTCCGGTCGACGCGGTGGTTTTCTCGCGGCGTCTCTCTTTTCTGAGAGATCTTCTCACTTTTTTCGATTGATGTGTCCTGCAGAAGAAGAGCGGGGAGAACATCAACAACAAGCTGCAGCTGGTGATGAAGAGTGGCAAGTACACGCTCGGCTACAAGACCGTCCTCAAGACGCTGCGCAGCTCCAAGGGTATAGATCGATCAGCCCTCCCCTTTTTACGGCATGTTTTTCTCGCTGTTGATATTATGCTTCGCTGCGCGTGCTCGACTAGTTCGTTCCGTCGCTGGATCCGAATGGTATTACAATTTATGCTCGGGACTGTGTTAATTCCAAGATGCGGGATTTGCCTGTGTATAATGAAGTAGTTGATTTGTGTCGTGTGTCTATCAGTTACTTGCTGTGCTTATTTGTGGGATAAGTTGCAAATTTTGAACTATATTTATGTTCTGCACTTGCTTGTGTTGATAATAATACACGATGGAGTATGTAGTGTTGTTACTTTTAGTCTGTAGAATGGGACTGAAGTTTACCTCGTTGGCTTGCTTTTGCCGTGCCTTAGAGATGAATACAGCGCCCTAGAACAAGCCACCTCCTAATTAATAAAAATACCAGACCTCTTTAATGGCTAGTGTACAATGGGAGGCTGGGATATTTCTGTTTGCTTATGCCTGATAGCATTTTGTACTGTGTTTTGGGTTGTGTATCCATCAGAAGTATTGTAACTTGAGCCTTTGGTTGATACGCACTATAGTTTGTGCTGATCAATTTAGTTTGTAGAATGGGACTGAAGTTTACCTCGTTGGCTTGCTTTGGCTGTGCCTTAGAGATGAATACAGTGCCCTAGAACAAGCCACCTCTTTAATTTAGACTTCTATGAGACCCTCTTAATGTCTAGTCGATAATGGGAGGTTGAAATATTTCTCTTTGCTGATAGAGTTTGTACTCCACTTTATCTTGTTGCCATGCTTTTGCTGTGCATAAGAGGTGAATGCATTGTCCGAGAGAAATTGCATCCTTGTTGAGCAGTTTGAGTTTAGGGCATTTATAGGTAGTTTGTCGCTCTTTTCACTTCTACAATTCTATTGCAGTGGTTTGTGCTTTTGCAGTGATTTTTACTATAGTTTGTTGTGCTAGGATATTGGCTTGGAGAATGGGACTGAAATTTGGCTCCTTGGCATCTTTTGCTGCCATGGAGATGAATGCAGTGCCCTAGAATCATTTCAGCCTCTCATTCAATACTTAACCAAGATCTCCTTATCTGGTGTTCAATGGGAGGATGAAATATTTTTGTTATTTGCTGAAAGTACTGTTTACAATTGGATTTTGAAATATTTTTATTATTTGCTGAAAGTAATCTTTATTGCTTGGTCAAACTAATCCCATGGAATCACCTCTTCCCCATGATGGCATTGCTATATTCGTTGGATACAGAAGTTTTCTGGGTAACTGCGATACTTGTCACCTGTTTGCATCTGATTCTGAGTACTAAAATGAGAATTTGTTTCAATGTTCAGGGAAGCTCATAATCCTCGCAAACAACTGCCCTCCCCTTAGGAAGTCCGAGATTGAGTACTACGCTATGTTGGCAAAAATTAGCGTGCACCATTTCCATGGAAGTAAGATAACTTTTTCCTTGCCGACCCCTTTTTTGTCCCATTGCTTCTCTTCTAGCACCTTGTGCATAAATATTTGACTGCCTGTTTAATTTTGCTAATAATTTGCATTGTGTGTTTCAGACAATGTTGATCTTGGAACTGCCTGCGGCAAGTACTACCGGGTGTGCTGCCTCAGCATCCTTGACCCTGGTTGGTGCCATTCAGATAACTTGCATTTGTTTCCACTTGCTCTCTGTGATATCTGCTGACACTAGTTACATCCTTCAGGTGACTCGGACATCATCAACACCACCACCACCACCCAGTGAAGAGGAGAGAGAGCCCTCCACCTATTTTATTTAGTCGAGTTGTAGGTTCCTGTTGTGCTCTCGAAACCACTCTTGTTATCTTTGGTTCATGTACTTTTTTGCGACGCTAAGTTGGAGCTGTCATACAGATAATACTTCATATGGTTGTTCTGCTGGACATTCATGTGGTTTTGTTTTCATGATATCGTTGTTTCCATCCTAGTTATACTGTTGTTTGTTGAGCGTTGTGTGATTCATGCAAGTCTAGGATTCTTTTCGCTTGAATCTTTTTTCTAAATCTCCCCAAAATCTCTTGATTTTCCTAATTCTACAAGCTAACTGAAACTGGGACTAAAACATAAACTGAATTGCTAATTATAATCCAACGGATCTATCATCACCTGATGCTCTGTGGGCAACTCCATCGTCCGAACGGTTTGGTACATCTCCACACAGCCCTACCCATCTGTCTCTTTCTCCAAGTGTTCTCCTGATTAGATAACAATATATGGTTGGATGGACACTGAAATTTGGTTGCATTAGGGCATGTACAATGGTCCCATGATAAAAATGATAAAAAATAGTATGAGACATCTATATTGATTTGTTTTCTACAATGCAAGCTATCACTAGTGACCTTATTAAGAAAAAGAAAATAAAGATTTCAATATACATATATCTTTTCTTTTTATTTAAACTTTTTAGCTTTTTGCATCGGACCATACTTTTTCTTCTCAAGCACCCGCTTCCTATCGAGGATCCCGTTATCCCATCCGAACATATATCTAAGCCTACATGTCATCTGGAGCATCATCCTAAACTATGCATTGACCATGCCCTTAGGATGTGTTTGGTTGCTGTCACCAAATGAAATGTCGGTTTCGCTCCCGAACCAAATACACCCTTAGATTTCTGCTGTTTAATGCACTCCCGGGTCAGCCTGACGACCGTTTCAATACGGTCTTTTCTATGTTAGGCTGCATATGCATTCTGCTCTCACTGCTCATGCTGGAAGCTTACTATCAAACCCCACCAACCACCATGTAGACAACCAAAGTAGATGCAAACATACCTTGGTCACCCTGGATCAGTCTCCGTATATGGCCCAGTTTACCAAACACGTCTTACAACACGGATCATTAAATGTTGGCCAAACAACGCATAGAGCATCATTACTCATATTCAGGAGGGCAACACGGAATCATGATCATGTGTGCTTTGTTCTATTGGCCCTGAGGAGCATTTGATTTTTAATTGTACCTTCAGCCATCATTGTTGTGTTAATCTCTCCTTGTAACTGCCACCTCTCTCTAAGAGATGCCTCTTAGTCACGTCTCTTCTCCTTGTATATATACCTACAATCATCTAACAAAAGAGGAAGTTGAGTTGATTCATTTCAATACGTTATCAGCACGCTCTACCACCGAGAGAAGAAGCGGATTGTGTGGAGGGCAGCGGCAGCCCATGGACAGCGCGGCGACTGGCGGCGGCGCGTCCACATCCAAGCGCCTCGGCTGCTCTTCCTAACGAGGTCCCGACCGTCGGCTTGGTTCTCGAAAGCGATGGCCCGGCTGCACCTCGAGTCCGCGCGAACCCGCCTCGGCAGCGCATGCTTCGATTCGCTCGGCAGCCTCGCACAGGTCCGTCCGAGCCTGCCGCAGCCCCCCATCCTGCATCGGCGGCGGCGCCGCAGCGCTCGTGACTATGCGGCGCCAGCACGACCTCATTCCGCAGAGCGGCGCAGGCCACCTGCTGGCGCGTGATCGCGCGGCCTCGACCTCCTGCACGGAGGCGGCCTCCCGGACCAGCCCGCGGCGGCTACAATCCTGGCGTGGTCCTTGGCCATAGCCGTGGTGCGGTAACGCATCCCAACGGTGAGGCCCAGCGCATTGTTTTGCTATCGAGATTCAGTTTTCCCGCACAACAATATCAATTTGTGATTGAAAAATATATTATTTTTCTCGCAAAACAATCTTGGGATTAATTTTCTTTTGCAAAATATTAATTCACCTTGTTGAATTATCTTGCAACTTGATACAAGGCCATCTCATTTAATTTGTGGTCTATACAATTCAAGTTTTTTTTATTCGCAAAAAAAAATCAAGTTTTTCACTTTGAGTATCAAGTTTGCAACATCATTACTTTTCATTACAATAATAGTGTATATCTGTAGATTTCTTTACCTTGTATTCCAGAATATACTATGATGTAATATATTTCCATGTTATTCAACATGTTGAGATTAATTACATCCACTATTTGCAATTGAGGTTTTTTAATCTCTTGCAAAGATAAATTCAGTACTTCTATAGTTCTCCGTTGAGTACGTTGTATTCCGGAATATTTCTATGATGTATTTATTTTCATGTTAAACACACGTCGAGAATAATACGTCTATTTGCAATTGAGATTTTTAATTTCTGGCAAATACATATGCAAAATTCAAGATGATTTCTTCAAATTGATGATTGGGATCACAAGGTAGTCATATGGATCTACTGCCTACGCAGATTATCAATGGCTACCGATAAAGCCTACATTTTGTCATCTCGACATTATGATTGCTTTACAAAGTGTTCTCACATGTATTTTACCAAGTCATGACATAAGATATTAGAAGTGAGTATCTACTGATTTCATTAGATTATACTTCCTATTGCTGCGAGATCTACTCCATTTTGAAGATTATCTTCAAGGTGTCGTCCATAGCAATTTGAGATTCACACCGGTGATTTCACGTCACCTTCTTGAAATCTATTAATTTTGCAACATTAAGATGTATTTATATTATGCAATTTGTAATATAAATAAATTACCGGTTTTTCACCGGTATGATATGTTCTATGTGTTTACCACATTGACATTCTTCATGAACATGTTATTACACTCGAGATTGATTTCTCCCGCACAACAGACTTGCAATTTTTTTGGCAATTACATCTCCCTCATTATATTAGGAAAACACTAGGTAATGAGTTCAATCTACTGCCCATGTGCAGACTATCACTCTTACGGAGAGGCCTACGTTTTGTCAATCTCGACAAACGATTACCTCGAACGTGTTTTTCCTTATATTTAAATTGTGACACACGCAAGGTAATAAAAACATGTGCATCTACTGACATTGTCAGACTATGCATCATATTACCGTGAGATCTATATGATCTTCAACGTGTTATGTTCCCACAATTGAGGTCGAGCATTTTTCAAGTTATACACTTGAGTCAAAAAAATTGCATTCTTATTACAAAACCATGATGGTTTTTAATTTACCTTTGGTAAATTAATTATCTCTGGTTTGCCCTTATAAGTAATTGATGGCTAACAATTTGAGGCTCTTGCCCTCAATGGCCACAACTTACTTAAGCGGGTAATGGACATCAAGATCAGTCTTGCATCCCAAGGGATAGCGCGTGCAATTCAAGCCACGCCACTAGGACGCAAAGGACTCAAGGGTAAATGTTTGAAACTCACTTCAAACCTTCAACCTGACACACCATCAAGGAAGTCAGCTGTTTTGCATGATGTTCTTCTAGAGCCAAGCAATAAAAATGACTATCCAACTGTCACGGGACCCTATGAGCACGGAGAACATGATGGTTGAATATGCATCAATCAATATGTTTGGAGACTACATTTAGTCCCTCACTCTCCTTAGTGATCTATTTATTTATGTCAATTTATTATGTTCTAATAAGAACATACGTATTGCTGCCATCATATATTGTATATTACAATATATTGTATCAACACTCTGGTACAAATACATCTGTATGTTTCTATATATGTGATAGAGATTTTCATACTGAAAATCTTCAAATCTATATATAGATTTCTACGGGGGTCGAACAGATGAAAGATGATATGTGCCTTGTGGACATACGCACCACCAACTCTATATTCAGGGAAATATAATGTTTCCACTCTTACTAAGAGGAAAGGAAATATTTCAATAATCTCTAGACGCGATGATGTAATGTTGGCTCAACTCGAGTCATATTTACTATCCCTATGAGTACTCGAGTAGAATCAAGGATGCTTTCGTGTCCGGGTCAACTCGTACCCTACTAAACTATAGAGATATCCGTCAAAATAGTTTCCATAGAGAAACTTGTGATGACAACAAAGAGAAAATCTTCTCTTCACCCTATACAGATATGGAAAACCAATTATCTTCCTATCATCTTTATTGTACTACACATAATACAAAACCCGTAGCATTGGTGGCATACATGATAGCTTCCAAAATGTCTTCTACATGACAAAGTTGGCATACTCGCCTTGGTCATTTTGACATTGGGTTGAAACAAAAACTATCGGCAATTTTATTGACCATGACTAAAATGATGCTACATTCTAACAAATTTTGAATTTTATGTGCATTACATGCTATGCAAGGAAGCTAACTTTAAGGATCATGCACCTTAAAGTCTATGCTGAACCACTCAAACTCCTTGAATTCATCAAGTCGAGGTAAGTGGCTCTTCCCAACCATTGACTAGACCATTCAGGTATTCCATGGTTATAAAAGACACATCTACATGATATATCATGTGTGCATTTAGCCACACTAAACCATTGGCTCATTATCCCAAACATCGATTTCAAGCAAATCCAATAGAGAATGTCACAAAATTCTTCTTGCGTGCCATTAAATATGGCCCTAGAATTAAATTTTAGCACTTTGTCCTATGTGTCTAGACTCAATATGGTTTGGTAGAATCCTTTATCCAAATAATTAAGCTCGTTTCATGATCTTTGCTTTAAAATTGCAACATACCAACTTTACGTTGGAGTCATGTAGTTTTACATGCTCATGACAAATTGCATATTATTATCCCCCTCACCTTTGATATGTGGAAGTCTATCAAGCATTTCCCATCTGCGGTAAGTCGGCCATACACCGAGATCACCACCCTGGCATACATCATTGGCCCCTCAACATATATGCGGGATCCATGTGAGGAATAACTATAATTTCGTCAATACCTCAAGCCCCTCTCATGGGGAGTTATTCTAGGCCAGTATGCTGATACACCGAGAAATATTTCCAGGCATTAGGGGGAGAATTCAAGTACCATGAAAAATGCCAGGAAATTAGTGGAATGTTTAACACATTTCTGCCTCAATTCCACATTCTCAAAGATCTGAACCATGCGTTAAAAAGATTTGCAACACATTGCAAATAACCTGCCAGATTCATTTACTGACTATAAAGGTGTCACACAATCCTACAATCCTACAAAAGTATGCCTAAAAGAGTGGAGTTACCAACAAAATCCACTCCACTCCCCATTCAAAGCAACATGGGGAGATGTATGACAGAAGTACATCAGGATTCAACTTCTCGCAAGCAAGGGTATCAAGGCTTGTGAATCAGTAAATGTAAGTCAACTTCACATTGACAGGCACCTACTGGGTAGTATACACCCAGTGGACGGGAAACCTCCACCAACCCAAGTCATAGTGCACACAATGACCGAGACATCGGCATACCCGACTCAGTCGCATTGGGAAATCGCAAGCAGTCACCATGGGTAACGATATTTCCATCAACTATATATTGATATATAGATTTTGGAGAATCATATAACCGGAATTCTACAATTGTCGACATACATTTCTCAACTACATTGCAAAACCTTTCACATGGTTCAGGTCCAAAGACCATGGCCATGGCAAAGTGTGAACAACACTCGGACTGAACTCAAGCAAAGGGTGTAATCTAGGTAGAAATGATCTTGCTCAATAATGGGAAGGTATTCATAAGCAATACCTACACCAGTTTTCTTCTGGAAACAGAATTGAGAACAACAAGATGGTGAAACAAAGAGCAAGTATTGTAGCACAAGATTTCATGCAAATACCAACTATTCTCCAGAGGTGGAATCTCTTTTCGATAACTTATATCATTGGCAGTATAAAATCATCTATCTCTGCAGTTGATAGATGTAGTGATCACATATCCATGTGGATCACTAGATTCAGACACATATGATTGATTCTCGATGGAATGTCACTTCTGAATCGAAATGCAAAATGCAACATACATTGTGTATTATCAGTAAGTCACCATAAGACTTATTGTTGTCGATACATATGGTACCACCGACGTAGTGAGATCCTTATACACAAGGATTACTCCTACAATGATGATTATCCATGTTTGTGTGTCTGCAATGATGACATATGTAATCATCTAAATGTCGGAGTTTAAAATGAAGGATTTGGGTAAACCAAAATACCGCTCGTTACTACAACTTGAGCACTTTCATTCACACATTATGGTATACTATGTTGTCTATATCCAAACTATATTGGAGAAATTCAATGTGGACAAATCTTATCCATCAATAACTCTCATGGTAGGTCATTCTCTAGACGTAGATAAAGATCTATATAGACCAAGAGATGAGGGAAATGAGATATTGGGACTCAACGTTCCATAATGCCATTGGATCCACCAAACATAATTGGTTGGTACTGAAGAATATCTTTCGATATCTCCAAGGCATCAAACATCTTGTCCTGGTTTTTTAGTTTCATAGAAATGTGAATACCGATATCATTGGATACATCGGTTAGATCCCCACTATGTTGGATCGTAGACAAGCTTAGTGTTCCTACTAGGTGAGGTAGCCCTCTCATGAAGAGTCTTCGAAACAGACCTCATGGCTACATCCACCAACCATTATATCAACGATAATGTTTCTTGTGTTGCCCGGATGCAAACAGGTTACATAATAAGCAATATCACTATATTGCATATCTTGCAAGTCAAATCATGTGACTGATTTGTTCACGAAGTCTCTACCAACTTTTACATTCCCGAAATATGTTCATGGAATTGGTATGTGACGGCTTCAAAATTTGCAAGAATCAGGGGGAATCTCTTCCTAAACTGTTCCTGTTCAATGCATCATATTATACTCTTTTCCCTTCATGAGTTTACTATATATGTTCTCATAAAGATTTTTAATGAGGTAATATCAGCATGAGATCATATGTCATACTTTCAATTTTCCCCACCGGTTTTTTAGGAAAGTATATACGGCATATTTATTGTTCTCTTGATTCTATTAGTTCTCTCACATTGGATTGAAAGAGACAATATCCATTATATGTTGCAACATTTTCTCCGTATTTTTCCCACTGGGTTTGAAGGAGTTTTGGCAACATATCAAACACTATACTCCTCATATTTTTTCCATGGGGTTTTTGGAGGAGCCTCTAATCAAGATGATGATTCTGGATGGACAAGTGTAGATTAGGGGGAGTGTTAGAGTTTAATTAACATGTGTTAATTATGGGATAATCTCCCCTTGTAACTGCCACCTCTACCTAAGAGATGCCTCTTCTTCGCATCTCTTCTCCTAGGATATATGCCTACAATCATATAATGAAAGAGGGAGTTGATTCATTTCAATAGCTTGAAACAAAATTGACATCTCCTACACTTCAGGAACCTCTGGGATTGAGGCAATTTCTATTCCAAAGAAAAGTTATTCTGGCAGGCTGTTTTATGATTTTTTCACTATCACGGCATGGAATATTTGGAAGGAGAGAAACAATCTTATTTTCTAACAAATCAGACCTTCACACAGAAATTTGTTGGAGAGAACTAAGGTTGATCTTTTTGGCTCAAATATAGAGTTTCCTCTGATCTTAGTGATTACATCACTTCCTTTGTAAACACTTTAGTTTCTCAAAAATTGTATTTTTTCACTTTGGGGATATTTGTCACCCGTTCATGTACATATTATTTATTATTAATATAGCATAGCAGGAGCCTCTCCTACTATTTATAGTCAAAAATATAACCCTTCAGACAACACCATATATAGAAAAATAGACGAATCATTGCACTTGGGGGGGGGGCATTAATGATTCCATGGTCGCATATACTAGGAAAACAATGTTTCACTACCGTCCCTATGCTAGGATTACTCTTAGTTGTTCAGCCCCAATGAAAACCGAGGCAAGATTAGTAAGCTTTGAGATAACTACGAGACCCATTTTCTGAAGGAATACTCAAGTCCTCAAGTTTTAAATATGGGAAGTAATAAATGCCAAGACCAAAAAATTATTGATTATTTTATCATTTATCATACATTGTATATATTTTAATATTTTAAATACGTATATGGCACACAAGATCATTTTGACAAAACTGCTAAACAACCTGGCTCCTCTTCGTATCTGGCACACAAGATCATTTTGACAAAACTGCTGAACAACCTGGCTCCTCTTCCATCCCGATCGCTTGATCCATAGGGACTTCGGGACCCTCCTCCATCCTCACTCGACTTGTGAGGGAAACCCAACCATCCTTTCTTCCTCCTCTCCTTCGACTCCCTCCTCAACCCCAAACCACCAGCCTCTCCATATCCTGGTGACCTCGCCACCTTGCGTCGTCCTTGACTTAAGTCCATATAGCCTCTTCCTCCCCTTCCCTTCCTATCACCTTACCCAAGGCCCCAAATGGAGCAGCAGGTCATCCGACGTGTAGATCCACCACGATCGCATCCACATGCGCCTAGAAGGGTTCAGATGACAAGGGGTTGATGATAGAGGTGATCGAGGGATCGTGAGCGGTCGTGCGTCAACCAGTCATCCTTGATCCGCCGTTGTCCCGGTATAATGATACCTAGATGGATAGATGGAGAAAATTGAGCATTGTTACAGGAATGGCACCATCTTGCCCAAAGTCCATGGACAAGGCTCAGTCAAAATCAGCGTTGCAAACGTACCTGTCATGATGGCACCGGATACCAACCGGACAAAGCAGTTCCCACCGACCAATTTTGTGATCTTTGGCGGCTCATCGCTAAACCCAGACTATGGCTATGACCAGCGGGATCAACTCTACAATGCTAGTGGATGCGACATGGCAGGTGGTGTGCATCATTACCATGACCAAGGGGGACAAGCCCAAGTGATGTGTGACCTTCTCGAATCACTACAATGACTCACTCATTCCCCGCAACACGTGTGTCGCATGTAGTTATCCAATGAACCACCTGAGTCCTACCTATAGCACGGCTGCTCCATCCATGCTATTGCCACTCGAGGCACTAGATAAACAAGATAGTTGAACCATTTTTCATTACCATGTTTCAAAAAGTTGTTTTCCTGTTGAATTTTTCTACTGGTTACCAGGATGCTCATTTTTAAGTTACCAGGTCATTCATGTATAGTTACCATGATGTTAATGCGAGAGTTACATGTTGTTAATCCCGTAAGAGAAGTTCTTGAACACGTCCATGTCTTTTCTTCTTGTAATTAGCACGGTAATTAACACGGGGCATGCTAGATAATTTACGTACAAAGACCATGCTAAATTTTAACCCAAGGTGTTCTTGAAATATACTCCAGGAACTAATGTGTAATTAGCATGGTAGTTTTCGCCAGGAGACCTGATAACTTAGATGAAAACATTATGGTAAGTTTTAACCTTTTTTTATTGTTGAAACATACGTGGTAACTTCTATGAATTACCATGATATTTTACACCACGCAGACCCAAAACATACTTGTAAACACCATGTTAACTTCTAATCTAGGAATTTTTCATTGAAAACATATGCCCATTATTTTTTGTGTGTAAATACAATGGTAATATAAGCAATGCATAATTGATAAATTACATACAAACAATGTGGTAAATTTTGGATAGAGGAAAGCAAGTTGTTGAAAAATATACCCTCGCTAAATTATGGGTAAATAGTATGATAATCACTAGTAGAAAACATGGCATTAGTCCCGGTTGGGAAGGGCCTTTAGTCCCGGTTGGGAACCAGGACTAATGTAAAGAGAGTAAAGGCCCTCGGCCTTTAGTCCCGGTTGTCCATGACCCGGGACTAAATCCCTGTCGCGTGGTCGGCAACGTGCCCCGTGGGATGGGACCTTTAGTCCCGGTTGGTGACACCAACCGGGACTAAAGATTTAGGGGTTTTAGGTATTTTGTTTTATTGTTTATTTTTCATTTCATTTTGTGTTTTCCATTTAATTCTTTTTCATTTCAAACATATTTTACGCTACTACATACTCACACGTTATGCATATATAATAGAATATCTCGTACAAGCAATCATATATCATAGAATTTCTCGTACGACCACATGCATACACTCATATACATACAATTTGGTATATACAAACTCCTACAATTTGCAGATCATTACATGCAGGCATTAGGTGTAATGGTATTCTCCGTCGGGAGATATGACCTGCTCAAGTAAAAATCCCGCAATTTCCTCTTGAATTGCTCGTATGCGGTCCTTTGGTAGGAGTTGATCCCGCATCTCCATCATCTATATATAAAGAAGGAGATCAATATGAATATGTTACTTGTGTGTATATATATTAGATCATGATAAAAAAATATGAATGGTGTTTACGTACCCAAATATCTCTTGCAGTTTTGCTCCTTTCGGTCATAAAGCGAATGTTCTCGCAAAGGTAGTATGCACATAAATCAATCCCATGTGCCTGCCTCATGCACTTTACGAGAATAGAATTCAATCAGCTAATAATGAAGCATGATAATGATATTGAAACTAGAATTAAAGAGATGCGCGGACGTAGCTAGTACTACTTAATTACCCTGGGCTTTCGTCATCTCAGCTCTGGTTTCCATTCACCAGTGACCTCTTTGATGAAACATTTTCAAACCCTGCCCGGCAAACAAAATGAATAAAGGAGTTGTTAATTAGTTGATATCAGGAAATGCACTAATAAAGAAGCCAACATAGTGCGTCATTGATTGAAATTACCTTCCGAGCAACGAATGCAAGCTTATGTATTCTTCAGGGTCCTTACTTAGCGAGTCCAGTACTTCAACAGTTCCATCGTCAACTCTAATGATTAGAAGGATCTAGTGGAAGCTGCGCACACGATTTGTATAAAGCAGGCATGCATAACTCATCAACTACACTTAACATCGAGTATATATAAGCAAAAGTAGAATTTGTAGTACACGACAGTAACACTCACTTGAAGTTCCAAGGTAAAAGTATTTCTGGTTTGGTATTTAGGGCCTTCAAAAACTTTAGAATTTGATTCTCTGTGTCTTTAGGGTGCTTTGTTAACACTTCTTCATTAACGGTATTTGGGTCAATGAACCCAATGCCATAGACTCCATCTCTTTTCAATTCAAAAATCTTCATTCTGCATAATACCACACAAAAGAAAATAGTTAGTATAATTACAGGCAATGAACGAGTTGAGCTACAGACTTAAATTACAGAAAGAAATAACTTACACACAACATCAACCGATGATAGATTTGTCGAGTGCTTTTTGATTGAATAACTGAAAAAATCTTCATTTTCAATCCACAAATCGTTTTTATGGACGTGATGCTCTTTCTTGACTTTCACCATGAGGCTCTATCGCCCTAACTTTACTTCTCTCATTTACCAGTCATGCAAGTTGTGCATTTGCGTTGTTAGAAGCTTCTCGTCCTCAGGAGTGACCAGAGGTTTCCCGGGGACATATTGCCATGCTATTTCCTTCGGATCCAACGGTGGAAATTCCTCGATCTCTAGGAGTTGTTCAACAGTGATACCGAGCAATCTAGCATTCTCTCTATCAACATTGGTTATTACCACGTTATTGGCACTCACCTTGAGTGGGCTGGTCGATTGGACTGCCTGTTCTCCGAGCTGGGGAATAGTTTTCTCGCATTTACTCCTACCGTTCGACTTTCGTGTTTTTGGGATTGATAGGACTTGGTAATACAACATTCATAGTCTGATATCGGCCTTTTCTCCACCGGTTTAGCTGCATCAATAAAGTGTTGTACGACCTCATCGGGTACTCTCTCCTTTAGCGGCCGGGGCGGTTTCGGTCCAAAAAAGGCCTTCACTTTGATAGCCACTTGTTCATCGGTTTCATCGTTAGTCTTCTAGTAAGCTAACTTCTTTCTGGCAGGAGGCTCGGGTTTATTATTTGGTGGTCTCTTCCGCTTTGGAGACGGCTGACGCAGCGGAGGTCTATATCGCGGACTCGCCATGCACTCCGTCTCGAGGTGAGATGGATTCGGCCGGCGCGAAGGAGATGGATATGGCGGACTCACCCTGCGCTCCGTCTCGGGGTGGGTTGGAGTCTGCTGACTCGGCGGACTTGGAGGAGGAGTCGGTGGACTTGGCACCGAGTTTGGAAACACGATGCAATCCTTTTTCCACACAATGATACCATGTATGGCTTCTCCTAGTGTCAGCTCCCCTTGACCTCCAATGTGATCAAGCTCTAGAGTATCATATCTCGACAGAACTTGATCCACCCCGACACGAGCATAGCCAGGTGGAATCGTATTGCCATGGAGGAATGCTTCAGGTGCATTCGGTAAAGCAAAGTCGTGCGTCGCCTTCATGGATATGTTCTTGAGTATCATGTGTATCTCACAAGGTGTCGACTCTAGGGCATCATCCACAGGGTAGCGAGCCAGCAGTGCATCATCGGCCGGGACCCCCATGGAACCCACGCTGCTTTTCGGCATAGATGATGGAATGGTACCATCCAATGCTGGATCTGGTTGCTCCTGCTGCTGAGACATGGCTTGGTGGCTAAGTTTGTTGATTTGCTCCTGCTAGATGTTATATTTGTGTTAAGTCATGAATCCGATCTACTTCTTGCTTCTTATTTCTGTCACGGCTTCTGTAACGGTCGTTCCAATCTGCAAACCCCAGAAGCCACGGAACCATGCCTTTGCCTCGTGTTCGTCTCGGGTGTTCAGGATTCTTGAGGGAGCGTGAAAGCTCGTCCTTGTCTCTCTCCGTCTTGTACACACCTGCTCGAGCTTCTTCTATTGCTATAATTATCTCGTCCGTGGCTCCTTTAAGATTTGCCTGTTCAAGAACCTCCCATGTCTTTGGGTCCAACTTTCCCCCATGTGCATAAAACCAAGTACTGCACCTCTCGGGCCAAGTCATTGTTACTGGAGTGACCCCTGCAGCCTTCATGTTTCTCTCGGATTCATCCCACTTAGGTAACCTAGACTTGTAGCCACCTGACCTCAGACGATGGTGTCACGTTTTTTTGTCGGCATTTATCTTGTTTATTCTCGACCGTTCCTTAGCTGCTTCTGAGTCCTTGAACTTCACAAATGTGTCCCAGTCATCTTGTAACTTGACATATTCTCCTGTGAGTTCTGGAGTCTTCTTTCCGTCTTTCAAGTAATTGTTCCATAATGTTTTCTTCCAAGACTGGAATTGTGTGGCCATCTTCTTAAGAGCACACTTCTTGGCTTTCTCCTGTTGGACATCTGTGAGACCCTCTGGTAGGGTGAAATGCTTCATGAGCACCTCCCAAAGCAGGTTTTTTGCTCTTTCGCCGACAAAAGGAACTTCGAGATCTTTTGGCTGATTCCATTCTTAAACGGTGATCGGGACTTGGTCCCTAACGATAAGTCCGTGTTGACGTATAGATTTGATCGCATCCTGTTTCCAAGCAATCGGTTCACCATCTACTCTGATTTGATTGATGTTGTACTTTACGCCTACTTTCAGCTTTTTGTCAGGCCACGTTTAACCCTTGTAGAAGATTTGCTCGATCCAAAGGGCTAAAAAAAGAAATATTCATTAATATATACAAATCAATCAATACATCTGATGATCATGAGAGGGAAAATTAATACCTCATTGGACTCTGTTAAATGGACAAAAATTTCTTTGCCATCGTCATTGTCGGCTGGTTCGCCTTCGTCGTCTCTTGGTTGTTCTTCCTCAATTCCCTCACCTGATGGGTTAAGGTATTGTGAGCCATCATCTACTTCATTCTCTTCGTTTCTGGAGCGTATCAGGTTGTACATGGCATTCTCTTGATCACGGTCTTTGTCTCTACCATCAATAGCTTAACTAATCTAGAACAAATATAAAACATTAGAATGCATTCAATAGTATGATCATATAATATCACTAATACATCATCGAATAATAGTATCACTAATACATCATCGAATAGTATCACTAATACATCATCGAATAATATCACTAATACATCATCGAATAGTATCACTAATATAGATATAGTTGACGTCTCGCTGCACAGGCGGTGGACACCCAAAGAGAAGGAACTATGACAAGATCATAGCTCAGGTGAGATCCCTGAAGAACCTGCCAGGTATTGGAGAATCTGGCATCCAACGCGGCCATGTAGCGTCAGACGTGCTCGTCCTCCTCCCTGACATGATGACATACCACCTCCGCGAGGGCCGGCTCCCTCTACACAAATAGTGGTCCATGCGACCGCCACCAAAGAACCTCCGGGTCGACGACGGGACCCTGATTCCTCACCAAGCTGTGCACCCCGAAAGGCAGCACCACCTAGTGCCAGCCCGGCGGAGCCCAGTCCTAGACATGGCGCCTCTCAAGCATGCTGTTGCCATCGAGTCCACGACGAGGATGCTGGCCGGGCATCGTCGACTCAACAACCATGCTATGCAACTAAACATTTAAACATCTAAACATCATATATCTTCCTAATATAAAATAGGTAATGCCTAATAAAAAGTCTCATTTACTAGAACATATTAACATCTAAACCCTAAACATATAAACATCATATATCATCCGCTGGCGATCTGATACGTCTCCAACGTATCTATAATTTATGAAGTATTCATGCCATGTTTACAATAATTCTATATGATTTTATTAGAACTAACCCAGACTGACGCTGTTTTCAGCAGAACTACCATAGTGTCATTTTTATGCAGAAATAAAAGTTCTCGGAATGGGCTGAAGATTTACGGAGAATATTTTTGGAAAATATAATAAATACTGGAGCAAAAAGATACAGGAGAGGAGTCTCGAGGAGGCCACAAGTCACCAGGGCACAGCCACCCCCTAGCCACGCCTAGCAGGCTGGTGGGCCCCTCGGGAGTCCCCTTGACGTGATTCCAGCGCCAAGTGCTCCTATAAATCCTAAAACCCCCCAGAAAGAAACCTATATTGGGAGTTCTGCCACCGCAAGCCTCCAGAGCCACGAAAAACCAATCGGGAGCCCGTTCCGACACCTTGCCGGAGGGGGAAACCATCACCAGAGGCCATCTTCATCATCCCGGCGGTCTCCATGACGAGGAGGGAGTAGTTCACCCTCGGGGCTGAGGGTATGTACCAGTAGCTAGGTATTTGATCTCTCTCTCTCTCTCTCTCTTGTGTTCTTGAGATGACATGATCTTGATGTGCCGTGAGCTTTATTGATATAGATGAATCATATGGAGTTTTCCACTCTGTATCTTCTTGTGATGAATTGAGTTTTCCCTTGAAGTTTTCTTATCGGATTGAGTCTTTAAGGATTTGAGAACACTTGATGTATGTCTTGCGATGGGATATCCGTGGTGACAATGGGATGTTCTATTGATCCACTTGATGTATGTTTTGGTGATTGCTACCTCTTGAGCTTGTGTTGGTTTTCCCTTGAAGAGGAAAGGGTGATGCAACGATGTAGATAAGTATTTCCCTCAGTTGTTGTGAACCAAGGTATGATCCAGTAGGAGGAACAAGCAAGTCACCAATGGATGCACCTACACAAACAATCAAACTCTTGCACCCAATGCTATAAAGATGTCGGTGCACGACACCTATGGGACCATGAGGATCCCTTTGTGGTTCGGCGGGGAGAAGGTATGTACAAATAGGAGATCAAACGAACGACGCGAGGGGAGGTTTTTACCCAGGTTCAGGCCGCTCTGGAGCGTAAAACCCTACTCCCGATTCAATGTATTATGGGTGTTTTTGAGGTTCCAGCTACGGGAGCGCTATGAGCAGCTGCTACACGCGTGAGCTAGAAGATGGGAGCCAAAAGTCCTCTCTCATAACGCCTTGGGCCTCCTTTTATACGACTAAGGGGATCCCAACAGTGGCGTACAGTGCGTGCATGGGGTGCACATTACTACGTGTTATCATACCTAACCTTGATGGAGTGGGACAAATGCATTTAATGCTCCGTCAGGCGTCCCTGACCTTCTACGAGACGGGACAGGGGGCCTTCCCATCTGCACCGCTTAGCCTCTCCATCGCCACCCCGGCAAGATCTTGCCGAGGTTCCAGCCCTTGGCCTTCGGTCTTGTGTTTGTTAACTTAAACGTTCCTTTGACGTCTTCATGTTTGCTTCCAGTAGTCCTCCGGCGGGCCTTGCCGCGGGTGTGGCTACAACTGCCCGTGCACCAGTACGGGGTACTAATGGACCCGATCCTTAGTACACTGATAGGAGCCCCCAGGCCTGGGCCACACACGGTGCGAGGCGTTGTTGGGCTAGGGCCAAACAGTGCATGGGCACGCGTGGTAGGAGTCTGCAGTTCCAATCATTCCGCTTACTGCGCCTCCCCACGATGCTCATTAAATGCGTGACGTGGGAGGCGTGCATGGAGCGGCCGCAATGGCAGCATGCTTGCGAAGGTCTTTACCGTTGATCGGTAAAGAAGCGGCCTCACGTCTTTCCCATAAAAAAGGGACCGACAGAGACACTTGATCATTTACTCCCCGTCTTTTCCAATCTGGAAACTGCCACCATCTCCTTCCTCAAGCCCAAAGCAGAGCTTCTCCCACTAAACCTCCGCCTCCGCCCTCTCCCTGTTCTTAGCCTTCGCCCCCATAGCCACCATGCTGCCCAAGACGAGCAAGGGCAAAGGGGCAAAAGCCGCTGTCTCGGAGAAAGATCTGGTGAAGATGCGGAAGGCACGCATCATCTTCCCTCCAGTGCTCTACGCGAAGGCCTCGAAGGAGCGGTACCAAAGCATGTGGGCGAGGGAGATGAATGTGCGCCCTGCTACCCGCGTGAGCCCAGGTTCTTCCAATGGCGGTCTTGAAAAATTCCCCTTCTTTGTTGATTATTTTTACTGTGGGCTCTGTCCCCCCATTCTTCGATTTATTCAACGACCTCATGTACACGTACGGCTTCCGTCTCTTAGATTTCACGCCGAACGCGGTAACGTGTATGTCCGTCTTTGTCGACCTCTGCGAGAACTTTGCCAGGGTAGTCCCCAACACTGCCCTGTTTCGCCACTACTTCACTCCTCGTATCCAAGGGGGAGAAGCCCTTTCCGATTCCATCGCCTAGATTCTGAGGGGATGGAACAAGGACATATACCCAACCGTGGCTCTCCATGATAAGTGGGATGAATGGCGGGCCAGGTGGTGCTGGATCCGGGAGGATGACACCAATCTTTCTGCTCGCCCTGACAGATGAAAATGGCGCGTGGTGACGACTGGAGCGACTTCGATCCCCTCGACGAGAAGCTCACAGTCGCAATCACCAGGATCCACCGCATCAAGGTTGCCAGGCTCACAGTGGAGATGATCAGGGCCGATTTTCTCCGCCGGCGCATAACCCATCTGCATAACAAAGGAAGGCCATCTTGGGAGTTCAGGAACGCAGCAGACATCATGAGGCTGCGCCCTGGTCTAAACAATAACTTGACGGTGATGCAACACGCAACTCTCTATCAGAGGTTGTTCAAGTCTGATGCGACGCGCGACTTGCCGGCCGGTGTGACCCCCCTATGCAACAACTTTGCCCTGGCCTCAATCCACGCCATGATGCTGGTGTGCAATGCTCACGGCCCTGATGGGTCCTGTGAAGAGCCATTCACAGAACATGTACAAGAGTTCTTTAACAGCTTGTCGGAGAAGGCCATACAGAAAGAGATGAACCTCGTCCGGAACACCACCGAGGAAGAAATGGCATACATCGCTAGCAGGGTGGAGGAGGCAACCCTTGCTGTGGAGGCTGGCAGCGTAGGCCTCATAGAAGAGGAAGTCGACGAAGGAGAGGTGGCATTGAAGGATCAACTCGCCACGCAAGGTGAAGTTGTTGGGGAACAGAGCGACACCACTGCCGGGGGCCCTTCCGTCGAGGACACTGCTGAAGAGGAGTCAGACGAGGAGCCCCCAGCCCTCGAGAGGAAGAAGCGTGTCCTTAGGAAAGCTTTTTCCGGTGCCCCCGCTCTTCATCCTTCTTCCATCAGCGCAGCCCCCGGCAAGGGCGTGACCGGCAAGGCTGTGTAGCGTCAGGGAGCCCAACAACACCCCCCTGCTCCAACCGCGGCCAAGCGACCCAGGGCTTCCCCTTCTCCACCTTCGGACACAATGGCGGAGGTGGACTTCGACCTCTCCGCCTTCAGCTCGGGGGAAGAAGAGTAAGCGTCCCTCGACACCTCTGATCTGTTGATTATCTTCAATTTCGCTTAACTTATTTGCTTTGTTTTGGCATGTCTCCATAGAGATTCGGAAATGCTGGCGCAAAGGATGGCGAAGAGAGTGAGGACTTCAATAGGCGACTTTGTTGGGGAACGTCGCATGGGAAACAAAAATTTTCCTACGCACACGCAAACCTATCCATGGTGATGAGCATCTACGAGAGGGAGAGTGGATCTACATACCCTTGTAGATCGCTAAGCGGGAAGCGTTAAGAAACGCAGTTGGTGTAGTCGAACATCTTCGCGATCCAAATCGCCGAGCGTCCCGCGATCTCATCACGATCCGTCTCGCGATCCAATCACGATCCGTCCCGTGAACTCATCACGATCCGTCCCGCGATCTCATCATGATCCGTCTCACGATCTTGATCACGATCTGTCCCGCGAACTCATCACGATCCGTTCCGCGATCTCATCACGAACCGTCTCGCGATCTCGATCACGGTCCTTCCGATCTAGCGCCGAACGGACGACACCTCCGCGTTCAGCACACGTGCAGCTTGATGACGATCTCCACCGTCTTGATCCAGCAAGAGGAGGTGGAGAGGAGAGAGAGTTCACCGGCAGCGTGACGGCGCTCCGGTGATGGTGGTGGAGTGATTCCGGCAGGGCTTCGCCTAAGCGCTGCGGAAAACCGATCTAGAGGAGAAACTGTGCACCGGTGAAACGGGTAGCACGTGACCGGAAATTCTGTCCAAAAACCACCCAATCCACTAGTATATATAGGAGGAGAGGAGAGGAGAGGCAGCCAAGGCCTTTGGGTCGGCCGAAATAGGAGGTGGGAGCAATCCTACTTCACCTCCAATCCTAGTTGGAGTAGGATTGCCTCCTATTGGCTGATTTTCCACTTTTTGCTTTAGGACTTTCTCTCCTGCGCCATGGGCCTTTGTGGCTGTTTTCCCAGCCCACTAAGGGCTGGTTATTATTCTCCCACAGCCCATGGACCTCTTGGGGTCGAAATACCCCTCCCGGAGGTTCTCCGGTACACTACCGGCACTCCCGGTACAATACCGATACTCCCGGTACACTACCGATGAGTCCGAAACTTTTCCGGAAACCAAACTGGGACTTCCTATATATGAATCTTTACCTCCGGACCATTCCGGAGCTCCTCTTGACGTCCGGGATCTCATCCGGGACTCCGAACAACCTTCGGTCACCACCATACATAACTCTACACTACCGAAACGTCACCGAACCTTAAGTGTGCAGACCCTGCGGGTTCGAGAACTATGTAGACATGACCGAGACACCTCTACGGTCAATAACCAATGGCGGGACCTGGACGTCCACATTGGTTCCTACATATTCTATGAAGATCTTTATCGGTCGAACCTCTATGTCAAGGATTCAGTTAATCCCGTATAATGTTCCCTTTGTTCTTCGGTATGTTACTTGCCCGAGATTCGATCGTCGGTATCTCCATACCTAGTTCAATCTCGTTACTGACAAGTCTCTTTACACGTTCCTTAATACAAGATCCCATGACTAACACTTAGCCACATTGCTTGCAAGGCTTGTTGTGATGTTGTATTACCGAGTGGGCCCTGAGATACCTCTCCGTCACATGGAGTAACAAATCCCAGTCTCGATCCATGCCAACTCAACAAACACCATCGGAGATACCTGTAGAGCACCTTTATAGTCACCCAGTTACGTTGCGACGTTTGATACACACAAGGAACTCCTCCGATATCTGTGAGTTGCATGATCTCATGGTCATAGGAACACATACTTGACATGCGGAGAACAGTAGCAATAAACTGACACGATCATATGCTACGTTTGCAGTTTGGGTCTTGTCCATCACATCATTCTCCTAATGATGTGACCCCGTTATCAAATGACATCTCATGTCCATGGCTAGGAAACCTTAACCATCCTTTGATTAACGAGCTAGTCCACTAGAGGCATACTAGGGACATGGTTTTTGTCTATGTATCCACACATGCATTTAAGTCTCCGATCAATACAATTATAGCATGGATAATAAACGATTATCATGAACAAGGAAATATGATAATAACTAATTTATTATTGCCTCTAGGGCATATTTCCAACAGTCTCCCACTTGCACTAGAGTCAATAATCTAGTTCACATCACCATGTGATTCGCATTGTTATGCATCTAACACCCAATGAGTTTTGGGGCTCGATCATGCTTTGCATGTGAGAGAGGTCTTATAGTCAACAGGTCTGCGTTATCCAGATCCATGTGTACTTTGCAAATCTCTATGTCAAACCGTAAACACTGCTACCACACTCCATTTGGTACTATTTCCAAATGGCTGCTCCACTATACGTATCCAGATTGCTACTACTAGTCATCCGGATAGGTGTTAAAGCTTGCATCGACGTAACTCTTTACGACGAACTCTTTATCACCTCCATAATCAAGAAACATTTCCTTAGTCCTCTGGTTACTAAGGATAATTCCGACCGCTGTCCAGTGATCCACTCCTGGACCACACTTGTACCCCTTGACAGACTCATGGCAAGGCACACATAGGTGCGGTACACAGCATGGCATAATATAGAGCCTATGGCTAAGGCATAGGGGACGACATTCGTCCTTTCTCATTCTTCTGCCATTGTCGAGCTTTGAGTCTCACTCAACTTCACACCTTACAAATCAGACGAGAACTATTTCTCTGGCTGATCCATTTTGAACTCTTTCAAAATCTTGTCAAGGTATGCACTCATTGAAAGTGTCATCAAGCATCTTGATCTATCTCTATAGATTTTGATGCTCAACAATTAGGTAGCTTTATCCAGGTCTTCCTTTGAAAAATACTTTTCAAACAACCTTTTATGCCTTCCAGAAATTCTACATTATTTCCGATCAACAATATGTCAACCACATATACTTATCAGAAACTCTACAGTGCTCCCACTCACTTTATTGCAAATACAAGTTTCTCGTAAACTTTGTATAAACATCAAAACTTTGATCACCTCATCAAAGTGTATATTCCAACTCCGAGATGCTTGCTTCATTCCATGGAAGGATCACCGAAGCTTGCACACCTTTTAGCATCCTTAGGCCTGACAAAACCTTCTGGTTGTATCACATACAACCTTTCCTCAAGTAAACCGTTAAGGAAATGATGTTTTGACATCCATCTGCCAGATTTCATAATTGAAAACACAGCAACTGCTAACATAATTCCAACAGACTTTAGCACCACTACGAGTGAGAAAGTCTCATCGTAGTCAACTCCTTAAACTTGTAACAAACATCTTTGCAACAAGTCGAGCTTTACAAATAGTGACATTCACCATCAGTGTCTGTCTTCATTTTAAAGATCCATTTGTACTCAACGACCTGCCGTCCAACGAGCAAGTCTACCAAAGTCTACACTTGGTTTTAATACATGGATCCTATCTCGGATTTCATGGCCTCCAACCATTTGTCGGAATCCGGGCCCATCATCGCTTCTCCATAGCTCGTAGGTTCATCGTTGTCCAACAACATGACCTCCAAGACAGAGTTGTCGTACCACTTAGGAGCAGTACACATCCTTGTCGACCTACGAAGTTTGATAGTAACTTGATCCTGAAGCTTCATGATCATCATCATTAACTTCCTCTTCAACTAACGTAGGCTTCACAGTAACATCTTTCTGCGCTGCGCTACTCTCTGGTTGAACAAAGGTTTAACAACCTCATCAAGTTCTATCTTCCTCCCACTCAATTCTTTCGAGAGAAACTTTTTCTCGAGAAAGGACCCAGTTCTAGCAACAAACACTTTGCACTCGGATCTGAGATAGAAGGTATACCCATCTGTTCTTAGGGTATTCTATGAAGATACATTTGTCCGCTTTGGGTTCTAGCTTATTATGTGAAAACATTTTCCACACAAGCATCGCAGCCCCAAACATTAAGAAATGACAGCTTAGATTTCTATCAAACCATAATTCACACGGTGTCATCTCAACGGATTTAGATGATGCCCTATTTAAAGTGAATGTAGTTGTCTCTAATGCATAACCCCAAAAATTATAGTAGTAAAACGATAAGAGACATCACAGTATGCACTATATCAATAGAGCATGACTATGATGTTCGGACACACCATCACACCATGGTGTTCCAGGTGGCGTTAGTTGTGAAACAAATTTCACGTTGTCTTAAGTTGTATGCCAAACTCGTAACTCAGATATTCACCTCCACGATCATATCGCGGTCATTTTTATCTTCTTGTCACAATGATCTTTAAACTTCACTCTGAATTTGCTTGAACCTTTCAAACGATTCATACTTGTGTTTCATTAAGTAAATATACACTATATCTACTCAAATCATCAGTGAAGGTAAGAAAATAACGATATCCACTGCACGCTACAAGACTCACTAGATTGCATACATGAACATGTATCATTTCCAATGAATCACTTGCCCGCTCCATCCAACGGGGTCCTTTAGTCATCTTGCCCAAGAGGCATGGTTCGCATGTCTCAACCGATTCGAAATCGATGAGTCCAAATATCCATCAGCATGGAGTTTCTACATGCGCTTTATACCAATATGACATTTAGCGGCAGTGCCACAAGTATGTGGTACTATCATTATTAACTTTGTATCTTTTGACATCAATGTTATGGACATGTGTACTACTACGATCAAGATTTCAACAAACCATTCTCACTGGGTGCATGACCATTGAAGGTATTATTCATGTAACCAGAATAACTATTATTCTCTGACTTAAATGAATAACCGTATTGCAACAAACATGATCTAATCATGTTCATGCTCAACGCAAAACACCAAATAACATTTATTTAGGTTCGTCACTAATCCTGAAGGTAGAGAGAGCGTGCGATGTTGATCACATCAACCTTGGAAACATTTCCAACACACATCGTCACCTCACCCTTAGCTAGTTCTCCGTTTATTCCGTAGCTTTTATTTCGAGTTACTAACATTTAGCAACCGAACCGGTATCCAATACCCAGGTGCTACTAGGAGTACTAGCAAGGTACACATCAATAACTCGTATATCAAATATACTTCTGTCGATGTTGCCAGCCTTCTTATCTACCAAGTATCTAGGGTTGTTCCGCTTCAGCGACCTCTCACCTCATAATAGAAGCACTTAGTCTTGGGTTTGAGTTCAACTTTGGGTTGCTTCACTGGAGTCGCAACTGACTTGCTATCCATGAAGTTTCCCTCCTTGCTCTTGCCCTTTTCAAAACTAGTGGTTAGATTAACCATCAACACTTGACGCTCCTTCTTGATTTCTACCTCCGCGGTGTCAAACATCGCGAACAGCTCAGGAATCATTATTTCTATCTCTCGCAACTTATAGTTCATCACCAAGTTCTAGTAGCTTAGTGACAGTGACTTGGAGAACTATATCAATCACTATCTTATCTGGAAGATCAACTCCCACTTGATTCAAGCGATTGTAGTACCCAGACAATCTGAATACATGCTCAACGATTGAGCTATTCTCCTTCATCTTACAGGCAAAGAATCTTGTTGGAGATCTCATATCTCGCAACACGGGCACGAGCCTGAGATCACAATCTCAGCTCCTAGAACATCTCATATGTTCCATGACGTTCAAAACGTTTCGGAGCCTCAATTCTAAGCTGTAATGCATGACGCACTAAACTATCAAGTAGTCATCGAAATGTGCCTGTCAGATATTCACAACATCTATAGATGACGCTAGAGGGGGTGGCGCACCGAGAGGTGCATTAAGGACATAAGCCTTCTGTGCAGCAAAGAGGACAATCCTCAGATCACCGACCCAGTCCGCAATATTGCTACCAACATCTTTCAATTCTATTTCTCTAGGAATATATAAAAATACAAGGGAGCTACAGCACGAGCTAGTAATCTACAACATAATTTGCAAAGACACTTTGACTATGTTCATGATAATGAGTTCAATTAATCATATTACTTAAGAACTCCCACTCAAATTGACATCCCTCCGATCATTTGAGTGATACATGATCCAAATTTACCAAATCAAGTCTGATCATCATGTGAGTTGAGGTGGCTGCAATGGTGAACATCATCATGTTGATCATATCTACTATATGACTCATGTTCGACCTTTCGGTCTCTCGTGTTCCGAGGCCATGTCTGTACATGCTAGGCTCGTCAAGTTTAACCCGAGTGTTCTGCGTGTGCAAATCTGGCTTGCACCCATTGTATGTGAACGTAGAGTCTATCACACCCGATCATCACGTGGTGTCTCAACACGACGAACTTTCGCAACGGTGCACACTCGGGGAGAACACAGTTCATCTTGAAATTCAAGTGAGGGATCACCTTATAATGCTACCGCCGTACTGAGAAAAACAAGGTGCATAAAAGGATTAACATCTCATGCAATTCGTAAGTGACATGATATGGCCATGAACTTGTGTTTAAGATCTCCATCTTCGAAACACCGGCATGATCTCCATCGTCACCGGCACAACACCATGATCTCCATCATCTTGATCTCCATCAATGTGTTGCCATTGGGGTTGTCACGCCCTGCATGCTTCTACTACTATTGCTACCGTAGCGATAAAGTAAAGCATTGCATAGCGCTTAATGATTGACACGCAGGTCATACAATAATTAAAGACAACCCTATGGCTCCTGCCGGTTGCCGTACTCATCGACATGCAAGTCGTGATAATCTATACATCACATGATCATCTCATACATCAGATATATCTCATCATGTAATTGGCCATATCACATCACAACATACCCTGTAAAAACAAGTTAGACGTCCTCTAATTGTTGTTGCATATTTTACGTGGCTGCTATGGGTATCTAGCAAGAACGATTCTCACCTACGCATAAACCACAACGGTGATACACTAGTTTGCTTTTCAACCTTCTCAAGGACCGCCTTGTCGAATCCGATCCAACTAAAGTGAGAGAAAGTGTCACCCGCAATCCGATACACTAGTTTACTGTGGGCTCTGTCCCCCCATTCTCCGATTTATTCAACGACCTCATGTACACGTACGGCTTCCGTCTCTTAGATTTCACGCCGAACGCGGTAACGTGTATGTCCGTCTTTGTCGACCTCTGCGAGAACTTTGCCAGGGTAGTCCCCAACACTGCCCTGTTTCGCCACTACTTCACCCCTCGTATCCAAGGGGGAGAAGCCCTTTCCGATTCCATCGCCTAGATTCTGAGGGGATGGAACAAGGACATATACCCAACCGTGGCTCTCCATGATAAGTGGGATGAATGGCGGGCCAGGTGGTGCTGGATCCGGGAGGATGACACCAATCTTTCTGCTCGCCCTGACAGATGAAAATGGCGCGTGGTGACGACTGGAGGGACTTCGATCCCCTCGACGAGAAGCTCACAGTCGCAATCACCAGGATCTACCGCATCAAGGTTGCCAGGCTCACAGTGGAGATGATCAGGGCCGATTTTCTCCGCCGGCGCATAGCCCATCTGCATAACAAAGGAAGGCCATCTTGGGAGTTCAGGAACGCAGCAGACATCATGAGGCTGCGCCCTGGTCTAAACAATAACTTGACGGTGATGCAACATGCAACTCTCTATCAGAGGTTGTTCAAGTCTGATGCGACGCGCGACTTGCCGGCCGGTGTGACCCCCCTATGCAACAACTTTGCCCTGGCCTCAATCCACGCCATGATGCTGGTGTGCAATGCTCACGGCCCTGATGGGTCCTGTGAAGAGCCATTCGCAGAACATGTACAAGAGTTCTTCAACAGCTTGTCGGAGAAGGCCATACAGAAAGAGATGAACCTCGTCCGGAACACCACCGAGGAAGAAATGGCATACATCGCTAGCAGGGTGGAGGAGGCAACCCTTGCTGTGGAGGCTGGCAGCGTAGGCCTCATAGAAGAGGAAGTCGACGAAGGAGAGGTGGCATTGAAGGATCAACTCGCCAGGCAAGGTGAAGTTGTTGGGGAACAGAGCGACACCGCTGCCGGGGGCCCTTCCGTCGAGGACAGTGCTGAAGAGGAGTCAGACGAGAAGCCCCCAGCCCTCGAGAGGAAGAAGCCTGTCCTTAGGAAAGCTTTTTCCGGTGCCCCCGCTCTTCATCCTTCTTCCAACAGCGCAGCCCCCGGCAAGGGCGTGACCGGCAAGGCTGTGTAGCGGCAAGGAGCCCAACAACACCCCCCTGCTCCAACCGCGGCCAAGCGACCCAGGGCTTCCCCTTCTCCACCTTCGGACACCATGTCGGAGGTGGACTTCGACCTCTCCGCCTTCAGCTCGGGGGAAGAAGAGTAAGCGTCCCTCGACACCTCTGATCTGTTGATTTTCTTCAATTTCGCTTAACTTATTTGCTTTGTTTTGGCATGTCTCCATAGAGATTCAGAAATGCTGGCGCGAAGGATGGCGAAGAGAGTGAGGACTTCAATAGGCGACTTTGTTGGGGAACGTCGCATGGGAAACAAAAATTTTCCTATGCACATGCAAACCTATCCATGGTGATGAGCATCTACGAGAGGGAGAGTGGATCTACATACCCTTGTAGATCGCTAAGCGGGAAGCGTTAAGAAATGCGGTTGGTGTAGTCGAACATCTTTGCGATCCAAATCGCCGAGCGTCCCGCGATCTCATCACGATCCGTCCCGCGATCCAATCACGATCCGTCCCGTGAACTCATCACGATCCGTCCCGCGATCTCATCATGATCCGTCTCACGATCTTGATCACGATCTGTCCCGCGAACTCATCATGATCCGTTCCGCGATCTCATCACGAACCGTCTCGCGATCTCGATCACGGTCCTTCCGATCTAGCGCCGAACGGACGGCACCTCCGCGTTCAGCACACGTGCAGCTTGATGACGATCTCCACCGTCTTGATCCAGCAAGAGGAGGTGGAGAGGAGAGAGAGTTCACCGGCAGCGTGACGGCGCTCTGGTGATGGTGGTGGAGTGATTCCGGCAGGGCTTCGCCTAAGCGCTGCGGAAAACCGATCTAGAGGAGAAACTGTGCACCGGTGAAACGGGTAGCACGTGGCCGGAAATTCTGTCCAAAAACCACCCAATCCACTAGTATATATAGGAGGAGAGGAGAGGAGAGGCAGCCAAGGCCTTTGGGTCGGCCGAAATAGGAGGTGGGAGCAATCCTACTTCACCTCCAATCCTAGTTGGAGTAGGATTGCCTCCTATTGGCTGATTTTCCACTTTTTGCTTTAGGACTTTCTCTCCTGCGCCATGGGCCTTTGTGGCTGTTTTCCCAGCCCACTAAGGGCTGGTTATTATTCTCCCACAGCCCATGGACCTCTTGGGGTCGAAATACCCCTCCCGGAGGTCCTCCGGTACACTACCGGCACTCCCGATACAATACCGATACTCCCGGTACACTACCGATGAGTCCGAAACTTTTCCGGAAACCAAACTGGGACTTCCTATATATGAATCTTTACCTCCGGACCATTCCGGAGCTCCTCTTGACGTCCGGGATCTCATCCGGGACTCCGAACAACCTTCGGTCACCACCATACATAACTCTACACTACCGAAACGCCACCGAACCTTAAGTGTGCAGACCCTACGGGTTCGAGAACTATGTAGACATGACCGAGACACCTCTACGGTCAATAACCAATGGCGGGACCTGGACGTCCACATTGGTTCCTACATATTCTATGAAGATCTTTATCGGTCGAACCTCTATGTCAAGGATTCAGTTAATCCCGTATAATGTTCCCTTTGTTCTTCGGTATGTTACTTGCCCGAGATTCGATCGTCGGTATCTCCATACCTAGTTCAATCTCGTTACTGGCAAGTCTCTTTACTCGTTCCTTAATACAAGATCCCATGACTAACACTTAGCCACATTGCTTGCAAGGCTTGTTGTGATGTTGTATTACCGAGTGGGCCCTGAGATACCTCTCCGTCACACGGAGTAACAAATCCCAGTCTCGATCCATGCCAACTCAACAAACACCATCGGAGATACCTGTAGAGCACCTTTATAGTCACCCAGTTATGTTGCGACATTTGATACACACAAGGAACTCCTCCGATATCTGTGAGTTGCATGATCTCATGGTCATAGGAACACATACTTGACATGCGGAAAACAGTAGCAATAAACTGACACGATCATATGCTACGTTTGCAGTTTGGGTCTTGTCCATCACATCATTCTCCTAATGATGTGATCCCGTTATCAAATGACATCTCATGTCCATGGCTAGGAAACCTTAACCATCCTTTGATTAACGAGCTAGTCCACTAGAGGCATACTAGGGACATGGTTTTGTCTATGTATCCACACATGCATTTAAGTCTCCGATCAATACAATTATAGCATGGATAATAAACGATTATCATGAACAAGGAAATATGATAATAACTAATTTATTATTGCCTCTAGGGCATATTTCCAACAGACTTATCGTCAACCAGCATCACGACCGTGCCAGAGCTGATCGACATCAGCCTGGAGCCTAGCCCGCCACGCAGCTCCCAATACAGCCCCCAGCGTGAGTCCGTTACTCATTTCCCACTGGCCAGTGTCGGGACATGTATCTTCATTGCTGACATCACCATGCTTGTAGAAGAAAGGCGACAACAAAGGGGGGCATTGGGGGTCACCCCTGACGTGCTACTTCCTTTGACTACGCCGCCCAGAGACGACTCTCCGGCAGGGGGTTTTGCCGATGAGCCAATCCTTGCCAAGGAGAAGTCGGCAAGTGCTGGTGCCAGCAGCCCTATGTCGGCAACCAAAATTGTTGGGAAAAAAACAACCACCTCCCAGCAGCCCGATAGAGGTAAGACAGTTTGCTGCAGAGTGCTTGTTATTCTGTTCTCATATATCATTTTATCAAATTCCAACCCCGGCTTAATATTTGCTCTCCGTTCTTGGTTTTTAGATCCCCCCTTGGCAGAACAATGGACTTCAATGCCATTATTGAGGAGACCGCCAGGCATGCTGCCGCTGATGCCACTAGGGTTGCCGCTGACGAGGCCGCCAGGGACGCACAGGAGAACACCGTTGAGAGACCTGTCAGGGAGGCCGGTGAGGGATCCGGCGACCGCACTGACGACGTTCCCGCCGCAGGAGCGCCAGGCGCTGCATCAGCCATGGAGCCCGAGGCCACCGGTGAGACGATCATCGTGGATCAAGTGTCGACATCCAAAACCCCCTCCCTGAGTAGATATCTCAAGGCCGGTGAGGACCTGTTTATCAATGTGCCGGGGACGATGAACATCGGGGACCCCGCCGAAGGGGAGGCCCTTGAAAGGGAAATCACCGCTGCTGCCAGACCCAAAGCTCTTGACGAGGCAGGCATCGGTGGACAACCTAAGGAAGAACACCTCCTCCAGACGATGGGTGATAACTTCCAAAAACTCCAGGTGCGTTATCGCACTCGGAAGGAGAAGCTGGACACCAGGGCGGCGGTCATGCATGTGGCAGAGGTGGCCTTCCAGGGGCGTGTCAAGGAAACGCAGGACTAGTTTGCCGAAGCCTCCAAAGAGTTGAAGACCAGTCGGGAGCAGCTGGGCCAAGGATGGAATGAGCTCTTCTTGGAGCAGCCCGACGTTGAAAGAGCCCGAGAGGAGGCTTCTCAAGAGGCTGTCGCGGAGAACGCTCGTCTAACGGAGCGCCGCATTGGGCTTGACGCCCATGAAGAGGACCTTGCTGCTCGCGAGAGGGCGCTTGCCGACAAGCTTCGTCGGAAGGATGAAGAAGTCGAAAAGCTTGTTGCGCAGCGAACCTAGGAGGTAGAGCAGAAGCACAAGGAAGCCCTCGAAGCTCTGCTTATCGACCACGCCGGCAAGCTGAAGGAAGCCGTCGATGCTACCGAAGCCATAGAGGCTGCCAGAAATGAGCTTGCCGACAAGGTGAAGGGGCTGGAGGCTGATCTCGAGGGACACAACAAGGAGATCTCGGTGTTCAAGACCGATAGAGAGAAAACTCTCCACAGCTTGACAGAGATGCAAATCGCCATGTTCAAGAAGACCAAGCAGCTCTCCTCCGCCAAAGAGTCTATCTTCGATCTGGACTGAAGTTGAGTATGCTGAAGGAGTCCCTCGAGAGCAGCACGGCTCGTGAGAAGACCCTGGCCAAGGACCTCCCGAACAAGCAGGATTTTCTCAAGAGCGCCACCGCCTCTCATAATGATTATGTGAAAGGTGTGCAGATCTGGACCGAGTGCCTCGTGGAAGTGGTAGAGAAGCTTGATGCACAATTGTCCGACCTGGGCCTGCAAAGCTTCCACTTCTCCTCCGACGAAAGGGTGACTATGAGCATCAAGATAACCATGTCCTTTGATGGCATAATCGATGCTCTGAAGCAGCTCCAGTCCGATCGGGCGGCCCATTTGGCCAACGAGTCCCGCAAGCTCTACTGGGCCGTCCTCCTCAAGGTGCTCATCAAGGTGGCGCACAGGAACCCCGGCATCAACTTCACCAACATCCTCGATCGCTTGCCGAAGGACGTGGATGTCAAAGTGCTTGAGGAACTTGTCGCGCCCATCGTCGACAAGGTAAACCAAGTCAAGAGGGTCGAGGGTGATCGCAGGGACTAGCCGCTCGATTTTTACTTGTCATTGTTGTTTCATATCAGAGATGGTTCTATCTTAGGTCAGAATTACGATAATTCCTTAGTGTAACATAACTGTCTGTGCTTTGAATGGTTGCATGTTACTACTCTTGTATGATTTTCCTTTGTATGGTGTATTCCCTATGCTTTATTGGAAAAACTTGCCG
Source organism: Hordeum marinum (assembly GCA_022496015.1). Classification (NCBI taxonomy): domain Eukaryota; kingdom Viridiplantae; phylum Streptophyta; class Magnoliopsida; order Poales; family Poaceae; genus Hordeum; species Hordeum marinum. Next base: position 385,858,974 of record CM039672.1, read on the forward strand.
GCGTGTGCAACACCGCCGCGAGCGCTTTGAGGAGCAGATCCTTAGTAGCCTACTGGCGATGCCGCTGCCGGCAAGATGTCTTGACACTTCTAGAACAACCACCTAAACTGTTGAGCGGACTCGAAACAGAGTAAGGGTGCGACCAATCGTGACAAGTTACCTTAATGTTTTCAGTGTAGCCGCTTAAACTGTTGAGCGGACTCGAAACAGAACAAGGGTGCAACCGATCATCGCAAGGTTCCCTCGCGTGCAGGTTTTCCATACAAAAGTTTAAAATCGTCCAAGGACAGAGATAACCTCATAGTAAAGGTTTACTTAGAGTTTTGTGACTTATCTTTTCGTTGTCGTACTCCTTCCCGCAAGGTGCCAACATCAAACATCGCCTGTAGGTGTCCACACCACCTCTTCCCCCTGGCAAACTTGTGCGCGAGGGAACCTTCTATCCTTTAAGAAAAAGAAAGAAGAGAAAATAGAGGTATGGAACCTTGATGGTTCGTTAGCACTTGCCGGGAATAAGCATAATGCAATATCTCAGATAAATATGCATGTAAAGAAACATGGGAATCGACAAGAGTTGCAAGATGCCTGATCTTATTCAACTATGCGTAGGGTCTACGCCTGGCTTGTACAGAGGATGACATGCCTTGCCGGCAAGACTTGTACAAAAGGTGGTTGCCGGGGGGGCGACAATCATGCCTTATGGATAGAACTTACGAAGATGTTCGATGTTCCAGGAGTTGCTCACTAGGACGCCATCTTCGGTCTCCAGGCGGACCGCGCCAGGCCTGGTGGCTCGTACTACCCGATAAGGGCCTTCCCACTTTGGCATCAACTTGTTTGAATTCTTGGCTGAATAAACGTGCGGAAGAACAAGGTCGCCTTCCTCAAGACTCCAAGCATGAACTTTGCGGCTATGGTAGCGACGCAAAGCTTGCTGGTAGCGTGCAGCTCGCACAACAGCTTGAAGACGATCTTCCTCAAGGAGCGTCATGTCGTCTTGGCACAATTGCTCTTGCTCAATCTCATCATAAGTGAGCACTCGAGGTGACCCGTATATGAGTTCTGTGGGGAGAACTCCCTCCGTCCCATACACCAGGGAGAAGGGTGTCTGTTCGGTGGCTCGATTTGGCATCGTTCTGATCGACCAAAGAACCGCCGGCAACTCATCAATCTAGCATCTTCCGCACTTGTGCAGCGTGTCGAAAGTTCTCATCTTAAGCCCTCACAGCACTTCAGAATTTGCCCTTTCTGCTTGGCCGTTGCTCCTTGGAAGAGTGACAGAAGCAAATCAGATCTTGCCGCTAAGGTCTTGGGCGTACTGTGTGAAGGCGTGGCTTGTGAACTGTGTGCCGTTATTGGTGATGACCTGCTTGGTACACCAAAATGACAAACTAGTCCTTTGAAGAACTTGACGGCTGATTGTGTTGTCACCTTTCTCACTGCTTGCACTTCCGGCCACTTTGTGAACTTGTCGATCGCGACGTACAAGTATTCAAAGCCCCTGGTAGCACAGGGAAAGGGGCCCAAGATGTCGAGCCTCCAGACTAAAAATGGCCAGGAAAGAGGGATTGTCTGAAGAGCTTGAGCTGGTTGATGTAGGTTCTTCAAATAGAACTGGCACACTTCAAACTTGGTTACTAGTGCAGTTGCATCCTGGAGAGCAGTAGGCCAAAAGAAACCTTGCCGGAAGGCCTTCCCGGCAAGAGCTCTTGATCCTATGTGGGAGCCACATATGCCTCCATGTATCTCTGCCAACAGCTCTAGTCCATCCTCCCAAGGAACGCACTTCAATTTCACACCGTTCGATCTCTTTTTGTACAGGACGTCGTCCACAGATTGGTACATACTAGACCGACAGGCTACTGTCTCCGCTTCTTCCTGTTCCTCCGGGAGTTCTCCTATTTGAAGGAACTAGACTATGCGTTGTGCCCATGCTGGAGCCCGAGGCTCGACGGCAAGGACTAAAGGCATGTCTTCTACCACGGGGGTGCTTGTCTCTACGGCAAGGGCTTGAGGCCCTGCCGGAGCGTGTTGCCCCCCGGCAAGATTGGCGCTGATCCTGGCAACTTCCTTGCTGGGAGCTTCCGTAAGCTTTGCCGGGAAGTACTGGACAGAATTCAACTTCCTCCTCTTATTCTGCTTTGTCGGCAGCGATACGGATGGTTGATTCAGTTGGAGCACGAAAGTCTCTGGTTCCACAGGTAACTTGAGGGCAGCGCGCTTCGGTAGCTCGTCAGCAACACTATTCTCTACACGAGGAACATGCTCTTCTTGCATACCGTCAAAGCGCTCCTCCAACTTCCTCACTTCATCTTTGTAAGCCTCCATCAACGGGCTCTGATAATCCTTATTGACTTGCTTGACGACAAGCTGTGAGTCTCCTCTGACAATGAGCTTCTTGATCCCAAGGTCCGCTGCGATTCTGAGGCTGGCAAGTAGCCCCTCATACTCTGCGGTGTTGTTTGTAAACTTCTCCCATGGAAAGTGCATCTGAATTACATACTTGAGGTGCTCTACGGTGGGTGCAACAAGCAGCACGCCAGCACCGGCTCCCTGCAAGGAGAAAGCTCTGTCAAAGTACATAACCCATTCTTGGCTTGTTTCCTTGCCGGGGATGGTTGTTTCTTGGATCTCTTTGTCTGGCGTTGGAGTCCATTCTGCAATGAATTCTGCAAAAGCTCTGCTCTGAATGGTTGAAGTGCTTTCAAACTTGAGGCCAAATCCTATTGGTAGCGTCTGGGTTTTTCAAAATAATGGCGCAACTTCCTTGAGGCCATGAGGAGGCCACAAAGTAACTTTTGCACACCAGAGTACCTTGACCTGGCCCCTTGCAAAAGGGAGCTAACAAAGTACACTGGGCGCTGCACCATTTTCTTCTTCTGTGTGGCTTCGTTCATCTATGTAGGCCCTGACTTGCTGGCACCAGACCTTGCCGGGGAAGCCCCCAGTTTGTTGCTTAGTGGCCTGCTTCTGTAGCTGCTACTTCGTTGGCTTCTCTCTGCGCTACCAACGTAGCACTAGCCACTTGATTCATTGCCTCCAAGTACAGCAACAACGGCTCTTGTGGTCTAGGCGCGACTAGTATCGATGGAGAGGAGAGGTACTTCTTCAAATCTTGCAGCGCTGTCTCCACTTCTGGAGTCCACTTCATTGGAACTTCCTTCTTCAAGATTTTGAAAAAGGTTAGGGCGCGCTCAGCAGACTTCGAGATGAACATACTCAGAGCCGCGACACAGCCAAAGGATGGCGTACATCCTTGACGCGTTTTGGTGCTTCAATCTGCTCAACTGCTTTGATCTTGTTGGGGATCGCCTTGATCCCGCGCTAAGATACAAAGAACCCGAGAAGCTTGCCAGATGGAACACTGAACACGCCTTTCTGAGGATTAAGCTTCAAGTTGATCTTGCACAGATTCGCAAATGTATCTTTCAGGTCCTGCATGAGCATTGCTTTGTCCTTGGTTTTGACCACTATGTCATCCATATAGGCTTCCATATTTCTATGTAGCTGGGGCTCAAAACCAATCTGGACTGCTCTTGCAAATGTCGAACCAGCACTTTTCAACCCAAAAGGCATACGCACAAAGCAATACGTACCACATGGGGTGATAAATGCGGTCTTCTCTTCATCTTCCTTGGACATGAAGATCTGGTGGTATCCTGAATACACATCTAGGAATGACAAAAAATCACAGTCTATAGTGGAGTCCACAATCTGGTCGACGCGCGACAAGGGGAAAGGATCTTTTGGACATGCTTTGTTAAGATCTTTATAATCAATGCACAACCTCCATTTTCCATTCGCCTTGCGCACCACAAATGGATTGGCCAACCATGTTGGATGAAGCACTCCCCTAACCAAGCCTGCCGCTTCCAATTTCCTGATTTCCTCGACAATGAATTCTTGCTGCTCCAAGGCTTGCTTCCTGACTTTCTTCTTGATGGGCCGCGCGTGGGGGCAGACGGGAAGGTGGTGCTCAATTACCTCCCTGGGAACACCGGGGACATCAGATGGTTGCCATGCAAACACATCGATGTTCGCCCGCAGGAAGGCAATGAGCGCGCTTTCCTATTTGTCATCGAGGGTGGAACTTATGGTGAAAGTTCCCACCGTGCCATCCTCCTTGACGGGCACCTTCTTTGTTTCTGGTGGAGCTGCCTTGGATTTCTTGTTTTTGTCGGTGGAGCTCTCTGGCACATCGTCGACGAGAGCGTAGCACACCAAAGAGGCGCACTTGCCGGAGTGTGCACCAGAGGCCTTGTCGGTCTTCTTCCCCCTTGGAGCTTCAACGGTAGGAGCAAGTGCCTTGGCGGCAGGTGCTACAACTGCCTCTCGATAAAGTTGGTCGGCACAAATAAGCGCGTCCTTCTTGTCAGAGTTGATTGTGATGACACTGATCGGCCTGGGCATCTTCAACACACTGTAGGCATAGTGTGACGCCGCCATGAACTTGGCCAGCACCGAGCGGCCAAGTAACCCATTGTATGGCAAGGGTATCTTGGCAACGTCAAAAACAATATTCTCTATTCTGAAGTTCATATGACTGCCAAATGTTACCGACAATGTGATCTTGCCCTTTGGCTGAGTCCTTCCCGGATTGATTCCCTAAAAAGTGCCTATCTCCTCAAGATCCCCGTCAGGAATTTGCAATCTCTTGATCACATCAGGTGAGATCAGATTCAGACTAGCCCCACCGTCAACTAGCATTTTTTTCACCTTGAGGTTGTGAATTGTTGGCGAGACCAACAATGGCAGACACCTGACCACTATTGTGCGGTCAGGGTGATCCTCAACATTGAAAATGATAGGCGCGTGGGACCATCTTAGGGGTTTCCGGGCTTCAACAGACGGTTCCGTCGCATTAATCTGGCATGCCCACTGTTTGAGTTGGCGGCAGGAAGAATGCAATGAGGCGCCTCTGTTGAAGCACACGACATTTGTAGCTCTCTAAAACTCGTGCTCGCTGGACTAATCGTCCTCTTCATTGCCATCATCATCCTCGTTTTCCTTATTGCGGCCTCTAGCGGGCCTCTCCTGCTGTTTGGCCTTGCCACGACGACCTCCTCGGCCACCGCGCTTCTTGCTGGACCCCTCTGCACCTTCTTGGGCCTTCTCCTTGTCCCTCATTACGTACTCAGCTTTCTGCCTTTCGGCAAGCTGCTCGACTTGTCGGCAGTTTGGAGGTCGTGGCCCTTGTTGCGGTCGATCTTGCAATACTGCTTATTGAAGCCCTCCGGCTTGTCGGTGATACATCTCCAACGTATCTATAATTTTTGATGATGACATGCTATTATATTATCTATTTTGGATGTTTTATATGCATTAATATGCTTTTTATATTATTTTTGGGACTAATCTATTAATCTAGTGCTAAGTGCCAGTTTTTTCCTTGTTTTTGAGATTTGCAGATATGGAATATTAAACGGAGTCCAAACGGAATAAAACCTTTGAAAGGAATTTTTCTGGAAGGAAACAAGTCATCCAACCTTGGAGTGCACGTCAAGGGAGGTGCCAGGGCGCCACAAGCCTGCTAGGCGCAGGCCCCCTGGCCATGCCTAGCAGGCTTGTCGCCTCCTGGCAGGTCTCCTAACCCTAATTCTTGGCCTATAAATACCCAAATATTCCCCCAACGTCAAAAAGAGCCACGCAAATACTTTTCCGCCGTCGGAAGCCTCTGTTCCCGAGAGATCCAATCTTGGAGCCTTTTTCGGTAATCTGTCGGAGGGTTTTTTGATCATGGCGGGCATCTACATCAACTCCATTGCCCCTCCGATGATGCGTGAGTAGTCCACTGTAGACCTACGGGTCCATATCTAGTAGCTAGATGGCTTCTTCTCTCTCTTTGATATTCAATACCACGTTTTCATGATCTTCATGGAGATCTATCCGATGTAATCCTATTTTGTGATGTGTTTGTCAAGATCCGATGAATTGTGAGTTTATGTTCAGATTATCAATGAATCTTATTTGAATCTCCTCTGATTTCCTATATGCATGATTTCATACCCTTGCAAGTCTCTTCGAGTTATTGGTTTGGTTTGGCCAACTAGATGGGTAATTCTTGCAATGGGAGAAGTGCTTAGTTTTGGGTTCAATCTTGTGATGTCCTCACCCAGTGACATAGTAGGGGTAGTGAGGCACGTATTGTATTGTTGCCATCAAGGGTAACATGATGGGGATTTCATCATATTGCTTGAGTTTATCCCTCTACATCATGTCATCTTACTTAATGCGTTACTCTGTTCTTCATGAAATTAATACTCTAGATGCGGGCAGGAGTCGGTCGACGTGTGGAGTAATAGTAGTAGATGCAGAATCATTTTGGTCTACTTGACATGGACGTGATGCCTATATGAATGATCATTGCCTTGGATAAGTACATGATTATTCGGTTTTCTATCAATTGGTTGACAGGAATTTGTTTGCCCATGATGATATTTGCCTTCAAGAGAAAAGCCTCTAGTGAAACCTATGGCCCCTGGGTCTACTTTCCATAATATACTTTCAGATCTATAAACCAAAAAACCCAAAAATACTTTGCTGCAATTTATTTACCTTTTACTTTCCGTTCTTGCTTACATCTATCTCTATCGGATCTAATCCTTCCAAATAACCGTGAAGGGATTGACAACCCCTTTATAGCATTGGGTGCAAGAGTTTGACCGTTTGTGTAGGTGCATCCATTGGTTGCTTACTTGTTCCTCCTACTAGATTGATACCTTGGTTCTCATCAACTGAGGGAAATACTTATCTACTTTGATGCATCACCCTTTCCTCTTCAAGGGAAAACCAACGCACGCTCAAGAGGTAGGAGTCAGCGGCCGCCAAGGCCTAACAAGAGGCGCACCCGACAACCTCCTTGTTGGGGTTTTCAACCTTTGTCTTCTTGGCGGCGCTGAGGTTGCTAGACTCCTCGATGTCAAGCACGGCCTTGTCCTTGCGCTTCTTGTTCCGCCATCAGCCTTTCCTTGCCGGAGCAGTAGTGTCTTCGTCAGAGTCGACCTCAACACCAGCATCCTCACCGGGGAGTCTCCTCCCTTCTTCAGCTCGAACACACCTATGAGACAAGGCATAGAGCTCGACGACATCCTTGACCTTATTCATCGCTAGCTCTTCGCGCATCCTGCGGTGACACACGTTCTGATGAAATGCGCTGATAACAGTGGCATGATGAACGTCTGGTATGTTGTGGTGTATGCGACTGAATCTCTGAATGTACTTGTGCAAGGTTTCGCCTTCCTTCTAGGGGATGAGATGCAAATCGCTTACATGACGAGGAGCTTGGTGGCCTCCGGTAAAGGCGCCAATAAACTCATGGCATAGGTCTGCCCAAGATGAAATGGAATTCTCCGGCAAGTGCATCAACCACGACCTGACGTTGGGCTTGAGCAGCAAAGGGAAGTAGTTGGGGAGTATCATGTCATCGCGAGCCTCGACAGCCTACACCACAATGGTGTAGATGCTCAAGAACTTCGATGGGTGGGTTTTGCTGTCATATTTCTCCGGGACCTCTGGCTTGAACGTTCGGTAATTGGGCCACTGGACTCGCCGTAGCTCACGGGTAAACGCTGGACAATCCACCTCGTAAGGCAGGTTGACAGGATACCCTGGCACAGGCTTGTCTGCAATGGCCCCCCCACGCTTATCGGATTGATGGCGCGTTTCCTACCACCGCTCGAAGGTGGTCTAGGCGTCCTCCTTGGTATGCTCCCTAAGAACTTGACGTTGATCGTGGCGAGTCCGCAGATCAGATGACGCAGTGGAGTCGTCACCGCCAGCGCCTACCGGCCGAGTCAGCAACTACCGCTGTCACCACGGGGGAGAGTGCACTATGGTCGTGCCATGTTTGGCCTCGTTGCCATTAGCACGCGCTGACTCAACGAACCGCTACTGTGAGGGCTCCGCCTACTGTGGTCCACCCCTGTCGGCGAAGCTGACGAGGCTCTGGATAGTAGCTCTACACTCATCGAGCTTCTTCGCTGCAGGAGGGAAGTTCAGGAGCAGTTTTGCCCGCGCCAATGCTTCTGCTGACGAGGTTGGCACCGGAAGGTGCGATGAACATGAGGTGCTCTGAATCCTAGCTGTGTTAGAAGGAGCTCCATAACGGTCCCATGACCGCGCACCACCTCTGTCAGCATTTTGGTGCACACATTGGTCCCACACGTCTTGAGGGTGATGTGCAGGGGCCTTTCCATGGGTGTGCCTGGAACAAACGACATCACAACGCTATTCGTCGCGCATGACCTGAGAAGGCCACGGCATATGCGCCGGCGTAGGTATCTTGGAAGGCGCCCCACCGTCTCTGGTGTTCGCCGCACCGCCTGCAGGCCGCACGGCTTCGTCTTGAGATCTAGTGGCGTGTGGATTGCCACCATCACTGCGGACGGCACCGCTGGCTTGGCCTTGATCTGCAGAAAATCATGGAGGCCCGAGGCCTCCGCCCACATCCACACCGCCACCCCTCTGAGTGGCTACGGGCACGTAGGATGTGGACAGGTCAACCGCCGTGAAACCCTTCTTCTTAGGGGCCATGGCGATGGATGAACTGGCGCACAAATCGTGTGATTAGGTTCGCACCACCTTTCCCCCTACCTGGCGCGCCAAAGATGTCGGTGCATGACACCTATGGGACCGCGAGGATCCCTTTGTGGTTCAGTGGGGAGAAGGTATGTACAAAGAGCAGATCAAACGAACGGCACGAGGGGAGGTTTTTACCAAGGTTCGGGCCGCTGTGGAGTGTAAAACCCTACTCCTGCTTCAATGTATTATGGGTGTTTTTGAGGTTCCATCTACGGGAGCGATATGAGCAGCTGCTACGCGCGTGAGCTAGAAGATGGGAGCCAAAAGTCCTCTCTCGTAACGCCTTGGGCCTCCTTTTATACGACTAAGGGGATCCCAACAGTGGTGTACAGTGCGCGCACGGGGTGCACAGTGCTACAGTGATATCATACCTAACCCTGACGAAGTGGGACAAATGCATCTAATGCTCCGTCAAGCGTCCCTCACCTTGTACCGGATGGGACATGGGCACGTCCCATCTCCACCGCTTAGCCTCTCCATTGCTAGCACATTGACACGTATCCTAGGGGTCAACACCTAGCCTCCACGCTGGCAGGGTGGCGAGGCCTTGCCAAGTGCCCTCCTTGCCGGGGCTCCATAGGCCACCCCCGACAAGATCTTGCCGGGGTTCCAGCCCTTGGCCTTCGGTCTTGTATTTGTTGACTTAAACGTTCCTTTGATGTCTTCGTATTTGCATCTAGTAGTCCTCTAGCAGGCCTTGCCGCGGGTGTGGCTACAACTGCCCGTGCACAAGTAATGGGTACTAATGGACCCGATCCTTAGTACACCGACAAAAGGGGTTGTCAATCCATTCACGGTTATTTGCAAGGATTAGATCGGATAGAGATAAATGTAATAGATTGCGGAAAGTAAAAAAGGTAAATAAATTGCAGAAAGGTATTTTTGGTATTTTTTTGGTTTATAGATCTGAAAATATATTATGGAAAGTAGTTCCGGGGGCATAGGTTTCACTAGAGGCTTCTCTCTTGAAGGAAAGTATCACGGTGGGTGAACAAATTACTGTCGAGCAATTGATAGAAAAGCGAATATTATGAAGATATCCAAGGCAATGATTATGCATATAGGCATCACGTCCGTGTCAAGTAGACCGAAACGATTGTACATCTACTACTATTACTCCACACATCGACCGACTACTGCCTGCATCTAGAGTATTAAGTTCATGAAGAACAGAGTAACGCATTAGGTAAGATGACATGATGTAAAGGGATAAACTCAAGCAATATGATGAAAACCCCATCTTGTTACCCTTTATGGCAACAATACAATACATGCCTCGCTACCCCTACTTTGTCCCTGGGTGAGGACACCGCAAGATTGAACCGAAAACTAAGCACTTCTCCCATTGCAAGAATTACCAATCTAGTTGGCCAAACCAAAACAATAACTCGAAGAGACTTGCAAAGATATGAAATCATGAATATAAGAATTCAGGAAAGACTCAAATAATATTCATGTATAATCTCAACATAAACCCACAATTCATCGGATCTCGACAAACACACCGCAAAAGCGTATTACATCAGATAGATCTTCATGAAGATCATGAAGAACATGGTAGTGAAGCACAAAGAGAGAGAAGAAGCCATCCAGATACTAGCTATGGACCTGTAGGTTTATGGTGGACTACTCACACATCGTCGGAGGGGCAATGGAGTTGATGTAGATGCCCTCCGTGATCGGACCCCCTTCGGTAGATTACCGAAAAAGGCTCCAAAATTGGATCTCTCTAGAACGGAGGCTTCTGGCGGCGGAAAAGTATTTGCATGGCTCTTTTTGGTATTGGGGAATATTTGGGTATTTATTCGACAAAGATTAGGGCTAGGAGACCTGCCAAGAGGTGGCAAGCCTGCCAGGCGCGGCCAGGGGGTGGCAGCACCCCTTGTGTCGGTGTCAAAACCGGCGGATCTCGGGTAGGGGGTCGTGAACTATGAGAGTAGGATCAATGATAACAGGAGATGAAGGGGACACAAGTTTACCTAGGTTTGGGCCCTCCAATTGAGGTAGTACCCTACGTCCTGCTTGATTGTATTGATGGTGTATGGGAATACAGAGTTGATCTACCTCGAGATCATATGTCTAACCCTAGATGAGTTATCCTCCTCCTACGCCCTAAAACCCTCCAGCTTATATAGATGTCGGGGGTGTCCTTCGCTTACACATGGTCGGTTACATGCCGAAGAGATAACCTGCCTAACTACAACTATTAACTTGGAGAACACGCTTGAATCCCTGAAGCTTCCATCCTGGCGCAGGTGGTCCTCGATCATCCGATGACTGCTTCACAGCCCGGACAGTCTGACCCATGAACAATGGGTCGGCCATCCGAGGACCCCGTAATCCAGAACTCCCTCAGTAGCCCCCGGACTGGCCTTCAACGCTAATATATATATTTGGTTGATTCCTTCGTGTCATCGTCTTCGGCTTGCAAGGCGAGTACCTCATTCTTCTCTGTTCGACATCCGACCAGTCTTCGGTAAGATCCCAAGTGTTGCGGGCGTGAGTCATTATAATAAGTGCACAAATCCCTTGATTTTCGTGCATATTGAGGAGGTGAGTGGCCAGCGATTTTTACAATTCTACCCCTCCGTAATGGAGGCACCAACTCATTTAATCAAACAAAATAGTGGTTCAAACTACATCTTCTTCCTCCCTCTCGTCAAAAACTTCCAGTGGAAGCTCCACGCAAAACATGGCTAACGCTCTCGGCTCCACAGTGCGTTATGACCAATGCCCAGGAGTCTGGACCAGCTGCTCCATCACACTCCTGTGGCTCCATAATATAGAAAAAACCAGGGATATCCCCCTTCATTAGATCTGGCAGCAACCCGCGCAGGTCTGCTCTCTTATGGTGACGAGGTCTTCGATGAGCGCTTCCCCAATCAAAACAAGGGGGGCACTTCTGCTTCTTCCCCTTCCTTCTCCAAGGCCTCGGGTTTCCAATCCACCCATTCTTAAGGGGGTTACTGGAGTTCTACGGAATTCAACTCCACCATCTCACCCCAGGGTCGAGAGTACTCATCTCGGCCTTTGTCGCCCTCTGCGAGACGTTCTTGGAGTGTGAAGCTCACTTCGATCTGTGGAGGAAATAGTTCTCCCTCGTCCCCCGAACTCGGGACAAGGCCATCTTAGAGGTCGGCGGAGCCGAAGTATGCCGCATAGCGGGGACGGGGTATGTGGCCGGCACACCGAAGAAATCCGAAGAATGGGCGTCGGAGTGGTTTTATATTGAAGACGTCCCCCTTTTCGAGCCAACACGGACAGGTCTGCCTGAATACTCCGACCTCCTCCCGAACAAGTGGTACAACTAGCGACCCAAGAGCTCTCAGGAGGAGAGCACCAAAGTGCAACGCCTTGCCGCGCAAGTGCGGATGCTTGCCCATCACCGTCTGACCATGATCGATGTCATCGCCGCCGCTATCGCTCGGTGCGTGCAGCCCCTTCAACAAAGGGTGCACCCCTTATGGCGCTACAACGGGACAAGCACTGCCATGCATTCCCAAAAATTAGGTCCTACCAATCCAACAGCACAGGCCGCCGCACTTGCCGACCTATACAAAGGAGAGCAAGAAGACTTCATCCGGCGGTCAACCAAGAAGGGGTATTAGGCCCATAATCCCATTGAATAGGTAAACCTTCCTTTTTCAATCATGAAATTGTTCAGGGATTCATTCCATACTCTATTTGACTGAGGTCTTGTCGTGAATAGGAATGGAGGAGCTTCGTCGAGACAGTCAACTGTCCGGCTCCTCAGCCCGAGAATCATTCACGTGACAACGATCCAGGCTTCAATGAGGATCCAGATCTCCATCTTAACCTCGAAAACGGAGTCTACTACCAAGACAACATTGTCTAGACCTTGGTGGCAATCATAGTCGATTACCCTGAGTCATTCTCCATTGCGTCCATGGGTAAGAAGAAAAGCTCTACCCGTAAGAGGCCTGCTACCAAGAACGCCATGGACACCTCGGTCCTAGCCCCTAGCGCCACCGATCAGCACGCCATGTGCCAGCAGTCGAGGCCGCAGGCGAGTCAGAGGCCTGCCGGGACCCTGCAAAGGAGCCGGACACGGGGACGAATCCACCCGTCCACGCATCTCAAAGGTACATTGTTTGGATGTCCGCTTTGTCATTATACTCAACAGAATCTCATAGCCGCTCATTTTTTACCTAGGCGACATGCCCAATCTTCACCTACTGAGGGGGTTGTCCGGATGTCAGGAGACGCCTAGAGCTCCCAGGCCATGACCCATGCGCCTTTCGCTACGGAAGCCCCCATGGCCGGTCCGGTGCCCGCCGAATCTGGCGACGGGGTATTTGTCACCAAGTCAGAAGTGGAGAGCGCCATGCATCATCGACACCGATGGGAGGCAATGCGGCACCCAATTTTCTCGGATCAGGAGTTTGGCGCCCTACGCTCGGCAGATGCACATCTCGGGGCCGCCCGAGCTGGCTTCGGCGAAGCTATGAAGCTGATAACGACCAACATTCAGGTAAGTGGTCAGATTTTGTAGAATTTGCATACTTGTGTAAGCCTAGTAGCCGCCGAGCCTTAATTTGATTTAGAAAAAACAAATTAAGGATCTCCACCCTGTTTGACTGCTAACGCAGGCCTCAAAGCAACAGTCCGAGCAGTTGGCCAAGGCCCTCGAGGAGAGTCGCACGAAAGTGCAGTCCATGAAGGACGAACTGGCATAAGTGAAGAGCTTCACGTGAGAGGCTCATGGTGAGTATGATTTTACTTCTAATCTTGTTATATTATCATGCCTGACATATGGATTCCATGTAGCAGCCGAATCAATAGGACATATGGAAAGGCAGCTGGAAGAAGCTCGGGATTCCCAAAGGTATGCGGAATCACAACAACAAGCTGGTTGTCTTGTTATACAAAAACAGGCTAAAGAAATAAAGAGTTTAAAGACTCAATTGGCCCAAACTCAAGAAGAGAATCAAAAGCTTCGGAGAGGCGTATTCGGTAAATACAATTCTGCTATGAGTAAGTATTTCTGATGTAGAGGATGATAATAATCGTGCTTGTTATCTTGTGGGCAGGTCTCCTTACCAGACATCCCAAAGAGGAGATCGAATCGTACCAAGGGAACTTGCTGAAGGAGCTGACCTCTCTCCACAAGCACGTGCAAAAGGCGATGAAAGTGATGGTGAAGGCACTATGGCCCATCGAACAACCACCTGAATGGCTAGCTGCACTTGTGGATCGATTCATGGGGCTCAAGATAGGTTTGAGCAGTGGAAGACTTCAGCCTGCCGCGAAGGAGCACGGGAGGCATGGGCTATGGTCAAGACCCTTTTCACTGGACTCAACCCCGAGCATATGGCATGGGTTGGTCATGTGGGATCGGATGGAAAAGAAGTGTCACCCTGCTTGGTAGATGACCAGGTGATGCCAACCGCCCATCTCTAGCAAGCACACTGCCCCCTCGACACAATAATCGATGATCTCGATCAACAGCCACATATGTAATTTACACATACTTGTGTAAAACAATCTGTGTTGTAAACTTTGTCTTAACCGGCCATCGGCTTCTCCCCCCCGCCCTGTGCGAATATCTCGGGAGTGTTCCTTCCTATTATCCCTTTGCCAAAGAGCGAAATTGTGTTCGGGGAACCAGGCAATCCGGCCATGTGGTGCGAACAGACAGAAAGCACATAGAAAGATATGCTATATTACGACGTAGCGTAAGAATCATCGTCTGATGAAAATAGTACCTCTAGCGATACCTTTCGTCGGGATTCTACGTAGAGGGTAGATAGGAATCTGCATACTTGCAGTATGCGACTAAGTTTCCATTGGGAATAAGAGACCCAAATGACAGAAATAGCAACCAGGGCTGTATATGGTGTTTCTGGCATAGCCGACCAATTATCTACGTAAGATAACTAGCTTTCGGCTTCACCCGTCTGAGGTTTGTGTCCGGATGACCCGGTCGTAACAATCGCAGAGGTGCTCCCTTTACTCTATGCCCGAACAAGCGGGGACGTAGAGAGTAACCACATGAGCGAGGCAACCCAGCTTGGCGAAGTCTTAGTTCGAATTGATGCATATTATGGCTAAAATATGCCAAAAGAAACATGCGAGCCTGGTAAGTATGAGCAACTAAAGTGTTGGCTATAAAAAGAAGCCCCCATGTGTTGTGTTCGGCTCTAACACTTTATGGTGTATGCTGATTACCCGTACTACAAGATCAGTTCGGCCGAACATAGAGTAGGGAAAGAAATTGTCCATATCAAACAACAAGGTGGGAAAGTAAATGGAGAAAAAGGCAAAAAAGAGAAAAATAAAAAAGGAAAAAGTGTAGGGGGTATGGACGACACCGGTTTATCCGTAGAAGCACCGAAGACAAGCTACGTTCCATGGGTTTGGTTCAAGGCGGTTATCAAACGAACTCCGCAAACGATAGGCCCCTCCCGTGAGCACTTCGCCAAAGATGAAAGGACCCTCCCACTTGGTGTTGAGTTTGTGCTTCTACTTCTCTAGGAGCCATAGGACGAGTTCTCTCACGTTGTATGCTTGCCCGAGCTTCCCTACTTTGGTACCGCCGAGCTTACTGTTGGTAAAGAGTGGATCGAGCCAGAGCTATGTCCCGCTCTCCGTCTAGGGCGTCTAAGTCGTCCTGCCGCTCTAACTTGGCCTCCTTTTCCTCGTACATGCGCACTCTTGGTGTGTCATGGATAATACCGCAGGGGGGGGATTGCTTCTGCCCCATAGACCATAAACAACGATGTATAACCCGTTGATCTATTCGGGGTAGTACGCATACCCCATAGAACGGAGTCGAGTTCTTCCACCCAATGACAGTCAGACTCGTAAAGAGATCGGACCAAACGTGGCTTGATGTCGCTCATAATGAGACCATTTGCTCGCTCGACCTGTCCATTGGTCTACGGATGATAGACTGATGCATAATCGAGCTTTATGCCCATTTTTGTGCACCAGTCCTTGACCTCTTGGGCCATGAAGTTGGTTCCATTATTTGTTATTATACTATGCAGGACACCATAACGGTGTACGACGCTAGATATAAATTCAACCATTGGCCCGAATTTAGCCGATTTAACAGGCTTGGCTTCTATCCATTTGGTGAACTTGTCAACATTTATTTTTCTTGGTTCCCCCTTTGAGGGGTCCAATCATGTCTAGCCCCCAGACCGCAAAAGTCCAGGTGATCGGAATAGTCCGAGGAGCCATCGGAGGCATGTGACTTTGATTTTCGAAGAGTTGACACCCAACACAATGTTGAACGAGTGACTGGGCGTCGGTCCGAGCTATAGGCCAAAAAACCCAGCTTGGAAGGCTTTGCCGACAAGAGATCTTGCCGCGACATGGTGTCCACCCATGCCCACGTGGATTTTGGCGAGGAGTTACCATCCTTCCTCCTTGGATATACACCTCTGTAGTACTCCACTGATGCTTTTCTTGTATAACTCACCCTCGTGTACCTTGTAGGCCTTGGATCGCCGAACTATGCATCGTGCCTCAGTTTGATCGTCGGGGAGTTCCTTGTGAAGGAGGTAGGTGAGGAAGGGCTTTGTCCATGGCGTAATTACTGCCATTACCTGATGAGCTGAGGGCGTCTCATCGTTGAGCCACCGATGATGCTATCATCTGATTCGTTTATAGGGGAACAACTTTGTCCACTGTTTTTGGACCGATGCCACTTGTGTCGTCCTGCCACACTACCGAGGGCTTGAAGAGCTGCTCCAAGAAGGTCTTTCTCGGGACGGGGTCGCGTTTGGCTCCCATATGGGCCAATATATCGGTGGCTTGGTTGTTGTCTCGAGCAACATGGTGGAATTCTAGCCCCTCGAACCGAGCAGATATCTTGAGGACAACGTCTCTATATGCCGCCATCATCGGATTTTTTGCATCGAATTCGCCGTTAATTTGGGATATGGCCAGGTTTGAGTCTCCCCGTACCTCTACCCGTCATATGCCCATCGATATCGCCATCCGAAGACCATGAAGGAGAGATTTATACTCGGCGACGTTGTTGGAGTCGGCATACATGATTTGCAACACGTATCTTACGTTGTCGCCTATGGGGGATGTGAGGATAACTCCAGCCCCCAGACCGGTCATCATTATTGCAATTTTGTATGAGGGAGAGGCATAAGCTAACATACTTTCTCTACTTGGATCATATGCACTTATGATTGGAACTCTAGCAAGCATCTGGAACTACTAAAGATCATTAAGGTAAAACCCAACCATAGCATTATAAGGTATCAAGTCCCCTTTACTCACATATGAAACAACCCACCTACTCAGGTTTATGTTCTGTCACTCACGCAACTCACCATAGGCAAATCATGAACACATTGCTACTCCCTACAGTGAGGATCCCTCATGCTTGCGCGACACGGAGAGCACCATAGGACAGCACCAATAATAAAACATGCAACTCAAACCAATCATAATCATCAATCAACCCATAGGACTGGCCTCCATGGCGGCGGAGGGGCGAGAGCCCCTCCGAGATTGGATCTCTCTTTCTATTTCCTTCTGTTTCTGTGCTCCTAGATTCTAGACTTTCACTATTTCATATATTCCTGGAGATCCGTAACTTCGATCGGGGTGAAATTTTGAGGGAGTCTTTATCCAAAAATTATCTTTCTTGCGGCCAAATGACAGCTCCAACCGACCTAAGGGGTGGCAACAAGCCTGCCAGGCGCGGCCAGGGGGGTGGGTCATGCCTAGCAGGCTTGCCACCTCCTCGGGCAACGTCTCGCGTTGATTCTTTTCCCCAAAAATGACATATATTCCAAAAAATCTCTGTAAGTTTTTATCGCGTTTGGACTTTGTTTGGTATGAATATTCTACGAAACAAAAAACATGCAACAAACAGGAACTGGCACTGGGCACTAGATAAATATGTTAGTCCCAAAAATAGTATAAAAAGTTGCCAAGAGTATATGAAAGTTGTAGAATATTGGCATGAAACAATCAAAAATTATAGATATGACAGAGATGTATCAGTGGCAAGCCTGCCAGGCGCAGCTAGGGGGGTGGCCGCGCCCCCTAGCTTGTGACCTCCTTGTAGAGTCCGTGCCTTGCACTCCAAGCCTGGTAGATCTCTTTCGTTCCAGAAAAAATCATTCCAAAGATTTTATTCCGTTTGGACTCCGTTTAATTTCCATATCTACAATACTCAAAAACAAGGAAAAACAGAAACTCGCGTTAGGCTCTAGATTAATAAGTTAGTCCCAAAAATAATATAAAATAGCATATTAATGCATATAAAACATCCAAAATAGATAATATAATAGCATGACACAATCAAAAATTATAGATACGTTGGCTACGTATCGGTGATCAACTTGCGGGTTCCGTGACCTTGGGAATCTATGCATAGGGGTTGGCACATGTTTTCGACAGAATCTCCGGTAGAAACTTTGGGGCACTCTTTGAAGTTCTTTGTGTTGGATTGAACATGATGAATCTGAAATTGTGTGATGCATATCGTATACTCAATCCCATTGGTACTTGTGGTGACATTGGAGTATCTAGGTGACATTAGGATTTTGGTTGATGTGTATCTTAAGGTGTTATTTTAGTACCAACTCGAGGGCTGTTCGTGACACTTATAGGGATAGCTCATAAGATTGATCGGAAAAGATAACTTTGAGGAGGTTTCGTACCCTACAATAATTTCTTTGTTAGTTCTCCATTATTTTTGACTTTGGAGTGAACTCCTTGTCACACTAGAGGTATTTACATATGATTCAACTATGTCAGTATTGTTGAGAGAACTTGCACTAGTGAGAGTATGAACCCTAGGCCTTGTTTTCAAGCATTGCAATACAATTTTTGCTCACTTTTGTTACTTGCTACCTTGCTGTTTTTATATTTTCAGATTACAAACCTGTATCTAGCATCCATATTACACTTGTATCACACTACAGGAATCAGGCATTTTCCGTCAGCCATCCCGGACGGCAAAGGCATGCATCCTAGACGGCAAAGGCTTTGCCGTCCGCCAGCAGACAGCCAACCGTCCAGCTGAATAAGCCACGGTAATGTGGCAGCCCAAGTGTTGTCCCTACCATTTTGGCATGTAACCCCTTTGTATGAATCTTGTGTCATGAGCTATGTTAGGTTTTTCAACTTGTCTCCCATGTGTTGTTGTGCATTCATGCATCATTTCATTCTTCTTGCCATGTGGTTTTCATGTGTCTTGGTATGGTGTGTTGGTGGTGAGTGGATATGGGGAGTGAGGTGTTTGAGTGTGGTGGTATTCATGTGTGCAACTCTCTCTTCTTCCCTCTCCTTTCTTTTCATTAATTAAACCTCACCATAATGCCTTCCTTTTCCATATTATTTCACAACAGAATTAACCTGCATTTTAAAATGTTTAAAAATGTTCATCAGATGGCCCTGTTCCTATTTATAATTTAGAGTGTTGTTCTTTTGTTATTTGGGCTTTGTTTGTTTTGTGATTTAAATAACCAGGGGCTGGTATTTTCATAAGTAATAAAACTACTTGTTCAATAAATCATCTTAATATTTTTATTAAATAGTGCCTTTTATTTCCTTTGCAAACTAACTTTGTTCTGCATTTTATTTCTCTATTTTGTCTGGGGGTTTATTTTACTTGTTTTGTGGTGTTTTAGAAAGATAAAGGCTTGCCTTGTTTTTTGTGTTTCTCTTTGAGTGTGTGTGGGGGCACTGGGCCTTCCCCGGCCTAGGCGAGCTCTCCGTGCAGCCCAGCAGGTAGCTGACGACTACCTGCCCTGCCTCCTCCGTTAGTTGCAGGTTCAGGGTCAGTGTGAGCTCGGTAGAGACGTCGCCGTCGCCATCAGGCCTCGCGGACGTCGAGCCGGCCTCCCCTTTTATAGCGAGGATCCCTAGGGTTCTCCCTCTTCCTTCTCATGCCGTTGTCGTCTCCCTTCTCCTCCTCTTCCTTCTTCCTTCCCCTTCCCCCTTCTCTGTGAGAGAGAGTCAGAGAGGTGAGTGCAGAGAGAGCAGAGCCCGTCTTTGTCGCCGTCTCCAGTGGCTCTTGTCGCCGGTGGAAATGGAGTGGAGCATGGTGCCATCGTCTATGTCCCATCCCCGCCGCTAGGAGGTGAGGAGCTCCTCCCCCGCGGTGTCGCGTCGTTAACGTCCAAAGGATTGGCTCGTCGCCGAGGATCTTCTTCCCCTTTGTCACCGCCACGCCTCCGAGCTTATTCTTCCCCTTCACCGCATCCAGTTCGCCATCGTCCTTTCCCTCGGTGAGCACCGCGTTCCCTTCCGTAGCTGCTCGTCGCCGTAGCTCGTAGCATCGTCACGTGGTGCTCATCACCGCCGGCTGGTAAGGAGAAGCCTTGGGCTTGCCCCCGTCCTCCTCGTCTCGATCCCCGCATCGATCCTGCCCGTTCGCGTCGCCGGAGATGCCCAGTAGCGCGTGTAGTCGCCGGAGTTTGCTGTCGTTGTCGCTCTGTCTATGTGGATGTTTAGTTCAGTTTTGTCAGGGAACTAATGTGCGTGCGTGTATTAGAGAGGCGGAGGCTCCCCTCTATTAACATCTACTCGTGTGTTGTGGTGATAACCGGCTCAAGGGGATGACCTCCAGGTCTTGGGTTCGAGCCCAAGCCTCCCCCTTTTCTTTTGTTTTCTGTTCTATTTTTTTCCTTTTCATTTATTTATTTATTTTCCTTCCAAGCTTACATATGTATATATGTGTGTGTGTGCTTGGTGTAGTTGTAGTGTGTGTGTATGTTATGCATACACACACATGTGTGTAAGTGTTGTGTGTATGTATATATGCCTAAGGCATATATGCTAGTGTGTGTGTGTATGTGCCACATGGTGGGTAAATACATATGCATGTGTGTGTTGGTGAGTGTGTGCATGAGCTTATGTGTATGCGCGTAGGTGCATATGCATGAGAGTGTATGTGTAGGTGTATGTGAGGTGCACACATACATGTCCTTGTGTGGTGTGAGTTTATGTGCATGCTTGGTTGTGGGAGTGTGTGTGTGTTACCATACACATATACATATACATATATGCATAGTGCATAGATGTGTGCCTATGTGTGTGGATAACCACCCACACACATGAGCTAGTGTGTGTGTTTGAGTGAAGTGCCTTGTGCACTTGTGTGGGGGGGCTAGTGGGTTCACCACTTGATATACCCCTTGTTGTATTCAAATTGGATGTGCCTTGTTGATTCGCATGGACATCCGAGTATGACCCATGGTTTTGGGGTAGAAAGAGCCAATGAACTCATTGGAACTCTCAGATTTCACTTTTGAGCAAGTTCATAAATCTGTCATTTTAGCTGAGATGCTTTTTGTCTTTTTTACATGTTTTAATCTATGCTTGCTTTGGGATATGTGCCAACTAGGAAGTGCTAGTCTTTTGTACCTAGTATGCCATGGTATTTTTGTTTAACATGAGAATAACCCATATAAGTGGGAAACATGCTGTTAAGTGACCAACTTAATCTTTCTGTTTCAGCATGCTAGAAATGACTAAATCTGGAGATCTGCTATTTTATTTATGCCATGGAGAGTGGGTGTTAGCTAGTGGTGTGTTTCGTATTTGCTCATGCTCAGTGTTAGTTATTTGTAGTAGATATTGCCTTCTACCATCCTATTAATTTTCATGCTAATAGGAGCTCTCTAGCATATTTAACTACTGCTGTCAACTTGCTACTTTATATTCTCAGATTCGAGAAACTGGAATTTTCACCAAGTCCCAGGAAAACTGTTTCAGCATGACAACTTGATTGCTTCATGCTTATTGATGTGTACCTCCTTTGCTGATGGTGTAGTTGGATAAGTTGATGTGTTTGTTGATTAGATTCTGTCAATCTCTTGTTTGTGGCTATAGTGTTCCTGTAGCTCAAGTTGTGAGTTGTAGAAGTTGCTATGTTGCTGTTTTGTGGCAGATTGTGGGTTTTATTGTTTTGCGACTTGTGGGAGCTATGCCCCATGGAATTGATTGATTCTTGAGCCTATTGTGATTGGTTTTTCATCACCTATCCAGTGGCTATCTTGGAATGCCAAGAATTAGCCCAGGTCTTGGTTGACTTGTGTTTTGCCTCCGTATCGTGAGAACCGTAGCTCCGTTTCTTGCGTTCTTTATATGTATTTCTATCGATTTTGCATGATGCATCCATATTTGAAATGACATTGCATGTTTAAATAACTTAACATGAGGTTCTGTCCAGATTCATTAATAAATAAACTTTGCATCTAAAACATGACTAGTTTTGGATTGCATGTTAATTCTTCATAAATGAATCATGCATCATCTTGGTTGTGCATTGCACCTTGGTTGGATGTTTATTATTGATGTTTTTCTTGGGTAGACGCGAGTGTTGATACTGAGTACGAGGACCCAGGAGAGTACCACTACAAGGATCCCGCTACTTGTTCCGCTGAAGAACCGACAGGCAAGATGATTGTACCCGGATCCCGATACTATTTCTGCTTGCTAGTTCTTATCGTTATAATTGCGCTACATACCACTTGATATCAGCCTCCTAATTTCCATGATAGCCTCTAACCTCCACATCCTAGCAAACCTTTGATTGGCTAAGTTACCGCTGCTCAACCCCGCTTATAACGTTCTTAGTTACAGGTGCAGGTTGTTCCATGTGATAACATGGATTTGGATATCACAATATTATCTGTTATTTAATTTAATGCACATATATATCTTGGTATTGGTGGAAGGCTTGACCTTTTGCTAAGTGATTTGTTCCGCTGTTACCGCCATTAACTCCTTGTTACCGGTGTTATGTTTTCCATATATTGCGCTCCTAACATATTCGGGGTTGTTATGGGAACCCCCTTGTTTATTCGGTTGAGATTAAAACTTGTCTGGCAAGACCCAACTTTGGTACTACATTTATAATAACTTAATAAAACTTGCATAGGGCTTTGCAATCCCGTGGATAATTTAATCAACCCCGGGCCAGTGCTCCGCATGAGTTTGGTCCAAAAATGTCAACAGCCGGTGGCCACCAGGGGCAACTCTGTGTTTGGCCAACCGGAAGTTTGGAAAATCCGTCGTGTCCTGAGACTGAGATAAGCGACTCTTATCGGGTTCGTCGACACGCCGGGGGGTCTTGCTGGACTTGTTTTACCTTTATCAGATATCTTGCATGTGGACTCCGACTTTCTTCGGGGTTTTCTCGAGGTGTTGGCATTACTTTGGAATTGCCTATGATGATCGCGAGATCCGCGGTCGAGGCTATTCCCGTGGAGTGTGGTTAATTTGTGATGGATTAGTTGGAGCACCCCTACAGGGTTAAATCTTTCGGAAAATCGTGCCCGCGGTTATGTGGCAACTTGGATATTTGTTTAACACCCGATTATAGTTAACTTGAAGTAAAAAACTCTAATTAAAATGCACCAACTGTGTGAGTAACCGTGATCGTCTCTGCTTGTGAACATGATCCGAGAGAGAACATGGTGGGGTTATGATTGACGTAAGTAAGTGTTCAGGATCTCCTAGAGATTATGCTAGATTCGGTCGCTCATCGTAGGCCACTCATATTTACATTTTTGTTACGTAAGTTTGCCACCATAAATGCTTAGTGCTGCTGCAAACTAAACACTTACCCCATCCCAACCTTTAAGCTGGAATAGTCTCGGTACCCGGGCACATGATAGCTGAGTCCTCTGTGGCTCATAGTTTACTACAACAACTCCAGGTACAGGTCCAGATGAGTTCGTTCAGGATGATCTCACCCAGCTCTAGTGGGAATATGATGAGGAAAGAGGCAGGATGTACGTGACGTATCCGGATGAGTAGAGGACCTGGTCGTGTTCTTTGGGATAGCTTGATAGTATCATTTGCATCTGTTTTTTTATCGTTTGATTTCGTCCGAGTCGGACCCTGTGTTCAACTTGATGATGTGAATTGAGTGTCATTGTAAGTTAGCATATCGCGAGTGTAAGCCAACCTTGTATACTCATCTTTTTCAGTATTGGATGTTGTCATGGTACTATTCTTGCTAATGGCAAGATGCGCATCTATCCCTTGCGAGGCCCTCATGCCTTAAAATGGATAGGCGCGCATCTTGGGCGTGACAAGTTGGTATTCAGAGCCATACGACCATAGGAGCCTTTGCTTGTTCGAACTTGGCCGAGTCGAGTCTAGTTAAAACTATTTTGAGTCTAGTTATATCAGAGAGTAGGATTCTTTTTACTCCTCTTCTATGCTCTCGTGAGGTATTCGACTTAGGAATTTTGATTCTACTCCTTTTCTCGCTAAAATTTTTTTTAGGATCACGCGGGTATTTTGGAGTCTATATGATACCGATGTCACAGGGTTCTGTCTTGGTGCCTCCTGTCTGACTTGATTTCTTCCGGGGAGTCGAGCTCCAGGGAGTGTTGGCACATCATTATCATTCAGCTTCCTTCATATCTCAGGACGAAGAGTGTGATTGCTTCCTTGATATCTCAGCTCCAGGGTGTAGGATTGCTAGTTGTGTGAGATATTTCCTCCTTGTATCCCCCACACCGGATTGCATAACCAGGAAGTTTTCGGAAGTTCATAGGTGGGAAATCTTGTAGTCATCTAGGATCATCTTCTTCAGATGTATATGGGCATGTACATTTGTTCCGAGCGCTTAGCTCAATACTTTTATGTTATTGAAAGTGGCTTATTATATCTAATGATGTTATCATGAACCGAAGAATCATTCTTACTAATTTTTCAGTAGGAAGGTTGTGTTCTTATTTGTTCAATTTCTTTCAAGCAATTGATTCAGCTTTGAATTCATCTTATCATGAGGTGTTGATGCGTTTTGTCCATCTTCTGGATGGCTCCACCAACTCACAACAATCCGGGTCATGGTGAGGAGTAGGCTGATGTTCCACCACCACCCCCGCCACCGCCTCCTCAGCCTCCTCCTCTAGAAGCTTGGCAAGCTGTGATGGCCGCAACCAATGCGAACACTCAAATGTTGCTCAGGCTGTTGCAAGAAAGGGAGCAGGGTCAGCAAGGTTTTCAAGGGAATTTTCAGAATCAGCTTCAATTTGCGACGCTCAATCAGTTACTTGCCAACCAGCCCAAGTCTTTCACCTTTTGTGAGCAGCCTTTTGATGCTGATGATTGGCTTCGTGATATGAGTAAGCATTTTGAGTGTAGCAATGTCAGGCCAGAGGACTTTGTCAGATTTGCATTGTTCCAGCTCAAGGGTCAAGCAGCTGATTGGTGGCAGCAGTACAAGGATTCTAGGGGCGATCAAGTTGTTACTTAGGACGATTTCTGTCGTGACTTCATGGCTCATTACATTCCGACAAGCTTTGTCGAGGAGATGCGTGAGAAGTTCAGGCACCTGAAGCAGGGAAGCAAGTCTGTCTACCAGTACAACGTCGAGTTCCAGAATCTAGCCCGTTATGCTAAGCAAGATGTTCCAGATGACAAGGCTACGATCTATCAGTTCAGAGGTGGTCTCAAGGATGAGCTTCTGCCAGGCCTAGTTCTTCAAGATCCTCGGGAGTTCGATCAGTTCTACAACATGGCTTTGAAGGTTGAAGCAGCTCAGCCCAAGTTGGAGAACTCCAAGAAGCCTTCAAGGGATTCATATTCTTCTTCTTCCAGCTCTCAGATGGTTTCCAAGCAGCAGAAGTATTGGGCGCCAAATCCTATTCCATTTCGCCCTCCTCAGCAGCAGAAGTAGTTCGGTGGTCGTGGTTCTTCCCACCCACCCAACCCAGGGTTCCAGCAGAGACCTCAGGCATCCAAGGTTCTTCTTGCTCCTCCTCCAAGCAATGTTCGTCCGCTTTCTAAAGGGGACTTGTCACAAGTGTGGCCAGAAGGGTCACTATTCCAACAAGTGCAACCAGCGGTGTCTCCCGCCTCCTCCTCCTATCAATCCTCCACGCAATGCTATGGTGAAGCATAATCCCAAGTTTGCAAGAGTGAACCATGTGAACGCAGCAGAGGCAGAGGATTCTTCTCAAGTGATCATGGGTAATCTCTCAGTTAACTCTATTCCTGCCAAAGTTTTGTTTGTTACTGGGGCATCGCATTAATTCATATCAAGGCCATTTGTTTCAAAGCATGAGTTTTGTTGTGAAGAATTGTCTAAA
This sequence comes from Hordeum marinum, assembly GCA_022496015.1. Taxonomy (NCBI): domain Eukaryota; kingdom Viridiplantae; phylum Streptophyta; class Magnoliopsida; order Poales; family Poaceae; genus Hordeum; species Hordeum marinum. The sequence continues at coordinate 385,884,608 of CM039672.1, forward strand.
TCATTGATTGTGGTGTCTCCAGATTTACAAATGAATTCTCGTTATGTGGTTCGGGATGCTTCTATCAAGATGGGCAATTATTCTTTTCTGGCCTCTCCAATTGTTCTTGGGAATTCCGATATCGATCTCATTCTGGGCATGGACTTCCTGGATATGAATAAGGCTCATATTGATTGCAAAGCAAAAGAAGTCAAGCTGACTCATCCTTCAGAGGACGTGATTATTTTCGCGGCTCGTGAGGACACAATCCGTCTCTTTGCTCTTAATGAGAAGGGTGAAATCTCGGCGATTTCTCAAATTCCGGTGGTTTGTGAGTATGAAGATGTCTTTCCAGAAGAATTGCCAAGAATGCCTCCGCACCGGCCAGTCGAGTTTGTGATTGATCTCGAGCCCGGAACTGAACCGGTCTGCAAGCGCCGTATAAACTTGGCCCCGAAAAGCTGAAAGAGTTGAAGAAGCAGCTAGATGAGCAAGAACGTCTGGGTCTGATCAGACCAAGCTCTACTCCGTGGGGTTGTGGGGTTTTGTTTGTCAAGAAGAAAGATGGCACGGATCGTCTTTGTGTCGACTACCATGAATTGAATAAGAAGACAATCAGGAACAAGTACCCACTTCCCAACATCAATGAGTTGTTTGAACAACTAAAAGGTGCCAAGGTTTTCTCGAAGCTTGATCTTCGCATGGGTTATCATCAGATTCGCATTCGCGAAGAAGACATTCCTAAGACCGCGTTCAGGACGAGTTTTGGCTCTTATGAGTACACCATCATGTCGTTTGGTCTTGCTAATGCTCCTCCGACCTTTTCAAGAATGATGAATTTCATTTTCTCTCCCTTCAAGAATGAGTTTGTCTTGGTCTATCTCGATGATATCCTTGTGTTCTTGGAGACAGAAGAAGAGCATGCAGAGCATCTCCGCCTCGTGCTTGACAAGTTAAGGGAACATCGATTCTATGCCAAGTTTTCCAAGTGTGAGTTCTGGCTCAATGAAGTGGTGTACCTCGGGCATGTCATCTCTCTGAGGGAACTAAAGTGCACCCTGAGAAAGTTGAGGCAATCTTGAAGTGGGAACCTCCTCAGAACGTGAAGCAGCTTTGGAGTTTCCTCGGGCTTGCTAGCTATTGCAGAAGGTTCGTGGAGAACTTCTCTCAAATTGCCAAGCCTCTGTCCAATCTCCTCCAGAAGTGTGACATCCCAAGTGATGTCCCTACCTGATTTGGCATGTAACCATATGTGTGAACCTTGGGTCATGAGCTATGAGATGATTTGCACCTTGTATTCATTGTGTTTTGCATTCATGCATGATGTCATCCATCATTTCATCATCTTGCCATGTTGGGTTTTCATGTGTCCTTGCATGAGTGTGTGTTGAGGTGGTTGGTGTGTGGTTGGGGCCATGTGGGTGCAACCTCTTCTCCCTCTCCTTCTACATCAACCTCACCTCCCATCTTCCCCTCTCTTCTTTTAAACTATATGACCAGATTTAAGTTGCTAATTAAATGATTTAAAATTGTTCATGTGTTAGCCCAATATGTCTTATAAATATTGGAAGTGAAGTTTTGATAATTGAATGTGTTTGGATTGTGAAAACCTATTTAAAACAGGGGCTGTTTTATTAAAATATTAAGATTAAATTGTGCAATAATTCAATCTGATATTTTTATTAAAATGACCACATTGTTTCCTCTACAAAAGTATTTTTATTTTAATTAAAACCCTTTTATGTTTCCCTGTGGATTTTCTTGAGTGGTGCTGGTTTTAAATATCCTCAAATTCCTTTTATTTGGAAAGGGGGGCTGTGTGGGGCACTGGGCTTCCGGCCCAGGGAAGCCTCTGGCTCGGCCCAAGCCGCAGCTAACGCATACCTGCCCCGTTCCCTGCTCACCTCCGTCAGTGTTAGCAGAGAGCAGAGCAGAGAGCGAGGGTGCGCGCCGTCGCCGTTGCCGTTAGCTCCAACATCGAGGCCGGCCTCCCCTTCTTAAGTGTGCGCATCCCTAGGTTTCACCTCTTCCTCCTCGCCGCCACCGCTCCCCTCTTTTCCCTTCTCCTCTTATCCTTCCTCGATATGTTCTGTTAGGTAAGTGTAGTGTAGGCCGGGGTTCAGAGAAGGTCGCCGGCGTGCCCCGATCGCCTCCGTCGTCCTCGTTCCCGACGGTGACGGCGTGGGACTCGGGGAATCTCCTTGCGCTCCATTCCTGTCGCTAGGGGCTCCGGAGGGGCTCTGCTGCTTCGCCTCCGACTTTGCCTCGGCGGTGGTATCCGCCTCTGCTTTCTCTCCGGCCGGTCTGCTTCACCTTCGTCGACGGTGTCGTCTTCGCCTCTCCTTCCCAGCGTCCCCGTCCTGTCGTCCACCCATCGTCTCCTCCCCCTCGGTGAGCAGCCGTTGTTCCCCTTGCCGCGTGCGTGCATCTCGCCGTTGTCTGTCGCCGCCGTTCGCAAAGCGCGAGCTTGATCTCGCCTCCTTCCTCCTCGTCGCAGGATGAGAAGGGGGAGAGAGCCCCGGTAGTCCCCGATAGGTGTGTGCCCCCTTTTGCGTCGCCGGCCCTGCCTATAGACGCCGATTGCTCGCCGCCGATGCTCTGTCGCGCGCGTGTGCAGTTCGGTTCAGTTTCGTCAGTATAAGGGCGCTTGTGTGTGTATTTGAGATGCAGAAGCCTCCCTCTGTTAATATGCGATCGCGCAGCGCAGTGGCAACCAGCTCAGGGGAGACCAGGGAGGTCTTGGGTTCGATCCCCTTCTCCACCCCATTTTTTTGTTTTCTTTCTTTTGTTGTTTTCTTTCCTTTTATTTGTTGAGTGTGTACGTATGTATGTGTAGGATCAGGTTCCTTTTTTTCTGTCTCATGTATATAGTATGTGTGTGTTTGTAGCATGTATGTGTGTGTATGCACCTAATGGTGCATATGCATAGGTATGCATACATGCTATGCATAGGAATTGTATGTGTGTGCTTGTGTGTGTAGGAAAATTTGCATGGGTGCTCATGTGTGCATTGTAGTGTGTGGTGTGGTAGTGTGTGTGCACCTAATGTTGCATATGCACATGATGCATGTGTGTTTAGTGTGGAGTGTATGTGTGACCTAGTGTGTGTCCTAGTGAGTGTGTGTGTATGTGTTGCATACACACATGCATATTTGGTGGTGTGGAGTGTGTTGTGGGTGTGTGGTGCACCATACATGGTATGTCCTTGTAAGTGTAGGTTAGTGAGTGTGTGTGTGTGTCACCCACACATGCTTGTGTGGTGGCTTGGTGGTTGTACATGTGCTTGCTCTTTCACCTATCCTAGTGATGTTAGCATAGGTTTGGATGGTTGTGCCTTCTTATCTACATAGGTTTGTGGATGTGTGTGTGCTTAAGGGTAGAGATGCATGTGTAGGTTTCTTTCATGTGTATATGTGCGTGTATACCTCTCCTAGATAGTTTCATCCTTGGTCTTGATGCCATGCCATGCTATCATGTCCCTAAGGTGCTAAATAACCCCGTCCAACATGTATCCATGGAGTACCTATCATTTTGTGACATTGCATTAAGTTCCATAAGTGACATAAGTCACCCATGGTCTAGGGAGGTCCAATTTCGACCTAGCATTGCTCCCTCATGTTCCATGCAAGCATATAGGTATGAGTAATGATTTTGGAGTAGAATCAACCTATGAATCCATCTGTGAAGTCAGATTTGACTTTGGGGCACTTTGACAAAACTGCATTTTTATGCTGTGATGCCCTTTTGTCTTTTTCATATGAATTAATCCATGCATGCTTTCAAGTTCTTGCCAACATGAGTTTGATAGTCACATTTGGTGGGAATGATCCAGTATTTTTGTTATTTATGATAAGTTCCCAGATCAGTGGGAAACATGCTGTTTAGTTGGCTACTTTCTGTTTCTGACAACCTGCTTAAAGATGACTAAGTCTGGAGTTTCTGTTATTATTGTTTTGCCTTGTAGAGTGGGTTGTAGCTGGTGATGTGTTGTGAATTTGAGCATGCTCAGTGTTAGGTATTTGTAGAATTTATTGTCATCTTCCATCCTGTTAATTTTAATGCCAATAGGAGCTCTCTAGCACATTTAACCAGTGTTGTCAACTTGCTACTTTATTAACCCAGATTCCAGAAAACTGGAATTTTCACTAAGTCCCTGAAAAACTGATTCATCATGCCAACTTGATTGCTCCATGCATGTTGATGTGTGGCTCTTTTGATGATTTCATAGTTGGATAAATTGGTGTTGGTGTTGAGTAGAAGCTTTCCGTATCTTGTTTGTGGCTATAGGATTCCTGTAGCTATAGTTGTGAGCTTTTCAAATTGCTATGTTGCTGTTTTGTGGCAGATTGGGGGCTATTTTGTTTTGTGAGTTGTGGGAGCTATACTCCATGGAATTGAGTGATTCTTGAGTCTATTGTGTTTGATTTTTCATCACCTGTTCAGTGGCTACCTTGGAATGCCAAGAATTAGCCCAGGTATTTGGTGATCTTGTGTTTTGCCTTCGTACCTTGTCGTGAGCGTATCTCGAGAACCGTAGCTCCGTTTCTTGCGATCCTTATATGCATTTCCATCGATTTTGCATGATGAATCCATATTTGCCATGTTCATGCATGTATAAATAACTTTAAATGAGGTTCTGTCCAGATTCAGTAACAAACTACTTTGCATGTGTAACATGAATAGATTTGGATTGCCATGTTATAATTCTTCATAAATGATCATGCATCATTTTGATTGTGCATTGCACCTTGGTTGGATGTTTATTTTCTGTTTCTCTTGGGTAGATGCGAGTGTCGATACTGAGTTCGAGGACCCTGGAGAGTACCACTACGAGGATCCCGCTACTTGTTCCGCTGAAGAACCAACAGGCAAGATGATCGTACCCGGATCCCAATACTATCTTTGCTTGCTAGTTTCTAGTTCTTATCGTTACCATTGCGCTACCTACCACATGATATCATCCCCCATGTTGCCATGACAGCCTCTAACCTCCACATCCCAGCAAACCATTGATTGGCCAAGTTACCGCTGCTCAGCCCCTCTTATAGCGTTCTTAGTTGCAGGTGCAGGTCATTCCATGTGATAAAATGGTTTGGATAACAAAAATAAATTCTGTTATTTAATTTAATGCACATATATATCTGGTATTGGTGGAAGGCTTGGCCATTTTCTAAGTGATTTGTTCCGCTCGTACCGCCATTAGTTCCTTGTTACCGGTGTGATGTTTTCCATATTTTGCGATCCTAACACGCTTAGGGTTGTTATGGGGACCCCCTTGTTTATTCGGTGGAGATTAAAACTTGTCTGGCAAGACCCAACATTGGTACTACATGTTTTATAACTAATAAACTTGCATAGGGCTTTGCAACCCCGTGGATAATTTAATCAACCCCCGGGCCAGTGCTCCGCATGAGTGTTGGTCCAAAAATGTCAACCGCCGGTGGCCACCAGGGGCAACTCTGTGTTTGGCCTACCGGAATTTTGGACAATCCGTCGTGTCCTGAGACTGAGATACGCGGCTCTTATCGGGTTCGTCGACACGTCGGGAGGTCTTGCTGGATTTGTTTTACCTTTATCGTATGTCTTGCGTGAGGACTCTTACTTTCTTCGGGTTACTCGAGGTGTTGGAAATCCTTTGGAATTACCGAAGAAGATCACGAGATCCGTGGTCGAGGAATTCCCGCGGAGTGTGGTTATTTGTGATGGACTCGTTGGAGCACCCCTGCAGGGTTAAATCTTTCGGAAAGCCGTGCCCGCGGTTATGTGGCAACTTGGATACTTGTTTAACACCCGGTATAGAAAACTTGAAGTAAACTCTAATTAAAATACACCAACTGTGTGAGTAACCATGATCGTCTCTGCTCGTGAACATGATCCGAGAGAGAACACGGTGGGGTTATGATTGACGTAAGTAAATGTTCAGGATCTCTTAGAGATTACTCTAGATTCGACCGCTTAATGTAGACCACTCACATTTACATTCTTGTAGCGTAAGTTAGCCGCCATATAATGCTTAGTGCTGCTGCAAACTAAACATCACCCTTCCTTCCTAAAGCTTAAATAGTCTTGGTACCCGGGCACATGATAGCTGAGACCTCTGTGGCTCATAGTTTACTACAATAATCCAGGTGCAGGTTCAGATGAGTTCGTGCAGGATGATCTTACTCAGCTCTAGTGGGAGTATGATGAGGAGAGAGGCAGGATGTACGTGACATATCTGGATGAGTAGAGGACCTGGTCGTGATCGTTGGGACAGCTTGATAGTATCATTTGCAACTTCTTTTATTGTTTGATTTCGTCCATAGTCGGACCCTGTGTTCATCTTGATGCTATGATTTGAGTGTCATTGTAAGTTAGCATGTGGCGAGTGTAAGTCAACTTGTATACTCTTCTCATTCAGTATTGTATGTTGTGATGATACTATTCTTGCTAACAGCAAGATGCGCCTCTATCCCTTGCGAGGCCCCTCGTGCCTTAAACGGATAGGCGCGCATATTGGGCGTGACAAGAAGAGTGTCAAGTATGTTTGGTCTCCTGAGTGTGATGTAGCGTTCAATACGCTCAAGCAGAGACTGACTTCAGCTCCAGTTTTTGTTCCTCCCGAGCAGTCTAAGCCTTTTCAAGTTTTCTATGATGCTTCTCTGCAAGGCCTTGGTGGTGTTCTCATGCAAGACAAGAAGATTGTTGCTGATACCTCGCGCCAATTGAAGTCGGCCGAGAAGAACTACCCCACTCATGATCTTGAGTTGGTGGTAGTTGTGCATGCTCTAATGACTTGGAGGCATTTGTTATTGGGTAGACCAGTTAAGGTATACACTGATCACAAGAGCTTGAAGTACATTTTCACTCAACCCAATCTCGATGTTCGGCATTCTCGTTGGGTGGAAATGCTTGAAGACTTCAACCCGAGCATTGAGTATACTCCGGGGAAAGCAAATGTCATTGCAGACGCGCTCAGCCGTAAGGCGTACTGCAATAGTCTCATCTTGAAGCCTCTCCAACCCAAGCTTTGTGAAGCCTTCCGCAAGCTCAACCTTCAGATGATTTCGCAAGGATTTCTTGCCAATCTTCAAGTTCCTCCGACTCTGGAAGATCAGGTTCGCCAAGCGCTGCTTCTTGACGCTATGGTGAAGAAAGTGAAGAAAGGGGTGGCCAAGAGCATTCCGAAGTATAAGTGCTTTCGAGTTGATGACAAAGATACCTTGTTCTTTGAGGACCGTCATGTGGTTCCAAAAGGTGATCTCAGAAAGGTAATCATGGACGAAGCACACAATTCTCTTCTATCCATTCATCCAGGCAGTTCAAAGATGTATCAAGATCTCAAGCAAACCTTCTGGTGGACTCGCATGAAACGTGAAATTGCTCAGTTCGTGAACGAGTGTGATGTTTGTCGCAGAGTGAAGGCAGAACATCAACGTCCAGCAGGTCTTCAGCCTTTGCCTATCCCAGAGTGGAAATTCTATCATGTTGAGATGGATTTCGTCACTGGGTTTACGAAGTCCAAGAGAGGCAACGATGCCATCTTTGTGGTTATCGACAAGCTGTCAAAAGTTCCTCATTTCCTGCCAGTCAAAGAATCTATCTCGGCAGCTCAGCTTGCAGAGTTGTATACATCAAGGATAGTGTCTTTGCATGGTATCCCTCAGTTCATCTCTTCTGACCGTGGAAGCCTCTTTACTTCCAAGTTTTGAGAATCCTTCCAGACTGCTATGGGTACCAAGATACATTTCAGCACTGCATTCCATCCGCAGACAAGTGGTCAAGTTGAGAGAGTGAATCAGATCCTCGAAGATATGCTCAGAGCCTGTGTGATTTCGTTCGGCATGAAGTGGGAAGACTGTCTTCCATATGCTGAATTCTCATATAACAATAGCTTTGAAGCTAGTTCAGGCAAGGCCCCTTTCGAGATTCCCTACGGCAGAAAGTGTTGTACCCCGCTTAACTGGTCTGAAACCGGTGAGCGTCAGATCTTGGGCAATGACATGATCACTGACGTAGAAGAAATGTGCCATGTCATTCGTGAGAACCTCAAAGCAACTCAGTCCCGAGAGAAGAGTTATTACGATAATAAACATCAGGATGTTTCTTTCCAAGTGGATGATCTAGTCTATCTCAGAGTCTCTCCCATGAAGGGCACTCAGCGGTTTGGAATTAAAGGGAAGCTAGCTCCTCATTTTGTTGGTCCTTTCAAAGTTGTTGGAAAGAGAGGTGGTCTTGCATATCAACTAGAGCTTCCTCCAAATTTCACGAACGTGCACGATGTCTTCCATGTTTCTTAGCTCCGGAAATGCTTCAAGACTCCTGAGCGGACCATTGACCTCCAAGACATCGATCTCGAAGAAGATCTCTCTTATCGTGACCACCCAGTTGCAATTCTTGAAGAAACTGAGCATAAGACTCGCAACAAGTCTATCAAATTCCTCAAGGTGAAGTGGTCTCATCATTCCGACAAAAAGCTACTTGGGAACGCGAGGACCCTTCTCCGTTTCGAATTTCCCGATTTCTTTTGTTCCTAGATCTCGGGTCGAGATCCTCTTGTAGTGTGGGAGAGTTGTGACAGCCCAAGTGCTGTCCCTACAATTTTGGCATGTAACCCCTTTGTATGAATCTTGTGTCATGAGCTATGTTAGGTTTTGCAACTTGTCTCCCATATTTTTCGGTGGGTCGTGCCTAGTAGGCTTGCCACCTCCTCGGGCATCGTCTCGCGTTGATTCTTTTCCCCAAAAATGACATATATTCCAAAAAATCTCTGTAAGTTTTTATCGCGTTTGGACTTTGTTTGGTATGAATATTCTACGAAACAAAAAACATGCAACAAATAGGAACTGGCACTGGGCACTAGATAAATATGTTAGTCCCAAAAATAGTATAAAAAGTTGCCAAGAGTATATGAAAGTTGTAGAATATTGGCATGAAACAATCAAAAATTATAGATACGACAGAGATGTATCAGTGGCAAGCCTGCCAGGCGTAGCTAGGGGGGTGGCCGCGCCCCCTAGCTTGTGACCTCCTTGTAGAGTCCGTGCCTTGCACTCCAAGCCTGGTAGATCTCTTTTGTTCCAGAAAAAATCATTCCAAAGATTTTATTCCGTTTGGACTCCGTTTAATTTCCATATCTACAATACTCAAAAACAAGGAAAAAACAGAAACTCGCGTTAGGCTCTAGATTAATAAGTTAGTCCCAAAAATAATATAAAATAGCATATTAATGCATATAAAACATCCAAAATAGATAATATAATAGCATGACACAATCAAAAATTATAGATACGTTGGCGACGTATCAGTGATCAACTTGCGGGTTCCGTGACCTTGGGAATCTATGCATAGGGGTTGGCACATGTTTTCGACAGAATCTCCGGTAGAAACTTTGGGGCACTCTTTGAAGTTCTTTGTGTTGGATTGAACATGATGAATCTGAAATTGTGTGATGCATATCGTATACTCAATCCCATTGGTACTTGTGGTGACATTGGAGTATCTAGGTGACATTAGGATTTTGGTTGATGTGTATCTTAAGGTGTTATTTTAGTACCAACTCGAGGGCTGTTCGTGACACTTATAGGGATAGCTCATACGATTGATCGGAAAAGATAACTTTGAGGAGGTTTCGTACCCTACAATAATTTCTTTGTTAGTTCTCAGTTATTTTTGACTTTGGAGTGAACTCCTTGTCACACTAGAGGTATTTACATATGATTCAACTATGTCAGTATTGTTGAGAGAACTTGCACTAGTGAGAGTATGAACCCTAGGCCTTGTTTTCAAGCATTGCAATACAATTTTTGCTCACTTTTGTTACTTGCTACCTTGTTGTTTTTATATTTTCAGATTACAAACCTGTATCTAGCATCCATACTACACTTGTATCACACTACAGGAATCAGGCATTTTCCGTCAGCTATCCCGAACGGCAAAGGCATGCATCCTAGACGGCAAAGGCTTTGCCGTCCATCAGCAGACAGCCAACCGTCCGGCTGAATAAGCCACGGTAATGTGGCAGCCCAAGTGATGTCCCTACCATTTTGGCATGTAACCCCTTTGTATGAATCTTGTGTCATGAGCTATGTTAGGGTTTTCAACTTGTCTCCCATGTGTTGTTGTGAATTCATGCATCATTTCATTCTTCTTGCCATGTGGTTTTCATGTGTCTTGGTATGGTGTGTTGGTGGTGAGTGGATATGGGGAGTGAGGTGTTTGAGTGTGGTGGTATTCATGTGTGCAACTCTCTCTTCTTCCCCCTCCTTTCTTTTCATCAATTAAACCTCACCATAATGCCTTCCTTTTCCATATTATTTCACAACAAAATTAACCTGCATTTTAAAATGTTTAAAAATGTTCATCAGATGGCCTTGATCCTATTTATAATTTAGAGTGTTGTTCTTTTGTTATTTGGGCTTTGTTTGTTTTGTGATTTAAATAACCAGGGGCTGGTATTTTCATAAGTAATAAAACTACTTGTTCAATAAATCATCTTAATATTTTTATTAAATAGTGCCTTTTATTTCCTTTGCAAACTAACTTTGTTCTACATTTTATTTCTCTATTTTGTCTGGGGTTTTCTTTTACTTGTTTTGTGGTGTTTTAGAAAGATAAAGGCTTGCTCTGTTTTTTTTTTGTGTTTCTCCCTGAGTGTCTGTGTGGGCACTGGGCCTTCCCCGGCCCAGGCGAGCTCCCCGTGCAGCCCAGCAGGTAGCTGACGGCTACCTGCCCTGCCTCCTCCGTTAGTTGTAGGTTTAGGGTCAGTGTGAGTTCGGCAGAGACGTCGCCATCGCCGTCAGGCCTCACGGACATCGAGGCCGGCCTCCCCTTTTATAGCGCGGATCCCTAGGGTTCCCCCTCTTCCTCCTTGCGCCGTTGCCGTCTCCCTTCTCCTCCTCTTCCTTATTCCTTCCCCTTCCCCCTTCTCTGTCAGAGAGAGTCAGAGAGGTGAGTGCAGAGAGAGCAGAGCCCGTCTTCGTTGCCGTCTCCGATGGCTCTCATCACCGGTGGAAATGGAGTGGAGCACGGCGCCATCGTTTGTGTCCCATCCCCGACACTAGGAGGTGAGGAGCTCCTCCCCCGCGGTGTCGCGTCACTGTCGTCCGAAGGATCGGCTCGTCGCCGAGGCTCTTATTCCCCTTCGTCACCACCGCACCTCTAAGCTTCTTCTTCCCCTTCGCCGCGTCCAGTTCGTCGTCGTCCTTTCCCTTGGTGAGCGCCGCGTTCCCTTCCATAGCTGCTCGTCGCCATAGCTTGTAGCATCGTCGCGTGGTGCTCGTCGCCGCCGGCCGGTAAGGAGAAGCCTTGGGCTTGCCCCCGTCCTCCTCGTCGCAAGACGACTAGGGGAACGGGAACCCCATAGATCCCCGCGTCGATCCTGCTCGTTCGCGTCGCCGGAGATGCCCTGTAGCGCATGTAGTCGCTGGAGTTTGCTGCCGCCGTCGCTCTGTCTGTGTGGATGTTCAGTTCAGTTTCATCAGGGAACTGATGTGCGCGCGTGTATTAGAGAGGCGGAGGCCCCTCTCTGTTAACATCTGCTCGTGTGATGTGGTGGCAACCGGCTCGGGGGTATGACCTCCAGGTCTTGGGTTCGAGCCCAAGCCTCCCCCTTTTCTATTGTTTTCTGTTCTGTTTTTTTTCTTTTCATTTATTTATTTTTTTCCTTCCAAGCTTACATATGTATGTGTGTGTGTGCTTGGTGTAGTTTTAGTGTGTGTGTATGTTATGCATACACACATGTGTGTGTAGGTGTTGTGTGTATGTATACATGCCTAAGGCATATATGCTAGTGTGTGTGTATGTGCCACATGGTGGGTGCATACATATGCATGTGTGTGTGTTGGTGAGTGTGTGCTTGAGCTTATGTGTATGCACATAGGTGCATATGCATGAGAGTGTTTGTGTAGGTGTATGTGAGGTGCACACATACATGTCCTTGTGTGGTTTGAGTTTATGTGCATGCTTGGTTGTGAGTGTGTGTGTGTGTGTGTGTTACCATACACATATACATATACATATATGCATAGTGCATAGATGTGTGCCTATCTGTGTGGAGAACCACCCACACACATGAGCTAGTGTGTGTGTTTGAGTGAAGTGCCTTGTGCACTTCTGGGGGGGGACTAGTGGGTTCACCACTTGATATACCCCCTTGTTGTATTCAAATTGGATGTGCTTTGTTGATTCGCATGGACATCTGAGTATGACCCATGGTTTTGGGGTATAAAGAGCCAATGAACTCATTGGAACTCTCAGATTTCACTTTTGAGCAAGTTCATGAATCTGTCATTTTAGCTGAGATGTCTTTTTGTCTTATTTACATGTTTTAATCTATGCTTGCTATGGGATATGTGCCAACTAGGAAGTGCTAGTCTTTTGTACCTAGTATGCCATGGTATTTTTGTTTAACATGAGAATCACCCATATAAGTGGGAAACATGTTGTTAAGTGGCCAACTTAATGTTTTTGTTTCAGCATGCTAGAAATGACTGTCTAGAGATTTGTTGTTTTATTTATGCCATGGAGAGTGGGTGTTAGCTAGTGGTGTGTTTCGTATTTGCTCATGCTCAGTGTTAGTTATTTCTAGTAGATATTGCCTTCTACCATCATGTTTATTTTCATGTCAATAGGAGCTCTCTAGCATATTTAACTACTGTTGTCAACTTGCTACTTTATATTTTCAGATTCCAGAAACTGGAATTTTCACTAAGTCCCAGGAAAACTGTTTCAGCATGACAACTTGATTGCTTCATGCTTATTGATGTGTACCTCCTTTGCTGATGGTGTAGTTGGATAAGTTGATGTGTGTGTTGTGTAGATTCTGGCAATCTCTTGTGTGTGGTTGTAGTGTTCCTGTAGCTCAAGTTGTGAGTTGTAGAAGTTGCTATGTTGCTGTTTTGTGGCAGATTGTGGGTTTTATTGTTTTGCGACTTGTGGGAGCTATGCTCCATCGAATTGATTGATTCTTGAGCCTATTTGATAGGTTTTTTATCACCTATCCAGTGGCTACCTTGGAATGCCATGAATTAGCCCACGTCTTGGTTGACTTGTGTCTTGCCTCCATACCTTGTCGAGTGCGTATCGTTAGAACCGTAGCTCCGTTTCTTGCGTTCTTTATATGCATTTCTATCGATTTTGCATGATGCATCCATATTTGACATGATAATGCATGTTTAAATAACTTAACATGAGGTTCTGTCCAGATTCATTAATAAACAAACTTTGCATCTAAAACATGACTAGTTTTCGTTTGCATGTTAATTCTTCATAAATGAATCATGCATCATCTTGGTTGTGCATTGCACCTTGGTTGGATGTTTATTGTTGCTGTTTCTCTTGGGTAGACGTGAGTGTTGATACTGACTACGAGGACCCAGGAGAGTACCACTATGAGGATCCCACTACTTGTTCCGCTGAAGAACCGACAGGCAAGATGATCGTACCCGGATCCCGATACTATTTTTGCTTGCTAGTTTCTCGCTCTTATCATTACAATTGTGCTACCTACCACTTGATATCAGCCTCCTAATTGCCATGACAGCCTCTAACCTCCACATCCTAGCAAACCTTTGATTGGCTAAGTTACCGCTGCTCAGCCCCTCTTATAACGTTCTTAGTTGCAGGTGCAGGTTGTTCCATGTGATAACATGGATTTGGATATCACAATATTATCTATTATTTAATTTAATGCACATATATATCTTGGTATTGGTGGAAGGCTTGTCCTTTTGCTAAGTGATTTGTTCCGTTGTTACCGCCATTAGCTCCTTATTATCGGTGTTATGTTTTCCATATTTTGCGCTCCTAACATGCTTGGGGTTGTTATGGGAACCCCCTTGTTTATTCGGTTGAGATTAAAACTTGTCTGGCAAGACCCAACTTTGGTACTACATTTTCTAATAACTTAATAAAACTTGCATAGGGCTTTGCAACCCCGTGGATAATTTAATCAACCCCCGAGCCAGTGCTCCGCATGAGTGTTGGTCCAAAAATGTCAACAGCCAGTGGCCACCAGGGGCAACTCTGTGTTTGGCCTACCGGAAGTTTGGACAATCCGTCGTGTCCTGAGACTGAGATACGCGGCTCTTATAGGGTTCGTCGACACGTCGGGAGGTCTTGCTAGACTTGTTTTACCTTTATCGGATATCTTGTGTGTGGACTCTGACTTTCTTCGGGTTTTTCTCGAGGTGTTGGAATTCCTTTGGAATTGCCTATGATGATTGCGAGATCCGCGGTTGAGGCTTTTCTCGCGGAGTGTGGTTAATTTGTGATGAATTAGTTGGAGCACCCCTGCAAGGTTAAATCTTTCGGAAAGCCGTGCCCGCGGTGATGTGGCAACTTGGATATTTGTTTAACACCCGGTTATAGTTAACTTTAAGTAAACTCTAATTAAAATGCACCAACTGTGTGAGTAACCGTGATCGTCTCTGCTCGTGAACATGATCCGAGAGAGAACATGGTGGGGTTATGATTGACGTAAGTAAGTGTCCAGGATCTTCTAGATATTATGCTAGATTCGGTCGCTCATCGTAGGCCACTCATATTTACATTTTTGTTACGTAAGTTAGCCACCATAAATGCTTAGTGCTGCTGCAAACTAAACACTTACCCCATCCCAACCTTTAAGCTGGAATAGTCTCGGTACCCGGGCACATGATAGCTGAGTCCTCTGTGGCTCACAGTTTACTACAACAACTCCAGGTACAGGTACAGATGAGTTCGTGCAGGATGATCTCACCCAGCTCCAGTGGGAATATGATGAGGAAAGAGGCAGGATGTACGTGACGTATCCGGATGAGAAGAGGACCTGGTCGTGATCTTTGGGATAGCTTGATAGTATCATTTGCATCTGTTTTTTTATCGTTTGATTTCGTCTGTAGTCGGACCCTGTGATCAACTTGATGATGTGAATTGAGTGTCATTGTAAGTTAGCATGTGGCAAGTGTAAGCCAACCTTGTATACTCATCTCTTTCAGTATTGTATGTTGTTATGATACTATTCTTGCTAACGGCAAGATGCGCATCTATCCCTTGCGAGGCCCTCGTGCCTTAAAATGGATAGGTGTGCATCTTGGGCGTGACAGGTTAAGGGCGCTTTGCCGTCTGCTGGCAGACGACAAAGACCTTTGCATCTTTGTCGTCTGCCAATGGACGGCAAAGGGCATGGACAGCACACGTGGCAACTTAGCTCCATTAAGGGCTTAATGGCGTGCTTTGCGGTCCGCTGGCAGACGGCAAAGAACTTAGTTCTTTGTCATCTGCTAGCGGACGGCAAAGAGGCCTACATGGTGCTACCCCAAGTTGCATAGGTAGCTGCCACGTGGCAGCGTTGCCGTCTGCTGGCAGACGGCAAACCTCTTTGTCGTCTACAAGCACACGACAAAGTGGCTATATAGCCCCTGTTTTTTTCTATTTTTTCTTAAAATCATTCAATTTGACATAATATCACATATATATCTAACACATCAACAATACAAGTTTCCAACAAGCATACCAACAATTAGTTTTAACAAGCATACCAACAATAAGTTCCAACAACATATCCAACATACAAGTTTCCAACAACATATCCAACATACAATGGTTTCCAACAACATATCCATACATACATATCCAAAACAAGTTTCCATAAACAAAAAGGAAGCACAAGTAGAAGAGTACACTCCATCAATGCAAGCTTCCTCAACTATAGCAAATCTGCAAATTAGGAAAGATGAAAGTTAGAAGAAGAAGAAGACTAGCTAGAAGAAAAATAAGAAAAATAAGAAGAAGAATTTATCTTCTCTTTCTTTTTCTCCTCTCCTCTCCTCTTCTCCAAGGTAGTAATGCCATTTTCTAGCTAACTAAGCATATCAAGTCACTTTGGAGGAAAAAATGCTAAGTACAGGTCATTTTATAGCTATCCTAGGTAGAATATATCATTTCAGAGCTAAGTAAGGTTATTATGTCATTTTTTAGGGAAATAAGCTAAGTATAGGTCATTTTGGAGCTAAACCAAGGTTATTATGCCATTTTTTACCTAAGTGAGCTTATTATGTCATAAATGAACTAGCTAAGCTAATTATAGATCATTATTGAGCTATCCTAGGTAGTTATGCCATTTTGTACCTAAGTGAGCGAATTATGTCATAAATGAACTAGCTAAGCTAGATATAAATCATTATTGAGCTATCCTAGGTAGTTATGCCATTTTCTATCTAACTAAGCATATCAAGTCATTTTGGACGAAAAGTGCTAAGTATAGGTCATTTTATAGCTATCCTAGGTAGAATATATCATTTTGGAGCTAATTACGGTTATTATGTCATTTTTGAGGAAAATAAGCTAAGTATAGGTCATTTTGGAGCTAAACCAAGGTTATTATGCCATTTTTTACCTAAGTGAGCTAATTATGTCATAAATGAACTAGCTAAGCTAATTATAGATCATTATTGAGCTATCCTAGGTAGTTATGCCATTTTGTACCTAAGTGAGCTAATTATGTCATAAATGAACTAGCTAAGCTAGCTATAGATCATTATTGAGCTATCCTAGGTAGTTATGCCATTTTCTAGCTAACTAAGCATATCAAGTCATTTTGGAGGAAAAAATGCTAAGTATATGTCATTTTATAGCTATCCTAGGTAGAATATACCATTTTGGAGCTAAGTAAGGTTATTGTGTCATTTTTGAGGAAAATAAGCTAAGTATAGGTCATTTTGGAGCTATGACATAGAAAAAATTCCGTATGTTTTACCGGAATGACTTGCAAATTACAAATATATTTATAATGAACTCGAATATAATATCACTAATACATTTATCCTAATGAGTATATCGCAAAGAAGGGAAGAAACATGAGGCACCCCCCACGACAATAGTCGGGATTCCTCCATCAAGAACACACATGAAAGTCACAAAAGGACCAACGACAGACCGAAAGTCACACACGCATTATACCGATAAAATATCACAAATACATTAATATTTATAATGAACTCAAATATAATATCACTAATACATCATCCCGAATAATCCAGTTAATGCATCATCAAATATTAACTAATACATCTCGAATATTATCATATAAGATCACTAATACAGATCGAATATCCTAGAATCCAAAGTGGAGGACGATGAACTCGGTTCACTAGCGGTCTCTGAGTCGCCGGCGGTGGACACCCAAAGATAAGGAACCATCACAGGATCATAACTCAAGTGAGATCCCTGAAGGATCTGCCAGGTATTGTCGAACTGGGCGTCCAATGCCGCCATGTAGCGTCGGACATGCTCGTCCTCCTCCCTGACACAGCGACGTACCAACTTCGCGGGTGCCCGCTCCCTCCGCACCGAAAGTGGCCCGCGTGACCACCACCACAGAAGGTCCGGGTCAACGACGATACCTGCATTCCTCACCAACCTCCGAGCCCGGGAAGGTAGCACCTCCCAGTGCCAGCCTAGCGGAGCCCAGTCCCGGACATGGCGCATATCAAGCAGGCTCTCGCGGACTACTCGACGACGAGGATGCGGGCCGGGCATCATTGACAAATTCCTATGAGAATGTTTTCTTATCGTTTAATCATTAAATTTTCATAAAACCCAAAAAATTTCATCCTTAACATACTAATCTAACATAAACATTCATCATAAACATACTAATCTAACATAAACATTCATCATAAACATACTAATCTAACATACACATACTCGGGCTGTCCATGGATAACGTTGGAAAATTCGAAAGAATCACGGTTATAAATATGCTAATGAATGCATATTTATAGATGCAACCCTTTCGAACGGGAGACGCATAGTGGTCACGCATACTGATGATTGAAGACACCTATAGCTAGCAAGTTTCATCGGCACGAAGACCAGAACAGAGGAAATGAAGGGGGCAAGAGGAGATGTCATTTGTGCTCACCCACGAACGCAGGGGCGGAGCTCGTCGAACACACGGGGAGGTCGTCGAACACCAGACCCTCGCAACGACGAAACAACTGCACATTTAAATCCACCTGATCAACATAAATGTGATGTTCTGTATAAAAAAATTGAAAATTATATGGCCTAACTCATAATTCACAAATATATGACCCGTCGGCCTCTGAAAGGCCGAAGAGCACCTTTTTCGGGATCGGGGTGTCGGGGGTGTCGGGTCGGGGTCGGGGTGTCGGGGGTGTCATGTCGGGGTGTCAGGGTGTCCTGTCGGGGGTCATGGTGTCGGTGGTGTCATGTTGGGGTAGGGGTGCTGTGTCAGGGTCGGGGGTGCCGTGCCGGGGTGTCAGGGTGTCGTGTAGGGGGTCGGGGTGTCGGGGGTGTCGTGTCGGCAATCCTCGACCCGGTTATGTCGGTGCCGATGCACCCCGGCGCCGATCCTCGACCCGGTTACGTCGGCGCCGATGCACCCCGGCGCCGATCCTCGACCCGGTTTTCCTTTTTCCTTTTCTTCTTCTCCTCCTTTTCTTCTTCTTCTCCTTCTCCTCCTCCTCCTCCTCTTCTTCTTATTATTATTCTCCTTCTTCTTCTTCTTTTTTGCTCCTCCTCCTCCTCTTCTTCTTCTTTTTTTTCTTCTTCTCCTTCCTCTCCTTCTTCTTCTCCGTCTCCTTCTTCTCCTCTTCTTCTTCTCTCTTCTTCTTCTTGTTCATTTCCTCTCCTCCTCCTCCTAACTAACTAACTAACTTACTAACTTAACAGAAAAACTAACTAACTAACTTATTTTTTTCTAACCTAATAAACTAAACTAAACTAATTAAATCTAAATCTAAAAAAACAGAAAAATCTAAAAAAACAGAAAAAACAGAAAAAAAAACTTAACCTAATTAAACTCATCGATGGGGTCGGGGCGGCGGCGGGGTGCGGCAGCGGCGGGGCGTCGGTGTCGGCGGGCGGGGCGGCCTGGTCGGGGCTGGTGGAGGGGGCCGGTGGAGGGGGCAGGGGAGGGGCGGCGTTGCCGCAGGGGAGGGGGCAGGGCGAGGCCGATGGAGGACGTCGAGGCAGGGGAGGGGCGGGCGTGGGGCCGGTGGAGGAGGCCGGGGCAGGGAAGGGTGCAGGGTGGGGCCGATGGAGGAGGCCACCGGGCAGGGGAGGGAGCGGGGCGGTGGCGGTGGGGTCTCGGGCGGTGGCGGGAGGGGGCGGAGCGGCGAGGCATCGGTAGCGGCGAGCGGCGGGCCGGAGCGGCGTGGGGTGGGGGCGGCGAAGGGGTGGCGGTCGGGGGCGGCAGCGGGGTGTGGTCGGGGAGAGAGAGACAGAGAGAGAGAAGAGAGGAGGGGGTAACGGGCCATTAGATAGGAAGTTCTTTGTCGTCCGCTAGCGGACGGCAAAGAGGTGGGGTGGGCCATTGCCCTAAGCTAGCCTCCACTGGGCCCCCACCCCACCTCTTTGCCGTCTGCTAGCCGACGGCAAAGAATCTTTGCCATCAGCTGGCAGCCGGCAAAGAACTTGCTGATGGCAAAGCCACCCTTTGTCGTCTGCTAGCTCTTTGTCGTCTGTTTTCTGCTAGCTAATGGCAAAGCCACTCTTTATCGTCTGCTAGCAGACAGCAAAGATGTGGCAGGCGACAAATCTTCTGATTCCAGTAGTGTCACCATCTCTTTGCCGAACTAGTGCACCTATACAATTTACCATTGCATTGGTGTGTTGGGGACACAAGAGACTCTTTGTTATTTGGTTGTAGGGCTGTTTGAGAGAGACTATCTTCATACTACGCCTCCCACGGATTGATAAACCTTAGGTCATCTCTTGATAACCCACAAGTATAGGGGATCGCAACAGTTTTCGAGGGTAGAGTATTCAACCCAAATTTATTGATTCGACACAAGGGGAGCCAAAGAATATTCTCAAGTATTAGCAGCTGAATTGTCAATTCAACCACACATGAAAGACTTAATATCTCCAGCAAAGTATTTAGTAGCAAGGTAATATGGAAGTGACGGTAACGATGGCAAAATTGACTGTAGCAGTTTTGTAGTGACTGTAATAGTAGCAACGCAATAGTAACTTAGCAAAGATCAATATGTGAAAATCTCGTAGGCAATGGATTAGTGATGGATAATTATGTCAGATGGCATTCATCATGCAAGATTTATAACATAGGGTGGCACAGAACTAGCTCCAAATCATCAATGTAATGTAGGCATGTATTCCATATATAGTCATACGTGCTTATGGAAAAGAACATGCATGACATCTTTTGTCCTACCCTCCCGTGGCAGCAGGGTCCTAATGGAAACTAAGGGATATTAAGGCCTCCTTTTAATAGAGAACCGGACCAAAGCATTAGCACTTAGTGAATACATGAACTCCTCAAACTACGGTAATCACCGGAAAGAATCCCAGTTATTGTCACCCTGGGGGATGCGGATCATAACTTGTAATGGGTGTCTACAACTTGCAAGATAGGATCAAGAACACATATATATTCATGAAAATATAATAGGTTCAGATTTGAAATCATGGCACTCGGGCCCTAGTGACAAGCATTAAGCATAGCAAAGTCATAGCAACATCAATCTCACAACATAGTGGATACTAGGGGTCAAACCCTAACAAAACTAACTCGATTACATGATAAATCTCATCCAACCCATCATTGTCCAGCAAGCCTATGATGGGATTACTCACGAACGACGGAGGGCATCATGGAATTGGTGATGAAGGATGGTTGGTGATGACGATGGCGTCGATTTCCCCTCTCCTAAGCCCAAAACGGACTCCAGATCTGGCCTCTCGAGGAAGAATAGGAGGTGGCAGCGGCTCCGTATCGTGAAACATGATGAACTCTTCTCTCTGATTTTTTTCTCCACGAATAGGAATATACAGGGTTGGAACTGAGGTCGGAGGAGCCACAGGGGGCCCACAAGCTTGCCAGGCACGGCCAGGGGGGTGGTTGCGTCTGGTGGGCTTGTCACCTGTGGGTCCCCCCCCCCCTCCGGTTGATTCTTTTGCCAGTATTTTTTATTAATTCCAAACATAATCTCCGTAAATTTTTTGGTCAATCCGAGAACTTTTATTTCTGCACAAAAATAACACCAAGGCAATTCTGCTGAAAACAGTGTCAGTCCGGGTTAGTTCCATTCAAATCATGTAAATTAGAGTCCAAAACAAGGGAAAAGAGTTTGGAAAAGTGGATACGATGGATATGTATCATCATCCACTTGAGGGAAAATTGCTACTGTCCTACAAAAGTCTGCGCTTGAGGCCTAACATGAGTCTACAAGAAGAAGGTTGCATAGTAGACATCACGATCATCGGGGACTCCTCCGGCGATCGTCGAGGACTCGTCCGGCGATCGTCCGGGACTCCTCAGACGATCGTCGGGGACTCCTCTGGCGATGGACGACGAGGATGTGGGCTGGGACTCCTCCGGCGATCATCCAGGACTCCTCCGATGATTGTCTGGGGCTCCCCACCGGCGATCGTCGGGGACTCCTCCAATGATCGACAACTAAAACAACCTAAAACAACTACAACTAAAACAACCTAACTAACAACTAAAACAACTACAGCTAAAACAACCTAACTAAAACAACTACAACTACATGCTACCATACTAATTATAAAAAGATGGAATTTATATAAACACGGCGAAAAATTCATATGCACATGGCAACAAATTCATATGCGCACGGTGACAAATTCATAAAAGCAACAATACTAAGTAAAAGACGAAATTTAATAGAAAAATTGGAACGGCCGATGGCTCCACGGCGACTCCACGATGGCTCCACGACAACATCGGCTGGCAACGACGGCTCCACGGCGACGGCAGCAGGCGCGCGGAGGGAACGCAAGGAGGAGAGCGGGTCGGCCAGACGGTGCCAGAGGGGAGAGGAGCTCACCACGCGGGCAGGAGTTCGCCAAGGGAGCTGGGCACGGGAGGAAGACGATGATGACGACGTGAGGTGGATGGCGGTGGCGCTCTCTGGCAACCTGTGGCAAAATCGAGGGAGGAGGAGAACGTGCGGTGTCGATGGCGAGGTCGGGGTCCGGCAGCCTGGCGACGACATCAAAGGAAGAAGGAGACGATGTGATTTGGGGAGGAAGAAGGCGGGATTATATAGAAAGGACCCTTTAGTCTAGGTTGGTGATACCAACCGGGACTAATGGTCCCCCTTTTAGTCCTAGTTGGTGATACGAACCGGGCCTAAAGAGGCCTTTTCGGCGGGCCAAATTCGCGCGGGAAGGGACCTTTAGTTCCGGTTGGTGGATCCAACCGGGACTAAAGGTCTATTTTCTCTTTCTTTTTTGTTTTTTTGTTTTTATATTTGGAATAACTCCTTTTATATTTGGAATAAATGTTAGAATATTTATAGTTTATTAATGAGTCTTTTTGTTTTAGGTCAAAACAATTACAAACTTTCTCTTAGTGCGAGTAGTTTTTTAATTTAAATAGTTATATTTCAATTATTTTGAAATTTTTGTGAATAAATTTAGTTTAAAAATAGATTTTTGAGTGATTGTTTTACCTGTTGTTTAATATTAGTATGTTTTGTCATTATGTTAAAATTTGAAATTTTTAGCATTTTTTAAATAAGTGTTTTAATCAAAACAAGATTTTGTTTAACTCTTTTTAGTTTTATACCTTCATTTGTTTTAATCAAAATCACTATTAATAAAGTCTAAAAAGGTTGAAACTTGGCATGGTATCATCATTGCAGCCACATAGCAAGTGGTAATAAGTTGAGAGAGTTACGGCAAAAACTGGATGCACTTCGTGTACAAACTAGATAATCTACTTCGAAGTGTGAGGGTTTCGGACGAAAACTCATCTATTACACAGGCATTTCATTTTTAAAACTTTTTTCAACTCTAGACTTTTTGTGCATTCAATATGAACCATTTTAAGCCACATCCTAAAATTTTAACCCTTTCTAACTTCATTTGCTATTTCTCATCCATTTAATGAATTGTTTTGAGCTAAATGACCCTAAAACTAAAAAGCACTACAAATGAAGTCTGAAAAGGTTGAAACTTGGCATGGTATCATCATTTTACCCACATAGAAAGTGGTCAAAAGTTCAGAGGGTTACGGCAAAAACTGGAAACACTTCGTGTACAAAATAGACCATCTACTTTCAAGTGTGAGGGTTTTGGACGAAAACTCATCTCTTACAAAGGCATTTCATTTTTTAAACTTATTTCAACTTCAGACTTTTTGTGCATTCAATATGAATCATTCTAAGCCACATCCTTAAATTTCAACCCTTTCTTACTTCATTTGCTATTTTTCATCCATTTAATGAATTGTTTTGAGCTAAATGACCCTGAAATTAAAAAGCACTACAAATGAAGTCTGAAAAGGTTGAAACTTGGCATGCTATCATCATTTTACCCACATAGAAAAGTGGTACAAAGTTCAGAGGGTTACGGCAAAAACTGGATGCACTTCGTGTACAAACTAGACCATTTACATCGAAGTATGAGGGTTTTGGACGAAAACTCATCTCTTACAAAGGCATTTCATTTTTTAAACTTATTTCAACTCCATACTTTTTGTGCATTCAATATGAACCATTCCACATCCTTAAATTTCATTTCTTACTTCATTTGCTATTTTCATCCATTTAATGAATTTTTTTGAGCTAAATGACCCTGAAATTACAAAGCATTGCAAATGAACTCTGAAAAGGTTGAAATTTGGCATGGTATCATCATTTCACCCACATAGCATGTGGTAAAAAGTTGAGAGGGTTACAACAAAAACTGGATGCACTTCGTGTACAAAGTGGACCATCTCGGCTACTCACTAGAGAAGAAAAGTGGTGACGGTGAAGCCAATCACATCTCACAGTGGGATCTTGGTGTATAAAACTATTTTTTGTGTGTGTCCCTTGATTATTACACCGTAACCATGGACAATATTCATCATTTAACATGATGCTTGGGTCGGTCTTCACTGCGAAGGGAGGAATTTTATCAAATTTTCATAATCTTTTAACATGGTTGTCTTGTCCTCCACTCCCACGATGTTTCTTTTCCAGAAAGAACTATCTGGCACTTTGGCTCATCGTATGATGTATCCGCTTTTTAATCTTTCCTTTTTTCTTGGTTTGGTAGACGTGTCCTTCACATAGAAAACGTGTGCCACATCATTGGCTAGAACGATTGGTTCGTCTGTGTGCCCAAGATTGTTGAGATCCACTGTTGTCATTCCGTACTGCGGGTCTACCATTACCCCTCCTCCAGTTAGATTGGCCCATTTGCACCGGAACAAAGGGACCTTCAAATCACCTCCATAGTCAAGTTCCCATATCTCCTCTATGTAACCATAATATGTGTCCTTTTCCTTGGTGTTTACCGCATCGTCAAAGCAGACACCACTGTTTTTGATGGTGCTCTTTTTATCTTGGGCGATCATGTAAAATGTATTCCCATTTATCTCGTACCCTTGGAAAGTCAATATAGTCGAATATGGTCTCTTGGCCAACAAGTACAAGTCATCTTCAACATTCTCGTCATTCATGTGATGTGTTCACAACCAATCACCGAAAGCCTCAATGTGTGTATGTTGAATCTATGGGTCAGACTTCTCCCGATTCATCGAGCGTATAATATCCATGTGTTTCTCAATATACGTGGTCACCAAGGTAAAATTTTGTAGAACTGCATAGTGTGCTTGCGCCCAGGAATGCTCGTCCCTACATATTATTGATTTTGGTCCGATCATGCCTTTTCCATGCAGTCTCCCATCATGCCACGATTGGGGAACACCAATTGGCTTAATGTCAGGAATAAAGTCAACACAAAACTCAATAACCTCCTCTATTTCATGGCCCTTGGAGATGCTTCCTTCTGGCCTAGCACGTTTACGAACATATTTCTTTCAGACTCCCATGAACCTCTCAAAGGGGAACATATTGTGTAGAAATACAAGACCCAGAATGGCAATCTATTCGACTAGGTGAACTAGGACGCGTGTCATAATATTGAAGAAGGATGGTGGGAACACCAACTCGAAACTGACAAGACATTGGACCAAATCATTATGTAAGCTTGGTAGGATTTTCGGATCGATTACCTTCTGCGAAATTGCATTGAGGAATGAACATAGTTTCACAATGGCTAATGAACATTTTCTGGTAGAAGCCCCCGCAAAGCAACCAGACGCAATTGCGTCATGATCACGTGGCAGTCATGAGACTTTAGGTTCTAGAATTTTTTTCTCTGCAATATTTATTATTACCTTTATATTCGACGAGAAGACATATGGGACCTTCATATTGAGCAGGCAATCAAAGAAGATTCCCTTCTCTGCTTTGCTAAGAGCATAGCTGGCAGGACCTTGATACTGCTTTGGATGCATGTCGTCGTTTTTGTGCATATGTTGTTGGTCCTCCCGTGCCTCCGGTGTATCTTTTGTCTTCCCATACACGCCTAGGAAGCCTAGCAGGTTCACACAAAGATTCTTTGTCACGTGCATCACGTAGATTGCAGAGTGGACCTCTAGGACTTTCCAATATTCTAGCTCCCAAAATATAGATTTCTTCTTCCACATGAGTGCGCGTCCCTCAGCATCAGTCGAAACAGATTCTCCGCCAGGACCCTTTCCAAATATTACGTGTAAATCCTTGACCATATCAAGTATGTCATCACCAGTATGGAGGACGGGCTTCTTCCGGTGATCTGCCTCACCTTTGAAATGAATTCCTTTTGATGTCTACTACAGAACCTTCTTCTTGTAGACTCGTGTTGGGCCTCCAAGCACAGAGTTTTGTAGGACAGCGACAATTTTCCCTCAAGTGGATGACCTAAGGTTTATCAATCCGTGGGAGGTGTAGGATGAAGATGGTCTCTCTCAAACAACCCTGCAACCAAATAACAAAGAGTCTCTTGGGTCCCCAACACACCCAATACAATTGTAAATTGTATAGGTGCACTAGTCCGGCGAAGAGATGGTGATACAAGTGCAATATGGATGGTAGATATAGGTTTTTGTAATCTGAAAATATAAAAACAGCAAGGTATCAAGTAACAAAAGTGAGCACAAACGGTATCGCAATGCTTGAAAACAAGGCCTAGGGTCCATACTTTCACTAGTGCAATTTCTCTCAACAATACTAAAATAGTTGAATCATATGTAAATACCTCTCGTGCGACAAAGAGTTCACTCCAAAGTCACAAATAGCGGAGAACTAACGAAGAAATTATTGTAGGGTACGAAACCACCTCAAAGTTATCTTTTCGGATCAATCTTATGAGCTATCCCTATAAGTGTCATGGATAGCCCTAGAGTTCATACTAAAATAACACCTTAAGATACACATCAACCAAAACCCCAATGTCACCTAGATACTCCAATGTCACCACAAGTACCCATTGACTTGATTATACAATATGCATCACATAATTTCAGATTCATCATGTTCAATCAAACACAAAGAACTTCAAAGAGTGCCCCAAAGTTTCTACCGAAAAGTCAAGACAAAAACGTGTGCCAACCCCTATGCATAGATTCCCAAGTTCACGGAACCCGCAAGTTGATCACCAAAACATACATCAAGTGGATCAATAGAAAATCCCATTGTCACCACGGATATCCCATCGCAAGGCATACATCAAGTGTTCTCAAATCCTTAAAGACTCAATCCGATAAGAAAACTTCAAAGGGAAAACTCAATTCATCACAAGAAGATAGAGAGGGGAAAACTCCATATGATTCATCTATATCAATAAAGCTCACGGTACATCAAGTTCATGCCATCTCAAGAACACGCGAGAGAGAGAGAGATCAAAGACATAGCTACTGGTACATACCCTCAGCCCCGAAGGTGACCTACTCCCTCCTCGTCATGGAGGGCGCCGGGATGATGAAGATGGCCTCTGGTGATGGTTTCCCCCTCCGGCAGGGTGCCGGAACGGGCTCCCGATTGGTTTTTCGTGGCTCCGGAGGCTTGTGGCGATAGAACTCCCGATCTAGGTTACTTTTCGGAGGTTTCTATATTTATAGGATTTTTTGGCGTCGATCTCACATCAAGGGGGGCCACGAGGCGATGACAAGCCTGCTAGGCACGGCCAGGGGGTGGTCGCACCTGGCAGGCTTGTGACCTCCTCGTGGCTCTTCTGACCCAAATCCAATACTTCTAGGGTCTCTTTTGGTCCAGAAAAAATCATACTAAATTTTCAGCCCATTCTGAGAACTTTTATTTCTACACAAAAAACGACACCATGGTAGTTCTAGTGAAAACAACGTTAGTCTGGGTTAGTTCTAATAAAATCATACCAAAATAATATACAATTATTGTAAACATGGTATGAATACTTCATAAATTATAGATACGTTGGAGACGTATCACCTTTCTTTCTTAAGGCATGCTTGGTCGGAAGAAATCGACGATGTCTCAGGTACACATTCTTCTTGCATTTGTCCAAATATATACTTTGAGTTTTTGTGCATTCAACATGAACCATTCTAGCCACATCCTCAAATTTCAACCCTTTCTAACTTCATTTGCTATTTTTCATCCATTTAATGAATTGTTTTGAGCTAAATGACCCTGAAATTAAAAAGCACTACAAATGAAGTCTGAAAAGGTTGAAACTTGGCATCGTATCATCATTTCACCCACATAGCATGTGGTAAAAAGTTGAGAGGGTTACAACAAAAACTGGATGCACTTCGTGTACAAACTGGAGCATCCCGGCTACTCACTAGAGAAGAAAAGTGATGACGGTGAAGCCAATCACATCCCAGAGTGGGATCTTGGGGTATAAAACTTTTTCATCACGTGTGTCCCTTGATTATTGTGCCGTAAACATGGACAATCTTCATCATTTAACAGGATGCTTGGGTCGGTCTTCACTGCGAAGGGAGGAATTTCATCAAACTTTTCATAATCTTTTGACATGTCTGTCTTCTCCTCCACTCCCGTGATGTTTCTTTTCCCAAAAAGAACTATGTGGCGCTTTGGCTCATTGTATGATGTATCCAATTTTTTATCTTTACTTTTTCTTGGTTTGGTAGACATGCCCTTCACATAGAAAACTTGCGCCACATCATTGGCTAGAACGAATGGTTTGTCTGTGTGCCAAGATTGTTGAGATCCACTGTTGTCATTCCGTACTACGGGTCTACAAATACCCCTCCTCCAGTCAGATTGGCCCATTTTCACCAAAACAAAGGGACCTTCAAATCACCTCCATAGTCAAGTTCACATATCTCCTCTATGTAACCATAATATGTGTCCTTTTCCTTGGTGTTTGCCGCATCGTCAAAGCGGAGACCACTATTTTGGTTGGTTCTCTTTTTATCTTGGGAGATCGTGTAAAATGTATTCCCATTTATCTCGTACCCTTGGAAAGTCAATATAGTCGAAGATGGTCTCTTGGCCAACAAGTACAAGTCATCTTCAACATTGTCGTCATTCACGAGATGTGTTCGTAACCAACGGCCGAAAACCTCAATGTGTGTACGTTGTATCCAGGGGTCAGACTTCTCCGGGTTCTTCGAGCGTATAATATCCATGTGTTTCTCGATATACGGGGTCACCAAGGTAGAATTCTCTAGAACTGCGTAGTGTGCTTGCACCCAAGAATGCCTGTCTCTACATATTATTGATTTTGGTCCAAGCGTGCTTTTCCACGCAGTCTCCCCTCATGCCGCGATTGAGGAACACCAATCGGCCTAATGTCAGGAATAAAGTCAAGACAAAACTCAATAACCTCCTCTATTTCATGGCCCTTGGATATGTTTCCTTCTGCCCTAGCACGGTTACGAACATATTTCTTTAAGACTCCTATGAACCTCTCAAAGGGGAACATATTGTGTAGAAATACAGAACCCAGAATGACAATCTCTTCGACTAGGTGAACTAGGATGTGCGTCATAATATTGAAAAAGGATGGTGGGAACATCAACTCGAAACTGACAAGACAATGGACCAAATCATTATGTAAGCTTGGTAGGATTTCCGCATTAATTACCTTCTGAGAAATTGCATTGAGGAATCAACATAGCTTCACAATGGCTAATCGAACATTTCTAGTAGAAGCCCCCTCAACGCAACCGGAAGCAATTGCGTTATGATCACGTGGCAGTCATGAGACTTTAGGTTATGGAATTTTCTGTCTGTCATATTTATTATTCCCTTTATATTCGACGAGAAGCTAGACGGGACCTTCATCCTGAGTAGGCATTCAAAGAAGATTCCCTTCTCTGCTTTGGTAAGAGCGTGGGTGGCAGGACCTTGATATTGATTTGGATGCATGCCATCGATTTCGTGCACACGTTGTTGGTCCTCCCATGCCACCGGTGTATCTTTTGTCTTCCCATACATGCCCAGGAAGCCTAGCAGGTTCACGGAAAGGTTCTTTGTCACGTGCATCACGTCGATTGCAGACCGGACCTCTAGGACTTTCCAATATTCTAGCTCCCAAAATATAGATTTCTTCTTCCACATGGGTGCGCGTCCCTCAACGTCAGTCAAAACAGATTGTGCGCCAGGATCCTATCAAAATATTACTTGTAAATCCTTGACCATATCAAGTATATCATCACCAGTTCGGATGACGGGCTTCTTCCGGTGATCTGCATCACCTTTGAAATGCTTGCCTTTCTTTCTTAAGGCATGCTTGGTCGAAAGAAATCGACAATGTCTCAGGTACACATTCTTCTTGCATTTGTCCAAATATATACTTTGAGTCTCATCTAAACAGTGTGTGCATGCATGGTACCACTTGTTTGTCTATCCTACAAGGTTACTAAGAGCAGGCCAATCATTGATGGTTACAGACAACAATGCTCACAGGTCAAATTCTGCTTTTTGTGCTCATCCCACACATGTACACCTTTTTTATTCCACAAATGTAAAATTTCATCAACTAATGGCCTTAGGTACACATCAATGTCGTTCTCGGGTTGCTTAGGGCCTTGGATGGGCACTCACATCATAATGAACTTCTGCTTCATGCATAACCAAGGAGGAAGGTTATAGATACATAGAATCATAGGCCATGTGCTATGCTTGTTGCTTTGCTCCCCAAATGGATTAATGCCATCTGCACTTAAACCAAACCATAAGTTCCTTGGGTCATCTGCAAAGTCCAGCCACTCTCTGTCAATTTTTCTCCACTACGACCCATCAGCGGGTACTCTCAACTTCCCGTCTTTCTTACAGTCTTCTTTGTGCCATCGCAACAACATGCCATGCTCTTTGTTTTGTAACAAACGTTTCAACCATGGTATTATAGGAGCATACCACATCACCTTGGCAGGAATCCTCTTCCTGGGGCGCTCGCCCTGAACATCATCACCAGGGTCATCGCGACCGATCTTATATCGCAATGCATTGCATACCAGGTATGCATTCAAATTCTCATACGCACCGCGGTAGAGGATGCAGTCATTAGTGCGTGCATGTATCTTCTGCACCTCCAATCCTATAGGATAGACAACCTTCTTTGCTTCGTATGTACTGTCGGGCAACTCATTATCCTTTGGAAGCTTATTCTTCATTATTTTCAGCAACTTTTCAAATCCCTTGTCAGATACACCATTCTGTGCCTTCCATTGCAGCAATTCCAGTGCGGTACCGAGCTTTGTGTTGTCATCTTTGCAATTTGGGTACAACCCTTTTTTGTGATCCTCTAATATGCATTGTAACTTCAACTTAACCTTTTCACTTTCGCAGTTTCTCTTTGCATCATCAATGGCCCGACCAAGATCATAAGAGGGCTCATCTGATGCCCCAAATTCTTCTTCTTCATTCTCTTCCCCCATTGTAGTACCATCATATTCAGGACACCCAGGATAGTTGTCGTCATCCTCTTCTTCTTCATTCTCTTTCATTAGAACCCCTCTTTTGTTGGAAATATGCCCTAGAGGCAATAATAAATTGGTTATTATCATACCTTGTCCATGATAATTGTTTATTATCCATGCTATAATTGTATTGATCGGAAACTCAGATACATGTGTGGATACATAGACAACACCATGTCCCTAGTATGCCTCTAATAGACTAGCACATTGATCAAAGATGGTCAAGGTTTCCTAGCCATGGACATGAGATGTCATTTGATAACAGGATCACATCATTAGGAGAATGATGTGATGGACAAGACCTAAACTGTAAACGTAGCATATGATCGAGTCAGTTTATTGCTACAGTTTTCTGCATGTCAAGTACCTGTTCCTATGACCATGAGATCATGCAACTCAGTGACACCGGAGGAGTACCTTGTGTGTATCAAACGTCGCAACGTAAATAGGTGACTATAAAGGTGCTCTACATGTATCTCCGAGGGTGTCTATTGGGTTGGCATGTATCAAGACTGGGATTTGTTACTCCGTGTGACGGAGAGGTATCTTAGGGCCCACTCGGTAATACAACATCACAGTAAGCCTTGCTAGCAATGTGACTAAAGTGTTAGCCACAGGATCTTGTATTACGGAATGAGTAAATTGACTTGACGGTAACGAGATTGAACTAGGTATAGAGATACCAACAATCGAATCTCGGGCAAGTAACATACCGAAGAACAAAGGCAACAGCATACGAGATTAACTGAATCCTTGACAGAGAGGTTCAACTGATAAAGATCTTCATAGAATATGTGGGAACCAATATGGGGATCTAGGTTTTGCTATTGGTTATTGACTGTGGAGGTGTCTTAGTCATGTCTACATAGTTCTTGAACCCGCAGGGTCTGCACACTGAAGGTTCGATGACGTTTTCATATAGTTGAGTTATGTATGTTGGTGACCGAAGGTTGTTCGGAGTCCCGGATGAGATCCTGGACATGACGAGGAACTCCGGAATTGTCCGGAGGTGAAGATCGATATATAGGACGAATGGAATAGGAGTCCGGAAGCGTTCCAGGAGTACAGGGTTGTGACCAGGAGTACCGAAAGGGGTTTCGGGGGGCCCGACAAGTGTTGGGGGGCTCATGGGCCAAGGGGAAGGGGCAAACCAGCCCACTAAGGGTCTGTATGCCCCCTCACCCTTTCCCACGTAACCAGGAGAGGTGGGGCGCCCCATCTAGGGTTCCCTCCACCTGGCTTGGGGGCCAAGTCACCCTAGGGCTTCCCTAGGGGGCGCCCTCATCTGCCCTGGCCGCCGCCCCCCTAGATTGGATCTAGGGGGATCCACCCCTACTTCCTTCCCCCTATATATAGATGAGGAGAGGGAGGGCAGACGCACCTAAGGATTGCCACGTGCTGCCCTCTCTCTTCCTCTAGATCTATTATCCACTAGATCGTCTTGGTTGTGCTTGGCGAAGCCCTGCTGGGACAGCTCCACCACCATCGCCACCACGCCGTTGTGCTAGCAGAGAACTCATATACCAGTTCGTTCCCTCTTGCTGGATCAAGAAGTCGGAGATCGTCATCGAGCTGTACGTGTGCTAAACGCGGAGGTGTCGTCCGTTCGGCGCTAGATCGGAAGGACCGTGATCAAGATCGCAAGACGGGTCATGATGGGATCGCGGGACAGATCATGATTGAATCGCGAGATGGATCGTGATGGGATCGCGGGACGCTCGGCGATTTGGATCGTGAAGACATTCGAGTAAATCAACCGCGTTTCTTAACGCTTCCCGCTTAGCAATCTACAAGGGTATGTAGATCCACTCTCCCTCTCGTAGATGCTCATCACCATGCAACGTGAGTAGGAAATTGCACGTGAGTAGGAAATTTTTTGTTTCCCATGCAACGTTCCCCCAACAGTGGCATCTGAGCTAGGTCTATGTGTAGATGAGATCTCGAGTAGAACACAAAGGAGTTTGTGGGCGTTGATGCTTAAATTGCTTCCTCCCTTGGTCGTATTTTGATTCAGCGGTATTGTGGGATGAAGCATCCCGGACCAACCTTACTCGTACGCTTACGAAAGACCGGTTCCATCGACTGACGTGTAACTTTGTTGCACAAAGATGGCTGGTGGGTGTCGGTCTCTCCTACTTTAGTTGGATCGGATTCGACAAAGGCGGTCCTTGAGAAGGTTAAAAAGCAATTTATGCATCACCGTTGTGGTTTTTGTGTAGGTAAGAATTGTTCTTGCTAGATACCCGTAGCAGCCACGTAAAACTTGCAACAACAATTAGAGGACGTCTAACTTGTTTTTGCAGGGTATGTTGTGATGTGATATGGACAATTACATGATGAGATATATGTGATGTATGAGATGATCATGTATTGTATAGAATATCACGACTTGCATGTCGATGAGTACGGCAACCGGCAGGAGCCATAGGGTTGTCTTTAATTATTGTATGACCTGCGTGTCAATCATTAAGCGTTATGTAATGCTTTACTGTATCGCTAAGCAGTAGCAATAGTAGTAGAAGCATGGTGGGTGTGACAACCCCGATGGCGACACGTTGATGGAGATCATGGTGTCATGCCGATGAAGATGGAGATCATGTCGATGCTTTAAAGATGGAGATCAAAAGCACAAGTTCATGGCCATATCATGTCACTTATGATTTTCATTTGATGTTAATCCTTTTATGCACCTTGTTTTTCTTAGGACGGCGATAGCATTATGAGGTGATCCCTCGCTAAAATTTCAAGATCAATTGTGTTCTCCCCGAGTGAGCACCGTTGCGAAAGTTCGTCGTGTCAAGACACCACGTGATGATCGGGTGTGATAGACTCTACGTTCACATACAATGGGTGCAAGCCAGTGTTGCACGTGCAGAACACTCGGGTTAAACTTGACGAGCCTAGCATGTATAGACATGGCCTCGGAACACAAGAGACCGAAAGGTCGAACATGAGTCATATAGTAGATGTGATCAACATGATGATGTTCACCATTGAAACCACCTCAACTCACATGATGATCGGACTTGAGTTGGTGAATTTGGATGATGTATCACTCGAATGACCAGAGGGATGTCAATTTGAGTGGGTGTTCTTAAGTAATATGATTAATTGAACTCATTGTCATGAACATAATCAGTAGTGTCTTTGCAAATTATGTTGTAGATTACTAGATCACGTTGTAGCTCCCTTGAATTTATATGTTCCTAGAGAAATAGAGTTAAAAGATGATGGTAGCAATATTGCGGACTGGGTCTGTGATCTTAGGATTGTCCTCATTGCTGCACAGAAGGCTTATGTCCTTAATGCACCGCTCGGTGCGCCACCCCCTCTAGCACCGTCTATAGATGTTGTGAACATCTGACAGACACGTTCTGATGACTACTTGACAGTTTAGTACGTCATGCATTACGGGTTAGAATTGAGACTCCAAAACGTTTTTGAATGTCATGGAACATATGAGATGTTCTAAGAGCTGAAATTGGGATCTCAGGCTCATGCCCGTGTTGTGAGATATGATATCTCCAACAAGATTATTTGCCTGCAAGACGAAGGAGAATAGCTCAGTTGTTGAGCATGTGCTCAGATTGTCTGGGTGCTACAATCGCTTGAATCAAGTGGGAGTTGATCTTCCAAACAATATAGTGATTGATATAGTTCTCCGAGTCACTATCTCTAAGCTACTAGAACTTCGTGATGAACTATAATTATGCCAGGGATGGAAATAATGATCCCTGAGCTATTCGCGATGTTTGACACTGTGAAGGTAGATATCAAGAAGGAGCATCAAGTGTTGATGGTTAGTAAAACCACTAGTTTCAAAAAGGGAAAGGTTAAGGAGGAAAACTTCATGGATGGAAAGTCAGTTGCTGCTCCAGAGAAGCAACCCAAAGTTGAACCCAAACCCGAGAATAAGTGCTTCTATTATGAGGAGAGCGGCCGCTGAAGTGGAACAACCCTAGACACCTGGTAGTTCAAAAGGCTGGCAACGTCAACGGAAGTATATTTGATATACGAATTATTGATGTGTACCTTGCTAGTACTCCTAGTAGCACCTGGGTATTGGATATCGGTTCAATTGCTAAATGTTAGTAACTCAAAATAAAAGCTACGGAATAAACAGAGACTAGCTAAGGCTGAGGTGACGATGTGTGTTGGAAATGTTTCCAAGGTTGATGTTATCAACACCACACGCTCTCTCTACCTTCCGGATTAGTGACGAACCTAAATGTTATTTGGTGTTTGCGTTGAGCATGAACGTGATTGGATCATGTTTATTGCAATACGGTTATTCATTTAAGTCAGAGAATAATGGTTATTCTGCCTACATGAATAATACCTTCAATGGTCATGCACCCAATGAATGGTTTGTTGAATCTTGATCGTAGCAGTACACATGTTCATAACATAGACGCCAAAAGATACAAAGTTAATAATGATAGTACCACATACTTGTGGCACTGCCGCTAAATGTCATATTGGTGTAAAGCGCATGAAGAAACTCCATGCTGATGGATCTTTGGATTCATTCGATTTTGAATCGGTTGAGACATGCGGACCATGCCTCTTGGGCAAGATGACTAAAACCCCGTTTTCCGGCTTGATGGAACGGGCAAGTGACTTGTTGGAAATAATACATGTTGATGTATACGGTCCAATGAGTGTTGTAGCGTGCGGTGGATATCGTTATTGTCTTACCTTCACTGATGATTTGAGTAGATATAGTGTATATTTACTTAATGAAACACAAGTCTGAATTGTTTGAAAAGTTCAAGCGGACTTAGAGTGAAATTTGAGATCATCGTGACGAGAAGATAAAATGTCTATGATATGATCATGGAGGTGAATATCTGAGTTACGAGTTTGGTATACAACTTAAGACAAAGTGAAAACTTGTTTCACAACTCACGCCACCCGGAACACCATAGTGTGATGGTGGGTCCATACGTCGTAGTCGTGCTCTATTGGATATGGTGCGAATTATGATGTCTCTTATCGTTTTGTCACTATCGTTTGGGGGTTATGCATTAGAGACAACTACATTCACTTTAAATAGGGCACCATCTAAATCCATTGAGATGAGACCATATGGTTTGGCAGAAACATAAGTTGTCATTTCTTAGAGTTTGGGAATGTGACACTTATGTCTGATAAGCTCGAACCCAAAGCGGAAAATGCATCTTCATAGAATACCCTAAGAACAGTTGGGTATACCTTCTATCTTAGATTCGAGTACAAAGTGTTTGTTGCTAAAATTGGGTCCTTTCTCAAGAAAGAGTTTCTCTCGAAGGAATTGAGTGGGAGGAAGATAGAACTTGATGAGGTTGTTGAAACCTTTGTTTCAACCAGAAAGTAGCACAACACAGAAAGATGTTTCTATGGAGCCTACGTTGGTTGAAGAGGAAGTTGATGATCATGATCATGAAACTTCGGATCGAGTTACTGTCGAACCTCGTAGGTCGACAAGGACGTGTACTACTCCTGAGTGGTATGACAACCCTGTCTTAGAGGGCATGTTGTTGGACAATGATGAACCTATGAGCTATGGAGAAGCGATGATGGGCCCGGATTCCACAAATGGTTAGAGGCCATGAAATCCGAGAAAGGATCCATGTATGGAAACCAAGTATAGACTTTGGTAGACTTGCTCATTGGACGGTAGGTCGTTGAGTACAAATGGACCTTTAAGATGAAGACAGATGCTGATGGTGAATGTGACCATTTATAAAGCTCGACTTGTCACAAAGAAGTTTCCGCCAAGTTCAAGGAGTTGACTACGATGAGACTTTCTCACTCGTAACGATGCTAAAGTTTGTTGGAATTATGTTAGCAGTTGCTGCGTTTTTCAATTATGAAATCTGGCAGATGGATGTCAAAACATTGTTTCCTTCCTTGAGGAAAAGTTGTATGAGATATAACCAGAAGGTTTTGTCAGTCCTAAGGATGCTAAAAGGTGCGCAAGCTTCAGTGATCCTTCTATGGAGTGAAGCAAGCATCTCGGAGTTGGAATATACGCTTTGATGAGGTGATCAAAGTTTTTGAGTCTATACAAAGTTTATGAGAAACTTGTATTTACAATAAAGTGAGTGGGAGCACTATAGAGTTTCTGATAAGCATATGTGGATGACATATTGTTGATCGGAAATGATGTAGAATTTCTAGAAATCATAAAGGGTTGTTTGAAAAGAGTTTTTCAAAGGAAGATTTGGATAAAGCTACCTAATTGTTGGGCATCAAGATCTATAGAGATAGATCAAGATGATTGATGAGACTTTCAATGAGTACATACCTAGACAAGATTTTGAAAGAGTTCAAAATGGATCAGTCAAAGAAATAGTTCTTGCCTGATTTGTGAGGTGTGGAGTTGAGTGAGACTCAAAGCTCGACCACGGCAGAAAAAAGAGAAAGGACAAAGGTCGTCCCCTATGCCTTATCCATAGGCTTTGTATAGTATGCCATGCTGTGTACCGCACATGTGTGTGCCATGCCATGAGTCTGTCAAGGGGTACAAGAGTGATCCAGGATTGGATCACTGGACAGCGGTCAAGATTATCCTTAGTAACTAGAGGACTAAAGAAATATTTCGCAATTATGGAGGTGATAAAGAGTTCGTCGTAAAGGGTTATGTCGATGCAAGCTTTAAAACCAATCCGGATGACTCTTAGTGGCAATCCGAATAAGTATAGTGAAGCAGCCATTTGGAATAGTTCCAAGTACAGTGTGGTAGTAGTGTTTGCAGTATGACATAGAGATTTGCAAAGTACACACGGATCTGAATGTCGCAAACCCGTTGACTAAAAGACCTCTCTCACATGAAAAGCATGGTCGAATCCCGGAACTCATTGGGTGTTAGATTCATAACAATGTAAAGCACATGGTGATGTGAGCTAGATTATTGACTCTAGTGCAAGTGGGAGACTGTTGGAAATATGCCCTAGAGGCAATAATAAATTGGTTATTATCATATTTCCTTATTCATGATAATTGTTTATTATCCATGCTATAATTGTATTGATCGGAAACTCAGATACATGTGTGGATACATAGACAACACCATGTCCCTAGTATATCTCTAATAGACTAGCTTGTTGATCAAAGATGGTCAAGGTTTCCTAGCCATGGACATGAGATTTCATTTGATAACGGGATCACATCATTAGGAGAATGATGTGATGGACAAGACCCAAACTGTAAACTTAGCATATGATCGTGTCAGTTTATTGCTACAGTTTTCTGCATGTCAAGTATCTGTTCCTATGACCATGAGATCATGCAACTCACTGACACCGGAGAAGTACCTTGTGTGTATCAAACGTCGCAACATAACTAGGTGACTATAAAGGTGCTCTATAGGTATCTCCGAGGGTGTCTGTTGAGTTGGCATGGATCAAGATTGGGATTTGTTTCTCCGTGTGACGGAGAGGTATCTCAGGGCCCACTCGGTAATACAACATCACAGTAAGCCTTGCAAGCAATGTGACTAAAGTGTTAGCCATGGGATCTTGTATTACGAAACGAGTAAAGAGACTTGCCGGTAACGAGATTGAACTAGGTATAGAGATACCGATGATCGAATCTCGGGTAAGTAACATACCGAAGAACAAAGGGAACAGCATACGGGATTAACTGGATCCTTGACATAGAGGTTCAACCGATAAAGATCTTCGTAGAATATGTAGGAACCAATATGGGCATCCAGGTCCCGCTATTGGTTATTGACTATGGAGGTGTCTTAGTCATGTCCACATAGTTCTCGAACCCCAGGGTCTGCACACTTAAGGTTCGATGACATTTCGGTATAGTTGAGTTATGTATGTTGGTGACCGAAGGTTGTTCGGAGTCCCAGATGAGATCCCGGATATGACAAGGAACTCTGGAATGGTCCGGAGGTGAAGATCGATATATAGGACGAATGGAATCGGAGTCCGTAAGCGTTCCGGGAGTATAGGGTTGTGACCAGGAGTACCGAAAGGGGTTTCGGGGGGGCCGACAAATGTTGGGGGGCCTCATGGGCCAAGGGGAAGGGGCAAACCAGCCCACTAAGAGGCTGTGCGCCCCCCTCACCCTTTCCCACGTAACCAGGAGAGGTGGGCGCCTCATCTAGGGTTCCCTCCACCTGGCTTGGGGGCCAAGTCACCCTAGGGTTTCCCTAGGGGGCGCCCCCATCTGCCCTGGCTGCCGCCCCCTAGATTGGATCTAGGGGGCGCCACCCCTCCTCCCTTCCCCCTATATATAGATGAGGAGAGAGAGGGCAGTCGCACCTAAGGATTGCCACGTGCTGCCCTCTCTCTTCCTCTAGATCTGTTCTCCACTAGATCGTCTCGGTTGTGCTTGGTGAAGCCCTGCCGAGACAGCTCCACCACCACCGCCACCATGCCGTTGTGCTGGCGGAGAACTCATCTACCTCTCCGCTCCCTCTTGTTGGATCAAAAAGGCGAAGATCGTCATCGAGCTGTACGTGTGTTGAACGCGGAGGTGCCATCCGTTCGGCGCTAGATCGGAAGGACCGTGATCAAGATCGCGAGACGGATCGTGATGGGATCGTGGGAGGGATCATGATTAGATTGCGAGATAGATTATGATGGGATTGCAGGACGCTCGGCGATTTGGATCGTGAAGTCGTTCGACTACATCAACCGCATTTCTTAACGCTTCCCGCTTAGCGATCTACAAGGGTATGTAAATCCACTCTCCCTCTCGTAGATGCTCATCACCATGGATAGATTTTTCATGTGCGTAGAAAATTTTTTGTTTCTCATGCAATGTTCCCCAACATCTTTCTCCGTGCTTGGTCCCATAATTATAGTCGGACATGAAACCGGACGTAAATAGGTGGACGTGAATCTGTTTTGAGCTAGAGTAAGTCTTATCATTCTTACACACACCACATGGACAACACATAAAACCATCCCACTTTTTTGCCTCAGTCGCAAGCAAGAAACTATGCAAGCCATTAATGAACTAGGGAGAGCGTTGGTCATCGTACATCCATTGTCGGTTCATCTTCATTGCACAACACCGAAAAGACCAAATTAATACATGTTCATACATAAAGTTCATACACATTTATTCTCATAAAATAACATACAACTATCTAGCTAAAACATTTTAAATGCAACAACAAATGCGATCAGAATCGTAACTAAGGTAAAAATTGATCCAACGGCATAGTGATACCAAGCCTCTTTATTAATGGCACATTTCTAATCTTTCTAAACTTCAAGCACATTGCATCCATCTTGATCTTGTGATCATCGACGACATCGGCAACGTACAACTCCAATTTCATCTTCTCTTCTTCAACACTTTTCAATTTTCCTTTCAAATCCTCGTTTTCTTTTTTAACTAAATTTAACTTCTCGAAAATAGGGTCGGTTGGCATTTCCGTTTCAACTACCTCCTAGATAAAAAATATCTATGTCAACTTGATGGGTATAATTGTCATTAACACGAAATGCAACAAATAGTTATAAAAGAGAATATACCACATCCGAATCGTAAACCGGACGAGGGCCGACGGGCACGGATATCATAACCATGACACTATATATAACAACAATCATACAAGTAAGAAAATTATGCAAGTAACTATCTAAATCATACAAATACGATTTTTTTTATATAAAAAGAATAAGAACAAAAGAAGAGGCTCACCAAGGTGGTGCCGGCGATGGGACGGTGTGGGCGATCGACGGTGGTTAGGACGGGGACGGGAAGGCACACTAAGTAAACCACACCTACACATATACAAACTGGACGAAGGGTTTATATAGGGAAAACTTTAGTCCCGGATGGTTATACAAACCGGAACTAAAGGTCCATCTATAGTCCCGGTTTGTATCACAAACCGGAAGTAAAAGGACTCGTGTGGCCACCACCCCTTTAGTCCCGATTTGTGATACAAACCGGGACTATAGTCCTCGAATGAACCGGGACTAACGGGGCCTGTACACCCCGACCGCTCATAGTCGTTGGAACCGGGACTAATGGCCACATTAGTCCCGATCTAAAGCCAAATCGGGACTAAAGGTTGAAACGGACAGCCTGTTTTCTACTGGTGAATATATGTCCCATATACGTGATAACTTAAGTACAAACACTATTGCAACATTGACCGATGAAAAAGAGTTGTTGAAAAACATACACCTGGTAATTTAAGCGAAAATAGAATGGTAATATACAAACCGCATATCTGATAACTTACGTACAAACACCACGATAATTTTGACCAAGAAAGAAAAATTGATGAAAAATATATCTCCAATAACTTATGTGAAAATAGCATGGCAATATACGAACCGCATACCAGTTACGTACAAACACCAAGATAACTTTCAGCAAGTAGGAAAGAAAGTTATTGAAAAACATACCCCTCGGTAACTTATGTAAAAGTAGCACGGTAATATACAAACCTCATATCCAATAACTTGCGTACAAATACCATGGTACTTTTGACCAAAGAGAAAAATTGTTGAAGAACATACCACCGGTAACTTATGTGAAAATAGCACGGTAATATATGAACCGCATACCTGATAACTTACGTACACATACCAAGTAAATTTGACCAAGGGGAAAAAGGTTATTGAAAAACATGTCACAGGTAACCTATGTAAATAGTAGGATAATACATAAACTCCATATATACCTGATAACTTAAGTACAAACACCACGATAACATTTTACCGGGAGGGGGGGGGGGGTTCACAAACATACCCTGGTAATTTACATGCAAACACCATGGCAATTTGCATCTGAAAAGGAGGGAAGGGGACGTCCAGGTTTATGATCTGTGTCAACCGGTGTGGAACATGCAGAAAAATTGCTGAAACTAGGGCGCATAGTCCTAAAACCTAGACAAATGAGATTGTCAGCTTGTATTTCGGGTACCGATCACTGTCTTTTCTTGTCAATCTCCTCTCAAGAAAATACAACTAGTATGTAAGTCACGTGTAATCAATAAAGCGGGCTAGCCTAACTAGATGTTGTTGACGGTACGGGTTTTTTGGCCAAGACTAAAACCCTAGCCGCCGCCGTCAAGGGAGTCGACCATCCGGCGCCGTTTTTCGGCGGCGACCTCTTGGTCATCGGTCGTGAGGGGGGTTGTCGGATCCCGTGCGTGCGGATCTTCTTTGCTTTAGGTTTAGACCCTAGTAGCTTAGGTTTTTGGATCGTGTGATGTCTTGGCTTCGGTGGCAGCGACGGCGATGCTGAATAAAGAAGCTCCGGATTCTTCACCGACGAGGAGATCGTCTCTATTGTCGGTGATGGATTTGGGAATCAGTCTGTTCAAGCGAGGATATCGTGACGGCGACGGCATCCTTGTGGTGGACTTGTGTCCTCGGGCTCCGCCGTTGCAACGGCGTCTGCTCCAGAGTCAGCGCGGAGCTTGGAAGGTAGTCCAGGAGTGGATGCAGATTGTGGTCTGCATCGACAACATCTGGAAGACGAAACATGTGATGGGTTCGTGGTTGATGGATGACAGGTATGGTTTCCTCCTTCGATGTCTTAGTCATGGTGTGGTGTCAGATCTGGAGTTCGATGGCATGTCCGGGGTGTTGCCTCGGTCTGATTTGTTCAACGACAATGGCTTCATCTTTGGTGAGCCACCTTGAAGGTCCGCAAAGCTGCACATCAACGATGGAGCCGCGTCGAGCTCGGGTAAGGAGGTGATACGTCATTATTTTCTTTGATGGCTAATATGGTGGTGCCAGAGGCAGGTGACGGACGTTGGTGTCAAGCTTAGCGATGTTTTGCTATCTTTTAAGTTTTGTCATGTCGGTTTTTACGTAACTTGTAATTTAATCTTTATGATATAAATGAGACACGTATTATCACGCAAAAGAAAAAAATAACTGGATGTTGTTGTTAAATTTAGTACGGGAGGGTGTGGGCTTGATCCCCTCCCATGCCATTTTTTCTGGCTATTTTTAAACTACAGATAGTGCGTGTGCAGAAGCCTGAAAAACTGGAGGAGCCAGCAATCTCGTGTGCGGGGGGAATCGGACGGACCCCAAAAATAGAGAGAAAATGGGATCAAAAGAGAGGGTCCGTTCGGGAGGAAGTGGGATTGAAGGGAGGGAGGTTGTTCGGTAGTCGGTACTTTTGAAACTAGTTGATACCCCGCACGTTGTTGTGGGAATGTCTACAACATATTTTAGTGTGATTCGTTATATAAAACATTAATATTTGAAGCAGTAATATAAAAATTAAAACAAAAAATATATAATTTATTGTGTTTAACTATATACTTGTATTTTTTATTAAATATGAATAGCTAATAGAATGAAAATTCTTATGTATGTTTGCATGTTAATATGAGTCTTTTTTCATGCATGTTTAATGATTAAGTGGAATGCTTGCATGTTAAGAGATATATGATAGTGAAGGTGGGCCTTTTCTCATGCATGTTGTGGGATGATGTGGCATGTTTGCATGTTGAGAGAAATAGTTAGTGAGGGCTAGCTATTTAGATATAGAAGATGCCAAACGGTTGAGAGTTATCACGGTCCTTTAATACTTCCTTCGTTCCAAAATAATTCTCTCAACTTTATACTAGTTTTAGTATAAAGTTATGTTCGACTTATATTGTAGCACGGTGACTCTCAAATGCATTCTTTCATAATTTTATAATAGAAGGTTGAATCCTCGCGCTATGCAAGAGAGTAAATTAAAGCAACACTTATCCTAAATTAATACACCACTTATCCTAAATTAGTGCAATACTTATCCATGTCTTAACCACACATTAAAGACTACATCAAGCTCAGCGTACAATGGCCTATAAATAGCGACCTATATGCATCATGTGTAATTGTCCAAACAGAAACATAATACAGTATAGGGCAACTGTGCACGTCTTAGTGATTAGTATGGAGGCCAAGCTTGCAGTCATCCTTGCGGCTTGCTTGTTGATTTTCTTTAGCAATGGAGGTACGGATGTATATAGTATTGTTTTTGCACACAAATACCACCAACACATCGCTGATTTGCGTTGA
Source organism: Hordeum marinum (assembly GCA_022496015.1). NCBI lineage: Eukaryota > Viridiplantae > Streptophyta > Magnoliopsida > Poales > Poaceae > Hordeum > Hordeum marinum. The sequence goes on from CM039672.1 coordinate 385,928,303, forward strand.
AAATATTAACATCCCATCGCATCGCATAAGTACGAGCGTACACCTGGAAGGCTGGAACTAACAATCAAACAATGCAGGAGATGCACAGTGCACAGTGAAAGACCTCGTCGTCACCCAGACCACCGCGGCGAGGCAGCCCGGAGGGACGTACCCGAAGCACCTGGTGACAGTGAAGAACACTTGCGTCTGCATGCAACTCAACGTGAAGATGGCCTGCGCGGGGTTCGAATCGTCTATAAACGTCGTCCCGGCTGGCACGATCACGCCGGACGGCGACAATAAGGCACTATGCACCCTCAACGGCGGTCGTCCGGTGTATGGAAACGACACGGTCACGTTCAGCTACACGTGGGGCACAAACATCAGCTTCCAGCCCGTCACGTCGTACATTGAATGTTCTGTACCACAATAAAGTTCAGGACTCTAAAAACCTCGAAAAAGTATACAACTGGTAGTGAAAAGAACGAAGCGGAGGAAATAAAATGAGCACTTGCTTACCCTTACCAACTGAAGCAAAGGCGCGCCTTGCTGCGCTGTTCTTTTATTTCCATGCAACATTGTGTTTTGTTAGTTTTATTCGGTCTCACTCCACTATGATTCCCAATGTTTTTTGGCCATCTAGCTAACATTCTTGTTTTTTCAAAAGAAAAAAATGCTAGTGTTCTAGCCAGTGACAAGAATCGGAAAGTTGAACTTCCTGTGCAAAGTAGTTCTGAATCTCTATATAGCTAATTTAGGTGTTTTTATTTATTTATCAATAATCAAAGATATATATGTTTTGGTACATATTTTTAAGACGTCATCTATTTTGAGTGTACATAAATACATATAATTAGCAAGAATGAATTAATTATATGTACACGCTGAAAATCCATTTTAACAAGTTCCGGCACTAAGTCTCGGAACAGACGAACACCTCCAACATTTGAAGACAACACGCGAATTTAACATTCTTGTAGTATGGCGATAACACATGGAGGCACCGAGCCGTCCAGAGAAACCTCAAATACCACAGGTACCTTGATGTACCAGGTGATGCAGCTAAATCCGACAGATCTCGGGTAGGTGATCCGATATGGTGATCTTGGCTAAATAGTAACATGACGAAGAAGAGACACGATATTTATCAAAGTTTGGACCCTCTTGAAGAGGTAAAATTCTAGTCTTACTTGTATTGTATTGTACTAGCAAACATGTCCATACGTTGCAACGGAATACAAAAACATCATGCGACTCTAAACATGACCAAGAAAAAAACACCACATGCCTCTAAAAATAACTCAAGGCCCTCTCTCTCATGCACACTTCCTCTATTTCATCAGATCACTCACCCATGTCCTCGCTTTATATAAGAGCTAAAACGATAATCAAATACCTATTCTCAATATCATAATATGCAGAAGTTGAAAGGCTTACGAAAACAAATAAATAATTGGCTGGTTGCAAATCATAATGAACTAAAAACAACAAATAAAGTATGAATAATCATGTTTATCAATAAGAATAATTAGGTAAACAAATGGTGCTAGGATCTAACAAAATGTTTAAAAATAAGCTTTAAGTTATTCTGGAAACTCAAAAAGGAAATGTATGAAACACACGTGCTTTGGTACATTGATTTGCTACAAAATTTTGTGGTCCAACCACTATCTAAGAGGCACATGATTAAGGAATTTCTAGCATAACACACCAAGATAAAATGTATCTTTAGTGACACACGATTAGGCGAAATAATAATTATAGAATTCTTTATTGCATGTGCCAATGAGCCGGCTCCCGCAAAAAAAAATGCTCAATCCCTCTAGGGCGGAGGGCCGGGTCCCTCGCCTATCTTCGAGACGTTCAATCAATGAGCCAAAAAAAAACGAAGCCGAATGAAAGACACTCTTTTTTCTCTCTCATTGTTTATATACAAATGGACGAACAAAAGGACCCAGAGCTTCTCATTAATTATAAGCGGTGGTTACAAAGCTCGAGACAGGACTTGACAAGAAAGAAAAATACAAAGAAATCCCTGACTTCAGCAGAAAGGACCCTAAAATGAGATGCAAGATTACAATTGGGTCCAACAACAACCTTTGTGCAGCCACGAGATTGACACCGCCGGGGACGAACCACTTGGGATGACCGGCCCGCCACCGCTCCGCCGCTCGCTCCTGAAGAAACCAGCAGCCAGAACGAAGGACGCTACACACAGATTGCACACCTGCCTCCCCTTCACTCCTTCAGGCACAAGGCCTGGAGGAATAACACGGAGCCAGCACCAAACTGAAGTTGCCAATGCTCCAGCAGGCCGCTTTTCGGCCAGAAAATACTCCGTCGTCGCATGGGAGACCAGCAGCCGATCCAGGTGCCGAATCTTGATCTCCATAGCCGGAGTGATTAAGCTCAATCCCAATTTCTGGGATCCCGAACTCCACCTGCCCACTTCTGTAAGCCGACCACCACGGTGGCCATGAGAGATGAAGACGAGTGGAAGTCCCTCCACTGAGACAAGGAACAAAGCAAGCTTATTTGGGGGGATGACGGTGATGACGCCTCTCGCCGCATCTGGCTCCGACCGACAGAGCACCACGGCTGAGAGGAGAGCCACCATCAAGATCCAGTCGCTGCTTGCGAGCGACAGACCCCAAGTCCCCAACGGCATCACGCCAGTCGCCCTAGCGGCAAATCCAGACCACAGCCTCTTCTTCCTACTACTACTACTAGAGGAGAAGCCAGGATCGAACCCTGGTCTCCCCCATTGCACGGGCGACGCCCTCTGTTATTCATCAAATAAAAGGGCGAAGTCTTACATGAACCAAACATAACCGGCGGCCACTTAATAAAACTGAATCGTTTTTTTTTTTGCCACTTTAATGGGTGGCATTGATGGATAATTCTTGTCAATTTGAAAGGTATTTTTAATGACGGACAGTCAGAAGCAATAGTCTTTTTATTAGTATTAGCACATATGCCCGTACGTTGTAACGGGGACGATAATTAACATGTCCATTAAAATATCCATCAACATAGCCCAAAAACATCAGAATGGTGCCATACGTCCACGGCAGAGAGATGCATACGGAGGTCTAGTAGAAAGTAATATAAATTGTATATTAAGAAACATGCTACACATATAATACTTTTGATATGGGTTTCGTAGGTGATTCCGATTCTCAAGAGCCTAAATTCAAATATTTTGTACCAATGCATTATTTATAAGTTTAAGCAATGTTTGAAATTTGCATCGAGTCATGAAAAAATCGGGATAAAAGGGTCTTGTTTATTGGGTTTTGGGCTATCTCTGCAAATGCTTGAAGAGTAATATAAAAAAATTGTTTACGTCTGCAAAACAATCCTAGTTTGTTACATGCAACTCGACGCTTGCGTAGTGCCTCTCACCTTCCTAGTTGCGTTTTTTGTTGCACATCATGGTCACATGTTGTGCAGCAACGTTTATATATGTGTCCCTCCCACGTTCCTCAGTGTTAATTTCTTTTCATTATTTGGTGTATGCCACACCCTTGATATTACTACCAATTCATTTGTGTTATTCTATCCTATTTTTTGAATCTCCCATTCTTTTTTATGCACATTGATCACATCTTTTATTCTTTCATTTCATTGTTATATGTGCTTATTGAAACCGATCATTCATACTTAATTTAGCGCCATAACATCCCATGAAATATAAACCACATGTAAGCCCACCTTTGTTTCCTTATTCTATGTGCATACATAAACTTGTTGAATTTATGCAAAAAAAGAGGTGGGACTATTTTGTTGGGTAGTGAACCTAAAGTTCTAGCACCAGCTTAACCCATCTCCATTGGTTGTCACCTTATAAACGGCGGTGGAAGACTTGGGGTTCAAGACCACATGAGTAAATTGAAAAAAAATTCTACGACAGAATTCTTTATCGCACAATAACTTTGGGCCGGCCCCTATAGGAAAATACTCGATCACACTGGGGCGGAGGGTCGGGCCCATTGCCCATGTGCGAGCCATGTGCCCCATGAGCCACAAAATTTGAAGTCGAATGACGAACGATTTTTTTCTGAGTAAGAAACGCATGTGCCTTTAATAGAAAAAGGAAAGTACTATTAAGGGTGCAACATAAAAAAAACTTGACATACAATATAACATCATATTTAAAAAATATAAAATTTTCTGAGCGATTTTGATGTGAACATGCTAAATTTGAAGTTGGGGCCTGAAAGATATAAATATTTTAAAGAATTACTTGAATCCGTTAAAAGTTAAGAAAACAGGAACTGGACCGAAATTATACTGTGCAGCTCATCTGTTCTGCGGCACGTTGACAAGGCAACTCTATACTATACAAATTAAAATTGATGGAAAAAAGGATGGGATAATGGTAAAATTGATGGAAAAAAGGATGGGATAATGGGGAGAACCTGAGATCAAACCAAGGTCTCACCGATGGGAGGAAGGCGTTGCAACCAATAGGCTACGCAGTGTGCACATGTTTTTCAGGGTGGTATTGGTGGGTAAATTTTGCCAACTTCAAGGGCAAACATGTGACGGACGACCAGAAACACTATTTACTTTATTAATAGGTAAAGATTAGTAGGGAAAAAACTCCAAAACAAACCTTAAAGTTGTAGACGAAAGTTAAATCAAACCTTGAACTACGAATCTCGGGAATTAGCACTCTGAACTTGTAATCCCGGTCTATTTTAGACCTTAGATATGTTTGGCACACAGGAAATACTACAATCCCAACCGGGATAACCTAGTACTCTCACGGACACAATTTGGACCGGCCCACTATACCGCAACAAAAATTTGCGAAGTTTAAAAAATGTCCGCGCATTTCTAAAATTGTTCAGAAGTGAAAAAATAACTCTGTTCTATTTTTTGCACAAATTAAATTTCGTAAATTATATTTTCTAACATTGACCAGAATTTAAAAAATGACCCTGATTTCTATTTTTTTCCTAAAATTATTTTTTAATAATATTATTTCAATTTCGTAAATTATTGTTGTTTTGGAAAACACTAAAGTGTCAAACTTCGGAAACATTTTTTCGTACCAAACAAATATTGAGAACGTATTCTTTTGGAAATGTCCGCACCTTTTATAAATTGTGAGCACTTTTTGAAAATTCTGAGTACTTTACAAAAACAACTGTTTATTTAGAAAAACAATCTATTTTGAAAAAGCAAACACTTTTTTAAACATATATTTTTAAACAGAAAAATAATTTAAAATGCGAACACTTTTTGAAAATTGTTAAAACGAGAACAAAATTAGAAACCTGAACAAATGTGTAGAAATATGTTTGTGATATCTAAAAAGTATCACGAGTTTAGAAAAATGTATGTGGCATTTCATTTTTTTACGTAAAATGTATATAATATTCATGTGATTCAAACAAATGCTTTGTCTCCTTAATAAAAAAAGTTTATGTGATGTAAAAAATGTGTCATACCCTTAAAATAATATATGTGACATTTGTTTGAAAACAATGCATACAATTTTAAAAATGTGTAACAACGTAAAAAATATTCATGTAGTTTTCTAGAGAAAAACATTGACGTTAAGAATGTAAAACATGTATTTAAAAAATATTACCGTGTGAAATTAACAATATGACGAAGGAAAATGATATGAAGAAACAAAAGAAACCAAAAGTATAATGAAGAAAAAAAACAGATAAAACCAGTGGAAAGACAAAGTATAAGGAAGGAAAAAACCAAAGAAAACCATACCAATGCGAGAGACTGCGCTAATGGGCTGGCCCAATTCAGCGAATACCGGTTAAATCCTCTCAAGGTTCAAAATAGACCGGGATCACAGAGTTTGGTGTGCTGATTTTAGGGATTGGAAGTTCAGGGTTTGATTTAGCTTTTGTCTACAAATTCAAGGTTTGTTTTGGACTTTTTCCATTATAAGGTATAGATTGTTGTATTGTATTGAGTGTGGATGGGGTATGAAGTACATGTTGATCTACCTAGAGATCGTATGTGTGAATGAATCTCTCAATATGAGATGATCGATCGTCTGGCCTAACCTCGACTTATATAAGAGTACCGAAGGCCTAGGATAACAGGAGTCCTAGTTGGCTATGTCGGTGGAGGGGAGTACTTATCTTGTATACCAAATATTGTGGAATCTCTCATTGTATGTGTCCTCGGCTGCCCGAGGTGGCCCGCTAATGAGCCATCATGGGGGTCCTCGGCCCAACCCCCTGGATGGAAGACGACATGGTGACTACCCCTAGTCTAGGACTCCGCCACTAGGCATGTATTTTTTAACAAATGCATATTTCTATCCACTTCAAAGATACAACACTCGATAGTGTGAAACACGCATCACTTGAAGTTCTAGACATAACAGAGTACCCTCTGATCTTTTTTTTGAGGAATCACTGGGGGGGAGTTCTCCCACCTGAATATATTGCTCAAAAGCAGCAAAAGTCGTGAGTCACCCCTTAGAATTTTGTTGATCCAGTTTATAAGGAAGACCGGATCAAAAACCTTAACAAGTTGACCTGTTTATGAGGAAAACCGCCCCGAAAACCATACAAGCAACAAAGTTAAAGAAGAGAAGAGATGGACGCCCAACAGAAGGCACGACCTAGCTAGCGGACAGAAGAACCATCAACAGGACACACACAAGTAAATGAGGGGTGCAGTTAAGGGAACACAATAGCAAGACTCTACAACTAGCCTAACGCACCGTACCGACGTGTGCATCGAACCCCATGGCACAACGGAGGAGCATCCACAACCAACGAGTGCCAAAGCTTAACACGAACCTTGATTGGGAGCTCCGCCATGGGAGGTTGAGTTGATTAACAGGTTGGGGAGGCATCATTGTGCCATCATTGAGGAAAGGTGAACCGAGGCGACACCAGGAGCCCAAAGCTCGCTGCAACACAATGGCAACCAGGGAAGGGTGCTTAGCTTGCATAGCAACATGACATAGACCACACGAAGGATGGACGTAGAGAAACACAGGAGGAAGAGCACCCCACCGTCGGTCCCAAGCTGGGCTCACCACCACCACCACCAAACACACGACCCTCAATGAGCAGAAGTCGTCATTTGGGTCTCCAAGATGACGCCTCCAAGGAGGTAGTCTTGTGGAGGACACAACACCATCATCTGATCCGGCAAGCCCGATCTTAGGTTTTCACTCGGAGACCACAAAACAAAGCACACTAGGTGCTGGAGCTCCACAACGATACCTCCAGCGAGGGAAACAATGTTCATAGACACTGTTGTTGCCGGCATCGACATAGTCGATGCAGGGTTTGAGCATATCCCTACAGGAGGACAATAACCACCACCACCATTGAACCCTTCCAAAGATGAAGAAGCACAATGAGCCACCACATGCAACCGCATGGACGACCAAACACAGGGCCACCGGACGCAGCGTGAGCCTTCGTGCCCTGCCGAGCACCATGCCGGCAGGGAGCGGAGGAGCACTGCCCAAGGCCAGGAACCACCATGGTTCTGGGATGCAGCCATACATCACGAGCGCCGACTGATACGTCTCCAATGTATCGATAATTTATGAAGTATTCATGCCATATTCACCTATCTTTACAATACTTTTATATGGTTTTGAGGCACTTTATATGATTTATTTAGAACTAACCCGGACTGACGTTGTTTTCAACAGAACTACCATGGTGTTGTTTTTTGTGCAGAAAATGAAAGTTGTCGGAATCACCCAAAACTTTTTGACAATTTTTTGGAACAAAAGAGGCACTAAACACTTCGTGGGAGGGCCAGACGAGCCACGAGGTGGGCATCACCCACCAGGGCGCGCCAGACCCCCCTGGCGTGCCCTGGTGTCTTGTGACCACCTTGTGTCCGACCTTCACGTGAAACCAACGCCAAAAATTCCTATAAATATAGAAACCATCAGAAATAACCCTAGAATCCTCGTTCCGCCGCCGCAACTCTTTGTTCCAGTACCCTGCCGAAGAGGGTACATCATCTCTGGTGGCCATCTTCATCATCTCGGCGGAGGCCATGATGAGGAGGGAGTAGTCCACCCTCAGGGCTGACGGTTTTTACTAGTAGCTATGTGTTCAATCTCTCTCTCTCTCTCTCTCTCTCGTGTTCTTGAGATGGAACGATCTTGATGTATCACGGGCTTTGTTAATATAGTTTGATCACATGATGTTTTCCCCTCTCTATCCTGTTGTGATGAGTTGAGTTTTCCCTTTAAGATTTTGTTATGTTGGATTGAATACTTTTATGGATTTGAGAGCACTTGATGTATGTATTGCATGGGGATACTCGTAGTGATATTGGGGTATTCAAGTGATTCACTTCATATATGTTATGGCGTCAACTTGGGAATCTATCCATAGGGGTTGATTGCACGTTTTCATACCATGTTCTTCGATAGAAATCTTGGGGCACTCTTTGAGGTTCTTTGGGTTGGATTGAGTATTATGAATCTGAAATTGTTTGATGTGTATCGTTTAATTAACTCATGGATACTTGTGGTGATATTGGAGTATTTAGTTGATATTAGAGTTGGTTGATGCGTATCATATGGTGTTATTCTAGTACAAACTCTTAGATAGATCGATCAGAAATGATAACTTGGTTATTTTAGTATGAACTCTTGGATAGATCGATCGGAAAGGATAACTTTAAGATGGTTTCGTACTCTACAAACAATTTCTTCTTATGTTCTCCGCTAGATAAGAACTTTGAAGTGATTCTTCGTTGCACGTTGAGGGATGGCAATGTGATCCAATTATATTAGAATTGTTGAGAGATTGCACTAGCGAAAGTACGGACCATAGGCCTTGTTTTCAAGCATTGCAATACCGTTTGTGCTCACTTTTGTTACTTGCTACCTTACTGTTTTATATTTTCAAAATACAAAAATCAATATCTACTATCATTACTATACTTGTATCACCATCTTTTCGCCGAACTAGTGCACCTATACAATTTACCATTGTATTGGGTGTGTTGAGGACACAAGAGATTTCTTGTATTTTATTGCAGGGTTGTTTAAGGATTGATAAACCTTAGGTCATCCACTTGAGGAAAAATTTCTACTGTTCTACAAAACTCTGCGATTGGAGGCCCAACATAGTCTACAAGAATAAAGTTGAGTAGTAGACATCACCGACACACACCAAGCACCACTGCACACCAGCCAGAGAAAAGATCCCAGGCTCATGCCATGTCGACGGGGAGATCAGAGGCCAACTGCAGCAGAACCATCACCACCTACCGCCACCTCCACTAGCACCACCACTAACACCAGCCTCGCCCCAAGAAGGACCTCCATGAGCAGCAAGGGCTGCATTGCGCCAGCAAGCCACAGACTAGGCCATCCGTTTGGATTTTCGGGAGAGAAGGGAAAACGGCATTGTTAGGCAGCCCCGACACCAATGACAGCAGACCTCTGGCCAGCAACGACGGGCGAGAGGGGACGAGGTGCAGGGGGGTCCAGGCATCTCCCATATGAACGCCACGTCAATTTTGCCCCGCCGGCCCGATCCACACCCTAGAGGCACGAACTAAAGCAGGAGTCCATATCCGTGGCACCCGCACCGAAAGAATACCCAGCCGCCGCCGCACCAGAGCGTTTCCCCGACGGTGAAGCCCGCTGCGCACTCGGATCCAGGTGCGGCAGCCAGATCCGCCGCCACCAAGGGGAGTGCATGCAGGCATCGCTTGCTAGCACGGGCGAGCAGGCCAGCGCTACTGAGGCGCCTCTCTACAGCCCGGGCGCATGGCGCACCCCCTCAGCACCGAGCTCGACGACAGTCGTCACCGTGACAACCACAACGAGCCAGGAACTACGTGTCCATCGCGAGATTTCCCCGAGCCTCCTTCAGTGACAAGGCCACTGCCACCGCGGCGAGGCCAGCGGCAGAGGTGGAGGAGAGGAGGTGCAAGGTGGAGCCTGCCTGCGACGCGCGTGGAGTCCCCCGAGTCGCCCGAGCGGGGGGACGCGGGGTCCGTCTTCGTGTGTCATCACAAAAAATAAAAATGAATCCGTTGGTAAATAGATGGATAGAAAACAGTTTCCGAGCAGCTCCACTCGGATGTTCCATGTCCTCTCGCAAAGAACTCTAACGAGTGATCACAATCACGGATAGATTTATAGTGCGCGATTTTATTTTCCTACACTATAACATTATTGTTTTCTCCGTCACATATACATATACTATATACTAAAGCGGGAAGCTTTCCTTTTTTCTCCTTTTTTTTGATTTTTTTTCAATCTTCTAATGTTCATTACTAGAGCAGGAAGCTTTTTTCTTCTTTTTATTTTTTGTCAATTTTCTACTGTTCATTTATGTGTTCACCGTGTGAATAGTAAACGTAAATATTAATCATTCAATCTTTTACTGTTTATTTATGTGCCCAACAGTGAATAGTATCACGTGTAAACAATACCCGTGTAAACAGTACCCCGGTTATGAACCGTATTTCCGAAGAAAAAAACACTTTTTACATACAGAAAACAACATAGATTTTCAGATTTTCAAAAGGTCCATGAGTGAATAGTATCACATGTAAACAGTACCCCGGTTATGAACCGCATTTCAGAAGAAAAAAACACTTTTTTTACATACAAAAAACAACATAGGGTTTCAGATTTTCAAAAGGATTTTTATGAAAAATATTATTTATGAATAGTACCACTTATTTTATTATATAAAGAGTATTATTTATGAATAGTATCCATTGAAAATGGCTTCTTTCTACGTGTCGTATATCTTCATGTATATTTTATTACCCTCTTACATGTACAAGTACTCCGATATTACTATTGTTATTACTGTTCAATATAGGATTTTCTCTAATATAATTATATCATGCTATCTTTTAGACTTACTTATAGATAATTATCTAAAGTGAAAAACACATAGATCTAATGGATTACTTAAAAACAGAAGAGGTCAAAAACCCCATGTAAATACCAGTCTAGTTTGATCTGATCAATATTCATATTATGTGATAATTAATTTTACATATTGGCATTTCTCTTAGTGTTAAAAATATGGGTCTAATAAATACCAACTTCGTTTGATCTGATCTACATTCATATTATGTAATAATTAAATTTACCTATTGGCGTTGCTCTGAGTGATAATAAGTGACCGTCCTTCCATTCCAATTTTACTACGAAGCCAAAATCCAAGTAAAAGATAGCATCTTGAGTACCAACTTTATTTTATTGTTTAAATGAACACTGCTCATTTTATTTTTCTTTAGATTCATTCTTATATACTCTTGCCTCACGATTTTATTTTCCTCTAACAGTTTGAGTGAAATCTAAATTTAAGAGAACACTGTTTCCAAAACATTAGCTTTGTATGGAAACAATGCTTCATGTGACATGCTCTGTTCAAGAATTCGTCCGATTAACCAGTTAACTTGCCGATTAATCCCTACTCATGTGTCACCGAGTAGCCGATTAACAGATAAATCGTCCGATTAATTAATTAAATGGTCAATTAACTTGACGATTAGCCTATTAATCCCCTACTCGCCAGTCAGCCGAGCAGCTACCAGTTAACGATTTCCTCAACAATGGTGACATGTTTCCATGCCACTGAATAAATTGGAATACAACCATATTTTTTTTCTTTGCGAATTACCCATATTTATTTGAAAAAACTTTATACGAACAATACATGAAATGTAAAACAGAATAGTACCAACACAGTGCATTCGCATGAACAATAATCCATAAAAAGGAAAACCAGAGTTTTTCTATCAAAACGATTAGTGGTCGTTTTCCTCCTTTTTTTTGTATTACCTACTGTTGAGTTATGATCTACTAAACCGCTATAGCCATTATGTTCGCCTCTCACCCCGCCATCCTTCGCTCACCATGCACGATAATAAATCTCACTCTATCGACAGTACTCACACCTATAAAAAACACCTTTGATGCTACTGATTTTATAATTGTACGCCTACTAAAACTCCCAGATCAGTACGGTGAAGGCATAACAGGCCAAAGACAAATATAATACACAAAGTTCATGCAAGAAGAAGTCCTGACACCATGATAAGAAACAATACATTTAAGAAATATTATAGCACTGATTCTTCTTCTCTTATTGAATGTCGCCATGCCTCACATGTTGAAGAAATTCCGCAATGACAAAAAAGAAAAAACACTAATGATTTACCCACAGGCAGACTAAAAGAAGATTTTCAATTTGGTGCATCGTATTTAGAATGATTTGTCCTGTACCGTACCTGTAATACTTAACTCTTTGCCATAATTAAATCACGATTCGTTCAAAATTTCGATCGCATGATTGTTAACACACTTTTCATTCTATTAAAAACATGAAATGAACGCCACCAGCAACGGTCTTTGTCACTCAATACATAAAACAAGTCAGGCATCTCCACAAGGACAAAAAAACTAAGACGGATCTAAACATTTTATAAATAACTTTATTGCACCAATGAATCGTGTCAAATCGAATCTACACCTTCTCTCCGTCATATAAAATCAAAACAAAAAAACAATTCCAACCAGCTAAACATGAAATAAAACTGCATGCAATAAAAATAAATATTAAATTACTTATTCAAAATATAAACGAGGCTTTTTACACGCCGTGCTTCTTCGTTGCTAGTAGGAAAACAAGGTTGCACTGTCAATCCCTGCTAGGATCACTCTTAATTGTTCACCCTACTAGAAAATTAAGAGGAGATTAGCAGTAGGGGCGGAGCAAACACTCATGGATTGCGTGTTTAATAAGCGCACGTAGCTCAACCTTTTAAGATAGTACTATCTTCATCACAGTTTAGAAGGCATGCACGTGTATCTAGGTCGTCGATTTAACTTATATAAATATATTGTTTAACATAAAAATTATATCATTAGAAAATAAAACATCTAAAGTTTGTAATGATATATTTTTTATAATATATGTCTCTTATTAAGTTGGTCAAATTGACGACCTAAATACACATGCATGCCTTCTAAACTGTGACGGAGGCAGTAGCTCGTTTATTAATTACCAAAGCCAATCACTGGTTCTAGCTCGCTAAACTTAACAAGCTTAACGAGCTAAGAAGTTTCTTAAGCAACTCCTTAGGGTCGTTAGTATGACGCACCACACATTCTTATCATAAGTGATAGCATTCTATGACACTTCGATTCCTCTATTCAATCTACTCAACCCAACCTAGCACATATGTGGCATCAACCAGCACACCTCCTCATGTGTTCATTGTTTTCCTCTATAAAAAATCACATCTGCACTCTCGTATTGTAGGCGCAACAGGTCATAGCTGAAGTAAAAGACAAAAACGCCTATTAACAAGCGATCACGAGCTTAAGAATCTTCGAACGAACAACGCAGAACATGGTCTTTCGGGTCGTGCCTTAATGAGTGCACGGTTAACAAGCCGAACAACTCGGTTATTCCAACCATAATTAGCAAGTTCCGAGATAACAAGAAACATTTTCTAGAGGAACACCAAGTGATCGTTTGGGTACAAGAATAGAAAATCAGGATTTTGGTAAATAAGTTTTTGGAGGATTTGTTTTTTGAAAAAACAATTTTGGTTAGTTTTATTTTGTATATATATATATATATATATATATATATATATATATATATATATATATACCTATACAAATGTAAAAAGACTCAGAGGGGCAAGTCCAAGTAATCTCGACCATCAAACAATGTCAATGCATGGATTGCTCCAGGGACGAATGCTCAACATGTTTAGCGTGTAATTAATATCATATCAAATATTAATATCTATGCTAATCACATCATACCCATGCAAAATAATGTCTTACCTAATATCTACATACAATTAACATACTACCTAATAACTGTGCAAATTTTATTTTTTTGAATAGTTTGTGTCTGTCACATATTGTTGCAAAAGAAAATTGAATAGTTTGGATCTGTCACATATTGTTGCAAAAGAAAATTGAATAGTTTGGATCTGCCGCATATTGTTGCACGTTTAACCATACATAGAATTCGTTTTTACAACAACAAAAAGCGTCCATTAGTAGGTCTTCTGTAAAACTCAGTTTTACAGGTCCACGGGTTGGTCAATTAAACTAGGTTTGAGTTTCTTACACCAGAAAACGATATGTGCTTACATAGAAATGGTTTTCTATAATCCCGGTATCCAAACTACCTCTAAATCCCTCGGATTTTAACATGGGAAGCAATAAATGCCCAGACCGAAAACTTATACTATGTTAATCGCCCATCATTATTCAAAATTTCATAATATTAATGCTATATTGGGGTACTTATCTTATACTACCGCGTATCAAATTAATTATTCGCAGTCTTACAGAAGATTTAAATGCTCGTGCTATGTAGCAATACTTCCTAAAATTAATGCAATGTTTATCCATGGCTTTTTCTAAACCACAAATAAAAGACTTCCTCAATTTCACCACACAGTGGGCTATAAAAAGCGACTGTGATGCACAACAGAAACACAATGCAATATTATCGATCAACTGTAACACAACCTCGGTGATCAGCATGGAGGCCAAGCTCGCAGCGATCCTTGCAGTTGCAGCCTGCGTGTTGCTTTCCTTCAGCAACTTCGGTACGCATGCATACAAACTGTTTTTACATACACACAAGGAACTCGGTACATCCGGACACCCGAAACAAACACCAGGTAGAACTAACAAGTACTCCCTCCGTTTCAAAAAATTTGTCTTCAATTTGTCTAGAGATGAAGTAACAATTGGGCAACGCAGGTCATGCACAGCCGTGCGCGCCGTCGGATCTCCTCGTCACCCACACCACCATGCCGGGGAAGTTCGGAGGGCGCCCGCATTACCTGGTGATGGTGGAGAACAGGTGCGTCTGCACGCAGCTCGGCGTGAAGCTGGCGTGCGCGGGGTTCAACGACTCCACCGTCAGCGTCGACCCGGCCGGCGCGGTCGCGCCGCCGAACGGGGACGACGCGCTCTGCACCCTCAACGGCGGCCAGCCGGTGCATGCAAACGAGACGGTCTTGTTCGCGTACGCGTCGAGCACGAAGATCAGCTTCAGGCCCGTCTCGTCGTCCCTCGACTGCTCCATAGCCCCCTCGCCGGCTCCGCAGGCTGCAGCATGATGTTCAGAGACTCCAAAAACCATGCGATGGTGCTGCTTTAGAAAGTGGCACCAACAATCTTGTTTCATTTTGCGTCAGCGATGATCATGGTCGTGGCAGGTGGTAGAAATTGCCTAGCAGGCGATGAAAACCTTTCATTTCATTTTTCTTTTCTTGAGAGAACAAGAGCTTGTAGTTGGGATCACGGTCACAATCGTGCACGCGAAAAGCAGGATCACCATCACGGAGCACCACAAGCATTACAGATTGGAAAACGTTTTTTACGCCAGCGCGCCGGCCGAAAGGTCGCGTGGTTCGCGTTCGAACGCAGTAAATCTAGCGTATGTCTTCACATCCTTCTCTTACTTTTTTTTTTGCCTTGTCTTCTTCTTCCTCCCCCTCCCCCTTCCCTCGGCGACCTCAGACGCTACCGGCAAGCGTTGCGCCTTCGCCGACGCTCCGGCGAGGACGCCACCAGCGCGACCCCATCTCGCCTGATGAAACTTCACCGGCAGCCGATGTGCCTGACGACGGTGAGCGACGAGACCACGAAAGATGATGCAACCGGGGGCGACAGAGTGCTACCACGGCAACGTCCACGTGCTGCAACCCCACGGCGTCTGGGGTGCGTGACGGCGATGACCGAGGTGACCACGGGCTGCAACCATAGCTTTTCTGTTGCCGGTTGAAGCTTTTTCCATATACGGTTGAAGCTTTCTCTTTCAACGTTTGCAGCTTTTTCCTGGTTGCAGTGCTTGATTGGAGTTTTTTTTCTTAATGGTTGAAGCTTTTATATACACGGTTAAAACTTTTTGCATCCACACTTGAAGCTTTTCTTTAAACGTTTGAATTTTTTTTCATTTTGAGCAGCGCTTGGTTAAAGCTCTCTATCATCTGATTGAAACTTTTTCATCTAAGGTTGAAACATTTTGTGTCAGCGGTTGTATCTTTCTCTGATTTGCAGTGCCGGTTGAAGCTTTTTCCATCTAAGGTTGAAGCTTTTTCATATGGGGGTTGAATCTTCTTTTCCAGCATTGCAACCCAGGGGGCGAGGTGCGACCGACGAGGTGGAGACCGACGGGCATGAGCAGCAACGAGTGCGCCGGCGAGCAGTTGTCGTCGCCACCGGAGCTACAACCGTAGCCGCACGGAGATGCAACCACATGATGCATATGTTGCATGGGTGGAGCTGGTGGCGAGGACGGCGGCGAGGGCCTTGCCCGGTGGCGCAGATGGACGACGAGGGTGGCAACCAGCGACGCCCGACGGTGAAGCAAGGTGAGAATGTGAGATGAGGCGGTCGGCGCGTGCGGGGGCGGCGCTCTCCTCCCTCTCCCTTTCCTATCGCGTGCGAGGTTGACCATAAGGTGAGGAGAGGACGGGGAGAGATCTGACGGCCAAGGGCGGCCAGATTCGACACACAAGTTGCGACCAGCCCAAATTTGGGTCAGCGCGTGGGCACAAATCACTGCCCTTACAGATTTTGGGCCTTGGACAACCCATGTACACTAACACTCCATCCTTGTGATCTCGAAATAGGTTTTTGCCCCGTGGCCATAATCTCAAAACCTGCTCCGAGACACTACAAAGGGGGGCACAGTCTATCGCTAGGCCCATGTCACTTCATAACCTCCGTTTTCGATGGGGGACAATCATGCATAAAACTGTCACACAAAGATCTTGATCTTAAAAAGAGGGGGGGGGGGGTAAGGTTTGGACCATGCAAGAGTCAGCACACGACATAGAGCGCGGTATGCCAAGCCGATAAAGAACATCCCCGACAAGGGAAAGCGCCAAGATATGGCGTCCGGAAGCATCGACGGGAGGGCCGGTCGAAGGGTGACCCAAGCTATGGCTTTCTCAAGCCCAATTGTCCATAGGAACAAGACCTTCCAGTTTCCATTGTGGGTAGCCGAGGCAAACAATATCATCGGATCTAAGCACATAGCAAACAAGTCTAGGAACTCGACACACGAAGATCCACCCCCAACCAGGCAACCATGTGTCAAACTAGAAGATGGTCCCGTCTCCATCGCCTATGAAAACAGATAACCCAAGACGAGTCTCATGCATGATCGCCTGGATATGCTTGCACACTTTGAACCCCTCCACACGTTGACAAGTAAGAAGAGGACGACCTTGTAGGTACTTTGCTTTAGTAAGTTGTAGCCACGAACCCCCGTCATCTTGGATAATCCTCCTTACCTATCTCAGCATAAGGGCCACATTCATGTGACCGGAAGCAAGAATACATAGACCCAGACGTCCTTGGGCAAGCATATAGCCGCCCATTTGACCATATGGTATATTTTTGCCGCCCACACGGCGCCTGCGAAAAAAAACTCATAATAGGTCCTTGTCAAAGGAGCTACGCACACCTTCCTACAAAAATATAAAACCCTGTCATATATATGGGAGGCTCGAGATATGGGAAGTCGACAAGGACTAACTTACTCCCTTTGGAGTAAATCGCTCGCTCCACGACTCCGACAATATGTGACCCGTCCCGCCAGCCGGTCAAAATCTCGGACAGGGATCCTCGAGTTAGATAACAACATCCCCAATTACTCAATGGGGGAAGGCGTACAATCTACGATTAAGTTTGTTTGCAATCCGTTTTTCACCTTCAACCGGATTGACCATGACGGCTTGTCATCTATGGGTCGGGCCACACGCCCATCAACTATTGAAGTAAGGACTCCCGAAGCGGTGGCCCTCGGTGTACTCAATATGCTGTTGGAAATATGCCCTAGAGGCAATAATAAATTGGTTATTATCATATTTCCTTGTTCATAATAATCGTTTATTATCCATGCTATAATTGTGTTGATCGGAAACTTAGATACATGTGTGGATACATAGACAACACCATGTCCCTAGTCTGCCTCTAATAGACTAGCTCGTTGATCAAAGATGGTTAAGGTTTTCTAGCCATGGACATGAAATGTCATTTGATAACGGGATCACATCATTAGGACAATGGTGTGATGAACAAGACCCAAACTACAAACATAGCATATGATCGTGTCAGTTTATTGCTACTGTTTTCTACATGTCAAGTATCTGTTCCTATGACCATGAGATCATGCAACTCACTGACACCGGAGGAGTGCCTTGTGTGTATCAAACATCGCAATGTAACTGGGTGACTATAAAGGTACTCTACAGGTATCTCCGAGGGTGTCTGTTGGGTTGGCATGGATCAAGACTAGGATTTGTTACTCCGTGTGACGGAGAGGTATCTCAGGGCCCACTCGGTAATACAACATCACAACAAGCCTTGCAAGCAATGTGACTAAGTGTTATTCATGGGATCTTGTATTACGGAACGAGTAAAGAGACTTGCTGGTAACGAGATTGAACTAGGTATGGAGATACCGATGATCAAATCTCGGGCAAGTAACATACCGAAGAACAAAAGGAACATCATACGGGATTAACTGAATCCTTGACATAGAGGTTCGACCAATAAAGATCTTCATAGAATATGTAGGAACCAATATGGGCATCCAGGTCCCGCTATTGGTTATTGACTGTAGAGGTGTCTCAGTCATGTCTACATAGTTCTCGAACCCGTAGGGTCTGCACACTTAAGGTTTGGTGACGTTTTGGTAGTATAGAGTTATGCATGGTGGTGACTGAAGGGTGTGCGGAGTCCCGGATGAGATCCCGGACATCATGAGGAGTTCTATAATGGTCTGGAGGTAAAGATTGATATATAGTAAGTCATGTTTTGGTCGCCGGAAAAGTTTCGGGCTCATCGGTAGTGTACCGGGAGTGCCGGTAGTGTACCCGGGGACCATCGGGAGGGGTATTTCGACCCAAGAGGTTACATGGGCTGTGGGAGGATGAATACCATCCCATAGTGGACTGGTGGAAGTCCCACACAGGGCCCATGCGGCTGGGAGAGAAAAGCCCAAAGAGAAAAGGTGGAAAAGGCAAAAAAGGCAAAAAAGGAAGGAGTCCTAGTCCTACTAGGATTGGAGGAGGATTCCTCCTCTCCTCCTTGGTTCGGCCGAAGCCTAGGGCTGGCCCCTTGAGGGCCAAGCCTCCTCCTCTCTTTCTCTTATATATACTAGAGGTTTTAGGGTTTTTGCTACCCTCTCCTCTAGTGCATAGTTTCTCCTCTAGATCAGTTTTCTGCAGTGCTTAGGCGAAGCCCTGCCGGAATAGCTCCACCACCATCGCCGTAGCACCGTCGCGCTGCCGGAGAACTCTTCTACCTCTCCGCTCCCTCTTGCTGGATCAAGAAGGCGGAGATCGTCATCGAGCTGTACGTGTGCTGAACGCGGAGGTGTCGTCCGTTCGGCGCTAGATCGGAAGGACCGTGATCAAGATCACGAGACGGATCGTGATGAGTTCGCGGGACGAATCGTGATGAGTTCGCGAGACGGATCGTGATTGGATCGCGGGACGGATCGTGATGAGATCGCGGGACGTTTGACTACACCAACCGCATTTCTTAACCCTTCCCACTTAGCGATCAACAAGGGTATGTAGATCCACTCTCCCTCTCGTAGACCCTCATCACCATGGATAGATCTTGCATGTGTGTAGGAAATTTTTTGTTTCTCATGCAACGTTCCCCAACAGTGGCATCATGAGCTAGGTCTATGTCTAGATGAGATCTCGAGTAGAACACAAAGAGTTTGTGGGCGTTGATGCTTAGATCGCTTCCTCCCTTGGTCGTGTTTTGGTTCAGCGGTATTGTGGGATGAAGCGGCCCGGACCAACCTTACTCGTAAGCTTATGAGAGACCGGTTCCATCAACTAACGTGTAACCTTGTTGCACAAAGATGGCTGGCGGGTGCCTGTTTCTCCTACTTTAGTTGGATCGAATTCGACAAAGGCGGTCCTTGAGAAGGTTGAAAAGCAACTTATGTATCACCGTTGTGGTTTATGCATAGGTGAGAACTGTTCTTGCTAGATACCTGTAGCAGCCACGTAAAACATGCAACAACAATTAGAGGACGTCTAACTTGTTTTTGCAGGGTATGTTGTGATGTGATATGGCCAATTACATGATGAGATATATGTGATGTATGAGATGATCATGTATTGTATAGAATATCACGACTTGCATGTCGATGAGTACGGCAACCGGCAGGAGCCATAGGGTTGTCTTTAATTATTTTATGACCTGCTTGTCAATCATTAAGCGCTATGTAATGCTTTACTTTATCGCTAAACGGTAGCAATAGTAGTAGAAGCATGGTGGGTGCGACAACCTCGATGACGACACGTTGATGGAGATCAAGATGATGGAGATCATGGTGTCGTGCCGGTGACGATGGAGATCATGCCAGTGCTTTCAAGATGGAGATCAAAAGCACAAGTTCATGGCCATATCATGTCACTTATGATTTGCATGTGATGTTAATCCTTTTATGCACCTTGTTTTGCTTAGGACGACGGTAGCATTATAAGGTGATCCCTCACTTAATTTCAAGATAAATTGTGTTCTCCCCGAGTGTGCACCGTTGCAAAAGATCGTCGTGTCGAGACACCACGTGATGATCGGGTGTGATAGACTCTACGTTCACATACAACGGGTGCAAGCCAGTGTTGCACATGCGGAACACTCGGGTTAAACTTGATGAGCCTAGCATGTACAGACATGGCCACGGAACACAAGAGACCGAAAGGTCGAACATGAGTCATATAGTAGATATGATCAACATGATGATGTTCACCATTGAAACCACCTCAACTCACGTGATGATCGGACTTGAGTTGGTGAATTTGGATCATGTATCACTCGAATGACCGGAGGGATGTCAATTTGAGTGGGAGTTCTTCAGTAATATGATTAATTGAACTCATTATCATGAACATAGTCAGTAGTGTCTTTGCAAATTATGTTGTAGATTACTTGCTCGCCCTGTAGCTCCCTTGAATTTTTATATGTTTCTAAAGAAATAGAGTTGAAAGATGATGGTAGCAATATTGCGGACCGGGTCCGTGATCTGAGGATTTTCCTCATTGTTGCACAGAAGGCTTATGTGCTTAATGCACCGCTCGGTGCGCCAACCCCTCTAGCGTCGTCTGTAGATGTTGTGAACATCTGACAGGCACGCTCTGATGAATACTTGATAGTTTAGTGCGTCATGCATTATGACTTAGAATTGAGGCTTCAAAACGTTTTGAACGTCACGGAACATATGAGATGTTCTAAGAGCTGAAATTAGGATCTCAGGCTCGTGCCCGTGTTGCGAGATATGAGATCTCCAACAAGATTCTTTGCCTACAAGATGAAAGAGAATAGCTCAACTGTTGAGAATGTGCTCAGACTGTCTGGGTGCTACAATCGCTTGAATTGAGTGGGAGTTGATCTTCCAGATAAGATAGTGATTGATATAGTTCTCCAAGTCACTGTCACTAAGCTACTAGAACTTGGTGATGAACTATAAAATGCGAGGGATAGAAATAATGATCCCTAAGCTGTTCTCGATGTTTGACACCGCGAAGGTAGAAATCAAGAAGGAGCGTCAAGTGTTGATGGTTAGTCAAACCACTAGTTTCGAGAAGGGCAAGAGCAAGGAGGGAAACTTCATGGATAGCAAGTCAGTTGCTGCTCCAGTGAAGCAACCCAAAGTTGAACCCAAAACCGAGACTAAGTGCTTCGATTATGAGGAGAGCGGTCGCTGAAGCGAAACAACCCTAGATACTTGGTAGTTAAGAAGGCTAGCAACGTCGACAGAAGTATATTTGATATACGTGTTAATGATGTGTACCTTGCGAGTACTCCTAGTAGCACCTGGGTATTGGATACCGGTTCGGTTGCTAAATGTTAGTAACTCGAAATAAAAGCTACGGAATAAACGGAGAACTAGCTAAGGGTGAGGTGACGATGTGTCTTGGAAATGTTTCCAAGGTTGATGTGATCAACATCGCACGCTCTCTCTACCTTCGGATTAGTGACGAACCTAAATAAATGTTATTTGGTATTTTACATTGAGCATGAACGTGATTAGATCGTGTTTATTGCAACATGGTTATTCATTTAAGTTAGAGAATAATGGTTATTCTGTTTACATGAATGATACCTTCAATGGGCATGCACCGAGTAAGAATGGTTTGTTGAATCTTGATCATAGTAATACACATGTTCATAACATTGATGCCAAAAGATACAAAGTTAATAGTGATAGTACCACATACTTGTGGCACTGCCGCTAGATGTCATATTGGTATCAAGTGCATGAAGAAACTCCATGCTTATGGATCTTTGGACTCATTCGATTTCGAATCGGTTGAGACATGCAAACCATGCCTCTTGGGCAAGATGACTAAGGACCCCGTTTTCCAGATGGATGGAGCGGGCAAGTGATTTATTGGAAATGATACATGTTGATGTATGCAATCCAATGAGTCTTGTAGCATGCGGTGGATATCGTTATTTTCTTACCTTCACTAATGATTTGAGTAGATATAGTATATATTTACTTAATGAAACACAAGTCTGAATCATTTGAAAAGTTCAAGCAAATTCAGAGTGAAGTTTAAGATCATCGTGACAAGAAGATAAAAATGTCTACGATATGATCGTGGAGATGAATATCTGAGTTACCAGTTTGGCATACAACTTTGGACAATGTGAAAGTTGTTTCACAACTCACGCCACCTGGAACACCATAGTGTGATGGTGTGCCCGAACGTCATAGTCGTGCTCTATTGGATATGGTGCGTGCTATGATGTCTCGTATCGTTTTGCTACTATAATTTTGGGGTTATGCATTAGAGACAACTACATTCACTTTAAATAGGGCACCATCTAAATCCGTTGAGATGACACCGTGTGAATTATGGTTTGATAGAAACCTAAGCTGTCATTTCTTAATGTTTGGGGCTGCGACGTTTGTGTGGAAAATGTTTTCACCTAATGAGCTCGAACCCAAAGCGGACAAATGCATCTTCATAGAATACCCTAAGAACAGTTCGGTGAACCTTCTATCTCATATCCAAGCATAAAATGTTTGTTGCTAAAACTGGGTCCTTTCTCGAGAAAAAGTTTCTCTCGAAAGAATTGAGTGGGAGGAAGATAGAACTTGATGAGGTTGTTGAACCTTTGTTTCAACCAGAGAGTAGCGCAGCGCAGAAAGATGTTTCTGTGAAACCTACATCAGTTGAAGAGGAAGTAAATGATGATGATCATGAAGCTTCAGATCAAGTTACTATCAAACCTCGTAGGTCGAAAAGGATGTGTACTGCTCCTAAGTGGTATGGCAACCCTGTCTTGGAGGTCAGCTTGTTGGACAACGATGAACCTACGAGATATGGAGAAGCGATGATGGGCCCGGATTCCGACAAATGGTTGGAGGCCATGAAATCCGAGAACGGATCCATGTATGAAAACCAAGTATAGACTTTGGTAGACTTGCTCGTTGGACGGCAGGTCGTCGAGTACAAATGGACCTTTAAAATGAAGACAAACGCTGATGGTAAATGTCACCATTTATAAAGTTCGACTTGTCACAAAGAAGTTTTCGACAAAGTTTAAGGAGTTGACTGCGATGAGACTTTCTCATTCGTAGCGATGCTAAAGTCTGTTGGAATTATGTTAGCAGTTGCTGCATTTTTCAATTATGAAATCTGGCAGATGGATGACAAAATATCATTTCCTTAATAGTTTACTTGAGGAAAGGTTGTATGTGATACAACCAGAAGGCTTTGTCAGTCCTAAGGATGCTAAAAGGTGTGCGAGCTCCAGCAATCCATCTAAGGGCTGGAGCAAGCATCTCGGAGTTGGAATACACACTTTGATGAGGTGATCAAAGTTTTGTAGTTTATACAAAGTTTACGAGAAACTTGTATTTACAATAAAGTGAGTGGGAGCACTATAGAATTTCTGATAAGTATATGTGGATGACATATTGTTGATCGGAAATAATGTAGAATTTTTGGAAAGCATGAACGGTTGTTTGAAAAGAGTTTTTCAAAGGAAGACCTGGATAAAGCTACCTAATTGTTGAGCATCAAGATCTATAGAGATAGATCAAGATGCTTGATGAGACTTTCAATGAGTACATACCTTGACAAGATTTTGAAAGAGTTCCTGATTTGTAAGGTGTGAAGTTGAGTGAGACTCAAATCTCGACCATGGCAGAAGAAAGAGAAAGGACGAAGGTCGTCCCCTATGCTTTAGCCATAGGCTCTATGTTATGCCATGTTGTGTACTGCACCAGGTGTGTGCCTTGCCATGAGTCCATCAAGGGGTACAAAAGTGAATCCAGGAGTGGATCACTCAACAACGGTCAAGATTATCCTTAGTAACTAAAGGACAAAGGAAATGTTTCTCGATTATGGAGGTGATAAAGGGTTCGTCGTAAAGAGTTACGTCAATGCAAGCTTTAACACTAATCCGGATGACTCTTAGTAGCAATCCGGATACGTATAGTGGAGCAGCCATTTGGAATAGTACCAACTGGAGTGTGGTAGCAGTGTTTACAGTTTGACATAGAGATTTGCAAAGTACACACGGATCGGAATATCGCAGACCCATTGACTATAAGACCTTTCTCAAATACAAAGCATGATCGAGCCCCAGAACTCATTGGGTGTTAGATTCATAACAATGCGAATCACATGGTGATGTGAACTAGATTATTGACTCTAGTGCAAGTGGGAGACTTTTGGAAATATGCCCTAGAGGCAATAATAAATTGGTTATTATCATAGTTCCTTGTTCATAATAATCATTTATTATCCATGCTATAATTGTGTTGATCGGAAACTCAGATACATGTGTGGATACATAGACAACACCATGTACCTAGTATGCCTCTAATAGAATAGCTCGTTGATCAAAGATGGTTAAGGTTTCCTAGCCATGGACATGAGATGTCATTTGATAACGGGATCACATCATTAGGAGAATGGTGTGATGAACAAGACCCAAACTAAAAGCGTAGCATATGATCATGTCAATTTATTGCTACTATTTTCTGCATGTCAAGTATCTGTTCCTATGACCATGAGATCATGCAACTCACTGACACCGGAGGAGTGCCTTGTGTGTATCAAATGTCGCAATGTAACTAGGTGACTATAAAGGTACTCTAAAGGTATCTCCGAGGGTGTCTGTTGGGTTCGCATGGATCAAGACTGGGATTTGTTACTTCGTGTGACGGAGAGGTATCTCAGGGCCCACTCGGTAATACAACATCACAACAAGCCTTGCAAGCAATGTGACTAAGTGTTAGTCACGGGATCTTGTATTACGGAATGAGTAAAGAGACTTGTCGATAACGAGATTGAACTAGGTATGGAGATACCGACGATGGAATCTCGGGCAAGTAACATACCGAAGAACAAAAGGAACATCATACGGGATTAACTGAATCCTTGACATAGAGGTTCGACCGATAAAGATCTTCATAGAATATGTAGGAACCAATATGGGCTCCAGGTCCCGCTATTGGTTATTGACCATAGAGGTGTCTCGGTCATGTCTACATAGTTCTCGAACCTGCAGGGTCTGCACACTTAAGGTTTGGTGACGTTTCGGTAGTATAGAGTTATGCATGGTGGTGACCGAAGGTTGTTCGGAGTCCCGGATGAGATCCTGGATGTCACGAGGAGCTCTGGAATGGTCCAGAGGTAAATATTGATATATAGGATGTCCTATTTTGGTCGCCGAAAAAGTTTCGAGCTCATCGGTAGTGTACCGGGAGTGCCGGTAGTGTACCGAGGGACCATCTGTAGGGGTATTTCGACCCAAGAGGTTACATGGGCTATGGGAGGATGAATAACAGCCCTTAGTGGGCTGGTGTAAGTCCCACACAAGGCCCATGCGGCTGGGAGAGAAAAGCCCAAAGAAAAAAGGTGGAAAGGGCAAAAAGGCAAAAAAGGAAGGAGTCCTAGTCCTACTAGGATTGGAGGAGGATTCCTCCTCTCCTACTCGGTTCGGCCGAAGCCTAGGGCTGGACCCTTGAGGGCCAAGCCTCCTCCTCTCTTCCTCTTATATATGCTAGAGGTTTTAGGTTTTTTGCACTAGATTTTCTGCCACGTGCTACCCTCTCCTGTAGTGCATAGTTTCTCATCTAGATTGGTGTTCTACAGTGCTTAGGTGAAGCCCTGCCAGAATAGCTCCACCACCATCACCGCAGCGCCATCGCGCTGTCGGAGAACTCTTCTGCCTCTCTGCTCCCTTTTTCTGGATCAAGAAGGCGGAGATCGTCATCGAGTTGTACGTGTGCTGAACGCGGAGGTGTCGTCCGTTCGGCGCTAGATCGGAAGGACCGTGATCAAGATTGCGAGACGGATCGTGATTAGTTCGTGGGACGGATCGTGATGAGTTCGCGGGACGGATCGTGATTGGATCGCAAGACGGATCGTGATGAGATCGCGGGACATTCAGCGATTTGGATCGCGAAGACGTTCGACTACACCAACCGCGTTTCTTAATGCTTCCCGCTTAGCGGTCTACAAGGGTATGTAGATCCACCCTCCCTCTCATAGACGCTCATCACCATGGATAGATCTTGCATGTGCATAGGAAAAATTGTGTTTCCCATGCAACGTTCCCCAACATATGGAATCCTCTGAAGACTTGACGTATACTTCAAGGCATATTTGAATAGTTGGCATGTTTATCCCTAGCTTATAACCGACTATATGTAAACCCTAGATACTCTGGCGCCTATATAAGTCGAGGGGGTTAATCTTTAGACACAAGTTCAGAGCTTAGAACACAATCATACGATCTCGATGTATATCAACCTATACTTTGTACCCCAAAATCACAACCTCAT
This sequence comes from Hordeum marinum, assembly GCA_022496015.1. Classification (NCBI taxonomy): domain Eukaryota; kingdom Viridiplantae; phylum Streptophyta; class Magnoliopsida; order Poales; family Poaceae; genus Hordeum; species Hordeum marinum. The sequence continues at coordinate 385,955,119 of CM039672.1, forward strand.
TCTTATCAAAATTGATCTTAAGGTCGGACATGGCCTCAAAGCAGAGGAGAAGGATCATGTGGTTGATGATAATTAGTTCTGATCCCTCTACCATGATCATGCTGTCAATCTAAGAATCCTAGTAGAATGACGACGCGGGGACAAAGAAAAAATACCTATAAATGAAAAGGAGTTCTTTGGAATCGTAGAGGGGTTGGGAAAAAGGAAGAGCCTCTTGTTTCTAAGATATTATCGAGGATCATTCTCTAGATTTCATTGGCCTTCAGGAGACTAAAACGATGTATTTCCTTGCCAAAATCCTTCGCAAAATAGATCCTTTCAATATTTTTACATGGAATCGGGTTCCTTCAGCGGGCAAATCGGATGTCATCCTTTGTGGTGTTAAAAAAGAAATATTAGAAGTTGTTTCCTAGGATATGGGCGACTTTTTCCTCCTAACCAATATTTATGATATGAAAAAGAAATGTAATTGGGCACTCATTTTGATATATGGGGCAACTCATGATGATAAGAAGAATGATTTCCTTGTGGAGTTGACCTTGGTTTGTTCTCATATTCGAGTCCCCTATATAGTGGGTGGACACTTTAATATCCCCCGAGAGGGAGTAGACAAAAACAATGTCATGCCTCAATCTCAGTATGTTGATAAATTCAATGCCTTCATTCTTGTAATGAATCTATGAGAGATCCACATGTCAGGGGTAGATACACCTGGTCCAATAACCAAAAACATCCTACCCTGGGGAAGTTAGACAGAGTGCTGATGAGCTATGACTTGGAAGACATTTTCCCCTAGTCACTATTAGGAAGGTGGTTAGGGATATCTTAGATCATAATCCTCTCTCGATGTCTACTAACACTGATGACCCAAGTCATATCTGCAAGAAAGAGTTCAGATTTGAACTTAGTTGGCTTACTAAAGAGGACTTTCTACCTAATGCCAGAAGAATCTGGGAGCAACCTGTTGCTTCGATTGATCCCATTGATATTCTAAATATTAAGTTAAATAGAATTAAAAAACATTTCAAAGGTTGGGGCTCCAATTCTTTTGGCCATAATAGCAAGAGGAAAAATATATTAAGTAAGAGCTCGAGATTCTTGAGAAAAAAGAAGAAACCCGTCCTTTGAGCTCAGACCTTTATGAGCAAAGAACTACCTTATACTCGGAGCTCAATGAGGTCAAGGCCTTTCTTGAGCCACGAGGTTAGCCTCGCGGGGGGGGGGGGGGGTCGGATCTGAACTCGACAGGTGCCACCCAGTCCGCGCTCCTTGGTTCGGTGATGTAGAACCATTCCTTTTGCCAGATCTTGACCGTGTCGATAAAGGTGTCGTCCAGCCACTCGACACGGGGGAGCTTGCTGATTACCGCCCCTCCACAATCCGCATGAGCGCCCGCAACTGTCTTCGGCTTGACATTGAACACTTTGAGCCACAGACTGAAGTGCGGTTGTATCCATAGGAAGGCTTTGCAGACGATGATGAATGTCGAGATGTGCATGAAGGAGTTCGGGGGAGGTGATGGAAATCTAACCCGTAAAAGAACATGAGGCCCCTAACGAAGGGGTGGAGCGGAAAGCCCAGTCCCCGGATGAAATGGGGGACGAATACCACCCTCCCACTCGACTTCGGTGTGGGAACCACCTGATTCGCCTCTGGAGCATGGTGGGCGATGTTGGTGGGGAGGTAGCCAGCGTGCTTTAGCTCCCGAATGTCGCTGTTGGTGACGGAGGAGGCCTCCCACTTACCCATGGAGCCTGAACCAGCAATGGCCAAACTCAGAGTGAAGATTGAGGAAGAACTAGAACTTGGCTCTCGGAGCTTGGAAAGGTTGAGGAGGCAAAGGGTGCGAATTTGGAGCGTGAATAGACCTTGGGGTTTTTCTCCCTTTTACAGGGTGCTGTAATACCAAGAGCCTCCCTTTTTACTGCACCGCATGCCTCGCCACTCCCCGGAAGATTCATGTCGTTATGCATGTGTGGGATAACCCAGGGCATTAATCATATCCCATAAGAAACGGAACACAATCTACACGTAGATAAGACGTGCCAATGGAGAAACGGCCTCGAATCGCGAATTGAGTTTTTGTAACCGGCTTAGCGGTCGTGATAGGCCATGAACCTTCGTCACAAAGGTTGTCAGGGAATAATTCACACTTTGACGTTCAACCTTCGAGGTTAAGCGACTTATGGCGTTCGGATAACTACATGTCATTGGCGTCCGGACTAGAACCAGCCGATCATAAAGGGGGAAAAGAACTCACCCCGCAAGCCAGAGACTCTGATCACGCGAAGTTGCTAGTGTCATGGCCCCTGGCGTTGGGGCTAGTTCGGGGGCTACTGAGGGAGTCCTGGACTAAGGGTTCCTCGGTCCGCCAGCCTATCTCTCATAGGCCGGCTTGGTGGGCCGCTCTCTGATTAACGCAGGAAGGGCTGGGATATGCGATGACCCCGTGTTCTAGAAGGAAACCTCCGAAGACGCGGCATGCACTCCATGTCAAGATGAGGGGATCAACGTCTTTACTTCCGGCTGGACACTTATCATGTGTAAACCCTAGGTACCCCCAGTGTCTATATAATCCAGGGGGGTTAGATATTAGAGGGTAGGTGAACTCATCTAGGGTTTAGCTACTTGACCTCGAGGTAGATCGACTCTGTAATCTTCATACACATTAATACAACCAAGCAGGACATAGGATTTTACCTCCATAAGAGGGCCTGAACCTGGGTAAACATCGTCTCCTTCGTCCCCTGTTGCCCATCGATTCTAGACCCACAGCTCGGGACCCCCTTGTAACGCCCCGGACACACCCGCCGGTAGTCGTTACTCCTGGCAGGATCTAGACTGGCCTCACACATCAATACTAGTCTTTTCTGCACACTTTGTCCTCACTCATGCGCACCCGGGACCAACTTCCCGGTCGGTCACCCATCCTAGAACTACTCCAAGCCAAGCATGCTTATCCTAGGAGTTCTGTTCGAATGGGTCCTCGTCGGGTCACAAGAACGTTCCCTCTTGGCACAAACATTTGTGCTTCCAGTCTTCATGAACAACATGACCGCGCACCTGTCGGCAAACATCCGTGTAACCACGAGGGTCAGCTCTGATACCAACTTGTAACGCTCCGGACACACCCGCCGGTAGTCGTTACTCCTGGCAGGATCTAGACTGGCCTCACACATCAATACTAGTCTTTTCTGCACACTTTGTCCTCACTCATGCGCACCCGGGACCAACTTCCCAGCCGGTCACCCATCCTAGAACTACTCCAAGCCAAGCACGCTTAACCTGGGAGTTCTGTTCAAATGGGCTCCCGGAAAAGAAGGAATTCCTTATTGATATGAGTAGTCTATCAACCCTAATAAGCTAGGCTATCACACCCCTACTAGAGATTCGCATGTTTTGACACCGATAGTCGGTGCCATCAAAGAAAGGGCACGCAACGGAGACATTGATTATCCCTGCAGTCGGCATAGCTAAAATTCCACGAAGGTTAAACCAAAACACAAAGCAAGGGAGTACCTTGCTCTGATACCAATTGAAAGTGTTAGTTATCGACTAGAGGGGGTGAATAGGCGATTTTTATGAAAGACTTCGAAACAATGAATGTATTCGAATAATGCGGAAACGTAAACATGATTAGGTAGGGATACAATCAAGGATCTAGACAAGGCATGCAATGTAGTGAAGACATTCAAGCAAGTTAAGCATAATCATCTTGAATACTAAGATGAGTCGAAGACAAACTTAGATGGTATGAAGATAAACAGTGTTGGAAATATGCCCTAGAGGCAATAATAAATACGTTATTATCATATTTCCTTGTTCATGATAATCTTTTATTATCCATGCTAGAATTGTATTGATCGGAAACTCAGATACATGTGTGGATACATAGACAACACCATGTCCCTAGTATGCCTCTAATAGACTAGCTCGTTGATCGAAGATGGTTAAGGTTTCCTAGCCATGGACATGAGATGTCATTTGATAACTGGATCACATATTAGGAGAATGATGTGATGGACAAAGACCCAAACTATAAACATAGCATATGACCATGTCAATTTATTGCTACTGTTTTCTGCCTGTCAAGTATCTGTTCCTATGACCATGAGATCATGCAACTCACAGACACCGGAGGAGTGCCTTCTGTGTATCAAACGTCGCAACATTACTAGGTGACTATAAAGGTGCTCTACAGGTATCTCCGAGGGTGTCTGTTGGGTTGGCATGGATCAAGACTGGGATTTGTTACTTCGTGTGACTGAGAGGTATCTCAGGACCCACTCGGTAATACAACATCACAATAAGCCTTGCAAGCAATGTGACTAAGTGTTAGCCACGGGATCTTATATTATGGAATGAGTAAAGATACTTTCCGGTAACGAGGTTGAACTAGGTATACATATACCGATGATCGAATCTCGGCCAAGTAACATACCGAAGAACAAAGGGAACATCATACGGGATTAACTGAATCCTTGACATAGAGGTTCGACCAATAAAGATCTTCGTAGAATATGTAGGAACCAACATGGGCATCTAGGTCCCGTTATTGGTTATTGACTGTAGAGGTGTCTCGGTCATGTCTACATAGTTCTCGAACCCGCAGGGTCTGCACACTTAAGGTTCGATGATGTTTCAGTAGTATAAAGTTATGTATGGTGGTGACCGAAGGTTTTTCGGAGTCTCGGATGAGATCCCAGACGTCACGAGGAGCTCCGGAATGGTTCGGAGGTAAAGATTGATATATAGGAAGTCCTGTTTTGGTCACCGGAAAAGTTTCGGGCTCATCGGTAGTGTACCGGGAGTGCTGGGAGGGTACCGGGGGACCATCGGGAGGGGTGTCTCGACCCAAGAGGCTACATGTGTTGTGGGAGGAGTTAAACCAGACCCTAGTGGGCTGGCCGAAGCCTCCTCTAAGGGCCCATGCGGCTAGAGGTGTTTAGGAAGGAAAAAACACAAGGTGGAAAGAGTTTCCAAGTGGGAAGGATGAGTCCTAATCGTACTAGGATTGGAGGAGGACTCCTCCTCTCCTCCTTGAGCCAAGGAAAAGGGTTGGTCCCTTGTGCGCCAAGACTCCTCCTCCTCTCCTCCTATATACACTAGAGGTTTTCAGGGTTTTGAGAAACAGAAAAACAGCCACGTGCTGCCCTCTTCTCTAGATCGTAGTTTCTCCTCTTGATTGGTTTCAGCGGTGCTTAGGCAAAGCCCTACTGGAATAGCTCCACCACCATCGCTGCAACACCATCATGCTGCCGGAGAACTCATCTACCTCTCCGCTACCTCTTGCTGGATCAAGAAGGCGGAGATGGTCATCGAGCTGTACGTGTGTTAAACGCGGAGATGCCGTCCGTTCGGTGCTAGATCGAAAGGACCGTGATCAAGATCATGAGATGATTCGTGATTGGATCGCGGGACGGATCATGATGAGATCGCTGGATGGATTGTGATAAGGTCGCGGGATGGATCGTGATGAGATCGCGGGACGTATCGTGATGGGATCGCGGGACGCTCGGCGATTTGCATCGCGAAGACGTTCGACTACATCAACCATGTTTCTTAACGTTTCTTGCTTAGCGATCTAGAAGGGTATGTAGATCCACTCTCCCTCTCGTAGATGCTCATCACCATGGATAGATCTTGCGTGTGCATAGGAATTTTTTTGTTTCCCATGCAATGTTCCCCAACAGTGGCATCATGAGCTAGGTCTATGTGTAGATGAGATCTCGAGTAGAACACAAAGAGTTTGTGGGCGTTGATGCATAGATTGCTTCCTCCCTTGGTCGTGTTTTGGTTCAGCGGTATTGTGGGATGAATCGGACCGGACCAACCTTACTCGTACGCTTACGAGAGACCAGTTCCATCGACTGACGTGTAACTTCGTTGCACAAAGATGGCTGGCGGGTGTCTGTTTCTCCTACTTTAGTTGGATCGGATTCGACAAAGGCAGTCCTTGAGAAGGTTGAAAAGCAATTTATGTATCACCGTTGTGGTTTTGCGTAGGTGAGAATTGTTCTTGCTAGATACCCGTAGCAGCCACGTAAAACATGCAACAACAATTAGAGGACGTCTGACTTGTTTTATCAGGGTATGTTGTGATGTGATATGGCCAATTACATGATGAGATATATGTGATGTATGAGATGATCATGTGTTGCATAGAATATCACGACTTGCACGTCGATGAGTACGGCAACCGGCAGGAGCCATAGGGTTGTATTTAATTATCGTATGACCTGTGTGTCAATCATTAAGCGCTATGTAATGTTTTACTTTATCGCTAAACAGTAGCAATAGTAGTAGAAGCATGGTGGGCGCGACAACCCCGATGGCGATACATTGATGGAGATCAAGATGATGGAGATCATGGTGTCATGCCGGTGACGATGGAGATCATGCCGGTGCTTTCAAGATGGAGATCAAAAGCACAAGTTCATGGCCATATCATGTCACTTATGATTTGCATGTGATGTTAAACCTTTTATGCACCTTGTTTTGCTTAGAGTGACGGTAGCATTATAAGGTGATCCCTCACTTAAATTTCAAGATAAATTGTGTTCTCCCTGAGTGTGCACCATTGCGAAAGATCATCGTGTCGAGACACGATGTGATGAACAGGTGTGATAGACTCTACGTTCACATACAACGGGTGCAAGCCAGTGTTGCACATGCAGAACACTCGGGTTAAACTTGACGAGCCTAGCATGTACAGACATGGCCTCGGAACAAGAGACCAAAAGGTCGAACATGAGTCATATAGTAGATATGATCAACATGCTGATGTTCACCATTGAAACCACCTCAACTCACATAATGATCGGACTTGAGTTGGTGAATTTCGATCATGTATCACTCGAATGACCGGAGGGATGTTAATTTGAGTGGGAGTTCTTAAGTAATATGATTAATTGAACTCATTAACATGAACATAGTTAGTAGTGTCTTTGAAAATTATGATGTAGCTCACGGTGTAGCTCCCTTGAATTTTTATATGTTCCTAGAGAAATAGAGTTGAAAGATGATGGTAGCAATATTGCGGACTGGGTTCGTGATCTAAGGATTGTCCTCATTGCTGCACAGAAGGCTTATGTCCTTAATGCACCACTCGGTGCACCACCCCCTCTAGCATTGTCGGTAGATGTTGTGAACATCTGAAAGGCACGTTCCGATGACTACTTGATAGTTTAGTGCGTCATGCTTTACGACTTAGAACTGAGGGTCCAAAATGTTTTGAACATCATGGAACATATGAGATGTTCTAAGAGCTGAAATTGGGTTCTCAGGCTCGTGTCCATGTTGTGAGATATGAGATCTCCAACAAGATTCTTTGCCTGCAAGATGAAGGAGAATAGCTCAATCGTTGAGCATGTGCTCAGATTGTCTGGGTGCTACAATCGCTTGAATCGAGTGGGAGTTGATCTTCCAGATAAGAAAGTGATTGATATAGTTTTCCAACTCACTGTCACTAAGCTAGTAGAGCTTCATGATGAACTATAAAATGCCAGGGATGGAAATGATGATCCCTGAGCTGTTCGTGATGTTTGACACCACGAAGGTAGAAATCAAGAAGGAGCATCAAGTGTTGATGGTTAGTAAAACCACTAGTTTCGAGAAGGGCAAGGGCAAGGAGGGAAACTTCATGGATGGCAATGTTGGGAGACGTAGTAGTAAATCAAAAAATTCCTACGTGTTCACCAAGATCTATCTATGGAGAAACCAGCAACGAGTAAGGGGAGAGTGCATCTTCATACCTTTGAAGATCGCTAAGTGGAAGCGTTATAAGAACGCGGTTGGTGGAGTCGTACTCGTAGCGATTTAGATCGCGGTGGGCTCTGATCTTAGCGCCGAACAACGACGCCTCCGCGTTCAACACACGTGCAGCCCGGTGACGTCTCCTACGCCTTGATCCAGCAAGGAGGAAGGAGAGGTTGAGGGAGAGCTCCAGCAGCACGACGGCGTGGTGACGGTGGAGCTATGTGGTACTCCGGTAGAGCTTCGCTAAGCACTACGGAGGCCAAGGAGAGGGAGGAGTAGGGCTGTGCCGTGGGAGAGAGAGATGCGTGTCTCTGGTTGCCCCAAGGGCTCCACTATATATAGGAGGAGGAGGAGGGAGGGCTGCGCCCTAGGGTTTCCACCCTATTGTGGCGCGGCAGCCACCAAATCCCATCTGGCCGGCGGCCAAGATGGAGAGGGGTGCGACGGCCCTAGGGTGGGCCTTAGGGCCCATTTGCCCTAGGGTTTGCCCCCCTCCCACTTCTGCTGCGCCTTGGGCCCTTGTGGGGGCACACCAGCCCATCTAGAGGCTAGTTCCCTCCCACTTGCGGCCCATGCAGCCCTCTCGGGCTGGTGGCCCCACTTGGTGGACCCCCGGAACCCTTCCGGTGGTCCCGGTACGTTACCGGTAATTCCCGAAACATTTCCGGTGACCAAAACCTCACTTCCTATATATGAATCTTTACCTCCGGACCATTCCGGAGCTCCTCGTGACGTCCGGCATATCATCCGGGACTCCAAACAACCTTTGGTAACCACGTACACTATTTCCCTATAACCCTAGCATCATCGAACCTTAAGTGTGTAGACCCTACGGGTTCGGGAAACACGTAGACATGACCGAGACACCTCTCCGGTCAATAACCAATAGCGGGATCTGGATACCCATGTTGGCTCCTGCATGCTCCACGATGATCTCATCGGATGAACCACGATGTCGGGGATTCAATCAATCCCGTATACAATTCCCTTTGTCTACTGGTATGATACTTGCCCGAGATTCGATCGTCTGTATCCCTATACCTTGTTAAATCTCGTTACCAGCAAGTCTCTTTACTCGTTCTGTAACACATCATCCCGTGGATAACTCCTTAGTCACTTTGAGCTCATTATGATGATGTCTTACCGAGTGGGCCCAGAGATACCTCTTTGTCACACGGAGTGACAAATCCCAGTCTCAATTCGTGCCAACCCAACAGACACTTTCGGTGATACCTGTAGTGTACCTTTATAGCCACCAGTTATGTTGTGACGTTTGACACACCCAAAGTATTCCTACAGTATCCGGGAGTTGCACAATCTCATGGTCTAAGAAAATGATACTTGACATTGGAAAAGCTTTAGCAGACGAACTACACGATCTTGTGCTATGCTTAGGATTGGGTCTTGTCCATCACGTCATTCTCCTAATGATGTGATCTCGTTATCAACGACATCCAATGTCCATGGTCATGAAATCATGACCATCTATTGATGAACGAGCTAGCCAACTAGAGGCTCACTAGGGACATGTTGTGGTCTCTATATTCACACATGTATTACGGTTTCTGGATAACACAATTATAGCATGAACAATAGACAATTATCATGAAAAAGGAAATACAATAATAAACATTTTATTATTGCGTCTAGGGCATATTTCCAACAGTCTCCCACTTGCACTAGAGTCAATTATCTAGTTACATTGTGATGAATCGAACACCCATAGCATTCTGGTGTTGATCATGTTTTGCTCGTGAGAGAGGTTTAGTCAATGGATCTGCGACATTCAGATCTGTATGCACTTTACAAATATCTATATCTCCCTCCTGAATGTAATCACGGATGGAATTGAAGTGGCGCTTGATGTGTCTTGTCTTCTTGTGAAACCTGGGCTCCTTCGCAAGGGCAATAGCTCTAGTGTTGTCACAAAATAGGATCATCGGGCCCGACGCATTTGGAATCACTCCTAGGTCGGTGATGAACGCCTTCATCCAGACTCCTTCCTTTGCTGCTTCCGAAGCAGCTATGTACTCCGCTTCACATGTAGATGCCACCACGACGCTTTGCTTGCTGCTGCACCAGCTGACTGCCCCTCCGTTCAAAATATACACGTATCCGGTTTGCGACTTGGAGTCATCCGGATCTGTGTCAAAGCTAGCATCGACATAACCCTTTATGATGAGCTCTTCGGCACCTCCATATACAAGAAACATGTCCTTTGCCCTTTTCAGGTACTTCAGGATATTCTTAACCGCTGTCCAGTGTTCCGCTCCGGGATCACTTTGGTACCTCCCTACCAAACTTATGGCAAGGTTCACATCAGGTCTGGTACACAGCATGGCATACATAATAGAGCCTATGGCAGAAGCATAGGGGATGACATTCATCTCTTCTCTATCCTTTGCCGTGGTCGGGCATTGAGTCGTACTCAATCTCAAACCCTGTAACACAGGAAAGAACCCCTTCTTGGACTGATCCATATTGAAGTTCTTCAATATCTTTTCAAGGTATGTGCTTTGTGAAAGACCTATGAGGCGTTTCGATCTATCTCTATAGATCTTAATACCTAATATGTAAGCAGCTTCTCCAAGGTCCTTCATTGAAAAACATTTATTCAAGTAGGCCTTTACACTTTCCAAAAGTTCTATATCATTTCCCATTATCAGTATGTCATCCACATATAATATGAGAAATGCTACAAAGCTCCCACTCACTTTCTTGTAAATACAGGGTTCTCCATAAACCTGTACAAACCCAAACGCTTTAATCACCTCATTAAATCGAATGTTCCAACTCCGAGATGCTTGCACCATCCCATAGATGGAGCGCTGGAGCTTGCATACTTTGTTAGCATCTTTAGGATCGACAAAACCTTCCGGCTGCATCATATACAGTTCTTCCTTAAGGAAGCCATTAAGGAATGATGTTTTGACGTCCATTGCCAGATCTCATAATCATAAAATGCGGCAATTGCTAACATGATTCGGACAGACTTCAGCATCGCTACCTGTGAGAAATTCTCATTGTAGTCAACTCCTTGAACTTGTCGATAACCCTTAGCGACAAGCTGAGCCTTATAGATGGTCACATTACCATCCGTGTTAGTCTTCTTCTTAAAGATCCATTTATTTTCAATGGCTTGCTTATCATCAGGCAAGTCCACCAAAGTCCACACTTTGTTCTCATACATGGATCCTATCTCGGATTTCATGGCTTCAAGCCATTTGTTGGAATCCGGGCCCGCCATCGCTTTTTCATAGTTTGAAGGTTCACCGTTGTCCAACACCATGATCTCCAGGACAGGGTTGCCATACCACTCGTGCGGAACGTGTCCTAGTGGACCTTTGACGTTCAATAGTAACTTGATCTGAAGTTTCATGATCATCATCATTAACTTTCTCTCCAACCGGTGTAGGCTCCGCAGAAACAACTTCCTGTGTTGCGCTACTCTTTGGTTCGAGTGGAGGTACAATTACCTCATCAAGTTCTATTTTCCTCCCACTTACTTCTTTCGAGAGAAACTCTTTCTCGAGAAAGGATCCATTCTTGGCAACAAAGACTTGGCCTTCGGATCTGAGGTAGAAGGTATACCCAATAGTCTCTTTGGGATATCCTATGAAGACACACTTTTCCGCTTTGGGTTTGAGCTTCTCAGGTTGAAGTTTCTTCACATAAGCATCGCATCCCCAAACTTTTAGAAACAACAACTTAGGTTTCTTTCCAAACCATAATTCATACGGTTTCATCTCAACGGACTTTGACGGTGCCCTATTTAAAGTGAATGCGACAGTCTCTAATGCATATCCCCAAAATGATAGCGGTAAGTCGGTAAGAGACATCATAGATCGCACCATATCCAATAGAGTGCGATTACGACGTTCAGACACACCATTTCGTTGAGGTGTGCCAGGCGGCGTGAGTTGCGAAACAATTCCACATTTCCTTAGGTGCGTGCCAAACCCGTGACTTAAATATTCTCCGCCACGATCAGATCGCAGGCACTTTATTTTCCTGTCACGTTGATTCTCTACCTCACTCTGAAATTCCTTGAACCTTTCAAAGGTTTCAGACTTGTGTTTCATTAAGTAGACATACCCATATCTACTCAAGTCATCAGTGAGGGTGAGAACACAACGGTAGCCACCGCGAGCCTCGACGCTCATTGGACCGCATACATCGGTATGTATTATCTCCAATAAGTCAGTTTCTCGCTCCATTGTTCCGGAGAACGGAGTCTTGGTCATCTTGCCCAGGCATGGTTCGCACGTGTCAAATGATTCGAAATCAAGAGACTCCAAAAGTCCATCAGCATGGAGCTTCTTCATGCGTTTGACACCAATATGACCAAGGCGGCAGTGCCACATGTAAGTGGGACTATCATTATCAACCTTACACTTTTCGGTACTCACACTATGGACATGTGTAACATCACGTTCGAGATTCATCAAAAATAAACCATTGACCAGCGGGGCATGACCATAAAACATTTCTCTCATATAAATAGAACAACAATTATTCTCAGATTTAAATGAGTAGCCATCTCGCATCAAGCAAGATCCAGATACAATGTTCATGCTCAAAGCTGGTACTAAATAACAATTATTGAGGTTTAAAACTAATCCCAAAGGTAGATGTAGAGGTAGCGTGCCGACAACGATCACATCGACCTTGGAACCATTCCCGACGCGCATCGTCACCTCGTCCTTTGCTAGCCTCCGCTTATTCCGCAGCTCCTGCTTGGAGTTACAAATGTGAGCAACTGCACCAGTATCAAATACCCAGGAGCTACTACGAGCGCTTGTTAGGTACAAATCAATAAAAAGTATATCACATATACCTTTAACGTTGCCGGCCTTCTTATCCGCTAAGTACTTGGGACAGTTCCGCTTCCAGTGACCGGTACCCTTGCAATAAAAGCACTCAATCTCGGGCTTGGGTCCATTCTTGTTCTTCTTCCCGACAACTTGCTTACCAGGCATGGCAACAGCTTTGTCGTCCTTCTTGAAGTTCTTCTTACTCTTGCCTTTCTTGAAACTAGTGGTCTTATTCACCATCAACACTTGATGCTCCTTTTTGATCTCGACCTTTGCTGATTTCAGCATCGAGTACAACTCAGGAATGGACTTCTCCGCCTGCATGTTGTAGTTCATCACAAAGCTCTTGTAGCTAGGTGGAAGCGACTGGAGGATTCTGTCAATTACCGAGTCATCCGGGAGATTAACTCCCAGCTGAGTCAAGCGGTTGTGCAACCCAGACATTTTGAGTATATGTCAAGCGGTTGTGCAACCCAGACATTTTGAGTATATGCTCACTGACAGAACTATTCTCCTCCATCTTACAGCTGAAGAACTTGTCGGAGACTTCATATCTCTCGACCCGGGCATGAGCTTGGAAAACCAGTTTCAGCTCTTGGAACATCTCATATGCTCCGTGTTGCTCAAAACGCTTTTGGAGCCCCGGTTCTAAACTGTAAAGCATGCCGCACTAAACAAGGGAGTAATCATCGCAGCATGACTGCCAAGCGTTCGTAACGTCTTGGTCCGTTGGGAAAATGGGTGGGTCACCTAGCAGTGCATCAAGGACATACAATCTTTTGGAAGCTATGAGGATGATCCTCAAGCCACGAACCCAGTCCGCATAGTTGCTTCCATCAACTTTCAGCTTGGTTTTCTCTAGGAACGTGTTGAAGTTGAGGGTGACATTAGCGTTGGCCATTGGATCTACAATATAGATTGTAAAGACAATTTTAGACTAAGTTCATGATAATTAAGTTCACATAATCAAATTATTTAATGAACTCCCACTTAGATAGACATCTCTCTAGTCATCCAAGTGATACATGATCCATGTCAACTAGCCCGTGTCCGATCATCATGTGAGACGAACTAGTCATCCATGGTGAACATCTCCATGTTGATCGCATCTCCTATACGACTCATGTTCGACCTTTCGGTCTTCTGTGTTCCGAGGCCATGTCTGTACATGCTAGGCTCGTCAAGTCAACCTAAGTGTTTCACGTGTGTAAATCTGGCTTACACCCGTTGTATGCGAACGTTAGAACCTATCGCACCGATCATCACGTGGTGCTTCAAAACAACGATCCTTAGCAACGGTGCATGGTTAGGGTGAACACCTTTCTTGAAATTTTATTGAGAGATCATCTTATTCACCACCGTCGTTCTAAGCAAATAAGATGTAAACATGATAAACATCACATGCAATCAATATAGTGACATGATATGGCCAATATCATCTTGCTCCTTTGATCTCCATCTTCGGGGCACCATGATCATCACTGTCACCGGCACGACACCATGATCTCCATCATCGTGTCTTCATGAAGTTGTCTCGCCAACTATTACTTCTACTACTATGGCTAACTTTTAGCAATAAAGTAAAGTAATTACATGGCGTTTATGATTGACACGCAGGTCATACAATAAAATAAGACAACTCCTATGGCTCCTGCCGGTTGTCATACTCATCGACATGCAAGTCGTGAATCCTATTACAAGAACATGATCAATCTCATGCATCACAATGCATCACATCACATCCTTTGGCCATATCACATCACAAGGAATATGCTGCAAAAACAAGTTAGACGTCCTCTAATTTGTAGTTGCAAGTTTTTACGTGGCTGCTATAGGTTTCTAGTAAGAACGTTTCTTACCTACGCCAAAACCACAACGTGATATGCCAATTGCTATTTACCCTTCATAAGGACCCTTTTCATCGAATCCAATCCGACTAAGGTGGGAGAGACAGACAGCCGCTAGCCACCTTATGCAAAAATTGCATGTCAGGCGGTGGAACCGATCTCACGTAAGCATGCGTGTAAAGTTGGTCCGGGCCGCTTCATCCCACAATACCACCGAATCAAGATAAGACTAGTAGTGGTAAGCAAATTAACAAGATCGACGCCCACAACAACTTTGTGTTCTACTCGTACATAGATTCTACGCATAGACCTAGCTCATGATGCCACTGTTGGGAGACATAGTAGTAAATCAAAAAATCCTACGTGTTCACCAAGATCTATCTATGGAGAAACCAACAACGAGTAAGGGGAGAGTGCATCTTCATATCTTTGAAGATCGCTAAGTGGAAGCGTTACAAGAACGCGGTTGGTGGAGTCGTACTCGTAGTGATTCAGATCGCGGTGGACTCTGATCTTAGCACCGAACAACGGCACCTCCGCGTTCAACACACGTGCAGCCCGGTGATGTCTCCTACGCCTTGATCCAGCAAGGAGGAAGGAGAGGTTGAGGGAGAGCTCCGACAGCACGACGGCGTGGTGATGGTGGAGCTGCGTGGTACTGCGGCAGAGCTTCGCTAAGCACTACGGAGGACGAGGAGAGGGAGGAGTAGGGTTGCGCCGTGGGAGAGAGAGATGCGTGTCTCCGGCTACCCCAAGGGATCCACTATATATAGGAGGAGGAGGAGGAGGGAGGGCTCCACCCTAGGGTGGTGCGGCAGCCACCAGATCCCATCTGGCCGGCGGCCAAGAGGGAGAGGGGTGCGGCTGCCCTAGGGTGGGCCTTAGGGCCCATCTGCCCTAGGGTTTGCCCCCTCCCACTTCAGCTGCGCCTTGGGCCCTTGTGGGGGGGCGCACCAGACCACCTAGGGGCTGGGTTCCCTCCCACTTGCGGCCCATGCAGCCCTCTGGGGCTGGTGGCCCCACTTGGTGGACCCCCGAAACCCTTCCGGTGGTCCCGGTACATTATCGATAATTCCCGAAACATTTCCGGTGACCAAAACCTCACTTCCTATATATGAATCTTTACCTCCGGACCATTCCGAAGCTCCTCGTGACGTACGGGATCTCATCCGGGACTCCGAAAAACCTTTGGTAACCACGTACACTAGTTCCCTATAACCCTAGCATCATCGAACCTTAAGTGTGTAGACCCTACGAGTTCGGGGGACACGTAGACATGACCGAGACACCTCTCCGGTCAATAACCAATAGCGGGATCTAGAAACCCATGTTGGCTCTTGCATGCTCCACGATGATCTCATCAGATGAACCACGATGTCGGGGATTCAATCAATCCCGTATACAATTCCCTTTGTCTACCAGTATGATACTTGCCCAAGATTCGATCGTCGGTATCCCTATACCTTGTTCAATCTCGTTACCGACAAGTCTCTCTACTCATTCTGTAACAAATAATCCCATGGCTAACTCCTTATTCACTTTGAGCTCATTATGATGATGTCTTACCGAGTGGGCCTAGAGATACCTCTTCGTCACATGGAGTGACAAATCCCAGTCTCAATTCGTGCCAACCCAACAGACACTTTCGGAGATACCTGTAGTGTACCTTTATAGCCACCAGTTATGTTGTGACGTTTGACACACCCAAAGTATTCCTACAGTATCCGGGAGTTGCACAATCTCATGGTCTAAGGAAATTATACTTGACATTGGAAAAGCTTTAGCAGACGAACTACACGATCTTGTGCTATGCTTAGGATTGGGTCTTGTCCATCACATTATTCTCATAATGATGTGATATCGTTATCAACGACATCCAATGTCCATGGTCATGAAACCGTGACCATCTATTGATGAACGAGCTAGCCAACTAGAGGCTCACTAGGGACATGTTGTGGTCTATGTATTCACACATGTATTACGGTTTCCGGTTAACACAATTATAGCATGAACAATAGACAATTATAATGAACAAGGAAATACAATAATATCCATTTTATTATTGCCTCTAGGGCATATTTCCAACAGGCAAGTCAGTTGCTGATCCAATGAAGCAACCCAAAGTTGAACCCAAACCCGAGACTAAGTGCCTCTATTATGTGGAGAGCGGTCACTGAAGCGAAACAACCCTAGATATTTGGTAGATAAGAAGGCTGGCAACGTCGATAGAAGTATATTTGATATACGTGTTATTGATGTGTACCTTGCTAGTACTCCTAGTAGCACCTGGGTATTGGATCCCGGTTCGGTTGCTAAATGTTAGTAACTCAAAGTAAAAGCTATGGAATAAACGGAGACTAGCTAAGTGTGAGGTGACGATGTCTGTTGGAAATGTTTCCAAGGTTGATGTGATCAACATCGCACACTCTCTCTACCTTTGGGATTAGTGACAAACCTAAATAAATGTTATTTGGTGTATGCATTAAGCATGAACATGATTGGATCGTGTTTATTGCAACACAATTATTCATTTGAGTTAGAGAATAATGGTTATTCTGTTTACATGAATAATACCTTCAATGGTCATGCAACCAGTTAGAATGGTTTGTTGAATCTTGATCGTAGTAATACACATGTTCATAACATTGATGCCAAAAGATACAAAGTTAATAATGATAGTACCACATACTTGTGGCACTGCCGCTAAATGTCATATTGGTATAAATCGCATGAAGAAACTCCATGCTGATGGATCTTTGGACTCATTCGATTTCGAATCGGTTGAGACATGCGAACCATTCCTCTTGGGCAAGATGACTAAGGACCCAGTTTTCCGGTTTGATGGAGCAGACAAGTGATCTATTGGAAATGATACATGTTGATATATGCAATCCAATGAGTCTTGTAGCGTGTGGTGGATATTGTTATTTTCTTACCTTCACTGATGATTTGAGTAGATATAGTGTATATTTACTTAATGAAACACAAGTCTGAATCGTTTGAAAAAGTTCAAGCAAATTCAGAGTGAAGTTTAAGATCATCGTGACAAGAAGATAAAAAATGTCTGCGATGTGATCGTAGAGGTGAATATCTGAGTTACGAGTTTGGCATACAACTCACACCACCTGGAACACCATAGTGTGATGGTGTGTTCGAACATCGTAGTCTTGCTCTATTGGATATGGTGCGAATTATGATGTCTCTTATCGTTTTGCCACTATTATTTTGGGGTTATGCATTAGAGACAACTACATTCACTTTAAATAGGGCGCCATCTAAATCCGTTGAGATGACACCATATGGTTTGTCAGAAACCTAAGCTATCATTTCTTAGAGTTTGGGAATGCGAAACTTATGTTTGATAAGCTCGAACCCAAAGCGGAAAAATGCATCTTCATGGAATACCCTTAGAACAGTTGGGTATACCTTCTATCTTAGATCCGAGCACAAAGTGTTTGTTGCTAAAATGGGTCCTTTCTCGAGAAAGAGGTTCTCTCGAAAGAATTGAGTGGCAGGAAGATAGAACTTGATGAGGTTGTTGAACCTTTGTTCAACCAGAGAGTAGCGCAACGCAGAAAGATGTTTCTGTGGAGCCTACGTCGGTTGAAGAGGAAGTTAATGATGATGATCCTGAAGCTTCGGATCAAGTCACTATCGAACCTCATAGGTCGACAAGGACGTGTACTGCTCCTGAGTGGTACAACAATCCTGTCTTGGAGGTCATGTTGTTGGACAACGATGAACCTACGAGCTATGGAGAAGCGATGATGGGCCCGGATTCCGACAAATGGTTAGAGGCCATGAAATCCGAGAAAGGATCCATGTATGAAAACCAAGTATAGACTTTGGTAGACTTGCTCATTGGATGGCAGGTCGTCAAGTACAAATGGACCTTTAAGATGAAGACATATGCTAATGGTAAATGTCACCATTTATAAAGCTCGACTTGTCGCAAAGAAGTTTCTGACAAGTTCAAGGAGTTGACTACGATGAGACTTTCTCGCTCGTAGCGATGCTAAAGTTTGTTGGAATTATGTTAGCAGTTGCTGCATTTTTCAATTATGAAATCTGGCAGATGGATGTCAAAACATCGTTTCCTTAACGGTTTACTTGAGGAAGTGGTTCTATGTGATACAACCAGAAGGTTTTTGTCAATCCTAAGGATGCTAAAAGGTGTGTGAGCTCCAGCAATCCTTCTATGGGCTGGAGCAAACATCTCGGCGTTGGAATATATGCTTTGATGAGGTGATCAAAGTTTTTGAGTCTATACAAAGTTTATGAGAAACTTGTATTTACAATAAAGTTAGTGGGAGCACTATAGAATTTTTGATAAGCATATGTGGATGACATATTGTTGGTCAGAAATGATGTAGAATTTCTGGAAAGCGTAAAGGGTTGTTTGGAGTTTTTCAAAGGAAGACTTGGATAAAGCTACTTAATTGTTGGGCATCGAGATCTATAGAGATAGATCAAGACGTTTGATGAGACTTTCAATGAGTACATACCTTGGCAAGATTTTGAAAGAGTTCAAAATGGATCAGTCAGAGAAAGAGTTCATGCCTGATTTGTAAGGTGTGAGGTTGAGTAAGACTCAAAGCTCGACCATGGCAGAAGAAAGAGAAAGGACGAAGGTTGTCCCCTATGCTTTAGCCATAGGCTCTATATAGTATGCCATGATGTGTACCGCACCTCTGTGTGCCTTGCCATGAGTCCGTCAAGGGGTACAAGAGTGATCCAGGAGTGGATCACTGGACAAGTGGTCAAGATTATCCTTAGTGACTAAAGACTAAGGAAATATTTCTCGATAATGGAGGTGATAAAGAGTTCGTCATAAAGAGTTATGTCGATGCAAGCTTTAACACCAATCCGGATGACTCTTAGTAGCAATCCTGATACGTATAGTGGAGCAGCCATTCGGAATAGCTCCAAGTGGAGTGTGGTAGCAGTGTCTACAGTATGACATAGAGATTTGCAAAATACACATCGATCTGAATGTCACAGACCTGTTGACTAAAAGACCTCTCTCACATGCAAAGCATGATCGAGCCCCAGAACTCATTGGGTGTTAGATTCATAACAATGCGAATCACATGGTGATGTGAACTAGATTATTGACTCTAGTGCAAGTGGGAGACTGTTGGAAATATGCCCTAGAGGCAATAATAAATTAGTTATTATCATATTTCCTTGTTCATGATAATCATTTATTATCCATGCTAGAATTGTATTGATCGGAAACTCAGATACATGTGTGGATACATAGACAACACCATGTCCCTAGTATGCCTCTAAAAGACTAGCTCGTTAATCGAAGATGGTTAATGTTTCCTAGCCATGGACATGAGATGTCATTTGATAACGGGATCACATCATTAGGAGAATGATGTGATGGACAAAGACACAAACTATAAACATAGCATATGATCGTGTCAGTTTATTGGTACTGTTTTCTGCGTGTCAAGTATCTGTTCCTATGACCATGAGATCATGCAACTCACTGACACCGAAGAAGTGCCTTGTGTGTATCAAACGTCGCAATGTTACTGGGTGACTATAAAGGTGCTCTACAAGTATCTCCAAGGGTGTCTGTTGGGTTAGCATGGATCAAGACTGGGATTTGTTACTCCGTGTGACGGAGAGGTATCTCAGGGCCCACTCGGTAATACAACATCACAATAAGCCTTGCAAGCAATGTGACTAAGTGTTAGCCACAAGATCTTGTATTACGGAACGAGTAAAGAGACTTTCCGGTAACGAGGTTGAACTAGGTATACAGATACAGATGATCGAATCTCGGGCAAATAACATACCGAAGAACAAAGGGAACATCATACGGGATTAACTGAATCCTTGACATAGAGGTTCGACCGATAAAGATCTTCATAGAATATGTAGGAACCAATATGGGCATCCAGGCCCCTCTATTGGTTATTGACCGTAGAGGTGTCTCGGTCATGTCTACATAGTTCTCGAACCCGCAGGGTCTGCATGCTTAAGGTTCGATGACGTTTTGGTAGTATAGAGTTATGTATGGTGGTGACCGAAGGTTGTTTGGAGTCCCGGATGAGATCCTGGACATACGAGGAGCTCCGGAATGGTTCGGAGGTAAATATTGATATATAGGAAGTTCTGTTTTGGTCGCCGAAAAAGTTTCGGGCTCATCGGTAGTGTTCTGGGAGTGTCGGGAGGGTACCGGGGGACCATCGGGAGGGGTGTCTCGACCCAAGAGGCTACATGGGTTGTGGGAGGAGGTAAACCAACCCCTGGTGGGCTGTCCGAAGCCTCCTCTAAGGGCCCATGCGGCTGGAGGTGTTTGGGAAGGAAAAAACACAAGGTGGAAAGAGTTTCCAAGTGGGAAGGATGAGTCCTAATCCTACTAGGATTGGAGGAGGACTCTTCCTCTCCTCCTTGCGCCAAGGACAAGGGCTGGTCCCTTGTGTGCTAAGCCTCCTCATCCTCTCCTCCTATATATACTAGAGGTTTTGAGGGTTTTGAGACACAAAAAAACAGCCATGTGCTGCCCTCTTCTCTAGATCATAGTTTCTCCTCTAGATTGGTTTCAACGGTGCTTAGGTGAAGCCCTGCTGAAATAGCTCCACCACCATTGCCGCAACGTCATCGCGCTGCCAGAGAACTCATCTACCTCTCCGCTCCCTCTCGCTGGATCAAGAAGGCGGAGATCGTCATCGAACTGTACGTGTGCTGAACGCGGAGGTGTCGTCCGTTCGGTGCTAGATCGGAAGGACCGTGATCAACATCGCGAGACGATTCGTGATTGGATCGCAGGACGGATCGTGATGAGATCGCGTGACGGATTGTGATAAGATCGTGGGACGTATCATGATGAGATCACGGGACATATCATGATGGGATCACGGGACGCTCGGTGATTTGGATCGCGAAGACGTTTGACTATATCAACCACGTTTCTTAACGCTTCCCGCTTAGCAATCTACAAGGGTGTGTAGATCCACTCCCCCTCTCGTAGACGTTCATCACCATGGATAGATCTTGTGTGTGCGTAGGAAATTTTTTGTTTCCCATGCAACGTTCCCCAACAAATAGTTGATATGAATGTCTTCAGAGAGAGTCTTCACACAATGTTCAAGCAATAACTTCACAGTTCAGAGTAGGAATGTAAGAGAGTGAAGGATAGAACCAGTTGCTTGACGAAGAGACAAGATTTTTTGGACTAGTTCCAGTTGTTGTGACAATTGTACGTCTGGTTAGGGAGGCTGACATTGAACTCAGAAGACCTCGTCTTCACCTTATTCCCCTTGAGACGAAGTCACCTAGACAACGCCCAATCACTCAGGTAAGTCTTCAGGGGAGACTTCCAAAACCCGTACAAACTTGGTCACCCGGCAGTCCACAATGACTCTTGGATGCTCTAGACCCAAATGCCTAACTGTCTGGAAGATCATAGTCTTCAAGTGTAATAAGTCTCCAGTTCACTCAGAACAGAAAGTCTCTGGTGATGCTCAAACACACTAGCTCTAGGTGTTTAGGTGTATCCTCGTAGGATGTGTATCTCTCAATGTCTTCGAGGTGGGTTGCTCCAAAATGACAACAACCGTATCTCTCTCTGAGTAGCCACCTTCTCATGGCGGAGGGGGTGGCCCATTTATAGCCAGCGAGCAACATGACCTGATATGACCAAAATGACCCTGGGTCAATGGACAACCGACACGTGTCACAATGGTCGAATTTTGAACACACACGGTAGCTTTACTTGGGCTATAGGTAAAGCTGACTCAACCATCTCTGGAAGAGTTTTTCTCTTAATGTCTTTGCTCAAAGACATAGGTATGGGTTGAGCATCACGTCAGCATCTGACTTCGATCACATCAACCCCACTTAATAGTACGGTGGTTCCTATGACTCAGGAAATAAGGAACAAAACTACCAAAAGACTTCGCCTTCGCGTTTCATTGTCTTCGAACAAATATCTTCGTCCTCCACCAATGGCTTCAGCCGTCATCAATGTCTTTGGACATTTTTGGGGGTCGTCTTCGATGGCTAAACCGAAACTCCAGGGACTTCTCTCTGTGTTAACCTGTGAACTCTCACAAACACATTAGTCCCTCCACCACGTTTGTCTTCAATACTCCAAAACCAAACAAGGGTGGCACTAGATGCACTTACAACAACATTTTGCTTACTAGCATCTTTAACGGAAGAAGAGGTTCAAAATCACTATTTAGTATGGACAGTAATCGTGCCCCTGGTCCAGACGATATACTAGCAGAGTTTTACAAATGCTGTTGGGAAATTTTCAGAGTTGATCTCATGAGGTTGTTTGATAGTTTCTATAATAATACCCTAGATATTGCTCGTTTGAATTATGGAGTAATTACCCTTATCCCAAAAATGGGAGGGGCAAAGAAGATTCAACAGTACAAACCCATATGTTTACTCCATTGCCCCTATAAATTGACCACAAAGGTTCTGGACAATAGAGTAGCTGTCTTCACTAATAAACTGATCAGCTAACACTAAAATGCATTTATAAAAAATAGAAACATTATGGATGGAATCCTTACCTTGAATGGGGTTTTATATCATACTCATTGCAAGAAGAAAGTGGGAGTAGTTCTTAAGCTAGATTTTGAAAAAGCCTACGGTAAGATTAATTGGGACTTCCTCCTTGAATGTCACGCCAATAGAGGTTTTGGCCCAACTTGGTGCGGGTGGATTTCCAAAGTGATGCAAAAAGGGACTATTAACATCAAGTTGAACAATGTAACTGGGCCTTATTTCCAATTTTCTAAAGGAGTGCGCCAAGGCGATCCTTTTTCCACTTTTCTATTTAATATGGCTGTAGAAGCTCTATCCAAGATGATTTTTAACGCTGAGAAAAAAAATGATAACAAGTCTTGCTCCTGACCTGGTTGAGGGTGGTATTGCTATTTTGTACGCTGATGACACATTAATTTGCTTTGAGCATGACAAAGAAGTAGTTGTTTACCTGAAGTTGTTGATATACATGTTCGAGCTCATGTCAGGCTTGAAAATAAATTTCCTTAAGAGTGAAATTCTTGGCGTGGGTGGGGATGATGACATATTGTACTTTTATGCAAATCTTTTCAATTGTCACATTGGCCACTTCCCCATGAAATACTTGGGAGTGCCAGTCAGTTTCTCTACTCTCCGCTATTTGGATCGGGAATTTGTAGATGATAAGTTTCTTAAGCAGTGTGAGACTTGGATTAGCACTGAGGCTTCTTTGGGAGGTAGGATCATTCTCCTGAATTCCTCCCTTACTACATAGTATACTACTATATGTCTATGTTCCTATTACCTAAGAAGATCATTGAAAAACTCGATAAGCATTGTAAACGTTTCTTCTGGCAAGAAGGCAATGGTCACAAAAGGGGGGCTAGGAGTGAAAGACCTCCAAAAGAAGAACATCAGTCTGTTAGTTAAGTGGTGGTGGAAACTAGAGACCCAACAAGGGCTTTCGCAGGATATAATTCGTGCTAAGTATCTTAGAAAGGACACAATGGCTTCGGTTAGATGTAAATTTGGAGATTCCCCTATCTGGAAATCCATTATGAAAGTTAAGGAGCATTATATGGTGGGCAGGGGTGTAATCTTAAAGACTAGCAATGTTGCCAGATTATGGATGGATGCAATTAAAGGGGACCCCCCCTTTATTTACTTGGTTCCCTATGTTGTAAAGCATATGCAATAATCAGAACATCACTGTGGCGGATTTCTGCCGTGATACAGGGGGTGTGGGTTTCTTTAGAAGAAACTCGCACCCTTCGCTGATTGAACAATGGCAAGATATGATAAAAGTGGTTGGGTCCTGGAATTTATCTCAAGATCCTGATCAAATTGTCTGGACGCTGGAAAACAAAAGAAACAATTTACAACCAAATCAATCTTTGAACATCTGGAAAGAAACTTGTCTGGATGTGACTATAGATGGATTTGGAAAGCAAAAATCCCACTAAAAATTCAATTTTTGTGTGGCAACTATTCCAATATGCGGTCCTAACCAGAGATGTAATGAGTAGGCGTAAATGGATGGGAGTTCCTAGATGCTCTTTTTGTGCCGACAGGGAAACCTCTTAACATCTTTTCTTTACCCGTCCAGTTGCTAGAGTTGTATTGAGGACCATGGGATGTGTCCTTGGAACAGATCTATGCCCGAACAACATTTGGCAATATTTTTTGTGGTGTTATGCTTTGTCACCTTATGGAGTGAGATTCTATACATTTTTCCTGGCAGCGATGTGCTAGGCCATATGGAACAGCCGTAATAGAGCCACCTTTGAGAACAAAAAATTGAGAACCCCTTTTTGATGTGGTGTTCTCTGCATGTGGTTTTCTTTCGTATTGGGCAAGGTTATTCGCTGGAGAGGACCGGGAGACTATGGAATGCGGGACTAAGATGCTCAAGACTGCTGCGACAAACTTGATGACGATCTGCGCGGCACCCGATGGGGCGAAGGTCGACTGGTTTGCTTGCGACAAGATCAATTTCTCCTATCTCTGCACTAATACTTTGATAGCACTACTCCCGCGTGAGCTTACCTATGACTCACATGTGAGGTCGCATTACTTTTTGTTTGATCCCCTCTTAAACTTGCTCCTGACTCTAAACTAGCTTTGGTGGTGAGTAGGTGTCGTTGGGTTTTCGCCCCGCAGTGAGTTGCTCGATGACGGGCGCTCATGGTGGGTTTCCCTCCGATGCTTTGGACTCGCTTTTCCCCCTTTCTAGTTTCCTTTTGGTTTGCTATTTCTCGGACTGATGTATTTCCGTTATGTCAAAGTAATGGAAAGGGATAGAAGCCCGGTTCAAAAAAAAATTGATGTCAATCGCATACTGAAGGTGAGTGACACCACCTCATTCACAAAAAAAACACCGCCTAGAACAATATACCCAACCATACATGAGATATGGCCAAGCATCCTAGCCTTATCTAGGATGGTTGCTCGGGCCACCACCACAAGGTAAAGAGTAGGTAGGAAATAGGATCCCTTGCCTCGCCCGCTAGAAGACCTAAAATAGGGGCTACCTCCCCATTAATGTTAATCGCGATGCTACCATTCCTGACTATTTTGCATGACCGAACAACACCAACGGTAATCGACCCCCCTTCACTCAGCACTAGGTCGGAGGAAGGAACGGTCAAGATTGTCTTAGGCCTTTTCGAAATCTATCCTCAGGAAAACAACTTTCTCATGCTACACCTTGACCTCAAGTACAATTTCATGAAGATTCGGAATCCCATCATGAATCTGATGCCCGTTAAAAAGGCGAACGGGCATGGATGGGAGAGGTGCTCCACCATTGGGGCGAAGCACATCACATACACCTTAGAGAAGATCCGTTCTAGACCATTGATAACCG
Source organism: Hordeum marinum (assembly GCA_022496015.1). Taxonomy (NCBI): domain Eukaryota; kingdom Viridiplantae; phylum Streptophyta; class Magnoliopsida; order Poales; family Poaceae; genus Hordeum; species Hordeum marinum. The sequence goes on from CM039672.1 coordinate 385,980,900, forward strand.
TGATCCATGTGATTTCCGCACAATGGTGACGATATCCTATCCTGAAACCCACATGTCCCCATTCGTGCAATGAAAAATGAACACTTGAAATACCATCCGACATATGTATCCAGTGAGATGCTTTCGGTAATACTATCCAACGAACCTTTGCTGGAGGGGCATGGTCAAGCAAATGTTTTTGGCGGCATTTCACATTGCAGGAACACGACGATTCTTTCAAGTGAACACGGCAATTTTCACAGTAAAATCCTTTGCCACGTGCGTTATAAAAAAATCACCACGAAAACGTCCGCAAATGACATTTTTTTGAAGGGTAAAAATACTTTTTTTTATCCCTATCCTGTGAGGAACGTTTGGCTGGCTATTGGTTTGGTGGTCCTATGTTTTTGGCATACGTCTCTTCGGGTCGACAAAACTGACCGTGCCATGCTGGTGCCGTAGCCGTCGGGAAGAAGAAAAAAACGGTCGACCACCGTCCGAAGGTTCGAGATGGCAGCAGAGACGCACGCACCCCTGACCTGCCACAACGGATTCTGTTCAGAGACCTCACCTCACCTGGTTAGGCCACCTACGACTCGTGTACTACACCGGTGCACGTCACATCTTCCAGATCGGTCGCAAAGTCATCAGGGATTCTTTTTTTTTCTTTTTGAGGGGAAGTCATCAGGGGATTCTAATCTACAGTAATGTTGAAAATAATAATCCTACCGAGCCCGATACGTATTCGCGGCTCGTGGTAGATCCCGTGGGCGGGCGGCTTCCCACCCGAACCGGACCTGCCACGTCGGCGGAGTCCAACGCATTTCCGACGCCGCGGGCCAACGGCGCCGCGCCACGTGGAGCGCGTGCGCCGATACCGCGTCCGTCCGTCCACGCCATCCCCCCCTCCTCGTAATCATCTCCGACTCTTCTTCCCACCCCCACCCCACCCCACCCCGGAGGCCTCGGCTCGCTCGTAATCCCGACCCGCGCCCGGCGGAATCTCGCGCTGGTCAAACCCTATCGCGCGCGCGCTCTCACGGCCTCGCTCGGATCGGGAGGACTAGGGTTCGCGCCAGCTGCTGCTGCCTTCCGGCGGTCTCCGCGGCGGCGGCGCCGGGGGAGGAGGAGGAGGAGGAGGACAAACATGGAGGGCCTCCTGTCCAAGCTCAAGGGGCTCGACGCCTACCCCAAGGTCAACGAGGACTTCTACAAGCGCACGCTCTCCGGCGGCGTCGTCACGCTCCTCTCCGCCTTCGTCATGCTGCTCCTCTTTGTCTCCGAGACCAGTAAGCGCTCCTCCTCCTCCTCCTCTTCCTCTTCAGCCCGCAATGGCGTTGCCGCGATGCGGAATTCAAGGTCCACGGCCCTCGAAAAGATTTCGAATTGTCCTTGCTAGATGTCTCTAGGAATTACTAATAGGTTGTTCAGCTCGGATTGGGGCGAGGCTTGATTTCCATGACGCGGATTTTGTGTGCTCCCACTGTTAACCTTCTGCTTGAGATTGAATGCCGTGCAAGATTTCGAGATGCTTTTGGGTTTGCCGGCGATTAAATTTCTTTTCGGTTCGACAAAGGTGGTCTATCTGGCCAGGCAATGTCTTTGCCGTCCGGGGAAGGAAAAGGTTCGACTTTTCGGTGGACATACCTGGCTGTGCTGCGCTGGGCATTGCCGCAGATTGCAGTGCTTGAGCATTTGGAAGATTCCTGAAAAAACTTTCCGTTTTAGTTCATTCTGTTGTTCCAGTTTGGTGGGGGACAGGATTCAGTTTTTTATTGTATGCTCATGAAAGGTCATACCTTTGATGCTGTGTTCTTACCTGTGATTCAGATCATGTGTTCGGAAATACTCCCTCTGTTCCTGAGTAGATAGTGTTTAAACTTTTTGGTGTATATACCTACCAAGACAGTGGTTTGGCAGTCAATTTAACCCTCTCTTGACACCGGATGCTTGTATCGGCGTGTGACACTGGTGTAATTGAGGTCACATGTAGGGATCACGCTACTACGAATGGGTAATAAGTGCACGCGAGGGGTATTTTGCAGGATACTCGAGTAGATGGCGCCACGAGCTAGGAGGGGTAGTTTCGGAAAATATACCTAGGAACCATGGGAAAATCTAAGCTACCGTATAAAATCGGAACGGAGGGAGTAGGTTGTCACGTGGGTTAGCACACCTGTGCCGTCAATATTTTCTTGGGAAAGTCTGCTGGTAAAAAGTTTATATGTCTTGGTCAACATATTTGGACCAGAATGGACTTGCAGTTAGTTTGGAGAACACATCGTAGTCATGGTTGATTTGTTGTATTCATTTTAGTTGTCATTTACCGCCTTCTGATGCTGTAGAGATTCTCTCTTGTGGGAATTTTGTGGATGGCTTCATTGTCTGTTTACAATTGGAATATGTTGTGGTTTTCTTTGCTGGGCAAGTTTGGATGTGCTTTTTTGTCCAGTGTCTACTCATGAAATCTGCTGTGCATTTTGTCTTATCTTTTTTCCTTTTATTTCAATCTCGTCACCCTTTATCCATAGCCATTTCCATTAATGCTATTAATGCTAGTCTATTGCAAATAAATGAAGTACGACAAATATTCTAATAGCCACTATTTATGTGTCTGCTATTTTTGCAGAGTCATATTTCTATTCAGCAACCGAGACCAAGTTAGTGGTAGACACATCAAGAGGAGAAAGGCTAAGAGTAAATGTTAGTATTTGCCTTGTATCGATTAAACTTGATTCAGTTTTTTAGCTGCCGTAATTAAATTGTTTCTCTAAAAGGCATACTTCCGTATAATATTTTGGCAACATGGTATGCATATCCATTGTAATACTAAATCTGTTTTGCAGTTTGATATTACTTTCCCAAGTATTCCTTGCACCCTTCTCAGTGTTGATACAAGGGATATTAGTGGCGAGCAGCACCAGGACATTGTACGGACTTCAGTGGTCTCCTTTTGTGCTAGTTCTTACTTACTTTATATGCTGATCTGTCATCTTATTGTTTCCATTTCTTGTTGTAGAGGCATGACATTGAAAAGAAAAGATTGGACTCACATGGTAATGTCATTGAATCAAGAAAAGAGGGCATTGGTGGAACAAAGGTTGGTGCCTCAGTTTCACTTAGTCTGTTGAGCTCATTCAAAATTCCTGGTCCAGGTCTTGAATAGGTGTTCAATTTAGTAATAGGTGATAGTTCCTTGAAGCTGAGGAACATGTTTCCGTAGATAACTGTAGAAACTGTGTTTGAAGTATAATTGCATAAGTACTTGAGTAAAAAAAAATCCCTATTCCTTACTTTCTATGTTAATCAGCTATTTTGGGGCAGTGAAACAAGAGGAAATAAATACCTATTGTTATTATTTAGTGTGAATGAAGTGTACATATTTACAAACAGGGGGCTGAAATTTGAGAACCATTCTGGCTCCTATATGTTGCACATGTGCGCATACTGTGCGTCTGTGTAGTTCTCTGCTGGAACGTGGGTTTCTTCAGGGTATCAAAAATTCATGGAGAAAACTGTCAATTGCTAGTTAACACTGAGTAATTGGTAGTTTGGTACTCAATAATATGTCGACATAGAAACATTTTTCTATTATACATACCTCGATACAAAATCCTAATATCTATGTTAGTTTCCTTTTATATGCTGTGATTTTTGTCATTGTTATAAACGGTTTTCTGTATGTTTTCACCTGTACTTCGTGTATTTATGCTGGCCCTTGGCCTCCGGGAAAAACAAGTTGCATATTTGCTAACATGGTATCATAGCCTAGGGTTATGTCCTTCTTTTTCCTCTCCACGTGAGGGACTTATGTTCAGATCAAAAAATCGTTATCTATGATGAAACCATTACAAGGCTAACCTACTCTTAACCAACATTTCTCATCTCATCGAAATTATAAGGCTAACCCAGTCTTAACCAACATTTCTTACTTATCTCAGCAAGTAACATCTATGATATGGCTATATTCTACTTTGTCAATTGATGCATGTACTTGATTGACCCTTTTTATAGATCGAGAAACCATTACAAAAACATGGAGGAAGGCTTGGAAAAGGCGAGGAATATTGTGGCACCTGTTATGGTGCGGAGGAGGTGCATGCACTTTTGCGTTGTTCTTTGAGCTTAGCTTCCCTGTGTTAATCTCATTGTCTGTCATTTGTTTACCTTTTTAACTTTGCACTGCTTGCGATTTTTCGGAGTCCAGTCAGATGAACAATGCTGTAATTCATGTGAAGAAGTCAGGGAGGCCTACAAGAAGAAAGGGTGGGCTCTTACAAACCCTGACCTAATCGACCAGGTAGATGAATTATTTTGGCACATTTTTGCCTGGATATAGCCAAAAAAAAAATCTTTATTGTGAGTTTTTGTTTAGGATTAAAAAGAAATCCATTGTATGGTATACTATGTTGAAGATTGTGGATAACTTGCTGTGCTCTCTCGAATGACAGAGAGTTGTGCCCATCCCTGAGATAGTTGCATGCCATGTACTCTGCTGCATCATGTGCAACTTTGCATATGATACTGTCCCTTCTAAATTGTAGTTAGCCATCAGCCGTTCTTTTTCAGACGTTAATTTACATACTAGTGGCCAATTAGGTGGTATACCACTTATGTTTGTACATGAAGTTGCCGTGCCATGAGGCCATTTTTGAATGGAAGGAATGATGTGCCACCCTATTTACTACTCCTTCCATTCACTATTATAAGATGGTTCTTACTTTTTTCTGAATTGGATATATAGAGACACATTCTGTATGTAGTCCATATTAAAATATCCACAATACGGAGGGAGTACCGTTGAATTGAAGGGAAATTACACAGCGTAGGTTCTTTTTGAAGATAAAATTGAGGCATGCTCTACTATTCAATGGCCGATTGTGTTAGACCTAATGTTGACAATACATGATGCTGCAATTGTTATGCAATAAGCTTGCAGGTGGAACATGTCCCTAGAGTTGTACTCCCTCTGTAAACTAATATAAGAGCGTTTAGATCACTAAAGTAGTGATGTAAACTAATATAAGAGCGTTTAGATCACTAAAAGTAGTGATCTAAACGCTCTTATATTAGTTTACGGAGGGAGTATAATGTATGCCTTGGATCCTATAATATCCAAGGGAATTTTTTTTGTGCTTTCTCTTTCTGCGTGCCTGCTGTTTGCAACTGCTAAGATTTGTTTCTTCAAGAAAAGAACTGCTAAGATTTAATACAGTCTATGATGGCTATCGCAGTGCGCTAGAGAGGACTTTGTTGAAAGAGTTAAAACCCAACACGGTGAAGGTTGCAGTGTTCATGGCTTTCTAGATGTTAGTAAAGTTGCTGGAAATTTCCACTTTGCACCAGGCAAAGGATATTATGAATCAAACGTAGATGTGCCTGAGCTGTCTGCTGAAGGAGGTTTCAATGTAAGTAGGTTACATAAAATTTTCCTTCTTCCTTGGTTTATTGAAATGTTTTGCTTCTGTGTTCTCTAATATGTTGTGTGTAATTTTACCAGATTACTCACAAAATAAACAAACTGTCCTTCGGGACAGAATTCCCTGGTGCTGTCAACCCACTTGATGGGTAAGTCTACACCTTCAGCATACAATAAACATTCCTATTTGGAGCATTAATGTTCTCCTAAATTTGAATGTTCCAATTTTTACTTTCTTCTGCCCTCAAGCACTAACCAGTTTCATGAACACAGTGCTCAGTGGACACAGCCCGCTTCAGATGGGACATACCAATACTTCATAAAAGTGGGTATTACCTGCACTCATGTCTGTTGCAGTTCTATCATGTGCTTCTGCCCTTGGTTTATGTATCTAAGATTTACTCGGGTGTTTCTTTCCAGGTCGTCCCTACAATTTATAATGATATAAGAGGGCGCAAGATCGATTCAAACCAAGTTAGTAGAGTTCATTGAATGATTACATGCTCAACCTTCTGTTAACAACCTTGATGATGTTAACTGTTACTTTCATTCACAGTTCTCAGTAACGGAACACTTTAGAGATGGAAATGTTCAACCGAGACCCCAACCGGGGGTATTTTTCTTCTATGATTTCTCACCTATAAAGGTAAATATAAAGACGTCAAAGATGCACATATGAATTTTCGCAGAAATATGTGACAGTTACCTATGAGTTTCTATCTTGGCTTCTCAGCCTATCCGCTAATTTTGCGGTATGTGGCTGTATGCGTTCTCACTGCACATGCAACATGTGCAAATGGCACCATCTGTTTTTGTTATTTTTAAAATGCGCGCGTGCGTGCACCACACGCACACGCGCACACATACTTGAGGACTAAAAAACCTAAATCATATCCCTTCATTTATTTTAGAATGAACAGGGCATTCATGCCCCTCCAATTTTTTTGCTGGAGTGAAGCCTAATGCGCATCTCTATTACCCATTATTATGCTGTTATTGCATACCCGCAGAGAGAGTTGCAGGATGAAACTGGACTTAATGAAATAGCCTTTAGATTCCGGTTAGTATATGAAGATAGTATAGATCTGTAGTTGGAAGGAGCGATGCCTTCCATCTCGTGGGCGCTGAGAGTAAAATAACATACCGAGATACATTTATACTTGTGGTTTATGCATATGCGTGGAGTAAATCCACATTTTGCATGGATACTTCGTACAATACCGTGATTTTGTCAAGTTAATTCTTTGTAGTTTGTATACGTTTTGTTTAGTTTAGCCATTTGTAGCATGCACAAGATTGAAAGCTACCCTATTGAGCTCTTCATGTCTCTGAGCAACTACGATTTAAGTTTTGACTCCAGCTGTATGGCTAATGTCTTGTGCAGGTGATATTCACAGAGGAAAATAGATCCTTCCTTCACTACCTGACAAACCTGTGTGCTATAGTTGGAGGTATGAACACTGCCTCTAGTTTATGCACAAATTACCACGTTTTGTCATGTCTTTTAGTACAGAAAGTGTCCTTATATTGTATAAAACTGTGTCGAGTTTTTAGTCGAGGTCTCCACGTAGTGTGCCTTATAAATCTGTTTTTTGCATGGTCCCCAGGGATATTCACTGTCGCTGGCATCATCGACTCGTTCATATACCATGGCCAGAAGGCACTTAAGAAGAAAATGGAGATAGGCAAGTACAGATGAAATCTGGACCACAGCCAATATTTTCCAAGTTTTGAGGCTTGTAAGGAGGTGGATCCGGTGTATGCGCTCCGAAGACGATGAGACGCCAAGGGTTGCAAGGCCATCAAAAGTGATGATACTGCACATTAGTTGATGAAAACTTGTAAAAAAAGAACAGAATAGGCTGGTCTTGGAGGCAAGTGCTTTCATGTCCATGGGGTAGAGACTCTAGTGTATGGCCTGAACCGGCGCAATGCTGTACTTGAAAGTCGATACATCACAGAATGTTCTCGTCAATCGCTTCACTCATTGTGTGTCACATCTTAGTTACCGTGTTGTGCAAATTTTATTTTGTTTTGCATTTTAGCGCTTTTGACAAAGATCGTTTTTGTAAGTGACGCATTTGAAATTTGCAAGTGGCACACCGGATCGTTTTTGCAATTTCACGCTTGATCCGGATCGCGACAGCGTGAGGAGCCTCCCGTCCCCGATGTGGAGCTTGATTGTGAGCAGTGGCTTAATTTGAGCAGTGCACGCATTATGTTTGATGGAATGCCATTTATCCGGTGTCCTGTAGCCAACCCGCAACTGCTACTTGCTACGGCTTGATATTAGCCAGGGCCTTTAATTGTGCTAGTTGCTACTCTGCTCTCTCACGTATTCTCCTGCAAACATTTCTCACCTATCGATTTCTCTCCCTCTTATCTCTACTTGATTATGGGTACGCATGATTGATTTTCTGTGGAAAAAATATCTCATGTGATATTCTAATTTAATGCAGAAATACATGGCAAATGAATAAAGTTTAAGTTTTTCTTGTTACAATTTGTTGCATTCTACGGTTTGTTAACTTGCTTAGAGCATCTTCAACAGACGCCCAACGCCCCGCGCTGCAAAATTAGCACTTTTAGCGTACGCGCAACAGAAATGGACGCTCCAGCGGCCGTCCTAAAACCGCGCCCTCGGCATAAATGGTTCCGCGCGCGAAGCGAATCGCTTCGCCGCTTATTTCGTGCGTTCGCTCCCGCGCGTGGAACCACTCAAGCGCTCGCGCCTCGCCCACCTCTTTCGCCGGCCGTGCCGCTCTCGCGCCACCCCGCGCTACCGCCGGCGCAATCGTCCGATGTACGACCGCGACGATATCCCCCTCACTCCTTCCTACATCCGTGACCCCTCCGCCGCGAACCCTAGCACGGGGAGCTTTGGCTTCGCCTCCGCCGGTGCTCCTCCAAGCACCAGACTCGCGCACGGGCTCTTCATGGCGCCAAGGACGACCTCGACGGGTGGCGTCGCATCGACGCACATCGTGAAGCCACATGACCCCCTCTTGAAGCTCTCAAATGCGGCGGTGACAAAGGCGAGGAAGGTGACCAGGAAGAAGAAAGCGGCGAAGACTCCTCTGGGCGAGCGAAGCGCGAAGCGCTGGCGAGCTCGCTTGTTGCTCCGACGCCCGATGCGCACAAGGTGTATGATGAAATGCCAACAAGGTATGACTTCGTCAATTTTTTTCCGTTTTTTTACATGAATGGATACATATGGATAGCTTATTTGGTTTGTTGTATATACTTTGTAGTTTTAATGATGAGACCTATATGTCAACTATGGGTGTTGGCTTCAACATTTCTCATTGGTCTCAAACCAATGATGATTTTGAAGGGGACGAGGATGGTGAGGGTATCTTCGATGCACCGAAAGGATGAGCGGACAACTACACCACGGACGAAGACAAATTGATATGCAATACATGGTTTAAAGTGTCTAGGGATGCCATCGTTGGAGGGGATCAAAGTAGAGATGCCTATTGGGTCCGGATGAAGGAGCACTTTGATTTGCACAACAAGAGTGGAATTGACCGCACGGAAAGATCTCTTCACTCCTGGTGGTCGACAATCAACAAAGATTTTCAAAGATGGGCGGCCGCACTTGAGGCGGTTGACACGCTAAACTCAAGTGGAACTAATGATAGCGATAGGGTAAGTGTCATTTCTTTCACGATTCTTCCATGTTCATGTTTCTTTCATGTCCATGCTCTTTCTTCGGTGTTTCAAGTGCTAACTTGTTCTTTCATGTCCATGCTTTTTGTGTAGCTCACTATCGTACAAAACTTATTTCAAGGAGAGGAGAAGAAGAACAAGAAAGGGAAGCTCAAGAAAGGGAGACCATTTACTTTGCCCCATTGCTATGAAGAGTTAAAGGATGGTGAGAAATGGAAGCCACGTGAAGGTGTCCATGTGGAGACCAACAAACGCAGGCGAACTATTGATTTGTATGATGATGATGAGGAGGCATCAACCGATGACGGCAAGAGAAGCCCTACACCAATCTCGATTGCCTACTCGAATCCAAGAAGACCAAATTGAGACAAAAAAGAAAGTCAATACAAGAAGAAGAGGAGAGGAGATGATGAACTAAAAAATATTATGGAAGCTATTGTGAATGCAAGAAAGGAAGCGAACGAGGATAGGAAGATGGCAAGGAACCAAGATGTGGCGGTCGAGGAGAGGAGGTTGGCGGCCGAGGAGAGAAGGGTGGCGACCTAGGAGAGGAAGGTGGCATTAGAGGAGAAGAAATTGGCCATGGAGGAGCGCACTAGATTGTTAGAATGGGAGAAGAACTTGTTCTTTACGGACACATCTACCCTCGATGAGAAGCAAAAGGAGTACGTCAATATTGCCCGTGAAGAAGTCTTGGTCCAAAAAAGAGCCATGACCATGGGAGGCATGGGAGGAATGGGAGTAACCATGGGAGGAATGTGAGCAACCATGGGAGGCATGGGAGCTACCATGGGAGGCATGAGAGCTACCATGGGAGGCATGGGGGCATGTGTGGCTTTGGAGCAACCATGGGTGGCATGGAAAGCATGAGTGGCTTCGGAGGTACCATGGGAAGCATGGGAGGCATGAGTTTTGCGTCAGTCATGGGAGGCATGTGAGCACCTCCAGGTGACATGGGTAGACGCATGTCTTTCGGTATGCCTCACATACCTTCGGCATCTCCAGGAGACAATGAAGGAGGACGACGATGAGACTTCGGATGAGGAAGAAGAATTGGAGTAAGAGTAGGACGAAGATGAGGATGCGACATGATTGATTATGTGCCATTTGTTTGTGTGAACTTGTTATGTTAAACTTCGTTTGTGATTTTGAACTTGGTTGGATGATGAGATGATGGGATGATGTGAAATACTTTTGAAATTCCTATGTCTTTTTGTGTTTCATTTTTGATCAAATATCATCAAATTGTCTTCAAAATAATGCATATTGCAAGCGCCGGATGCTCGCGCGCGCTGCAGTTTAGCGCGTCTGCTGGAGCACCCCGCGCACGCTATATTATGCGGCGGCCGATGGAGCCAGCGCTCGGCCGCGCGCTAAAAATTGCTTTTTGCGCATTGCAAACCCTCTTTTTGCGCGCCGCGCGTTGGGCGTCTGCTGGAGATGGTGTGGTAATTTTTGTCCCGGAGAAAACTTGTTTAGAAAATACATCACTGATATGATAATTTGCGCACGAACACTGTGGTAACTTTCTGACACTAGAGAGAAAAATGTTGAAAACATACCCATGATTATTTCTTTGTAAATATCATGGTAATATACGCATTGTAGGCATGGTAACTTTTGGGTCGGGAAATAAGTTGTTCAAAAAACATATCCTCAATAACTTATGTGTAATGTAAATACCTTGATACTATACACACCATAAATATGATAACTTGCACCCGAGCACCATTGTAACTTTTTGACCCAGAGGGATTATTTTTTGAAAACATACCCCCCCAACTACTGGGTGATATGGTATTATACGCATCGTAGGCATGATTATTTATTTAGCCTAGGTGTGGTATGTTTTGTCAGGAGAAAAAAATGTTCAAAAACATACTTTCAGTAACTTCTGTGTAAATACTTTGATAATACACGCACCACATATATGATAAATTGTACATGAACATTGTGATAACTTTTTGATCCCGAAGGAAAAAAATGGTTAAAATACATCTCCGATAACTTCTATGTAAATACCATAATAATAAAACATTGTAGGTGTGGTAACTTAGCCAAGGCGTGATAACTTTTGATCCGAAAAAAGTCGTTGGAACATATCAACATGGAATCTAGTTTTGAAGGTCTTGTCGCCACGATGTTTTTGTATGAACACGGATTTTGAATCGGATGACATTTGTGTTACAAAATATTGAATTTCCAAAATGGAAGAATTTGGGATGATCATTTTTTTGCCCACTAGTACATACATACACGAGCATGTCGAGAAGGATGAGGAACCATTTTTCGGCCCCTGGTAACTACAGTAAAAATATCACAGTAACTTACAAGGTATACGGGTGATAACTCACTTAGCTCGCGCGTGGTAACTTTTGATCCAGAAAAAATCGTCAAAACATACCAAATGTGATCTAGTTTCGAAGCTCTCGTCGTAACAATTTGTATTTTGCATTGGACCGACGGTTTGAGCTAAAAACATTTTATTTTTTGAAACGGGAAGAATCTTGGATTACATCACTTTTTTATTCTCTAGTGCATATGTACATGTGCATGTGGAGCAATGTGGGAGAACCATTTTTATGCTTCGGTAACTTATGTGAAAATACCATGCTAACTTGCATGTCAAAGTCATAGTAACTTATGTAACCCAAATGTGATAGCATCTGATAAAAAAGCTCATCAAAACATATTAACATGGGATCTAGTTTTAAAGATCTCATCTTGACGAATCTTTTATGTGTAAACAATTTTTGCATTGAACCGACGGTTTGAGCTACAAAAATTTTGAATTTTGGAAAAGGAGAATCTGGGTTGACATGAGCCTTTTTGTTCACTAGTGCATAAATGCATGTGCATGCCGGGTAACTTATGTGACATGACATGCTAACTTGCATACCATATGTGTGGTAGCTTATATAGTCGAGGAGTGATAACCGTTGGCCCAAAAAATAAAAATCGTCGGAACATATACCAACATGAGATCTAGCTTTGAATATCTCGTTGCGACAAATCTTTGATGTGAGAATGTTTTTTGCATCTGACTGGCAGTTTGAACTACAAAACATTTAGAAATTTGAAAATAAAAAAAATCTAGGATGACATTAGCTTTTTTGTCCTGTAATGCATGCATGCAATTGGAAAGAAGGCATGCATGTGAAAGGAAGAGTGAATTATCCAAGTGCGTGCATGCATATATGTAACTAGAGGGAAGGAATGACTAGTGAGGTGTGTGATAGTTTTGCTATACACGCGGGTGCCAAATATGGCGGTCCTAAAATAAAATACGAATGGAGCTAAAGAGACAGATCCTACCACCAAAAAATATGTATAGTGATTCCTTTGTATCTAAATATAAGACGTTTTTGTAGTTCTAATACAAACGGTGTACTTGTGAATTGTGACGATCCTGCTGGTTTTGTTGTTCCTCATCTTGTGGATGATGTAACTACTATTTGAGTTTCAGTAGAGCCATGATCATGGCCTTCCCCTTGCAAACAAAAATTACACTACATATACATGATGACCCACAAGTATAGGGGATCTATCGTAGTCCTTTAGATAAGTAAGAGTGTCGAACCCAACGAGGAGCAGAAGGAAATGACAAGCGGTTTCCAGTAAGGTATTCTCTACAAGCACTGAAATTATCGGTAACAGATAGTTTTGTGATAAGATAATTTGTAACGAGTAACAAGTAACAAGTGTAGCAAAGGTGTAGCAAGGTAGCCCAATCCTTTTTATAGCACGGGACAGGCCTGGACAAACTCTTATATAAAGCAAAGCGCTCCCGAGGACACATAGGAATTTCTGTCAAGCTAGTTTTCATCATGCTCATTTGTTTCACGTTCGTTACTTTGATAATTTGATATGTGGGTGGACCGGTGCTTGGTTGTTGCCCTTACTTGGACAAACCTTCCACTTATGATTAACCCCTTTCTCAAGCATCCGCAACTACGAAAGAAGAATTAAGATAAATCTAACCATAGCATGAAAAAAATGGATCCAAATCAGCCCCTTACAAAGGAACGCATAAATTAGGGTTTAAGCTTCTGTCACTCTAGCAACCCATCATCTACTTATTACTTCCCAATGCCTTCCCCTAGGCCCAAATAATGGTGAAGTGCTATGTAGTCGACGTTCACATAACACCGCTAGAGGAGAGACAACATACATCTCATCAAAATATCGAACGAATACCAAATTCACATGAATACTTATGACAAAACTTATCCCATGTCCTCAGGAACAAACGTAACTACTCACAAAACATGTTCAAGTTCATAATCAGAGGAGTATTAATTATCATAAAGGATCTGAACATATGATCTTCCACCAAGTAAACCAACTAGCATCAACTATAAGGAGTAATTAACACTACTAGCAACCCACAGGTACCAATCTAAGGTTCGAGACAAAGATCGGATACAAGAGATGAACTAAGGTTTGGAGAGGAGATGATGCTGGTGAAGATGTTGATGGAGATTGACCCCTATCGATGAGAGGATCATTGGTGGTGATGATGGCTTCGATTTCCCCCTCCGGGAGAGAAGTTTCCCCGTCAGAACAACCCCATGGGAGCTTTAGATTGGTTCTATCGAAGTTCCACCTCGAGACGGCGACGCTTCATCCCGAAAGCTTCCTTCTGATTTTTTTCCAGGTCAAAACCCTTCATATAGCAGAAGATGGGTGTCGGGGACCTGCCAGGTGGGTCGCAAGCCTGCTAGGCTCGGCCAGGGGGTGGCCGCGCCTGGCAGGCTTGCCACCTCCTGGTGGGCCCCCTCTGGTATCTGTTTTGCCCAATATTTTTTATATATTCCAAAACAATTCTCCGTAAGTTTTCAGGACTTTTGGAGTTGTGCAGAATAGGTATCTCAGATTTGCTCCTTTTCTAGTCCAGAATTCCAGTTGCCTGCATTCTCCCTCTTCATGTAGACCATGTAAAATAAGAGAGAATGGGCATAAGTATTATACCATAACATGTAATAACAGCCCATAATGTAATAAATACCAATATAAAAGGATGATGCAAAATGGACGTATCAACTCCCCTAAGCTTAGACCTCGCTTGTCCTCAAGCGAAAACCGAGATCAATAAATATGTCCACATGTTTAGAGATAGAGGTGTCAATAAAATAAAATACGGGCATGAGGGCATCATGAATATCTTTAGAACAACAATACTTATTGTATAAGATTTCTTATGCTAGAGTAATAATTCATTCACAAGATAAAGTATGAACCAAGAACTCTATTGACAACCAACAAACTATGTTCTTAGTCATTGAAGCAATTGGCAATTTATCATAACATCGGAAAGAGTCAATATAAGAGCTTGTAAAGCAAACCCACATACTCAATCATGTTTTAGTCTTTCATAATTGCTAATACTGACGCGGTACTCATGAGATCAAAGCTTCAATCGGACATAGAGAAAGATAGGGGCTTATAGTTTTGCTTCCCAACTATTCACCTCAAGGGTGATGTCAACAAGAATAACTCATGATCACCCACATCCGAATGGATATATGCGTCTAGGTCATTCCCCAACACATAATGCTTGCCAAGAGAGAGGCGAAATATGGGAAATGGTGAAGATCATCATGACTCTTGCATAAAGGTAAGTACAAAAAAGTAATAGATAGGCCCTTCGCAGAGGTAAGTAGAGGTTGTCATGCGCTTTTTGGTTTTGGGATGCACAAACCCTTAGTGCAAAGGAACGCCACATTGTATTGCCCTTTGTGATAGCAACCATTACTATGCAGTCCGTCGCTTTTATTTCTTTACTATCACAAGTTCGTACAATGCTTATTTCCCTTACAATAAAAGATCACACATATTTAGGAGCAATTCTTATTGCTTTTTTGCACCGATGACAACTTACCAATCCATAGGTAGGTATGGTGGACTCTCATGGCAAAACTAGGTTGAGGTGTTTGGATGCACAAGTAGTATCTCTACTTGGTTCGGAAGTTTTGGCTAATATGAGTAGAAGAAAGCACTACATGCGATATTCTTTATCAACATCAATATTTTAATGAGTGGTCACAATCATAAAGGATGTCCAAGATAATATATTTATATGTGAATTTCTTTTTCTTTATCACTTCCTTTTTAATTGCACGAATGACCAATCACTATGTTTGTTAACTCCCAACAAATTTCAATCACCATACTTCTTATATGTGAAGTCATCACTCCCCATAGGATCATTATGTATACTCTTTGCTTTAATTCTATTCTTCTTTTATTTATCACTCTCAAGATCATAACAAGCTAGCAAAGCCCTCACATCAAAACTACTCTTTACTATATAACTCTTGGACTTGCTTGCATAGGGGGAGCAAAAAGAAAAAACTCAAAGCTAGATCGTACTGAAATTTTAATCTACTAGATCAAGACAGAATAAAAAAGGATCGAACTAAGAGAAACAACAAAAATAAAAAGGAAAAAGGGTGTGATGGTGATACGATACCGGGGCACCTCCCCCAAGCTTGGAACAAGCCAAGGGGAGTGCCCATACCCATGTGCTTAGATGTCCTTCTTCGGAGGTGATGGTGCGATATTCTTGGCGATGATACTCCTCAGAATACGATTCTCCTCCTCAAGCTTGTTATTTTGCTGCATGAGATCCATTATTTCCTTGCGAAGTTTTCCAGTGACGATTAGAGATCCCTTCACCCATGGATGTTTCATTGCTGCGGGTGAAAAGACAACACTCTTTTTCAGGTTTTCATAAGTAAGAAATTTAGCATCGGCAGGAATGAACGAATTCGGGATTGCTGAGCTCTGAAGTTCCTCCAACATGGCTCCAGGTTGTGGAGGAGAGTTAACTTCTTGGTATTCCTCCATGGCATCCACCCTTTTCAAGTCGGCCTCCATATCCTCCTCCGTGGTTCGCCCAAAGTGATTAGCTTGAATGTGTGCTCCAGGGTTACGTGTCGGGTGAGAAACACGACTCTCCCTGGTCGACTCTTGCGAAGACACCTTGCTCCAAATCTGCTGCAGAAACATCTCAAAACGAAAACATGAGGTATTGTCGATATACAAAAGTCTAAATCTTTAGGAGATTATATAATGAATTTTACCGACCCAAAGGAGTGTACCACAAGAAAACAGAGTCCGGAGGGTGCACGGGGTGGTGGCAAGCCCCCTAGGTGCGGCCAGGGGGTGGTCGCGCCTAGCAGGCTTGTCACCTCCTCGTGCGTCTTTCAGACTACTTTTGATTTTCCTATTTTTTTAAATATTCCAAAACGGAGAAAAATAGCTACTGGAAAAGTTTTGGAGTTGGTTTACTTACCATACCACATACCTATTCCTTTTCGGAATATGCAACGTTTCGGTAGGTCTCCCTAATATACTCCTCCGGAGTTATGGAATTAATAATATTGGTTTCCACATTTATGGGAGTACCTGAGATATAATGTTTGATTCTTTGCCCATTTACCACCTTCGGATTTGTGCCTTCAATGTTGTTGATCTTGATGGCACCGGAACGATATACTTCCTCGATAATGTAAGGCCCTTACCATTTAGAGAGAAATTTTCCTATAAAAAAACTTAACCGAGAATTGTATAGCAAGACATGGTCACCTACATTGAATTTACGCTTTTGTATCCTTTTATCATGCCATCTCTTAACTTTCTCTTTAAACAACTTGGCATTCTCATAGGCCCGGGTTCTCCATTCATCAAGTGAACTAATGTCAAATAACCTCTTCTCACCAGCAAGTTTGGAATCATAGTTGAGCTCTTTGATTGCCCAATAAGCTTTATGCTCTAGCTCTAGAGGTAAGTGACATGCTTTACCATAAAAAAAATTATACGGAGACATACCCATAGGGTTTTTGTAAGCAGTTCTATAAGCCCATAATGCATCGTCAAGTTTCTTAGACCAATTCTTCCTAGATCTATTAGCCATCTTTTGCAAGATCAATTTAATTTCTCTATTGATTAATTCTACATGACCACTAGACTGAGGATGATA